>CM040925.1:4030000-4760000 GCA_023029165.1 Gobiocypris rarus
CTGGTATGATTTAAAGGGAGAGTTTGCAATTTTTTAAAATGTTTTATTCTGTCATTTTACTCACCCTGAGTTTTCATTTTTGTGAGAATTGTCCCTTAAACAACTTCTGCATTTAGTTTACACAAACTTCTAGAAATAATACCAATCCCATTCAGTTTAAATGTGACAAACTTTACAATGTATTCGCAAATCACATCTAATGTTTAATAATAATTTAATATATAGTAAATCTAATACCCTTACCCATTTGTCATCCCTAAAAGAGCTTTTAATAAATATATTTAGTCGTTTATTTACACATTTCATCATTGATTGAGCATTTTTAATCAGTGCACAGTGGTATTAAAGGGATATCTCACCCAGAAATTTAAATTGTCATCAATTACTCACCCTTGTGTTGTTTCAAACACGTAAGACTTTCATTCATCTTTGAAACACAAATGAAGATATTGAAATATGAGCGCTTTCCTCCATTGACAGTCTACGCAACTACCGCTTTCAAGGTGGTAAGACATCATTAAAGTAATCCATGTGACTCCAGTGGTTTTGTGCAAAAAATGTTGCTTTATTTATGCAAATATGAATCTCCAATGCTACGTTTGCTCTCAACACACACAGGTGCTCTCATAAATGCACGTTGAAGATTAATATTTTGTAAATGACGTGGTAAATTATGTTTTTGAAAGTGTCTGTGGCGTATGCTGTCAGTGCAGGGACAGAAATCTCTCATATTTCCTTAAAAAGATGGGAAGTCGGGGTTTGGAATGACATCAGGATGTAATTTCTTTTTTTGGGGACTATCCCTGTAAGTCTAAATGTCAACATGTTGTCTAGATGGGCAGCTCACTAGCTTCTGAGATCTGTATCTCACTCTCAAGAGCTTCGCTTTGGCCTGTTGCACACTTGTTGCTGAAGCTGCCAGCCTTCGGATCATCATGGTTGTGATGTTTTGACGCTGTTTCTAAAGGATGGCGTTGGACGGTATACGGATGCCAGATGGCTGCTACGCAGACGGGACCTGGGAGCTGAAGATGCACGTCACTGACCTCAACAGGGACGTGTCTCTCCGAGTCACCGGGGAAATTCACATCGGCGGTGTGATGCTCAAACTCGTGGAGAAGCTTGGTACGTACCGCTCCACTCTTCACTTGGGTTTGCTTAGCCGAGTGATGCTCATGCCGACTGTGGTTTCATTGACTCACCTTACACATATTTCACTGGATTCATTAAAGCACGCGGATTCATACACTGCGTTCAGACATACAAGTTTAATGTGATTCATGGTGCTCTTCATTTTTGAGAATATCGGCATTGACTGATAACTCATAATAGCAAAAGTGTTCATTATCAACAACCCTGTCCACGATTAGTAACTGTGAGTTTTCCGTAATTTTACTCTGGTGTTTTAGTTGTAACTAGATTGTATTGTTAAAGGATTAGTGCACTTTTAAATAAACTTCTGCTGATCATTTCCTCACCCCCATACGGAAGCCCTGAACCGCAAAGTAAAAAAACAACTAGAATTTCGAGAATAAAGTCGAAATGTTTCGAGATTAAAATCGAAACGTTAGGAGCATAAAGTCGTTATATTTTTTAGTAGCTAAAGAACTGCTCGGATTCTCACGAAATGTGATGTGGTTGAAAGTGTATTTCACTAATAATGACCCGATAGTAGTGTTGTCACGATACCAAAATTATGACTTCGATACGATACCAGACTAAAATACCTCGATAACGATACTAAATCGATACCACGGTCAAAATACCACCCAGTAAAAATAATTGAATAATATGACAACAGAACTTATTAATCATAGTCTTATTTAATTTTTTTACTAAAAACTCACGTGGCCAGCATGTTCCTGCCCTGGTTTTTGACCATTTCTTCTAATTGCATTTTTTAAAATTTTATCTTTGTTTTTAAAAATAAGCTAAAAATGCAAATTACAAACAATATGACAAAAACAGTGCTTTATTTTTCAGCTATAGGTCTATTTAACAGTATAGCAAGTCAAGAAAGAAATAAAAACTGCTTAGTCTTCACTCAATAAATTAACTATACACTGATTCTTAACGAATATATTAAAATTATTTAGCCAGTCATAGGGTGGTTTTTGGATCCAGTTACCTCAACTGTACACGTTCACTAAAGACACCCCCGACTGTGTTTACCTGAATACTCACAGGATGTGCATTTTTACATATTTTTGACCATTGAAATCTATAATCCGAAAGAATTGAATCGCGATTGCATGAAAGGCGTGTGCTCGAGCTTCAGGTCAGAGTCCGGCGAGCACGTCCCGCGTCGCGCTATATTTCTCTCATGCGCGCATGTTTGTGTTGCTTTCTTTGTCATGCGCTGCGCGTATATTTAACTCTTCTTCTTCCAATGTTTAGTGAACGGTGGAGAGCTCTGCACACACGTCCTGACTCCTGCTGTCACTCATCCACACAAATAAATACAGCTCTTATTAACGCGCGGCCCTTCTTAAAGTACCGGTACTAATACAACTCCATATCGTACCGTTTGTAATAGCAGGGTATCGCAATACTTTTCTAGTACCGGTATATCGAGCAACACTACCCGATAGTCATTACAACATATTTTATAGTGTATTTTTCAAGCCATTTTGGGGTATTTCTATATTTATATGAATTATGCAGCGTTAATCGCCATAGCATCTCGTCGAAGAAAGATCTGCATCTGCTCCATATGTTTTCAGTCCCACTATCGGAACGGATCCTTCTAGGACAACCATCTCTATTCTTAACTGTCTCTACATAAACCATATATGATCACATCGTGTGTTAATTGTCCTCATGTTTCATCGGTCAAAATGTTTCTGCTTTTTATTCAACTTAGCCGGATGATTTTTTTCTATTTACTGGAACGTCATATCACGACTTCTAGGCCGTTTATTCGTTCTGCGTGAGAGCGCCCTGCGGCTTTAAACTGTCAGAGTTACACTATATAAGGCTCACATGATCATCTCATTTTCGATAAGAATAATCCAAATCCGTCAGGTCACGCATATCTGGTCTCTCTGAATTTAAATCTAGATTTATTCACATTGACCCATAGAAATCTTTTACGTGAATACATCCGAAAAAGTGCAGGGATTTTAATGTAGCCTATAAGATAATATTGATAAAAGGGTTTATTTAATTATATTCACAATCACAGCAGTTTAGGCCTATAATCATTCTTCTTGAGCCTCGCTAGGCGCTCGCAGTTTGAAAACTCCTGTTTGTAATTTCGTCTTTATTCTCGAAACATTTCGTCTTTATTCTCTAAATATTTAGACTTTATTCTTGAAATATTTAGACTTTATTCTTGAAATATTTAGACTTTATTCTCTAAATATTTAGACTTTATTCTCTAAATATTTAGACTTCATTCTTGAAATATTTAGACTTTATTCTTGAAATATTTAGACTTCATTCTTGAAATATTTAGACTTTATTCTCAAAATATTTAGACTTCATTCTCTAAATATTTAGACTTCATTCTCTAAATATTTAGACTTCATTCTCTAAATATTTAGACTTCATTCTCTAAATATTTAGACTTCATTCTTGAAATATTTAGACTTTATTCTTGAAATATTTAGACTTCATTCTTGAAATATTTAGACTTTATTCTCTAAATATTTAGACTTCATTCTTGAAATATTTAGACTTTATTCTTGAAATATTTAGACTTCATTCTTGAAATATTTAGACTTTATTCTCAAAATATTTAGACTTCATTCTCTAAATATTTAGACTTCATTCTCTAAATATTTAGACTTCATTCTCTAAATATTTAGACTTCATTCTCTAAATATTTAGACTTTATTCTCCAAATATTTAGACTTTATTCTCTAAATATTTAGACTTCATTCTCTAAATATTTAGACTTCATTCTCTAAATATTTAGACTTCATTCTTGAAATATTTAGACTTTATTCTCCAAATATTTAGACTTTATTCTCTAAATATTTAGACTTTATTCTCCAAATATTTAGACTTTATTCTCTAAATATTTAGACTTCATTCTCTAAATATTTAGACTTCATTCTCTAAATATTTAGACTTCATTCTCTAAATATTTAGACTTCATTCTCTAAATATTTAGACTTTATTCTCCAAATATTTAGACTTTATTCTCTAAATATTTAGACTTCATTCTCTAAATATTTAGACTTCATTCTCTAAATATTTAGACTTCATTCTTGAAATATTTAGACTTTATTCTCCAAATATTTAGACTTTATTCTCTAAATATTTAGACTTCATTCTCTAAATATTTAGACTTTATTCTCTAAATATTTAGACTTCATTCTCTAAATATTTAGACTTCATTCTCTAAATATTTAGACTTCATTCTTGAAATATTTAGACTTTATTCTTGAAATATTTAGACTTCATTCTTGAAATATTTAGACTTTATTCTCAAAATATTTAGACTTCATTCTCTAAATATTTAGACTTCATTCTCTAAATATTTAGACTTCATTCTCTAAATATTTAGACTTCATTCTCTAAATATTTAGACTTCATTCTCTAAATATTTAGACTTCATTCTCTAAATATTTAGACTTCATTCTCTAAATATTTAGACTTCATTCTCTAAATATTTAGACTTCATTCTCGAAATATTTAGACTCTATTCTCAAAATATTTCGCCTTTATTCTCAAAATATTTAGACTTTATTCTCAAAATATTTAGCCTTTATTTTCGAAAATGTTTGACTTTAATCTCAATTCTAGATTTAAAAAAAAAATTTTTTTTACAGATATTTTTTTTTTTACTTTGTTGTTCAGGGCTTCCGTACCCCCATCTCATCCAAGATATCCATGTCTTTCTTTCTTCAGTCGAAAAGAAATTAAGGTTTTTGATGAAAACATTCCAGGATTTTTCTCCTTATAATGGACTCAATGGAGCCCAAACGGCTCAAGGTCCGAATAAACCATACCAGACAATGAACAAGGGTCTGAGCGAGCCAAACCATCGTTCATTTAAAAAAATAAATACACTAAGTGAAAATAACATATTTTCTAAGTGATAGATTTTTAAGTGAAAATAGTGATATATTGTATTTACACCATATAAAAGTAGCAGTTCTTTGCAATATGTGTAGTAATTACATGTAATTTATACTTTATTTTAACAGATGCATACTATTTGCACTTCAGTATTGCTGTTCATTAACCGGATGCAATAATAGCAGAGTGCAAAGATTATATTTATTCATTTATAAAGTTATTAAATGGATGGGCCAATAAAAGCCCACCCTACACCGACCCCTAACCCGACCCAATAAAGGCTTTTATTATTAGTATTGTTAAACATTTCGTTAGGCACTTTATTTCCACATTTAGAAGATTTTCTTAATTTTTATTGAAAGTAAATGCAATAAAATTTCTGGTGTGATTTGTGATGAGAAGAAGATGAGAACAACTCTGCCCAAGGCGGATTCGAACCCAGTCAATTGCGTCAAAATCCTGATCCAGTAGTCGCACGCTTTACTGATTGGCCACTAAGGATGTTGACATCATTGCGCTGTTTTAAGTCTGGTTTGGCCCAACGAGGCATTGTTAGGCGGAGCTAGAGTGAATAGCACTCGCCAACAAAGCACACTATCTGCACTTGCTGTGAATAGACACTCTGTAAGTTTTATCAAGCGTTCACAACGTCACGTAATACGCAATCACGTTGGAAAGGTCACGCTTGACGTAGGCGGAAGTACAGAGTCAGTGTTTACAAATGAGCGGAAGGAGGATTCAAAATCGTCCGACATCGCTGTTTTACCTTTAACTCCCTTTACCTTTAACTCCCAGCTTTTGACTGAGTATGTGCACGTTCAACCTGTAAACACTGATTGTCTGGTGTCGTTTGAAGCTGCACTGAAATGATCATTTGGACCTTGAGCCGTTTGGACTCCATTGAGTCTATTATATGGAGAAAAATCCTGGAGTGTTTTCATCAAAAACCTTCATTTCTTTTCCACTGAAGACAGAAGCACATGGACATCTTGGATGACATGGGGGTGAGGATCAGCAGAAGTTTGTTTAAGAGTGAACTAATCCTTTAACAATACAATCTAGTTTCATCTAAACACCAGAGTATAATAACGGAAAACTCAGAAGAACTAATCCTTTAAGGGTTGTTTTAATAATTCAACACAAGGCTCTTTATTTGATGGTTGCAAGAGGGCTTCAACAGGGCTCCAGATGGTTGCGTTTAGTTAGAGGTCGCACTGATAAGAGCTGCCACTGGTTATGAGTAAACCGGTTCATTTGTGCTACCAAAAGTTTCTTTAGGGTTAAAAAAGATTCTCCTATGGCATCCCTGCAAAAAAAGCATTTTGAAACCCTTATTTTAGAAGTGTATGAGAATAGTGAAGTCCACACCACAGATGACATGTTGAAATCCATTTCAGAATGAGTATTTTACTCCAGCTCATGAGCGATTAAAAACATTGAAAGCCAATCAGAATCCACCGGTAGAAGTGATGGTGGTTTTATACCGAAGACTCCCTGTTCATTAGATATTGCATTGTTTAATGAAAACCCTTAATGGTCGATTCAAACTCTTTCCTACAACAACAAAATGTTTTATTATTGCTTCATGCATTCCTTTTTATCAACACTTGTGGGTGTGTTTCATTAATAAAAGCACAATTTCGATCAAAAAGCTGAGAAAATCATGATTTTGTGAGATGGAGAGGATCAAGTCCATCAACCCCCCCCAAAGCTTCACAGTCCTAGAGCTCCGGGTCCACATTTCATTCAGTGACATTAGGCAGTTTGGATCTATATGTGACGGTTAATGATCATGTTATTTTACATATGCATCAAGGGCCGTATTCACAAAACATCTTAAGGCAAAAAGTAGCTCCCAACTTGCCGATTTAGGAGAAACTCTTAAAAATAATGGGCGTGTCAGTCCTAATTTTAGGACTCCTACATTTTTGCTCTTAAGAGTGTTTCACAAAGCATTTTAGCGCTAAAACCAGCTCCTAAATCCATGAAATGCTAGGAGAAGTCAATAGGACTTCTGAGTCACTAAGACCAAATCACTTAACAATCCTAATGGATGTTGCTGCAATCCGCAAAGACACTATACAACATTGAGGCAATAGTGATAATAAATTATTAAATTAATAAAAAATAAATACAAATAATGTCAGATTACCTTTGGCAGTTGTTTTTACAAGTTCACACTTACAAATGATCGAATAGAGTAAAACATATAAGCATATTAGGTGCACCGTCCGAGGGGATCGAGGTCTCCGGGCCTGGATTTTAGCCCAAACCCAGAGTTCTGTCCCGCATTGCAGACCAAGAGTGAGGAGTCGGGGTGGCGGAGGGATGCAGAAAACTGTCGAGGTAACTCGGTTAGTTTGAATATAGCAACATGAAACCTCATCAACAAAATATTTCTATGATTAAATCACTGACAGAGACCCCTCCCCTATCAGCCAATCAGTGTGGGCATAGTTAGTAAGCGTGATGACATCATCCATAGCAACGAGGTCAACCCCGGTCAATCACTCTTACTCTTCAACTTTTACTGGTATTTAGTGCTAAGATAAAATGTTTCGTGAATACGGCCCCAGATCACATATGAGATTGCATGTTTCTGCGTCTTCTTCGGCTGTGTTTTGATCAGGAGATTCTGTCCTCTTTTAGAAGATGTGCAATAGCGCCCCCTACAGTATAACAGTGAAAACACGGAAAGCTTTCCATCAATGGCGGGAAAGAGTTAAATGGCTGCGTTTGTGTGATACAGTGAGACTAATGTATTTTTGATCGGAAAACAAAAGTGTGGAATGATTTTAAATGTGGCATAATTTGCTTCCTGGCCATTTCCTTGCAGTTCATCCTTGTTGTTTGTAAGTATAGAACAAAACGTCCTTTGTTTTCCACGCTCTTCCCACTCCATGAAGACGGAAGATGGAGAACACATGTCCATTGAACCTCCCTTGCGGAGCCATTGCATTATTAGCCGCTTCATGTGTTGTTCTGTGTGTTCGTGAAACACTGACCTCCTTGAATGCAGTCAGCACTTAATAGTGTCTGAAAAGTGTTGCTGTAAACTATCAGCTGTGGCATCTGTTGTTTTCTTCTTTGCTGGTGAACGAGGCACTCCAGGACCTCCTGTGGCTCTGCCTTCATCGTTGAGCAAAGATGTAAAGGAAAAACAGCTTTGTTTGAGGGGAAATGTGTGCGAGAACTCATCTTGCCCTGGTCATTAGGAGCTGGTTACCCATCATGCTCGTGCATTAACCCTGTAAACTCTTCAGGAATGTGTGGCGGTGCCACGAGAGAGGTTGTGCTAGTTTAGAGCACATGTTAGCTATTAACCCCTCAGAGAGAAACAGACTTTCAAACTTAATTTCCCAAACATGCTCAAGGAAACCTGCTTTTTGGGCTTTTTTGTGTTCAGAAATTGAGTTTTTAGTGCTAAGGTCTCTAAACGATCATTATGACCTGTATCACGCAATCTCTCCTGCAGTCCTTGTGTCTCTGATTGATAATTCAGACTCTTTTATCTTTCAGTGGGATTGTACAAACGTCCTCCGTCAGCTCGTGCTTCACCTGTCGTTCTGACCTGAGTTTATCAAGCAAATGCAAGAATAACTTTAATATTGTTAGTAATATTTCAACTGAGCTTTACTTGATTATCCATCATCATTTATTATCAAATATGATCATCAGGTTTATTAGCAAATCCTCATTGTATTGTATTGCATTATATGTCTGATCATAAAACTAAGCATTTAAATATCATCTTACTAAGACTTATCATTGGCAGATTTTAATACTCATATGCATTTTATGTGAATATCTTGTTATAAAGACATTAAATAAATCCTAGTTGATTTAATTTAATCGTTTCGGTCATAAGAATATCATAGTTTTTACACCATCATGAAAAACCTGGAAAAGTCCTGGAATTTTAAAATGCCAAATTTCCAGGAAAAGTTTGGGAAAAATAAATAAACCAGGAAATTTGTTTCAAAATATTTATGTAATAGAATATATGTTTCAGTTATAATATTGGTTAAACTTTGAAACTTCACAAACATACTCCGATCCACCCGATTCTTTCGCAGCGTTGAGCCTTATAACCAATCACACGTGTTTCTGTCGAGTGTGACGGCCAATCAGAAGCGTTCGGATTAGCCATCACTGCACTTCTGTCTGAACTCTGACTGAAACTCACGAACTCTCCCGTCATCATAAACAACAGAGTGCAGATGGGATGTAAGAGATTCCCGTCGCAGTGTCGTAAGCTTCCGTGATTTTAACGGGAGTGTTTGTGAACGCACTTAAACTCACACTAGACCCGAGTTATGGACAGCCTCACGATCGGTCACTCTCTCTGCTGCTCCCTTTCTGCTTATTCCAGTTAATGTCATTTATTCATGCTAGTAAGGTCATATGAAGTCTTAATTTTCTAATGCATTAAAACTAAAGCATTAAAATAATTCAGAAACGGTTGTAAGATTGTTTTATCTGTGTGGTCAGAATATGACGTGCAGTTTCCCCTAACAAAACATTAATCAATGTCATTTAATAATCATTATTACAATATCAAGAGCATTAACTGACAATAATAACTCTATAAAGAGTTCCTGTTCATTTGATCATTTGAGCAACAGAGCTTTTAAGGTACGAGGGGCCGTCACTGGGGTCAGGGGTCAGCAAGTCCAGTCCTAGAGAGCTGATGTCCTGCAGAGTTTAGCTCAGTTGTAAATTGTACCTCTACTGTACCTTTTTTTCTGAGAGTGTACACAGATGTTTCATGGAAGCTTGGGTCATGAATATTTGCCTAAAAGTCATGGAAATGTATTTGTAGAACTGTGTATGAACCCTGATATCAGCATCTGCATCAAAAAGCATATTTTTGCTCCTCTGTTTGGGCCTCAATATGCTCACTATATCACACTGGATGAGCCATGAAGCCTGATGTACCAAATATAATACTCAACAACAAAACACACTTCGTCTAACTGTTCAGTAAATTGAAAAAAAAAGTGTATTTTCGTACTATTTCCTCATAAGTCGAGCTGCACAGGGTTAATCATATCAGCGGCACAGTGAGTTCTTGGATGCCTTGTGCTCTTGGTTTGCCAAATAGATATGCACGTGTTTATTTTCTATTTTTGACATGTTGTGGAATCTGAAGTTGATTCTGGATACATTTCATACAGAGATCATGCTTCTGAACAGGCAAGTAAACACAATAATATGTAATCTAGAGGTTGCTGCAGTCTATCTTAAATGTTTATTAACTAGGGCTGGGAGGAAAGATCGATCCATCGTGCATCGCGATTCTCTCTTTAACAATTCTGGACTGGTTAGTTTGTGTGCGATGATGCTGAGTGTGCTTTAGAAACACACACACACACACACATACACACACAGCGTTATCCCAGGATAACTTTTGCTTCATTATATGAACTTATGCACTGATTGCTAACAAAACACAAGCATTTGGTGCAGTTTTACTCACCACCTCGGATCGTGACTCCCAGAATCTGAATCGGAAAGGATCTTGAGGTGGCTAAAGATTCCCACCACTATTCATTACTGAATGAATTAGTGTTGTCAAAAGTACCAACCGCGATACCAATTCATTAGTGAAATGTAAACAATGTGCCGCTTTGAGCGCTGTTGAGCGCAATCGGAAACACCTCTGACTGGCCATTGTGCTCAAGCGCTCATCGGATACGTCTGTGATTGGCTACAATGATCAACGCTCTGTCTGTATCTGTGTAAGCGCTCTGTGAAAAGCATCACTGATGTATATTTACAACATGTTTTTGAAGCGCTGATCATTGTAGCCAATCACAGACATGTTTGATGAGCGCTTGAGCACAATGGCCAGTCAGAGGTGTTTACAGTTCCGCTCAATTTTAAAAATTTCAGTACCGAATTGGTATCGTGGTCGATACTTATGACAACATGAGAATAAATTATTTAAAAATCTGGTTGAATGAATGATTCAATGACTAAATCAAAAATAGTTAATTGTTTTTTAACTAAGCTGTTGACGGATTCAATGACAAATACATTTTTGTACACTTGTCGCCACCTACTGGTGTAACAAATGAATCCATATAATCGTTATTCGAAGTGTAAAGTTTCTTTCATAAATCATGATTTACTCTATTTTGATCAGTACCATAGACATCAGTGTTTATATCAGAGCTATTAACATTTCTCCCAGTATTTCTGTGATGATATGAATATTTGTAACAGAAATAATGATACTGTGTTGCTGTGCGGAGTCGAATTGTTGGAATTTAGGAATATTATCTGTGTTTGAATCGAGATGGCCATCTTTGGACGATTAGATGTGCAGCTGTAATGTGAAGTGATGGATGAGGTGAAGCCATCATAGAGTGAGAGTTGTTTTGGGAAATGAAGAAGCTGTGTCTTGCGTGACAGGGTTAACGGACTAAATAAGACCCTTGCAGTTTAAAAGTTGCTTGTTTTTCTCTTGAGCTGTTTGCTACTGATCTTTCCCTTCATCCTGCTGTGATATTGATGCATATTAAAGAACAGGCGCCTTTAAATTGTTCTCAAATGACCGTCGTCACATGATTTCATGAGCTCTGTGATTGGAGGAAAGGGGGTCGGGTGACTCTTCTTTGTGACTGTCTTTTGCCCTTGTAAGACAACTGTAAGCTCAACCAGTCTGTCCTGCTGTAAGACAAAGATGCCATACGCCTCAGGCGCTTATGAACTTTCTGTGTCAGGAAATCCATTGTGTACCTTTGACATGATATGCCTGTCCTGCACATTTACAGTGTGCTGAAATGAAGTGTGTTCTTTGGGCTTTACTACACTTATAGTGTTTGAATGCATTGCGAGTTTCATGATCACTTTACATTGACATTTGTGCGATTCCAAATAGTCTGTCAGTTTCAAATAGGCTTGCGGCGACAGTCTGTGTTACCCGTGTGTAGGCACAACACCGGCTACATCACTTCCCCACAGTGGCACCGCCCCCACCGCCTCTTTTTATGGTAATAAAATAATTTAGTTCAGTTAGAGAACAGACCATTAAAAACTGAACGTGTCTGCTAAACAGCGACCCGAACGAGAGTCCCAGCACAAACTAGCAGCAGGAGTCAGATCTCATACATCAGAGACTGACAAGATGATCGCGATGTAAATGTAAAAGTTCCTATTTAAGTCCGTGTTGTTGTGTTTTTCAATAAGAGTAATAGGCTAATGAACCCACAATTCAAGCAACCCGCCCCAAAATTGGTGCTAATTGTAAACCGAAAGTAAAATACGCCTGTTATTCATTTACGGTGCGTGTCCACTGGCGCGTTTTCAGTTCATGAATTGATTGAAAGCACTCGCACTTCTCCGCTCCGTTATGAATGCTCGAGCGGCCCTGCTCATCACCTGTCCAATACAGTCCCAACAGTGAAGCATGGTGGTGGCAGCATCATGCTGTGGGGGTGTTTTTCAGCTGCAGGGACAGGACGGCTGGTTGCAATCAAGGGAAAGATGAATGCGGCCAAGTACAGGGATATCCTGGATGAAAACCACCTTCAGAGTGCTCAAGACCTCAGACTGGGCCAAAGGTTCACCTTCCAACAGGACAATGACACTAAGCACACAGATAAAATAACGAAGGAGTGGCTTCCCAACACATCCGTGACTGTTCTTGAATGGCCCAGGCAGATCCCTGACTTAAACCCAATTGAGCATCTCTGGAGAGACCTGAAAATTGCTGTCCACCAAAGTTTACCATCCAACCTGACAGAACTGGAGAGGATCTGCAAGGAGGAATGGCAGAGGATCCCCAAATCCAGGTGTGAAAAACTTGTTGCATCTTTCCCAAAAAGACTCATGGCTCTATTAGATCAAAAGGGTGCTTCTACTAAATGCTGAGCAAAGGGTCTGAATACTTAGGATCATGTGATATTTCAGTTTTTCATTTTTAATAAATCTGCAAAAATGTCAACAATTCGTTTTTTTCTGTCAATATGGGGTGCTGTGTGTACATTAATGAGGGAAAAAAAATGAACTTAAATGATTTTAGCAAATGGCTGCAATATAACAAAGAGTGAAAAATGTAAGGGGGTCTGAATACTTTCTGTACCCACTGAGAGCTCAAATTGAGTAAACAGTGCTTTTTACAACTTACCAGACAGTCCGACCTCCTCACTCACTTTCTTCCAAGCAAGATCCTTTTTATTCCTGTTTCTATAAAGTACGAAGATGTATCGTACAGCTCCGGGTATCCACATGTGATTTTGTCCTCATTGTTGTCACTACTAGAGCAAGCTCCTGATTCAGATTTTTCAATTTGTGCGATTCACGTCAAACGCGCGTGAAACGCGCTCAATTTGCGCCGCAGAATGTCTATTCGCGTCTTTGCATTGACTTAACATGTAAATCACTCGCGCTTAACGCTTCATTCGCATCTGGTGGATACACCACAACAGATAAAGCTGTGTGGATGTGAAATAATGGTTAACAATCCTCTAATTTAATTGATACTGATATGGATACTTACTCCCAATATCTGTTACTGCCTGAACTTCACATTATTTGTAGCGCAGCCATCCATAATCGCAGTGATATTTGTACTTAATTGTCACCTTTAATATGTCACTTTTATTGTTTTTGTTAATTTTATGACAAAATACAAGCAATACATGTTGTTTTGACGCTCTTTAATGTGTGGCCTGACAGATCGCCCAACCAGCATTTCCACTTTGAGAACAATCATGTCACGTAACGTCAAATGTACCTCAGAAAAGCCATTCAATGCTCATAAACACATTAGTCAGATAGAAAAATAGCTATAGCTATCCCAACACAAATGGATTAAATAAACGTCCATTTTAAATACATTTAAGGGGATTGAACTCAGTGAAATTAAGTTAGGACGAAATGTATAGCGATTGTGCTGCTTAAGCGCATTTATCTCATTTAAACCAGCAGAACTCTTTTTTTTTTCAGCGTACTGTACACTGTTTTGGTAAAATCTGGCAAAAAAAAGTTTATTGCCCACTTTTCAAAACCCTCAGTATAGTCGGCCATGTTCATCTCTTCTCTCTGTGTACATCTAAAGGTTTTTAATAGAATAAATGGAAATGCCAGGAAAGCACTCTCTCATTGATTACAGTACTCATTTCCTGAAACAGCATTTCAGCAGATTCTATTTAATAATTAATGATCAGGGGCCATGATGGCCTTTATTTGCCCGTTTCAGAGGAACAGTATGTACCTCACTTTAAAGTTTATTTCATTTGGCTGGAATTGTACCTTATTTTGACTCAACTTGCGCTTCAGAAAAGGAAAGTGTCAGAGATACCTGGAGGATAGTTGATTTGTTTTCCAGATTCCTTTCTTTAGCTCTTAATATTTAAGACTGTGTTGAAGGCTGAGGTTTCAGGTAGATCTGCTATTTACTATAGCAGTTTTTATTAATATAATGTTATACTCATAACATGAGGGTGGACTGCACATTTCTAAAGCACTATACACATCAGTTTATATCACTTTATATCACACAATCCTGACTTTATATCTCACAATCCTGACTTTATATCACACAATCCTGACTTTATATCTCTCAATTCTGACTTTATATCTCACAATTCTGACTTTATATCTCACAATTCTGACTTTATATCTCACAATTCTGACTTTATATCTCTCAATTCTGACTTTATATCTCACAATCCTGACTTTATATCACACAATCCTGACTTTATATCACACAATTCTGACTTTATATCTCACAATTCTGACTTTATATCTCACAATTCTGACTTTATATCTCACAATTCTGACTTTATATCTCTCAATTCTGACTTTATATCTCACAATTCTGACTTTATATCTCACAATTCTGACTTTATATCTCTCAATTCTGACTTTATATCTCACAATTCTGACTTTATATCTCTCAATTCTGACTTTATATCTCACGATCCTGACTTTATATCTCACAATTCTGACTTTATATCTCTCAATCCTGACTTTATATCACACAATTCTGACTTTATATCTCTCAATCCTGACTTTATATCTCTCAATTCTGACTTTATATCACACAATTCTGACTTTATATCACACAATCCTGACTTTATATCTCTCAATTCTGACTTTATATCTCTCAATCCTGACTTTATATCACACAATTCTGACTTTATATCTCTCAATCCTGACTTTATATCTCTCAATTCTGACTTTATATCTCACAATTCTGACTTTATATCACACAATCCTGACTTTATATCTCTCAATTCTGACTTTATATCTCTCAATTCTGACTTTATATCTCACAATTCTGACTTTATATCTCACGATCCTGACTTTATATCACACAATTCTGACTTTATATCACACAATTCTGACTTTATATCTCACAATCCTGACTTTATATCACACAATCCTGACTTTATATCACTCAATTCTGACTTTATATCTCACAATTCTGACTTTATATCACACAATCCTGACTTTATATCTCTCAATTCTGACTTTATATCTCTCAATTCTGACTTTATATCTCACAATTCTGACTTTATATCTCACAATTCTGACTTTATATCACACAATCCTGACTTTATATCTCTCAATTCTGACTTTATATCTCTCAATTCTGACTTTATATCTTACAATTCTGACTTTATATCTCACGATCCTGACTTTATATCTCACAATTCTGACTTTATATCTCACAATTCTGACTTTATATCTCTCAATCCTGACTTTATATCACACAATTCTGACTTTATATCACACAATCCTGACTTTATATCTCTCAATTCTGACTTTATATCTCTCAATCCTGACTTTATATCACACAATTCAGACTTTATATCTCTCAATCCTGACTTTATATCTCTCAATTCTGACTTTATATCTCACAATTCTGACTTTATATCACACAATCCTGACTTTATATCTCTCAATTCTGACTTTATATCTCTCAATTCTGACTTTATATCTCACAATTCTGACTTTATATCTCACGATCCTGACTTTATATCTCACAATTCTGACTTTATATCTCACAATTCTGACTTTATATCTCTCAATCCTGACTTTATATCACACAATTCTGACTTTATATCACACAATCCTGACTTTATATCTCTCAATTCTGACTTTATATCTCTCAATCCTGACTTTATATCACACAATTCTGACTTTATATCTCTCAATCCTGACTTTATATCTCTCAATTCTGACTTTATATCTCTCTTCTGACTTTATATCTCACAATTCTGACTTTATATCTCACAATTCTGACTTTATATCTCTCAATTCTGACTTTATATCTCACAATTCTGACTTTATATCACACAATTCTGACTTTATATCTCTCAATTCTGACTTTATATCTCTCAATCCTGACTTTATATCTCTCAATCCTGACTTTATATCTCACAATTCTGACTTTATATCTCTCAATCCTGACTTTATATCTCTCAATTCTGACTTTATATCTCACAATTCTGACTTTATATCTCACAATTCTGACTTTATATCACACAATCCTGACTTTATATCACACAATTCTGACTTTATATCTCTCAATCCTGACTTTATATCACACAATTCTGACTTTATATCACACAATTCCGACTTTATATCTCTCAATTCTGACTTTATATCACACAATTCTGACTTTATATCTCTCAATTCTGACTTTATATCACACAATTCTGACTTTATATCACACAATCCTGACTTTATATCTCTCAATTCTGACTTTATATCTCTCAATCCTGACTTTATATCACACAATTCTGACTTTATATCTCTCAATCCTGACTTTATATCTCTCAATTCTGACTTTATATCTCACAATACTGACTTTATATCACACAATCCTGACTTTATATCTCTCAATTCTGACTTTATATCTCTCAATTCTGACTTTATATCTCACAATTCTGACTTTATATCTCACGATCCTGACTTTATATCTCTCAATTCTGACTTTATATCACACAATCCTGACTTTATATCTCACAATTCTGACTTTATATCTCAATTCTGACTTTATATCTCTCAATTCTGACTTTATATCTCTCAATCCTGACTTTATATCTCTCAATTCTGACTTTATATCTCAATTCTGACTTTATATCTCTCAATCCTGACTTTATATCTCTCAATTCTGACTTTATATCTCACAATTCTGACTTTATATCTCTCAATTCTGACTTTATATCACACAATCCTGACTTTATATCACACAATTCTGACTTTATATCTCTCAATCCTGACTTTATATCACACAATTCTGACTTTATATCACACAATTCTGACTTTATATCTCTCAATCCTGACTTTATATCTCTCAATTCTGACTTTATATCTCTCAATTCTGACTTTATATCACACAATTCTGACTTTATATCACACAATCCTGACTTTATATCTCTCAATTCTGACTTTATATCTCTCAATCCTGACTTTATATCACAATTCTGACTTTATATCTCTCAATCCTGACTTTATATCTCTCAATTCTGACTTTATATCTCACAATACTGACTTTATATCACACAATCCTGACTTTATATCTCTCAATTCTGACTTTATATCTCTCAATTCTGACTTTATATCTCACAATTCTGACTTTATATCTCACGATCCTGACTTTATATCTCTCAATTCTGACTTTATATCACAATCCTGACTTTATATCTCACAATTCTGACTTTATATCTCACGATCCTGACTTTATATCTCACAATTCTGACTTTATATCTCTCAATCCTGACTTTATATCACACAATTCTGACTTTATATCTCTCAATCCTGACTTTATATCTCTCAATTCTGACTTTATATCACACAATTCTGACTTTATATCTCACAATCCTGACTTTATATCTCTCAATTCTGACTTTATATCTCTCAATCCTGACTTTATATCACACAATTCTGACTTTATATCTCTCAATCCTGACTTTATATCTCTCAATTCTGACTTTATATCTCACAATTCTGACTTTATATCACACAATCCTGACTTTATCTCTCAATTCCGACTTCATAATTCGCAATTCCGACTTTAGATCTCACAATTCTGACTTTATATCTCACGATCCTGACTTTATATCTCTCAATTCTGACTTTATATCACACAATCCTGACTTTATATCTCTCAATTCCGACTTTATATATCACAATTCCGACTTTATATCTCACAATTCTGACTTTATATCTCACAATTCTGACTTTATATCACACAATCCTGACTTTATCTCTCAATTCCGACTTTATATTTCGCAATTCCGACTTTAGATCTTACAATTCTGACTTTATATCTCACGATCCTGACTTTATATCTCACAATTCTGACTTTATATCTCTCAATCCTGACTTTATATCACACAATTCTGACTTTATATCACACAATCCTGACTTTATATCTCTCAATTCTGACTTTATATCTCACAATCCTGACTTTATATCACACAATTCCGACTTTATATCTCACAATTCTGACTTTATATCTCTCAATTCTGACTTTATATCACACAATTCTGACTTTATATCACACAATCCTGACTTTATATCTCTCAATTCTGACTTTATATCTCTCAATCCTGACTTTATATCACACAATTCTGACTTTATATCACACAATCCTGACTTTATATCTCTCAATTCTGACTTTATATCTCACAATCCTGACTTTATATCTCTCAATTCTGACTTTATATCTCTCAATTCTGACTTTATATCTCACAATTCTGACTTTATATCTCACGATCCTGACTTTATATCTCTCAATTCTGACTTTATATCTCACAATTCTGACTTTATATCACACAATCCTGACTTTATATCTCTCAATTCTGACTTTATATCTCTCAATTCTGACTTTATATCTCACAATTCTGACTTTATATCTCACGATCCTGACTTTATATCTCACAATTCTGACTTTATATCTCACAATTCTGACTTTATATCTCTCAATCCTGACTTTATATCACACAATTCTGACTTTATATCACACAATCCTGACTTTATATCTCTCAATTCTGACTTAATATCTCTCAATTCTGACTTTATATCTCTCAATCCTGACTTTATATCACACAATTCTGACTTTATATCTCTCAATCCTGACTTTATATCTCTCAATTCTGACTTTATATCTCTCAATTCTGACTTTATATCTCACAATTCTGACTTTATATCTCACAATTCTGACTTTATATCTCTCAATTCTGACTTTATATCTCACAATTCTGACTTTATATCACACAATTCTGACTTTATATCTCTCAATTCTGACTTTATATCTCTCAATCCTGACTTTATATCTCTCAATTCTGACTTTATATCTCACAATTCTGACTTTATATCTCTCAATCCTGACTTTATATCTCTCAATTCTGACTTTATATCTCACAATTCTGACTTTATATCACACAATCCTGACTTTATATCACACAATTCTGACTTTATATCTCTCAATCCTGACTTTATATCACACAATTCTGACTTTATATCACACAATTCTGACTTTATATCTCTCAATCCTGACTTTATATCACACAATTCTGACTTTATATCTCTCAATTCTGACTTTATATCTCACAATTCTGACTTTATATCACACAATCCTGACTTTATATCACACAATTCTGACTTTATATCTCTCAATCCTGACTTTATATCTCTCAATTCTGACTTTATATCTCACAATTCAGACTTTATATCTCACAATCCTGACTTTATATCACACAATCCTGACTTATTCTGTGGTGGAAACAAGCTTCCATAGCTTTCACTTGCTGTATGAAGACGACCCATCTGCAATTGATTTTGAAAAAATTATAGTTTTGGTCTTCTGTCTCTCCATCATACAACGCTACTCAAGTCATGTTTCAGAGACTGAATGTAGTACCATCATCTCCTCAAGAGGCAAGGCGTTCATTCTTCTCCCTTTCACAGTGCTGTTTAAATCATAATATTTCTTCAGAGTAAGTGGAGACATCATAAATGAAGCGGGGCACATTTTGTACAGACTCTGTGGCAAATGCTGTGAGTCTGCAGTGTGTCATAATGTGAGTGCTGGCCAAAAGAAACCCTGCCTTCTTAAGGCAGTGAACAACACACACACACACACACACACACACACACACACACACACACACACTCCTACACTAATACTAGTGAAGAGAGCGTATATTATTAGAATGTGAAACGGAAACCCTAAAAAGTAAGCAAGCTCAAAATGACATCATTGGGAAGGTTGAGACAGGACTTTAATCCGAGCCCTCTTGACCAAACCGTCAGTTGTTCCAAACGTCTGGTTAGTCATGAGGAACCGTAACAGAGGTTGGAGGGAAAATGCTGATGGAGACTCTCCGCTGTGGGGATAAGGGCTTTAGGTGGAGTTGCACTTGCATGTCGAGCCCAGTTTGTGACGTGGGAGAGGGGGGAGACTTTTAGCAAACAGGAAATGACTTCGAACGTTTGGCTTGTTCCCTGGATGTTGCCGTCATCCTGGTATTTTCTGCAGCTGCTCACAGATTCTTTCATTGTTTTCATACTTAATGGCTTTGTCATAAATGACTGATGTTTTTTAAATCAAAGTCCCCCTGTAGTCACTCATTTCGTCCCTTAAAACTCACCAAAATTACAAAAATTCTGTGGAAATAATTTATTCATGTCTCAAAATAGCTTGAATATAATTCTAAACCCTTTCTTCATTTAGTGTGCGCAGAGCCATACATATGCAAATAAGCCCTCCTCCACTCAGTCATACAGGCTTGTCTATAAATGGTAAATGGACTGCATTTATATAGCGCTTTTAACAGACCCATGGCCATCCAAAGTGCTTTACATGTTTCCTCACATTCACTCATTCATTCATACACCGACGGTTCGATGCTAATGTTACACAAACCATGTTCCCGTTCAAATCTGAGTCTTACTTCTAAAAATAGTATCCTTAAAAACACTTAGGCTGCATATAGTTCATCATAACATTGTAATATAAATCATTTACATAATTCACCCGCTATATTGCTAAATGTACTGGATTTTCATATTAACAGAAACATATACCTGCTTCTCTTGTTCTTCTCTTCTACTGCTTCAGAGATGAGTTAATGATATGCTAAAGCCCACCCCCCCTTGTGACGTGATTGGTTTCAAGGTAGTTTGTGACGTCAGAAACACCAGCGATTTCAAACCGTGTCTTTGAGACTATCTTTGGTTCACTGCGGTTTTAAAGAGAAAATACTCAGCCTTATGAGTTTGCACATGGTTTGTCTTAAAGCATATAAACAATAGAGCTGGGTATTGACACATGTCATGATTCGATTCGATTTCCATTCACAAGTTTGCAAATCGATTTGATTCAATATCGATTATTGTGGATATCAGATACAGTACATGGCAAATTTTCTTGAGGAAAATGTCAACTCATGCTGTAAACTATGCATGGTAGTCAGTTGGTACTGCATTACTGTAATATTGAAGGTTAACATTAACTGATTTAAACATAAACTCCACTCAATTTAATTTTTTTTTATAATAAAGTTAAAATACTAACTTTACAAGTACATAATAATATTTCAACTCCAATTAGTTTTTTGAAATATAAACATTTAAATGGTGGCAGTCATAACTTGACGGATTTATTCAAACATGCATTATTATTGAAGAACATGAAAAATTATAATGGCCATATTTATCAAACTTCTCATCTCTAGGGTTCATTTTTTCTAGCTGACTAACGAGTTTGTGGACACTGGATATGGTGTTTCTGAGGTAAATGTGACATTACTTGACAGCGGTTTTACTGACGTCTTTCGCAGTTAAATTGAACGCGATGATTGAGCGATTACATGAGGATTTCGGTAAATTGTAATGTGTCTTTTAACACACCTTCAGATGCTCATTGATGTTTATTTTGCGCTGTAACTGGTATTAATGCGGAAGAGAAGGTCAGTTCACGTGAACTGTGCTGCCGCTTCTCTTCAACCAATGGTGCATTCACACCAGACGTGAATGACACGATTCATGAGAGTGATTTACATGTTAAGATAATGCAGAGACGCGAATAGGCAGTTGTGAGGAAAGGCTGATCTCGCTGGGGTCAATGAGCGCGGAGCGCCGCTGATCGCCTAGATCTCACAACTCCGAAAAACGGAAGATAAAAAGTTCAAATAGGCACTCTTTTTTTATAAATAAACCACAGATTTGAGCTTTAAACAACTATATTATCGCCCGAAAAAGTATTCAAACTACGTTTAGTCACACATTAACAGCAGTATTTTTTACAAAAAAAGACAGAGTCAAGTGGCTGGTAGAAGCCCCTCCCATGACGCGAATTTGCATCTGTTGTGTAGTGAATGGCACTCGCGAATAGCGCAAATAATTTGCGTCATTCGCGTCCGGTGTGAATGCCCCATAAGAGCGCTACATAGATCTGTCACGCCACAGCGCCGAAGCGGTTTACTTTTTAGTTTCATAATAAAATGGACGTAATTTGAAATCTTAGACTTGTATCTTATCAAAAGATTATAAAGATAATTGTGATGTTGAGATGCTCTACAATGTCCCGTTCATTCATCAAATGAAAACAGGATGACTGATCCATACTTGGGATTTAAGAATCGATATAGAAATGAGAATCCGTTAAAATCAAGAAATATATATATTTTTGGCCCCACTTTATATTAGGTGGCCTTAGCTACTATGCACTTACATCAAAAATTAAGTACAATGTACTTACTGTGTTCATATTGTGTTGCAAAACACCTTTGCTGATATTGAGGTGGGGTACGGGTAGGGTTAGGGACAGGTGTGGTGGGATGGGTAAGTTTAAGGGTAGGGTTAGGGACAGGTGTGGTGGTGTGGGTAAGTTTAAGGGTAGGGTTAGGGACAGGTGTGGTGGGATGGGTAAGGGTAGGGTTAGGGACAGGTGTGGTGGTGTGGGTAAGTTTAAGGGTAGGGTTAGGGACAGGTGTGATGGGATGGGTAAGTTTAAGGGTAGTGTTAGGTGTAAGGGAAGTGTCAACTGTGTAATTACAACTACAGAAATTAGTTACAGATGTAATTACATTAAGGTATTTTTAAAAATGTAAGTACAATGTAAAAACATGTATGTACACAATAAGTGCAATGTATCAAATTATTAATTAAAATGTTAGTACATAGTAGTTAAGGACACCTAATATAAAGTGGGTCCATTTTTTTTTTTCCCAGCCTAATAAACAACATTAAAAACTTGATTTTCACCACAGGGGTCTTTAAGTCTTTTTTTTCAGACGGTTATTATTATTCAGAGAGCATAAACTGACCAAAATTCGGTATGGAATAGGCTAGTTTTCCAGCAACTAAAAGGGGTCTAAAATGTAATAAGATTGTCGTCTTGCAGAATACTTCTATCCTAATACTATCCCACTGTAATCATGCCAGAGCCCCAGCGAGAGGAATGTGGAGACTGAAGGAAATGCTCAATTTATCAGAGGATGCATAATTTCCTCCCCTTTCCTTTCTTGTATCAAGAGATTTGTGGATGTTTTGGCCTGCCCAACTAGGACTGGGCAGTATTTTGTAGTAGGACTGTCACAATCATGAATTTTGATCATACAAATAATTACGATTGACGTTTGGTTCATGTTACTAACTGTAAGCCTAATACATTTTTTTTAATAACGTGTAGCTGTATAATTAAACAGGCCCATATGACTTTCTTAAAAGTTAAACTGTAACTTTTAATTTTGATCGACTTTACATTCACCTGAATATAATGCATTGTAATATCATGCAGTCTGATTAAACCTATAAGGCTTCAATTCATTTGAAGATGTTTGACTGTATCCACAAAAGTATTGTCTTATCTCCTCGTCCTGTGACTACATGCTGTTATGTCTGTGTAAACGGTTATGCAAATGTTAAAGTAAAACCAGATATGTGGTAGTTTGGTGTGGACTGAACCCACTCCTGAACTGAAGCGTCTAATCTTCACACACTTCAGAGTGAGGTTTCTATTCACTTTCTATTCATTACATAGCAAATACATGAAGTATCATGAAAATAAAGAAACAATAGCTGTGTTTACATGGACCCTAATAAACAGATTGTAATCAGAATAGTACAGTCAGAATAAAAAAAGACACGTCAATGAATTGGCCAAATCTGTTAGAATTTAATTTGGATTGTAAAGGATGGTTTAAACCTTTTGTTTCGATCAAGAGGACATGTAAACACTTGATGGGATTGAAACCCAAAACTGGAAAGCACTGCGCATGTGCAATGATGTAGAAATGGCGTAGGACGCATTGAACTGCTGTTAAATGACTGTCGTGTTATTTTAAATTCTCCTTCCACTCATTATCTGTGAAGTTGAGCATTTCACCAGTCCTTGTTTCATCCACAGATGCCTTATTTTGGACACAGGAAGGGGTGTTTTTACCGCTTGATAAATATAAGCAGCGGCTCAGCGGTTCATGTGTTTGTCGTCTCATAATCAGGACCCTAAATAGATAAATATTAAGTCTGCTCCTTAAACAAAGAAAAGAAGCAATGTACGAGACTGGTCAGTATGCACAAACAGCGGAAAACTACACCTACCAGGAATAACATTGACCGGTGAAGTGAATAGCACTGATGATCTCTTCATCACCTGTTAGTGGGTGGGATATATTAGGCAGCAAGTGAACATTTTGTCCTCAAAGTTGATGTGTTAGAAGCAGGAAAAATGGGCAAGCGTAAGGATTTGAGCGAGTTTGACAAGGGCCAGATTGTGATGGCTAGACGACTGGGTCAGAGCATCTCCAAAACTGCAGCTCTTGTGGGGTGTTCCCGGTCTGCAGTGGTCAGGATCTATCAAAAGTGCTCCAAGGAAGGAACAGTGGAGAACCGGCCACAGGGTCATGGGCGGCTCAGGCTCATTGATGCGTGCGAAGGCTGGCCCGTGTGGTCCGATCAAACAGACGAGCTACTGGAGCTCAAACTGCTCATGAAGTTAATGCTGGTTCTGATAGAAAGGTGTCAGAATACACAGTACATCTCAATCTGTTGCGTATGACCAGTCAGGGTGCCCATGCTGACCCCTGACCCTGCCGAAAGCACCAACAGTGGCACGTGAGCATCAGAACTGGACCACGGAGCAATGGAAGAAGGTGGCCTGGTCTGAGGAATCACGTGTTCTTTCACATCACGTGGATGGCCGGGTGCGTATGTGTCGCTTACCTGGGGAACACATGGCACCAGGATGCACTATGGGAAGAAGGCGAGCCGGCGGAGGCAGTGTGATGCTTTGGGCAATGTTCTGCTGGGAAACCTTGGGTCCTGCCATCCATGTGGATGTTACTGACACATACCACCTACCTAAGCATTGTTAATTGTAACTATAATATTAGGAATGTGGTCATAATGTTATGCCTGATCGGTGTATATTCATACAGTGATCAAAAAATCAATTCCAATTTTTCCAGATGTCCTTGAATCATTTTAGTAGTTTTTGGCAATAATAATGTTAGGTAAAGGGCAGGTTTGTTTGTTTACACATTCATTTTTGAAAGCGGACTGCAGCATGTGTGTTTGTCCAGCTCTGTTGGTCTTCAGGGCGCTCTAATCTATGATACAGGAAGTAGTTACACTAAGAAGCAGCCCTACCCAGCACAGAGCTTTCCTGTTGCATTGATCAAATCTAGCTGTGATTTAGTGATTTAGACTTGCTTACTTACACTGAACCCCTCTGGGAGGGGAAACTGCTTTGTGTCTGCTTTCAAGGCTGGCTTTAGAAGCTTAATGATCGAATTATTTCAGAATAATGTATGGAAATGTGCATTATTTATGGGCTTTTAGTATTCTACAAATAATTCTCCCTGTGAATATCTTAAGTATTTGTGCATCTTGAATATGAATACAGAAATAAGTTTGCTGGCAGTCGTTTAGTAGTGGTGTTCAAGTTTGTGGACTTTTCAGCCAGTCTAGAAACTTCCTCTCACAGTCTTTGGAGACCAATTCCAGGGAAATTCACTCCTTTATTTAAAATATTAAATTAGGTTTTAAAACAGTATTCTCAAAGACATGTTTTCATGTAGATATTATATTTTAACTATTGTCACATGTTTATTTTCTGTTGCATTTGTGATATTTTAGTCCCCGTTTGCAGAATAAGAGATTCAGTGTATGCAGCTTTATTGATTATACCGTAGTTTTCATAAGAGTACAGGACTCGCTGCACTCGCGCTAAACTGAAGTGATTGACCTGTTCAATGATTATAAAGGAAGTGCTTTTAATTGCTAATCAAGCGTGTGGCTCAGTGAACTATTCTGTTTGGTCTTTATTTAGTGAAACAGAAAGCTACACTTCATTACATCTACATTAACGTATGACATGCAGTTGCTCCCCAATAAAGTGTATTTTGTGTATAAAGAGGTATTTTAAAGTGCCCCTATTGTGCTATTTTAAAGGCTCCTGATTTAGTTGTGGAGGTCTCCTACAACAGGTTTACATGCATTAAAGGTCAAAAAACACTTTAATTTCCTCATAATATACACTCAAACCACTCAATGGATGATTCAGTTTCTCTAAATCCCTCTTTTCGTGAGCTACTCTGGTCTGTTGTGATTGGTCTATCGTGTCCAGTGTTGGGGGTCACTCATTACAAGTAACTTGAGTTATGTAATCAGATTACTTTTCTAGTGACTAGTAAAGTAATGCATTACTTTTAAAATTTAAACACAATATTGTAATGCACTACTTTTCAAAGTAACTTTCCCCAACACTGATCGTGTACAGCGCACGTCGGAAATAAAACACTCAGTACCATGACTTGAACTTGAGCTGAGGCTTCCTAAAGCTCAGTGATTGTACACACTATCCCAATGTTACCATATCAATGCGAGCACGAGTCCGATGATGAAACATTGGAGAGCTAGTTATTCAATCCGAACCTCCATCACAAGGACGACTGTAGGACGATTCTCAGTGATACACTAATCTGAGGTTCATTATGAGATGTTGCAGCTGTAATTCCTCACCATCAGCTTTAACAAGAGTACATCCATCAACAAACCCGTGTGTGTGTATTTCTCGTAATTGCGGTGCACATGCGGGAACTGTATCAATAACCACATATGTTAGCCCAACGCTAACGTGAATGACTGATGGAACATTAACTTTTGCAAAACTAATCCTTTATCTTTACTCACAGTAGTAAGAACAACAGACAATCTGCATTAACAGACTCAGTTTTAGGTAATAGTGGCCCACAGCTGATTTGCTGTAGTATCAGACAGTAATGTGAGTTAGTCGGTTAGCTCTGAACTTGTACAGTATAAAACACACAACTACATATTTTTAACTCTTGTAGAAAATATATACATCAATAATTATTCATACTTACAGGCTGTGATTCTGAGGAGCTGGTCCAAATACACTGAGTATTGAACCATCTTTCCAGATCAAGCGATTTGCAACTCCCACGCTGAACTCTGAGATTTGAGAAGCAGGCGTCGGTAAAATGACGTGTTTGAGGGCGATCAAGTTGTTCATGGGTGGACAACGAAAAACATAGGCGGGCTTTATGCAAATGTGTTTTCTAGTGATGTAAAACCATCACGCAGTGGAATCCGAATTACAGACGACTCGTTTAGGAGTCGATTCTTTCTTTTGAGAGACATTAACTTTATTCATCGTGCACAATCACAATATCAACAGAAACAATCAACAACTATGATTTTTTTTATTATGCAGCCTGATTGAAATAGCAGATTATTTTTAAAATCATTGCATGTTTTTTTTTTACTGTTTTTGTATTTACACAACAATTAAATCTCCCTAGTTTTTATGCCTAAATTAAAGATTTATGATGTTTTGAACAGCGTTGCTTTGTGATTTCTGCTGAGTTTTGTTGAAGTATAGCACAAATATTTCCGGTGGAAATGTTGCCAAAACAAGTAAAAATCACAGTACTTTACATTCAAGGAGAACATGCATTGTTTGTTTAATTGTAATGATGTGTACTGTTCACAAATGTAATGCACTGTCAGTAATGAAAGGAGGTAGCTCTGTTCTTACAACAGTGTTACACCATGCCATCGTTTGGGAAGGAAGTGCGTTTGTGATTCGCAGCGTTTTCTTCTTCCTGGTCCAGCCTCACACACGTCCGTGTGTTCATGGGTCTCGATACACCCCCTCTCTCTGCAGTTTAATGCGTCCTATTACTTAGCATGGATTCATTTTGTTACAGCATTACGTCATCTGCTGGCGGGCTGTATTTTTAGCCAAGAAATGCAATTGGCCAGCAGCTAATTAAATTAGCTGCTGCTGCCCCTATTAAGGCTGTTTGATGGATGGTCAATGAATGGCCGTTCTCCCAGCACTCCTTCTGATTTCAGGGCAGGACTGGGGCGGGACGACCAATGACAATCCAGACTGAGGAGGGGATTCACTGGGGATCCTCTGGAAAAAGACACACACCGTGTGTGTGTGTGTGTGTGTGTGTGTTTGAGTTTGAATCTATGAGCGTGTTTGTTCCATAGCTTGCGCATGACAACCTAATGACTCATGTGGATGTCGGTCAAAGATGAAATCATACTAGTCCCAAAAATGGACTGGCATCATTTCATTTAAATTCACCAGGGATGTTTGGCACATGCTTGGCCGGATACTGTAGGGGTCGAGCCACATGCTGATGTGTTTTACGAAATCAGCAGATGCCTGCTCCAGCCGTGAAGGGAGTGTCCATCTGCGTCTGGCTTTATACCCTTCCCGTCACAGGAAGGAAAGACTACGGACATTATTTAACACGTTTAATATAGATTTCACTAGTACAATCATCTTTCTGTTTACACTTAATAATTGAAAAAATCTATGCAAATTAAGTTAACCCTTTGGTTGTGTTCCGGTCATTTTCACCCGGGAGGATTTCAGTCTTCCTGAAAATGCTAGTTAATATTATTGCATTGGACTAAAACTAGAGTTTTATCACACTGGGTTGAACAGCTTCCCAAATAAGTGTTTTTTTCTCTCTTGACCTTGTTACTAGGGCTGGGCAATATGGCTAACAAATCTTGGACAGGACTTTTTTCTTTCTATGATATAAGTCCATTTCATCTGGTGAGACAGTGAAGGTTTATTTTAATCTTTAAAAGAGCACTCCAAAGCTTTTAGAAATAGGGCTTATTCAACTTCTTTCCTACATGTGGGCGAATGCATTTTTGTCTCAGTGCATGCATTGTTTTAGTTTGGCAGGGTCGCCGCTAGCTTAGCTTAGCATAATGAATAGAATCCTATGTTGCCAGCTAGCATGTCCCGAGTAAAAGTGATCCAAAAAAACAAAAAACCCACCTAATTACTTCTTGTTGCCAGCGTATTCACAACGAGTACATATAGCGATGCAGATTAAGACTAGGCGATTTCCTAGGCAGATATTAACTTGGTACTATATAATGGGGAAGCACAGGCGAAGCACTGCTACTGCAGAGATATCACACAACACATGCAATCCACAAACATCCGTGATATCCCATGTTGCGTGATATCCCAGCCCTGGAGTGTTCATTTAACACTGCACTACTATTAAGCTCCTCACTACTGAAGCCCTGAACCACAACGTACAAAAATAAATAAATCTATGATTACGAGATTAAAGTCGTAGCCATACAAGTTTAAAGTGGCAATATTTAGAGAATAAAGTAGTAGGCATACATTGTGTGAACTTGATTTTGAGAGGTAAAAACAACAGCGTGATGATCACAATAAACATGGATTTAGTAAATATCTGCGCTGAAGTTGATTTCATTTTGGCTGGAATTCGCTTTGTAATTCAATGGAAGCTGCAGTCTTACAAAGATAACATCAGCTCAAATACGTTTACGAGTAGAACTAGAAGGAAGCGTTTAGGCTGCTCTAAAACAATCAGCAACGTACACAAGGGACAGAGTGAATATTTGTGACCCTGGACCACAAAACCTCAGGAAATGTTTTGCCGTTTTTTGTAGAATTGGCGTTGGGCCATCGGAGAGAGCGAGAACTCTGATTGGCTGTTCAGTTTAGTGAACGAGCAGGGCACGAGAATAAGATCAAAAGTGATGAAAGCGAGCAAGTCAAAACTTAACAGACGGAAGGCTGTTATAATTTTACCTGAGCAACACTGCGTGAATATTTTTAATAATCACATGAGCGGAGTGGAATTAAGTGATCAGCGTGATTCGTTTAAAAATGGTTTGTTTTGTTTATGGTTTGTATACCTGAAGTCTTAGTTTCGGTTTCCATTTTTGAATGATGAATATAGATGAATATATCTGCTTAAAGGTTCGTGATCCCATTTTTCAAACTTTAGTTAGTGTGTAATGTAGCTGTTAGGGCATGAATAATACCTGCAAAGTTATAAAGCTCAAAGTTCAATGCCAAGCGAGATATTTTATTTAACAGAAGTTCCCTTTCAAAGCCTACAGCGAACGGCCAGTTTGGACTACATCCCTGCACTTCCTGCTTTAATGACATCACTAGAACAGTTTGTTGACTAAACTCCGCCCACAAGAATATGCAAAAAAGGGGGCGTGGTTTTGTTGCTCTCCCACGTGGAGGAGAGGAAGTGTTGCGTTTGTAGAGTGTGTTTGTCGCCATGTCTACAGTATCATTGAGCGCATGCGTCTCTCCGTTATGGGAAGAGGCGTGACCTTTCCGGGCAACGTGCACTAAGCCTCAGTCCAATCACAACACGGGAACCGCTGGGCCAATCAGAACTCGTTACGTGTTTCTGAAGGAGGGACTTCATAGAACAAGGAAATCATCAGGCCGTTTTTAGGACCGAGAAAACAGCGGTGTACAGATAAGAAAATTGTGTGAAAAATACTGAAACATGAACACATGTTATATTGCACACTGTAAACACAATCAAAGCTGCAAAAACACAGGAAAAACGGGATATGTAAATCTCCTTTACACGCAGGCGCGGGACACACGTGTTACTTAACAGTCGCCTGTAGTTTCTCGTAATAATGTTTTTTTGTTAGTTTTTCCCTCTCAAAATAATAAAGTTTACTCATGCAATATACTTCACTCTCAAAATATTCGACTTCAATCCCGTATTGCTACGACTTTATTCTCGTAATTTTAGATTTTCGTTGTTTCTATTAATTGGCAATGTTGGCAAAAAGCTTTTGTCTTTTTTTATATGTTCCTGGTTCTTCAGAAGAGATTGTAGCCTGTGATTGAGAATTGAACATGTTCTGTTGTCTTTTATTCTGTGTTATGTTGTTATGGAGATTTGACCCCACGGTTGGCTAGTGATGAGATGCAGTCATTGAAATGGGACCAGTGTGAAGCGACTGTGTTTGTAGGGTGTGGAGGAGAACAACTGAGTCAGTGCGTTTTTGTCTGTAGAGAAATGGTCACGTCTGTGACAGAAGTGGACAGAGTCTGAGAGAAGTGACTTGAGAAATTGATCATATCCATTGTTTTATTCTAATAGATTTAATATATTATAGTTATACTTTTTCAGAAATAAACTTATTGGCTCATAATCCTTTCAGACTTTTGTCATCTATTTGGGCGAAAACATGTCCTAAGTGTTAAAACCAAAAAAATAAAAGACCCTGACTCACAGAAAACACAATCTTCTTAAAGTTCTCTCACACACACAAATAAGGCAGAGAAGCTGGATCGGGGTCTGCTGAGGGGAAACGGCTTCTTTTGTCATGCATACCTGTCCACTGACATCACTGATCCACCGGGCATTCACTCAAACCCCAGGCCCAATTAAATCAGTATTCACAACATTACAATTTAATTGACTTGTGAATCCGAATCGAATTTGTGTCAATACCCAGCACTAATTATTATCTTGTCACATTTTTTTTTGTGTAAAATATCCAAAATATATTTTGTTCATTTGAGTACTTACAATATTCCAAATGTTTCCAACTATTTGTAAATCAGGAGAAAATTGCTATTTTAACCAAGGAACCGGGACGTGTGAGCGAGTCGCCTGCCAATGGCGTCATATCTGCGTTACACTCGGTTACCGTTTTTATTTAGCAGAAACGCTTTACTCTCACTGCAGTGTGAACAAATGTCACAGCAGCTGCAGAGCAAACGCACAGAGTAACGTCATAATCGACTGCTTTCAAGACGAACGCCGGCTGCTTTCAGGTCGAGCACCGGCTGCTTTCCAGACGAACGACGGCTGCTTTCCGGACGAACGCCGGCTGCTTTCCCGAGGAACGTCGGCTGCTTTCCAGACGAACGACGGCTGCTTTCCGGACGAACGCCGGCTGCTTTCCCGAGGAACGTCGGCTGCTTTCAGGGCGAGCAGCGGCTGCTTTCCGATCGAATGCCGACTGCTTTCGGTCGAGCGCCGGCTGCTTTCGGTCGATCCCGACTGCTTTCCGGACGATCGCCGGCTGCTTTCCGGTCGAACGCCGGCTGCTTTCCGGACGATCGCGGCTGCTTTCGGACGATCGCGGCTGCTTTCGGGCGAACCCGACTGCTTTCGGACGATCGCGGCTGCTTTCGGTCGAGCGCCGGCTGCTTTCGACCGAACCAGACTGCTTTCCGGTCGAACCCCGACTGCTTTCCGGACGATCGCCGGCTGCTTTCCGGACGATCGCCGGCTGCTTTCCGGACGATCGCGGCTGCTTTCCGGTCGAACGCCGGCTGCTTTCCGGACGAACGTCGGCTGCTTTCCGGACGAACGTCGGCTGCTTTTCTGGTCGAACGTCGGCTGCTTTCCGGTCGAACGTCGGCTGCTTTCCGGACGATCGCCGGCTGCTTCCCGGTCTGCTGTCCGGTCTAACGCCGGCTTCTTCCCGGTCTGCTGTCCGGTCTAACGCCGGCTTCTTCCCGGACGATCGCCGGCTGCTTTCCGGTCGAACGCCGGCTGCTTTCCAGGCGAGCGTCGGCAGCTTTCCGGACGATCGCAAAGCTTCCCTTCCAGTTGCACTAATGCATGCTTTACTGCTCACTTTAAACTACATACCACTTCTGCAGAGGTGAATGTGTGCACTGTGATTATTGCGGTTTTTAACCTAGACGTTCATGTGCTCTGTGTAGTGTAATATCCTATTGTATATCGTTTACCTTACGTGTACTGTGTATATTGTCATTTGTGTATTTTGTTAATGTGTCAAAATACACTGAACATAATGTGCAGGTGGTGAAATCGCTACAGCATATTTTATTCATGGTGTTGTGACGATAAAGTGATTTGATTTGCAGTTTTCCACCAAAAGCACAAGGGTTTGAATAATCTGAAAGAGCATAAAATACGAGTTTCCAAGGTAAAAATTGCTTATGAACGGCATCTGATGTCGTGTTTACCACTGGAAAGTTCAGAAATAATTTTCAGACCCAAATAAACTTTAAACATGGTGGTGGGAGAACAGCTGTGATGGGTATGATTTTTTAGTTTTTTCCCAAAACAGCTAGATCGTCTCGTCTTGTCATTAATGTAGTGCATATTTACATATACGAGTAATCATTTGAAGCTTATTGTGTGTTTTAAACACAGGGAAAATAGCCAGCATTTGACTGAAACTACAGAATCGACAGACAGCAGACTATCTGGATAGCATCTTGTGCATGGGGCACTATATATAACTTTGGTTTTAATAAGATTTCCAAATAAATAGGCCAGAATAAACCTGGTGTCCTCTGTGAATCCATACAAAGCACTTGAATGCAACGAGCTCGTAATCACGACTTCTGAAGTGGGAATTGACATTTTCAATAGTACGTGGAGGCAGCATAAGTCTTGCAAGGGTTAAATCTCAGACAGCAGAGTTTCATTTGATAAGAAAATACTTTTACTAGGGTCAAACATATATTAACGTGGATACTGTTCAGATGTAATGCCCGAATGGTATCGAATATCGATATTTTGATATTTTCAAAGATACAAGCGCCCTGATTGGTGTGTGTAAGGTAGGGCTGGGCGATATATCGAATATTAGCGATACTATCGCAATAATTTTGACGACGATGTAAAATTTGAAAATATCGTGAATATCGAATATTTCAAATTCAACATGCAAACTTTCCCAAATAACATTACCAGATAACGCACAGGTCTGCTTCCACCATTCACTAAACATCGGAAGCAGAAAAGTTAAATATATACGCCCAGCGTATGACAAATAAAGCAACAGAAACATGCGCGCATGAGAGAAATAACAGCGCAGCGCGGACGTGCTCGCCGGACTCTGACCTGAAGCGCACACGCCTTTCAGACAACATGCGATCGGGATTCAGTTCCTTCATGGATTATTAGGTTTCAGTGGTCAAACAAATGCACGTGCTGGCACGTATTCAGGTAGACACAGTAGTGTATGTCTTTAATGAACGTACCTCTGATCTATATAATTTATATAGATCAGTGGAACGTACACAGAGTTGAGTGAGAAATCGTGTGTTATGATGAGTTTGATCTGTGCAGCTCTTAAAGGGCCGGAGCTCATATTCTGTGTGATTTAATGTTCATCAAACAACAATGACAAATAGAAAACCACCCCATGCTTGGCTAAACAACTTTAATATATTTATTAAGAATCAGTGTAGCCTATAGTAAATTTATATAATTAAGACTGAGCAGTTTATATATATATATAAACTGCTCAGTCTTAATTATATAAATTAACCATAAACTACACTGATTCTACACTGATATATATATATATATATATATATATATATATATATATATATATATATATATATATATATATATATATATATATATATATATATATATATATATATATATATATATTTGATTTTTGATTTATTTCTTGACTTGCAGCTGTTAAATAGACCCACTGTAGCTGAAAATAAAGCACTGTTTTACTTGTTTTACTTATGTTTTTTTTTTTTTTTTTAAAGATCAAATTAAAAATCTATATTGTAATTATAAAAGTACATTTCAAAAAATATTAAATTACTCTTATCATGATTTAAGATTTTGGTCATCCCAACCCGTTACCAGTAAACGTAAACATTTTGTATTTAATTTGGTTCTATCTAAATCGTTTTTGTTGTTTTAATGGGGGCAAAAGAAAATATATTTTTTTAAATTTAAAAGCAATTGCAAACATATCGAGATATATATCGAATATCATCAAAATTTTGAAAATATTGAGATATATATATTTTTTGGGATATCGCCCAGCCCTAGTGTAAGGTCACCTGATTAGTATGAATTCTTCTGTAGCTCCTCAAATGCCCGCAGCTCACATCCTGAGTTGTTTGTGTGCAGCTGTTAGAGGAAAAGCTGGTTTCAGACTCGGATTACAGTGAATCTGGAACAAAGAGAAAGGGTTGACCCTGATCGCCTTTCTCACACATACGAACACTTCTCAGCGTTTCACCTCCAACTGCTCCTATTTTCGGCCTGTGTGCACGAGCCTCCTGATGAATGCGTGGCCATCCAGGCCAGAACACTTTGGCAAGTGCAGTTTCACACAAACACATCTGACACTTAACCATGTTTCCCTTTAGTTGAACTCTGTGCAGGCAAATTAGAGGCCAGTTTTAGCTCGGTTACTCGGCTCAGTGTTTATCAGTGCAATTCCTAACCTTGTCATATTTCTCTCTCTCTCTGTCGTTATGCAGATGTGAAGAAGGACTGGTCGGATCACGCACTGTGGTGGGAAAAGAAGAAGACCTGGCTGCTAAAGACCCACTGGACGCTTGATAAATATGGCATTCAGGCCGACGCCAGGCTGCTCTTCACGCCGCAGCACAAGCTCCTGAGACTACAGCTGCCCAACATGAAACACATGAGGGTGAAAGTCAACTTCTCTGACCGTGTCTTCAAGGCCGTGTCTGACATCTGCAAAACCTTCAGTGAGTGCCGTCCCTAAAATACACACAGCTTTTTATAACTCCATTAGCCTAACTCAATATTCCCTCTGGTTGTGAAGAACAATACGTCACGATAATTGTGTTATTTTGATATACATTAGAGTACGTTCAACCTTTAGTGCTGAGAACAGATGCAGGGTTTGGTGTTAAATCAGAATACAATGGCAGCTTTCGAAGGCCCCATGGATTGAAAACACAATTGTTTTCATGTGTTGATGCATTTTCTCTTTACTCATCCAAGCAACCCGACCCAACGGACCGACAGACCAGGTGGCATCCCAACAAATGTACAAGAGCTGACGATTAAACACGTCACTTCAATTCACTAGTTATGAAATGAATTGCCTTGTGAAAGCAAATTGAACCAAGAAGAAATTGCAACATTTTAACCATTTTGATCCCTCTTTCGGGGCAAATGATCAACAGGTCTGAGAACAATTTACAATATTGTGTAATGCAATAAACATGTCAAGCAGTCGTATGCTCTGCTGTTGGGAACAGGGTTACTGATATAAAGCCATACGTCAGTGACATCAATGCATTTAAAGACAGTAAAGCATGAACAGCATTGCTGGGGGGGGGGACTTCATATACGTAATTAACATTTTAAAACCATTTAAACATCTCAGCGATTCTGTTGTATAATCCTATTTTAGTAGTTTCACACGTAAAGCGTATTACATAATACAGCATATACTGGTATTCTGATACTAAATGTTCTTATAATGTATGAAAGCCATGTTATAGTGTTAACTACTGTGCATTACGGTACTAGCGTTTGAGAAATACTGTGGCACCGCAGTTATTTTGAGGCTTGGGTCCTGCGGTAATGCCAAAGCACCGGTATCTGATAAATGAACTCGATAAAGGTGCACTTGACCACATTTCTTGGTCTTTATTATTTGTTAAACACACTGAGCTGCCATGATTGGTCTTTCTTAGCATAACTAGGACCCAGCATGCCCTTGAACTGCTCCAAATCTTGTTTTATAAACGATTCTTATCAATGAAACTGGCGATGTTACTTTTGTTGTGTCCATATATGGAAAACGAGGCCTTATGAGCAGCCAGAGGTTCAGTCCTCTCGCTCCTGACCAAGTCTGATTGTAACTCTTTCTCTCTCTATACACACACACACACACACACACACACACACACACACACACACACACACACACACAATAGCTTGACATGTTGGTACTTTGTTTATTATTACTTGAATACTGCATCACTGTTGCATTTCTAAAGCAAAACATCCTACAAAATGTTTTGGAGTTTGAAATCGGGAAATATACAAACAAAACAACAACAAACAGTTGATAGGACAGTAGGGATGGGAATTATAAGGATTTTTAAATACTTTTAATGGATTTTTTAAACTACTTTAAGAGATTGCATAAATGTAATGTAATATTTGGCCTTTTATTGGTTTTCGGTAAATACTTTTTTCAAAATTAAAAATAATTAGCTAATGGGGTAGGACCATGAGTCATTTAATTTCAAGATCACAAAATACAGTATATATCACAAAGTTGTGTTTTTTTCTTTTGCTGAAACTGGTGCAACATTTTAGTTACCAGTGATTTCACAATTTTGCATGCCAATTTTGCTACCACAACAAAAACTAATACTATGCTAACTAATGCAATAAAAAGTCCTCAAGCGATTATTGAAGAAAACAAATAAAAAAGACAAGCAATACAATAGTACAAACATACACATGAAATAAACAATGCAGGTTTTCAGGTATCTAACAGAAGAAACACTGCAGAAATCAAAGTAAAACACAGCATAGTCTTCACTGAAGGAATTAAACACGTCAATTCGTATTAAAACTACATCATTTATTCAGTTAAACTGTTCACTTTCTGGTTACGTAAAGGGCACCTATTACGCCCCTTTTTACAAGATGTAATAAGTCTCAGGTGTCCCCAGAGTGTGCCTGTGAAGTTTCAGATCAAAATTCCTAACAGATCATTTAATATACCATTTTGAAAATGGCAAAGTTTCCCCTTAAATGCAAAGGAGCTGCTGCTCCCCATCCGAGAGAGCGGAGCCTACACAGCTCATGAACACCAGAACACGCGAATGAAAACTGAAACATGATATCTGTGTGTTTTAATGATCATCTCTATCGCAGACACGTTCATGTGACATTGCAGTTCTTCATCATCATGAAATATTATCATCTGCATGCGTTCTAAAACCTTATCGTTCTCAAGTTAAACACACACACATGCTCCTGTCGCATGCGCTGGATGTAGTAGTCTATTAAACTAGACTAGTTCTCTATCAAACAACAGAAGATAAACAGAAATTCACTCACTGCTCTTGACTGACTGAACTTTAGTAGCTTTAATAAGAACACATTTCTTACTTGAATGCTGCTGTTAATGCTCTGGTGAGGAGATAAACATGAGGGACTGTGAACAGCTCAGCTCTCTGAGGGAGGAGTCTGTGCTAGTATGTCAGTGTCCATCAACACATGTGGGCGGGGCCTCTGCAGTGCGAGGTCACACTGCAGGAATCTGGAAACGGCTTGTTCTGAGACACTGCTTATGATTGATGGGGATTTAAAAAAAGGAGTGGGTGGATTTTTACCATTATAGGGTGGTTGTGTACACACACTGCCAACACACATTTATGTTCAAACACCTTATAAAAGTGAATTCTGCATAATAGGTGCCCTTTAAGGCGAGACACTACAGGTGAATAGGGAATCTTTTTAAATTAGAAGATATCACTGTGAAACTTCTCCAGTTTATTACTGGCATATGCATAAGGAGAAAAATGTATTACAAGTTTTGTGTAAATTAATGTTTTAATATTCAAATTAGGCCTTAAATATACGCTTTTGAATACATTTCCAAAAACAAAATCTGGAAATTGGACCAGGTTTAAAATTCTTGGTTCTGTTTGTTTGACATATGAAAGGGCTTTTACAGAGGGGTTCTGGATATCTTATTTTATGCTTTAGTAAATTAGGGTTAAATAATTTTTAGCCATGCTTTCTTAACGGACCCATAACTAAGAATTGGAATGATATATCAACAACTCCCTCTGTAAAAGCCTTCAGTATATAGTGTATGCTTTTTTGTGAACGTTGTTTATGAGCTGATTTCGCGTTGTCAGCATTTTCTCTCTCAGGCGGAGAATAAACAAGGAAGCGGCAGCGCGCATCACGTAGGTGGAATTTCACATCGACCAATCAGATGTGGCTTTCGGCTGTAGATTCCCTGGCAAACTTTCACGGTCTATAAAGGAAATGCCTATATTTGGATTAGACAGCACTGTGTATGAGACCGAGAGCTTTACAATGATACCAGACATGACATGGAGACGGCACGGGACAAAAGAGTTGACATATGTTTTATTTTGGCATGAAAGCTTACATGTTAAGGGAGCAAACTGGCCCAAAATCTCAAAATTGACCTCTGCATGGAAAAACATTGTCTTCACCTGCCGTGTCTTGCCTTATGTCTAGTGGGGTCTTTTGGCCTTGATGTCTAAATAACAGCAATATGAGATGTTAAATGTTTATAATAATGCAGTTCAAATCACAATATAGTATGACAAAACCACAATGGTTTTCACAATATATTAATCGTAATATGATTCGTTTTGTAAAACCCCTACAAATATTTGCATCAAACCTCTTTAAGAGCCCCTTTAAATTAGAAAACATTTGTTTTTTTAGTTTTTTCCATTATTGTTCAGCCCTACAACAGTCAATAATTGGACAATATAATGAAGTTTGATATGACTGGAAGTAGTGTTGTCCAAAGTACCAAGATTGCACATTATGTTCACGCGCTCATCAAACATGTCTGTGATTGGCTACAATGATCAGCGCTTCAAAAACATGTTGTAAATATACATCAGTGATGCTTTTCACAGAGCGCTTACACAGATACAGACAGAGCGTTGATCATTGTAGCCAATCACAGACGTATCCGATGAGCGCTTGAGCACAATGGCCAGTCAGAGGTGTTTCTGATTGCGCTCAACAGCGCTCATTTTTTTAAAATTTTCAGTACCGAATTGGTATCGCAGTTGGCACTTTTGACAACACTAACTAGAAGGTATTAAATGTCCAATTTTGATCTAATGTACTGTACCCTCAATAATAGCCTCTTTTTGCCTCAGTTTATTATGTAAAACAGTGGCTTTGAGAGATTTTTAATCGTCCAGATAGTTTTGTGGCCGCTGTATGTCTTGTAGAGTGTGTTGAGCAGCGTCAGGAAGCGCGAGGGACGGGACGTTTACAGCGGTCCAACTGGCAGCAGCTGCAGACAGGCGGGGATCATCCAGCTCACATATGCTGTCTGTCCCGCTCTCTTCCTCCGCTGCCTGAGAAATCGGGAGCTTCCTCTTTATTAGATTAAATCACTTGGTCATGCAGCCAGAGATTGCCGGTGCTGAGAGAGAGAGACAGATATTATTCCTCCACAGAAGAGGTCATGTACATTTAGAGAATCCATTGTGGATTTCTAGAAAACCCAGTGTTGAAAAGGTTTATGGTGCTTTGTGAAAGGTATTTGGCTATGCAATAGTCACTAAAACCCATCAGGCGAATGTGATCCCTGCTGGCCCGGTTCTATGGGGGTGCGAAACCGATTTGACAACCGCTAGTGTTTGCGCTCTGGATAGCATCAAAGGTTTCTATTTACAGCATGTTTTTTTGCAGTGTTAAACAGTGTAGCCAATCACAGACGTGTCTGTTGATCACTTGAACGTAATGGCCAATCAGAGGTCTTTAAGTTAGTCAGAGTTGCTCAAAACAGAGACTTTGTGAGATCGTGATGAGCTAAGGAGTGATGGCTTTTTATGTGATAATAAAGTGAGGCACACTTTCTAGGCAATATACAGTGTAATGCATTCAAAATTTGAATAAAAGTTTTGTTTTTCATGCTGCTAAGTGAACCAACAGCTCCATACTAGGGAGAATATATGACTAGTCGATTAAACGATAATGCTGCTGCTAGTTGACTTAGAAATACTAGTCCTTTATAATTTTTTTTTGCACATGTTTTGCACAAAGCCACAATGTCATTTTTTGCCGCTAGATGAAAACAAAGGCGTGTCTTGACTTGATTTGGCGGAGCTTTTATTCTGCAATGTCGAGCGCTTCCGCTTGTGTGTGTGTGTGTGTGTGTGTGTGTGTGTGTGTGGGGTAACGCAGCGCTGTTTATCATATCACACACATTGTGTGTGTTAAAGTGACGTTATAATGCTACTTTGCGTTCGCTCGGCGCTACTATGAGACACTTGTTCACACTGCAGTGAGCGAGATCATATCAGGCGGTAAAACATGGCACTCTGTGCGGGAAATCAAGAACAGCAGATTTAAACAATCAGACTAACTGTGTTGAGCTGGAGGACCATCATTAGTTTCTGTCCATCAATGATCCAAACAGTTGCTCTCCGGTCTAATAAAAAAACATATCAAAGCGTCTTTTGTGTTTTCATGGTTTCTACTAAATAAAATCGAGGGTAACGTGGGTATGATGTCATTGATAGGCGACGCACAAACACGATCCGTGTCCTGGTTAAAATGGCTTATTTCTCTGGATTTAAACGTTCTTGGAAACATTTGGGATCATGGTAGTAACCTAAACAAGACAACAATATATAACATCGTTCTTGTGGTTGTTGGATATTTTAATCCAAAAATCTTACATATTGTGCCTTTAAGTAAAATAAAGTCCTTAATAGCTTAAACACAGGGTTTACTCCTTTAGACTTAAATTGGACCATATCCGTCACTGCAACTTCCCGAACACACACACACACGTTTGTTTTTGTGAAATGTGGGGACATTCCATAGGTGTAATGCATTTTATACTGTACAAACCGTATTTTGTATCCCCCTACATTGCCCCTGCCCCTAAACCTACGCATCACACACACACACACTGCCCCTGCCCCTAAACCTACCCATCACACACACACACACACACACACACACACACACACACACACACACACACACACACACACACACACACACACACACACTGCCCCTGCCCCTAAACCTACGCATCACACACACACACACACACTGCCCCTGCCCCTAAACCTACCCATCACACACACACACACACACACACACACACACACACACACACACACACACACACACACACACACTGCCCCCCCCATCACAGGAGACTGCGCAGTTTACTTTCTGTGAAAAAAACCTCGTCCTGTGTGATTTATAAGCATTTTGAAAAGTGAGGACATGGGGAACGTCCTCATATTTCACCCTCATTTTGTGATACCTGTGTCATACCCATGTCATTATACACATTTGTGTCCTGATATTTCACAAAAACATGCCCCCCACACACACACACACACAAAATCGAATACAGCCAACCCCAGCTTCCTTCACAACTCATTACATATCTAATACCCAACTCTTGATTTGTTTTCCTTTATTGGTTTTCCCTGAAGACATAAACATGTTGTTGTTGAAAATGAAATTTAAAAGAGCGACGCACGTTCATTCACGTTTTACAGTGAAATGAGTTGTGTGTCTTTATTAAAATCAACACATTAATGATTTCTCTCATCCACCCGCGACCAAAATTAATTACTATGTTATATTTTTATAACTGAGCGTGGATTATCCACCGTTTATGCAAATTGGGATACAGCTATATAGTTGATTTACCAAAGCAATGGGTGGAACAAAAATATGATGTCAAAATAGATGTGCATCATTAATTTAAATGCAGAAAAATATTTTTCGCTGTTGCAATTTTTTGAAAATGCTATTCCTGATATGTGTCTACTTTTAGTGTAGGCTTTGTGAAAGGGTTGTGAATACCTGTGACGTGACATGCAGCTCTTGAATTAGTCTGTGTGGTCATTCAGAGGCCGTATCATTGTTCAACATAACTCTCTCTCTCTCTCTCTCTCTGGTGGTATCAGTTGTTTTGTGGGTCTGGTGGGTGTGTTCTCCTCACATTACTGTTGCTTTCTCATGTGATGCATTAAAATGAATTGGAATGTGTTTGTTATTTACCTCCTGGAGCAAGCGGACTGCGTTTCTACAAGTGCTTCTTCACCTAACACCAGAACCGCCTGTCAGAGATGAAATGAAATGAGAAATGTGTGGTTTCTCAGTCAGAGCGTCCTCTCCGAGCTTCATGTGAGTTACGGCTGTTTGATTTGGGAGCGTTTGCTGAAGGATCTTCTGTTTGTTGATTGGAATTTCAGAGGAGGCGCTCGCTCACTCCCAGCTCTCCACTGACCTGCTACGGTTCCCTCACATATGGCTGTAAAAGGGCAGACGCGGAGAGAGAGAGAACTGCCATCTGGTAGTTCTTAAAACCTCTGGAATGCTTTTGCTTTAGTAACACAGCTAAACAAGCCATTCCTGCCAAGCCGTGAAGCCCCTCCCCAACACACACTCACTCCGTCACACTCGATTCCTCCAGGACTGTGGAAAATCCAGGGAGTGCGAGTCGTCCCGCCATAATGCTTTCAGTAGTGCAAGAATTTCAATAAAAAGCCAGTTAATGCCAAAACAAAGCCACCGCGACAAAGCACGTCAGAAAGAATCGGTACAGTATAATCGGTTATGGTCTATTACTGAACCGATACCGATACAATTACATCACGTTTACACTCTCTTTAGTGTCTTGTTTGGGGCATAAGAACGATTTTATCATCATATTCTTGTATCATTTATCATAGCCTTCTGTCTCAAGTTTTCTGTGATCAATTAGTCAGCCTGTCCTGAACCCAACATGGGTCGCCATTGGTGCAGGACATTCAGATTTTAATATTATTAATTGTGAACATAGTCTTAAGAAAATTATATTAGTTATATGTTGCTCATGCTGTTATCTACTGCCTTTTGAAAGGTATGTAACTCCCAGTTCACGTTGCCTATTTAGGCTATAAAAAAGGATCTTGTTTCAAGATAAACCTGTTCTGAAGAATTAAAAAAGAAAAGACTAGTGGATTTCATTGGGCCCTCCCTGTTGGACACACTTGCTTGGGAAGCATCGTTTGTGTGATTTAATTAACCCGCTGCGTTTAATAGCAGCATGTGCCGATTCACACATACATGAAAGATGTGTCATCACTGGAGGGTGATTTATTGGCTCACTTTTAACTAGTTTATTCATTCATACATGCTATAATTCAGGCTTGTTTTCTTATCCTGTTGAAATGGCTCTCCGAGTCTGAGGCTCCTTTGTGTCTTGGGTGAGGTTTGTGATGAGTACTCTTTTAATTACAATGAGTGCCTCTTCTGCAGACATCCGGCATCCTGAGGAGCTGTCCTTACTGCGCAAACCCCGCGACCCCAAGAAGAAGAAGAAAAAGCTGGAGGAGGCGGAGGAGGAGGCGCTGGAGCTGGAAGGACCGCTGCTCACTCCTGGATCAGGTACGCCTCACGTGACCATCACGTCTGCTGTGAATGTTAATGCGGTGATCTCTCTGTCGAGTGAGACGCGCCGCGAGGTTTACTTTAGGAAAGAGCTGTTCTGTTCCAAAACCCAGTGAGTTTCCTGCAAACACCACCTCATGGAACATTATAAGTCATTGGTTTTCAGTGCCAGTCCACTGCACATTTTCTCTGTAGGGTTCACATTTTAACAGTACCTTTTTTCGGTACTTTAGGGATGCATCAATTACTGTAGAGAAGTCATTTATAGAAGTGTTATTGACATTTTGCCAGAGCTGCCTTGGTCTCTGTCTGCTACTTAATTAAAGGTCCAGTTTTTCCTGTGTTTTTGCAGCTTTGATTGTGTTTACAGTGTGCAATATAACATGTGTTCATGTTTCAGTATTTTTCACACAATTGTCTTATCTGTACACCGCTGTTTTCACTGTCCTAAAAACGGCCTGATGATTTCCTTGTTCTATGAAGTCCCTCCTTCAGAAACACGTAACGAGTTCTGATTGGGCCAGCGGTTCCCGTGATGTGATTGGACCGAGGCTTAGTGCACGTTGCCCGGAAAGGTCACGCCTCTTCCCATAACGGAGAGACGCATGCGCTATTGTAGACATGGCGGCAAATGCAACACTTCCTCTCCTCCACATGGGAGAGCAACAAGACCACGCCCCCTTTTTTGCATATTCTTGTGGGCGGAGTTTAGTCAACAGACTGTTCTAGTGACATCATTAAAGCAGGAAGTGCAGGGATGTAGTCCAAACCGGCCGTTCGCTGTAGGCTTTGAAAGAGGTTTATAATTTTGCAGGTATTATTCATGCTCTAACAGCAACATTACACACTAACTAAAGTTTGAAAAATGGGATCACGAAGAACAGGATCTTTAATTCAATTAATAAAAAAAACCGTTTTATTTTTAATTTAATTTTTATGAAAAGATTTCTTAAAAAATCTGTGTTGTTTATTTTCTGGTAATCAAATGAAGACATGAACAGGGTTTCCGCGGGGTCTTAAAAAGTCTTAAAAGTCTTTGCTTCTAGGTCATAAATTACTTTAATCAGGTCTTAATTTTTCCTACGTCCATGTAACGCTATCTCTAATGCTCATTGAAATGTGTGTGTGTGTGTGTGTTTATTCCGGGCCCCGCGGTGTTGTAGTTCTTTCTTTGGCTAGTCCAGATATAATTTGCTGTATTACAACTACATATGAGACCAACATGCATCTTATATTGCAGCCAATCAGCTTTCATGTTATTGGCGTGAGTCTCTTTCGAATTGTACCACAGACACACAAAACGTATTTTATTCTTCAGCTCAGCTCTACACAGTTCTCCACTTCTTCCAGTTCCGCGATCGTAAAAGCCAAGGCGAATGTTTCTCACCCGCCGTCTCGCATAAGTGACCGTGCGAAGCAGTTGCTCAAGGTGGATGAATGACCAAATAAAAAGAGTTAATAAAAGCGATGTAAACCCGAACGATGCCAACTGGGTGCCGGTGTGATGAGACTCCACACTCCGCGTTGAGTCGTTTTTGCTGCTCGTGCGGACGAGTCGAGTATAACCCATAGACTGTATGGTATAAACAAGGCGCGAGGGCGAGAGAGAGTGAGGTCTGCGGTCTTGGCCATTAGTTGATTTACTTGTTTTTGTGTACACGTTGTCAAATATGTCTAAAATTAAATAGACTACCTACACAAGTAGTTATGTCTCTTTTGATTTGTCCTGGTATTGATGTAATGCGTAAACTGCGCAACCAGATGTTCGAATATTCGTGGGGTTTTTTTTAGAGGGAAAATTCGAACGTCATTTTTGAGCAATTTTGACAGCCCTAATACACACACAATTATGCCTATGACTGAGTCCATATTGTCGGTTATGTCTTGAGTAAACAAGTTTGGGACGTGTGTCAGTACTGGATCTGCGCTTTACTGTGGAGGATGTCTTATGTTTTATTATTTTTAATTTAGTTATACTATTTTAAAATGAGACAATATAAAATATTTTTATCAAAGATTTGAACAAGCTTTATAGGTTTATTAATATTATGTTACCAGTCATTTTGATCTTAAAAAAAATAAAAAATAAATTATAAATATATAAATATATATATATATATATATGTATATATGTTAAACTGACGTGTGTTGTTGCGTAGTGCTCATAAACGCACTGAAATCTGTGTTTCTCCCGCGTTTGTTCTCATAGGATTATATTTTCAAAACACATCAAGGCTTTTTCCCCCTCCGCTCGTGTCTTAATATTCAATTCAATTCAAATATATTTGTATAGCGCTTTTCACAATACACATTGTTTCAAAGCAGCTTTACAGAAAGTGCATTTTATAAATGTACATTGAAAAATGTTAGAAAAAGTTAATCAATCATGTATTATTTTAGGCCATAACAGCGCTGGCATTGAGTCGTCTCTTCACAGGCGTCGAGTCGTCTCATCACAGGTGTTGGGGCATCTGAAGTCTCTATGAGAGGCTGGATACAAACTGGAGCTGACCAACTATTTACCTCGGGACTAGTGTCCCGAGATAATAACAGAAAAGCAGATGGGAAATAATTAGCATAGCTGCTGTTCAGAATATTAATTCTTTTGATCCGATTTAACTGTAGTACAAAAGGTTATTATAATGTGAATGCTTGGCTAAAGAGATGCGTCTTTAATCTAGTTTTAAACTGGGACAGCGAGTCTGAACCTCAAACAATATCAGGAAGACTATTCCAGAGTTTAGGAGCTAAATGTGAAAATGCCCTCCCTCCTTTAGTGGACTTAGATATCCTAGGAACAACCAGAAGCCTCGAGTTTAGTGATCTTAAAGAGCGCGATGGATTGTAGGGCGATAGAAGATCCGTTAAATACACTGGAGCTAAACCATTTAGGGCTTTATAGGTCAGTAGCAATACTTTGTAATTGATACGGAACTTAATAGGTAACCAGTGTAGAGATGATAAAATTGGTGTTATATGATCATATTTTCTTGACCTAGTAAGAACTCTAGCAGCTGCGTTTTGGACTAACTGTAGCTTGTTTATTGAGGATGCAGGACAACCAGCTAATAAAGCATTACAGTAATCTAGTTTTGAGGTCATGAATGCATGAACTAACTTTTCTGCATCAGAAATAGATAGCATGTTACGTAGCTTAGCAATATTTCTAAGGTGGAAAAATGCTGTTCTTGTAACATATGAAATATGATTTTCGAAAGACAAGTTGCGGTCTAATATAACACCCAGGTCTTTTACTGTAGCGGATAAAGTGACAGGACGTCCTTCCAAGTTAAAGTTGTATTGTGAGAGGTTTTGTGAGCTGTTTTTTGGACCAATAAGTAATACCTCTGTTTTATCTGAATTTAATAGCAGAAAATTACACGTCATCCAGTATTTAATATCTTCAACACACGCTGTCAGTTTAGATAATTTAGCGTTTTCATCTGGTCGTGATGAAATATATAATTGAGTGTCATCAGCATAACAGTGGAAATTAATTCCATGTTTTCTTATAATATTACCAAGTGGCAGCATATATATTGAGAATAGCAGAGGGCATAACACAGATCCTTGCGGCACCCCATAGTCTACTGACGTTATCTTTGATTTTTCCCCATTTAGACAGACAAAATGGTAGCGGTCTGATTAGTACGATCTAAACCAGTTTAATGCCTTTCCCTGAACACCAGTGTAATTTTGAAGTCGATCTAAGAGTATTTTATGATCTATAGTATCGAACGCAGCACTAAGATCGAGTAGAACTAGTATTGAGATACAGCCTTGGTCAGAAGCTAGAAGTAAATCATTTTTAACGAGCGCAGTTTCTGTGCTATGATGCGGCCTGAATCCGGATTGAAATTTTTCATAGATATCATTTTCTTGCAAGAAAGAGCACAATTGAGCAGACAAAACTTTTTCTAGTATTTTAGACATAAATGGAAGATTTGAAATGGGTCTGTAATTTGCTAGGTTATTATGATCTAATTGTCGCTTCTTAATGAGAGGTTTTATGACTGCCAACTTGAATATTCTTGACCTAAAGATAAAGACGAGTTAATAATATTGAGAAGAGGCTCTTCCACTACAGGTAACAGCTCTTTCAGTAGTTTAGTGGGTATTGGATCTAATAAACATGTTGTTGGTTTAGATGCAATGATAAGTTTATTTAGCTCTTCCTGTCCTATAGTTGTAAAGCGGTGTAGTAGTTCTTGAGGGGCGATAATTGAGGTTGAATCATAAGACATCATTAAAGATTGTACATTTACAATTCTGTTTCTGATGCTTTCTATTTTCTCAGTGAAGAAATTCATAAAATCATTACTTCTAAACTGTATCCATGTGTCTGTGTAATAAGTGTGTTGTTGGTCTGTGTTTTATTGGTTGTCGTCTTCCCCCTCTACACTCCCGCTTTTCCGCAGCTTCACGCCCATTTCCAGAGACCTTTTCAGCTCTGAGGTGTGAACGACCAGGATAAAACAGAGAGGGTTTCATGACACTTTAAAGACGTCAGTCTAGCCCGTTTACATTGAACAATATTGGAAGTGGAATGGAGTGGGAAAACACGTTCAGTGTGAATGGAAGTCTGTCCCAAATCAACAATGTATTAAAAGTTGAACAAAAATAAATGTTTAGGGAGATATGAAATGTATTTTTTCAGCCAAATTCTGAAAAAAAAAAATTCCAGACATCTGTTTTCCTTAATTTTCTGGATTTTGTTTTAATGGTTCATTTCAGTTTTATAATCAAAAAAGCATTTCTATCAATTGAATTCATTAAACTGACACTTTAATAGTTTATTAAATTTCTAATAAATTTGGTCTTAATTTGGTTACCACCGTTTGTGATTAAAAAAAGCTATATTAAGTCATAAATCCATTAAAATGAAAACAGACTTTCACACACAGAATTTCTGAAAAAAAAATGAATTATCATTTCCACAGTGAGTTCCATTCGCATTTTCTGCATTGTGGAAATCATCGGAGATGTCCAGTGTTATGGGTTTGAAAACAACAATCATAAGTGGCCAAGCAGCTCAACCTACATGATTTGTACATAGTTTGACGTTAGCATTACAGTAATAGCACTCCTCTCTTCAACCAATCCAAACAACTTTGTTCATATCCGTAGCACAAACGGTGCAGGTGGGGTTACATGCTGGAGTTCTTGGGATTTGGGATTAGTTCGAATCGCAAACCCAAGAAATGCCCAATACAAAGTGATGGTTGACTTAAGCAACTCTGATCACGTTGCTTGTTTGCAGCGTAGACAGTGTTTGATGGTTTGGAACCCATGAAGCGCCATAATGTGTGGTTGAAGAGCAGGAAAACAAAAGGGTTGTTATGTTGAAATAGTGCTGAAATGAGAAATGTGTGAGTTGAGAGCAGCGTATCATTTGCAGGCCTGCTGCTCTCGCTCTAACTTCGGAGCGTGAATGGTTTAGATTCCGCACATATTTGGTCACTCTGCCATTTTGAAAGAGAGCAGTCAGCTACATCGCCCAGTTCCCCACACATGATGCGCTAAAACCCATTTAAGATGCACAGAGGACAGACTGCATCTCCTCAGGTCTACATGAATAGGGTCTATTGTCCCAGGGCCCCTGTGCAATGCAGCCCCCATGCAAACTCAGAGCGCTTGTGCAGCGTGACGCTGTCTAGGATCTGTTCTCCACTTGTTTCTTCAGTAACCTTACAATGACCCTCATTAAATTAGTGCAGGAGTCCTGATGTTTAGGGCTATACAGACCCTGGTTTTACTGCACAAAGGCTCTTTTAGGATGGAGAAAACGGAACGGGAGCTGCCATGAGCCATTCTGGGCCTTGATACGGGAAATGAGCCGAAGACCCGCCGCTTGATCCCCTCTCAGAGTCGCTGTGATAAGAATGGCTTTGCGGCATGAGCAGGACACGAGCTCCACCCATGAGTATTTGTGGTCCTTTGCTTTCCTCTACGGGTCGACACAATCTGCTCTGGAAGTAGAGGGTCATTTGTGTTCTGTATCTGAACTTTCTCCACCGCTACTGTTGGTCACTTTTACACAAATAGGATAAAAATCAGTGTCCCATATACCAGTCAATTTGGAATAATATTATCCCGATAATAGTAAGTAGCAAAAACCGTAACAGCAAATCAGCATTTGAGAATGATTTCTGAAGGATCATGTGACACTAGCCAAGTTTCCATCCACTTCCTGCACTTTTTTGTTAGACAACGTGAATATACGTTAAAACAAAGATTGCGAAATGCCTCCAGCCTGTTTCCATCCAATTGGCATTTTACCAATAAAATGGTGTGCGTGATGACGTCATCCCCCAAAATCCCACATTATCGCATACGTTTTGTTTTATCCAATTTAATTCACTGACTGGCCACTAGAGACAGGCTCCAAAAAGGGAGTCAAATCTGCATCTTCCCCATGTTAAGATTTCCAACTTCACAGCAGAATAAAACATGTTTACAGCCTGGGACAAAAAGGGTTTTGGTCTAAACGGCAAATTTTGCCCTTCATGACGACTGTCAGGGGGTGATTTGTTTTATAACTCGTCCGTTTAAATTATATTAAGCCTTAAAGTTCTGCATAATTAAGGGCGTGGCCACTTGAGTGACAGGTGGATTGCCTCTATGGTTGAGCTAGGTGGGCGTGGTTTCAGAAGCCAGGCATCTCGGCTCCACCCACGTCCCGCCTCTTTGCCCATTTTCAGTTATCCGGGAGATGCACTGCCAAGATGGCGACGGCCCACTTTAAAAATGCTCTTTAGAAACCTACAGGTGACGTATTATTTTACAGTCTATGGTTGTATTGCTAAAAAAATCTGCCTTCGAGTTGTTTCCATACATCATTTTGCGTATATATCGCAAATTATATTGTATCTTTCTCGTCCCAAATATTTGTAAAATGCAGAGAGTGAGACAATTCAAATTCTCCAGTTTAGCCCATGGGTTTGTGCACAGGGCAGCTCTTAATGATTGACGACATTTGCAAAAAACTTCCATCCGCTATATCGGTAAAAATGCTGATGTGCTAAAAATGTTTCCGTATGGAAACCTGGCTACTGAAGACTGGAGTAATGATGCTGGAAATTCAGCTCTGATCACAGGGATAAACTACACTTTTAAAATATATTCACATAGAAAACAATTATTATAAAAAAAATGTAGTAATATTTCACAATGTTACTATTTTTACTGTATTGACATGAATGCAGAAGAGCGCATAAGAGACTATCTTTCTCTTTATTTGAGGTTTTAGTTCTTTTCTTTGTGAAACTGCTGTTACGTCTAATGTCTAGTTTAGCATGTTAACACTTTCCTTTCCTCCAAACTGTTAATCTCTTTAATATATCCTTTCATTTCCCCTTCTTTCTCTGTTTTTTCTTTTCTACATTTCCTCTCATTCCTCAAGCCTCTGAGATACTATACATTGGACCCGTGAAAGGTAAGGTTCACTGTTTTTCTGACTTCCTGCTTTGCTTCCTTCACCTCCTCTCACCACAGCTGGAGCGGTCACATGACCACTGCAGGAATCCCTGGCTCTGGTCACCTGACTCTCTGCTTCAGTGACACCTCAGCTGATGCGGGTCATGGGATGAGCTTCGCCCAAACAGTGCATTCCCGTACATTCGCTTATCAGTTCACAGTTTGGCTTGTTTAAATGGTCTCACTTTGTGCTAAAAATCTATATAAAATTAGAGATAAAAGAATGAAAGGTCTGGTCAAGCGGTCAAGGAGCTACACTAAACAGTAAAGGTCTGGATTTTTCAGCAAATATTGATTTTTTTTTTTTTTTTTAATACTGATATTGATTATTCAGGCTTTTAATCAGGAGCTCCTCATAAAAACAATCAGGCTTACACAAAAATATAATCCATATTAGGATGCATAGGAACATTGGTGTTCCCTGTGGAGCTCCCGTGAGGAAAACACCCTCTTGTGAGGGAAGACTTGAGAAGAGAGTGGAGGGGAGAGCATGTGTTTGAATGCAGTTTCAGATCAGGATCATTCCTACAGGCTGGAAGGCCTTTATTTCATTGGAGCATTTGGAAGGAAATACCAGTGCTTGCAAGGCAACAAACAAAAGTGGTAAAGTCAAGTGATAGAAAAGTTGTCAAGCCAAATACACAGGGAGATTGAAAATAAAGGGCCGGTCACAGATTGCACCCTTAAACGGACACTGCAACGGTCATAATGTCACATCCTGTGGCGTCTTTTTAGAAAACATAACTCAGACTTGGACTCAGACTTCCTTTATTGATCCCTGGGGGGAAAAACAAGTCAGAAACACAAGACATAAATAGGCAATGCAGTCAATCAATGAATTATAAACTACTGATTAGCATCGTAAACTCGAAAACACCTCCATTCACTTCCCCACATCCGCACTCGATACTCTCACACTACAGGTCATGTCATCAGACCGTACCACCCAACCCCTTAGTCCAACCCTTTTAATGTGTTACAAGTCAATATTATCATGGATCTACATAAGCACAAATACATATGCCATTCATAATCATATACATCCATATGCACAAACACACACACGTACGTTGTGTTTCCATGCTTTATGGGGACATTCCATAGGCGTAATGGTTTTTATACCGTAAAACCTATATATTCTATCCCCCTACACTGCCCCTGCCCCTAAACCTACCCATCACACACACACACACACACACACACACACACACACACACACACACACACACACACACACACACTGCCCCTGCCCCTAAACCTACCCATCACAGGAAACATTCTTACATTTTTACATTTTCAAAAAACATCACTTAGTATGATTTAAAAGATGTTTTCCTCATGGAGACAAAAAAATGTCCCCACAAGGACAAGGATTTTGGATACTACCATCTTTGTCCCCATAACTTAGGGATTACCAGTCCCCCCCACACACACACACCAAAGATTATTCAGACAGCAGATATAATGTTTCACTAGTGTGTGCAGGACACTATAGATCATTTATGTAAGTGACGATAGCATAATAAAGTAAATGTGACATTATACCCAAAAATTCTCCATACAGTGGAATAACAGTAAAACTGACAAACGTTTGAGATCAAAATGATTCAGACACTCTGAGCATGTTTTGCAGAAGTGTTTTTCTTTAATAGCTAATGTGACATTTGCCACCACAGATGCAGGGATAAATGACCTGTTTAACATATTTTACACATAGTTTTACATATAATTTAACATACAGTTAATCCAAAATGTCAAAAATATGCAATCTACTTTACTGCAACACTGCAATTCTGCAGATCTTTAAAGGTTTAATTCTTGTAATTCTGCTAAGAGGTCTTGCAAACTTGACATTTGGAGCAAAATGTGCATGAGCTTGTGTTTCCGGTGTCCCACATTGGCACGTGTATTACCGGTAATGAATAAGTAAATTGATTTTAAAGTGCAGTGTGACTGGCCCTTAAGTCTATAAGGGTTTCATAGGGGCTGAATGGTCACAAAAAAAACAAAAAAGAAAGAAATTCCATGAAATATTGGGAAAATGCACCTTTTCTGATTCACACGCTAACTTATTTGTGATCTGGCCTCATTTACTCAAAGCTGAATGGTTGTACATTCAACTAAAGCCGGTATATAGTTTTGTTGTATCTTCTTTAAGACTTTTTTCCCATTGCAAGCTCTCTAACAAACACACAGTTCTATCTTAAAAATCTTTAAATATGAAGTGTATGAAAAGCAAAAACAAGGCTGAAGTTGTCCACGAAACAAAAGATTAATAGAATCTGTAATTAAGACACTGCTGCCTTGCAAACATCAATCGTCTAATTGATTAGCAAAACAGTTTGACACTTGGCATGACCGAGTGAACCCTCCTTCACACTCACTCGGTTGTTTTAATGCATGCCTACAGACATGATTCTGAGCTAAAGCATCAGTGTGATGTGTGTTGTGGATTGGGAGTTATTTGAGTTTGCATTCCTAAACAGTGCGTGGAGTCGGGTAAACATCCTAACACTGCTGATGGTCATTCTTCCTCCGTTCCCCGATGGGAGTGGAAACCCCTCCAGTGACCTTCCTCTGAGTTTCTGAGAAAGGCTGCGAGCCCTCCCTCGTGTCTCCTCCAGCCCTGTCTCTTTTCTCATGACCTCTACCACCCCAAAAACACTTCCTGTCTCTCTACAGGACTGTGGCCTCCCACTGCCACACAAGTGGTTTTGCTTGAACGCTTCTGTGTTACTCGCTCTGTGATTGGTCACTTGAGTGGTCAGAGAAGAATGTGTATTGCATTGTTTTTCCTGATTTATGACCATTAACAAGTTTTTATTTTTGCATTATTGCTCACACAACCTGATTTTAGTGATAAAGTCCCAGGATGTGTGTTTTGTGTGGGCTGCCAGTAGCTTAAAAGGATTCATGTGGATCTTTTAACTAAATGTAAAGCCTTCAGCTGTGATTACATTCACAATATATCATGGCCTCTTATACCATTGTGCTATTATATAAGGTAACTGCCCCAGTTGTCCTGTAGGCATTGTCTGAGTGTTTAAAGAGTGAAGCTGCAGTAATGTCCTGAATGTGTTGATGATCAGTGATGATAACCGCTGGAGTTCATAGAGATGTCAGTCACCTCCCGGACCCCCCGTGCTCCCGGTCATGTTTCAGTGTGTTCTGCATGCTGCCTTGATCAGAAATGTTCAGTCATGTGAATGATTGTGTGAACAGCAGTTTTAATGTGGTTATGTGTGTCGGATATCTGGCTAGGAGTGGGCGGGATGACACAGTCTTAGTCTTAAATAATTGTGCAAAATTCAACCCAATTCAAATGTTTTGTTTTATAACAATGTGAAATGTCCAGTAAATCTAGTTTATAATCTGCAATTCTTTAGTTTATTCAGAATATAATGGACGCAAACCCCAAAATAATATTGTTCATAACAGTTGACATCAGTGTAGAAACATTATAAAAGACTGAAACCGTTTTCACAGACGGGGTTGATTAGGGATGGGTGTTGAGAACCGGTTCCAAATTTCCCAGAACAGGTGATCCGATAAGAAACGCGAATTACGCTTATCGCTAAACGCTTATCAATTGCTTTGTGCGCATTTTATTGTGATTTTTAAACATTTGAGAGCAAAAAAAGACACATGCGCTGTTTTCTGTGCTGCACACACACACACACACACACACACACACACACACACACACACACACACACACACACACACACAGAGAGAACGGCTTCTCATAGTGAATGAATAGTGCACAATAACTTTTTGCACAGCACGTGAATGGACAAACACACCAAAATACTCTCAGAATTTGACAACAGATAACAGATTTTCTTGATAACGTTATTCAAACAACAAAAGACGAGAACATTCACTTTCTCTTCTAAGCAGAATAACTTTTGTCACTATATTTGTAATATAAAGCCTATATTTAATCAGTAAAGTGCAGTGATATTTTACATTTGATCACAGTTTCTGCACCTGAACACCTGAACATTTTATTTCAATCGTATCTTTGTTCAGTTGTATTCATAATGATGCTTTACATTATTATTTTTTTTTCTGTTGTATTTTTTTAAAAGTCGCTAGCCTGTTGATTTTTGTTCATTGTATTCAGCTACAATGACATGTTATGCAATAATAGCCCAATAATAAATGTGAATGATAGCTAAAGTTGTTTTTTTTTACCCTATTGAACTCAAAATTAGGAGTGGATCAGAATCGGAATCGTTGAAATTCAATCGATACCCAACCCTAGTGGTGATGCATTTCCACAGTTCTTATAAATCAAGCTTTTTTTTTTTCTATATTTGGATATTTTAAAATTAACCATTATATTTTGTCATATTACTTTGGCATGAAATTACAGAAAACTGCGATTAGCTGAGGGAGTGACAGCCAATTTGACATCTTTCTCTCTTCTGACCTGTGTAATCAATCTCTCAATGTTTGTCCTTGTTTTGTAAAATCACAGAAAATATTGTGTATTTCTTGTTTGCGTCTGAAGCAAACACGAGGCAGATTTTATATTTTTGTAGTTACTAAATTGTAATTCCTAAAGAAGTTCACACACAACTATGATGACTTTCTCTTCTGAAACGTTGCAACTGCTCAAAGAGCACAAATAACCTGGATTTACACCACCAGTTGTACTCTGCTGGTTGACACATTTCTGTTGTTGTGTAATATATCCTTCATTCCACCCAGCCTCCTCCGCCTGGCTTTTCATGAGAATGTGGTGCCTCCTGTTTTAGGCGTTTACTGATGGACGTGTTTAATTTCAGGGAGCATCTATTCTAGTCCTGGACTTTACAGCAAGACCATGACGCCCACCTATGACTCTCGGGACGGCAGCCCTCTGTCCCCCACCACGGCATGGTTTGGAGACAGCCCACTGTCCGAAGGCAATCCCAGCATCCTCGCTGTCAGCCAGCCCATCACCTCTCCAGACATTCTGATCAAGATGTACAAACCACAGTCCCTCCTGGACAAGGCCAAGATCAACCAGGGGTAAGTTGGGACGGATCTGTGAAGAGACTGTGATTCAGGAAGGGTTTAATTTGTGTTCCTCTGTCTTTGTGAAGGTGGCTGGACTCCTCCAGATCACTGATGGAGCAGGATGTGAAGGAGAACGAGGTTCTTCTGCTCCGGTTCAAGTATCACAGCTTCTTTGACCTCAACCCAAAGGTCAGTGCTTTAGCACATAAGTGGTGCATGTTTGAAAACACAACATTATCATGCTTATTTCAGTGTAATGCCTTTAACATGATGGTCTAAAGGCCTGTTATTGAAGTCATATAGTAAATGTTGTGGGAAGCCATTAAAGTTAAAGCTTTTAATTAGTTGTGTTTATTCATGCACCATTATTACTATTGCTTATATTTGAACAAACCTCTAACACTATGCCTTAAACAAAAGTGCATCTCTATCCAAAAAGTTCATAAGGAGATTGTAAAATAAATCCATATGAATTGAGTGCTTTAATCCAAGTCTTCAGAAGAGACATGATCACTTTACATGATGACCAGATTTAATGTAGGCTTGTATTCACACACAAGCTTGTTTTTAACGCTCTCCTGACCCCTGCAGTATGATGCTATCAGGGTGAACCAGCTGTACGAACAGGCCAAGTGGGCCATCTTACTGGAGGAAATCGAATGCACCGAGGAAGAGATGATGATGTTCGCCGCCCTGCAGGTATGTGCACCATGGCAGAATTTATGTAAACTGTTAGGATCGCTGTGTAAGCCTGGCGTTTGACAGTCTGCAGTCTTCACTCAGGTCCTCTCGCCCTGGTAATGAATTAGATGGGCTCTGTGCCTGGCTGCGTAGCATCTGCAGTGTGCAAACGTTTGGCCGCCACATTTATACAGTGCTGCGTTTTGTTTTCCCTGGCCCTTTGGCCAGCGGTGACCCTGCTATTTCAGACCCTCATAAATGTTGAGTGACAACACCTCAGGACGCCTCACTGTCTTCACATCAAGTAAATATAGAGTGGGAGTCTGTTACACGGAGGTGGGACATGGAAGACCACCCCGGGGTCTCCAGCGGCCTGATGTACTAAGGAGGTGTTGGTTTCTCCAGCAGGGATTTCTGGAGATGTATCAGTGGTGTCGACTTGCTCTGTTTACGTACTGCAAGTTTAAATTAGTCAGGTCTGTCCTTCCCCATCAGTCCGCGCCGCGTCGTGTCAGTGGATATGAGATTGGCTTTGCCTGTGATCCGTGTCTCTGGGTAGAAGAGCTCGTCAACATCAAACATCAGCAGGTCTAACTTTAGCCAACATTACAGCGCGTCTGTTAACTGTTGAGAGAAATGGGCATGTCATTCACTCGCTAACCTCTCTTATCCGAGAAATTTTGACATGAAAATACCTTCCAGCCTCCATTTTGAAAGTGGAGCTGTCGTCAGCAAACGTCTGCACGTATCAGTGAAATGTGCTTCTGTAGTCCAGCTGTTCACTGCAGTACCATGGGGATCGTTTGACAGATCATTTTAATTAGAAGAATGAAGTCACAGGCTTTAAACTCATCCTCAAAATAAAGTCGCTTCACCTTCAGACAATGCTGTTTGTTCATCTCAAAGGAGGGTTATTATCTTTAACCAAAACCATTAAAACATTCCTGTTGATTGAAATAAAGCTGAACAAATATATAATATTAGCTATAATATAATAGTTCACTTCATAGTTAATAGTTATAAACTTAAATGGAAATGTTGGCATTCAACTGAAATAAGTTGAAACCCTAAAATTATTAGCTGGAAATAAACTAAAACTTAATATAAAATCAAACTTAATATAAAACTTAATATAAAAATAAATGAAACATAAATAGCAATATTTAAAAAAATGAATGAAATGACTAAAAATGTTACTAAAATCAACATGAAAACTAAATATACATATGAAAAGATAATTGATAATAAAAACTTTAACTCTGGGACAAATCAAATATTGTATTAGCCGTTTTATTTAGCTATTTTTGTCATTTTGCATGTGTGAATACAATTTTTTTTTAATCACAAACATTTTAAAACTAATTTGAAATGAATGTTATATTTCACAAATGCATACCATTTAACATGAACATTTTAGTGACTAATTCACTTTTATTTAACTGGAAAAATCATCCAGTGTGATTGCATCTCGCAACGTTTAAGTAAATATTGTATTTGCCGTTTCATTTTCCATTTATTTTATACAAGTTTTGCTGCCTGAAATTTAGGACATTGTGAATACAATTCAAAACCAATTCAAGACAATGCTAAATAAATATTATAATTTACAAACCTATGAATGTTGCATTGCATTGACAAAGTGGGAAAATGCTACATGTGGGAGATAGTTAAAGGCACACTGTTCAAAATTGGTATAATAAGCATATGTCACGCAGTACCTGCGTGACTCGTCATAGACACAAACAGAGAGTTCATGTTCTTCCACGCATGCAGTTTTGTTTATTAAACGCTAGCTCACCAAAAGTTACCAGCAGCCATATCACCCTGTAGCCCAAGACTGGTTTCCTACTGAAGCTAAGCAGGGCTGAGTCGGGTCAGTGCCTGGATGGGAGACCTCCTGGGAAAAACTAGGCTTCTGATGGTGTAGAGGTGTTAGTGAGGCCAGCAGGGGGCGCTCGCCCTGTGGTCTGTGTAGGTCCGAACGCCCTAGTATAGTGATGGGACACTATACTGTAACAAGCACCGTCCTTCGAATGAGACGTTAAACTGAAGTCCTGGCTCTCTGTGGTCATTAAAAATCCCAGGATGTCCTTCGAGAAAGAGTAGGGGTGCCAAATTTGCCCATTGACCTCTGTCCATCATGGCCTCCTAATCATCCCCACTGATTGGCTTCATCACTCAGTCTCCTCTCCACCATAAACTGGTGTGTGATGGGCATTCAGGCCCAATATGGCTGCCGCATCATCCAGGTGCTGCTGCACATTGGTGGTGTTTCCCCCCTTCCATGTAAAGCGCTTTGAGTACCCAGAAAAGCTCAATAAAATTGCAATAAATAATGTACAATATGAATGATTTGTGTTTTTATTTGCAGTACCACATCAACAAGCTGTCCATCATGTCTTCAGACAATCACATGAACAACAGTGAGAAGGAGGTTGATGAGGTTGACGCAGCTCTCTCTGACCTGGAGATCACCCTCGAGGGAGGAAAGACGTCCAACACGCTGGTACTGAAGCACTCCACCAAACTGTGATCAGTCATAGGAGCGTGCAAAATATACAGTCTGTGATTGTTGTTTTAACTATGTGCAATCTGAAATTACCAAGTATGTTCCTCACAAAAACACATCTAGAGAGTGCACACACACACTGTGCTGTAGTCTGGTAGGTTATAGTGCGTTTGTGCATTTATAGTGTACGCTTTCACTGCATGATTAATCTGTTAAAATGCATTTATAATGCCCTCAATATTCAAGATAAGGGGCAAAACACCTCTGTATGTATTTTATATTAATATAATTTGATATAGTTAATATCACTCAAAGTGTTTTGCTTTTTCTCCAAATATCAGCAAATGTAATATTGATTTTATACAACAGTTCAATAAACAAAACGGTAATATTAAGTGTCTTACATTTTAAACACAATATTGCCTGTTTTCACTCTATCTCTGAGCAACACACGGCAGTGTTTCATTACTGAATGAACAAATCGGTTGAGTGGATGATTCAATGACTCACTCATTAAGATTCATTCCCATTGGCGGGTTTAATTTCACATTTAAAGTATATTTTCTTTTTCTTTTTTTTAATATCGAAATTCAGCATTTTAGCATGGTCATCACAACACACCAACCTCATTAATCAGGAATGATGATGCAGAGTCATGTCGACGCACGTTTCATCATCTAAAAGTGGAGCACACAAGCCTACTGTATGAATCTGGCCATTGTTTTTGTTAAAGTAATGCGAGAATATAATACAAACAACCTATCACATTAAAGAGCATTAGAATTAGACGTGGATATTCATCACATGGAACATTAATTATGAGTAAAGACTGCACAAATGAAATTATGATAATGTTTTTCATTGCTTATATGCACTTGCTTTACTTTCCAATAGTCTCCAATTACTAAATCAAATCAAAGTCGATTATTCAGAAATAACTGGTTTGGTTATATCAAATGTCATGTCCTCCGTGTTTGAATGTAGGGATTGGATAGTATTTTATTGCAGATGAAATTGGAGTTAAATCATAACAGACTTTCTGTTTTAAAATAAATTTAAAATGCTGTTTTTGATTAATTTTCTGGCAATAATTTATGCAACATGCAGCTGTTCTGTGGGTTGTGACTATAAGAGATCTATAAAGTTTTGATATTGTTACTCCAACAACTTTATTTATAACTTTATTAATGCACTTTGTGTTCTCAGGGTGACATCACTTCCATTCCTGAACTGGCCGACTATGTAAAAGTCTTCAAGTGAGTTGAAAATGTTTATAGTTTTTGGTTCTCTTATGCCTTTATTAGTGTAAAGCAAAAAATTTAATGAGGCCAGTTTCCATATTTATAATTCAGGGCCTTATTTTAACGATCTGGCGCAGGTGCACTTACGGCGTGTCTTAATACGCTTTTGCTAGTTAAACAACGGGAAAAGCGGTCGGTGCTCCAGGCACATGGTCCAAAAGGGTCGTCCCTCATTTCTTAATGAGTCATGAGTGTGTTTTGGGCGTAACATGCAATAAACCAATCAGGGTCTCCTTTTCCCTTTAAAAGCCAGTTGTGCTCACACCATGAGCAGATTCAATATTTACATGGAGGAAAGACTGAACACTTCTCCAGAGAGGAATCCTTTTATTTTTAATATTTAAAAATGTGTGTGTGCTGCTGCATGTCCCTGTGTGTGTAATAATCAGAGTGTACGCACGTTGTGCACCGCCTATAGACGCATATTACTAACACACCCTTTAAATAACACACAAAAAATACTGCACTATTGATTTTAGAGCAGGTGTGTGTTGGTCAATGGTGCAGTCGTTCTCAGTTCCTCAAAATAGCAACGCTCCAACAATGCTCCTGAACACACCTGGTTTACAGACCAGGACAGCCATGGGTGAACAGATGGGCGCGAGTGCGTTTGCTATTTAAGCAATGTGGAGCTGGACGTGAACTTGAGAACTGCGTCGGGCTGAAACTAGCAAAAAACACTTGCGTCACGCCTGCCGTCGCATTGCCCTGGGTGTATGATAGAGCCCGTAGACTGTCTATGCTGTATATTAGTCTGTTTAAAGTGTAAATGGTCTCCACAACTCTATTGGCAACAAAGTGTGATTGTATGAGTGGTGCAAATGGGTCCGATGTGACATTAATATTGGCTCAAACAATGCCGTGAGTTGACCAGACCTGTTTGACCAACCAATGGTAGTCAAAGAGAACTCTGTTGTACTTATTCGACAGAAAAGATTAGTCATTCCCTTTGGTTTTGACTAACATTTGCTTATACCTCAGACCAAAGAAACTCACTCTGAAAGGATACAAGCAGTACTGGTGCACGTTCAAGGACATCACAATCTCCTGCTACAAGAGCCGCGAGGAGGCCCACGGCACGCCGGCGCACCAGATGAACCTGAGAGGTGAGCGGACACATGATGGACACATGATGCGTGTTTACCACATATGTACTGTTTCTCATCCGCTGTTTCTCTGTAGGCTGTGAAGTCACACCAGATGTGAACATCTCCGGTCAGAAATTCAACATCAAGTTGCTAATTCCTGTAGCAGATGGTATGATTGAGATCTGGCTGCGGTGCGATACTGTGAGTGAGATGTGTTTTCTATTGAATGCCACACATTATTGTACAGTAAATCACCTCACATCTTCATCTTTAAAAAGGAAGTTACGAGTTGCTTTTATTTGCTACTTCAAGCAATTATACAGAATCTGACCTGAACCCAACACCACTAAGCAAGGTTATTATATTTAAGTTAATTTAAAGCCTTTTAAAAGCATTTGCATTTTAAAAGCACTTTAAAAAGCATAAACATATATTTTATTTTAGCTAGTTGCCTAAAGGCTGGAAAACACCACACGACTATTGCTCAGATTTTTGCCCGATTTGCAGTCTAGACGAGTCGACAATAGTTGCCCAAAGTCTGCGCCAGTCTGCAGATTTTTGTTCAGTCTATGGTTCAGATTTAGAGGAACACTCCACCGTTTTCAGAAATAGGCTTATTCAACTTCTATATGTGGGCAAATGCATTTTTGTCTCAGTGCATGCATTGTTTTAGTTTGGCAGGGTCGCCGCTAGCTTAGCTTAGCATAATGAATGGAATCCTATGTTGCCAGCTAGCATGTCCCGAGTAAAAGTGATCCATAAACCCCACATAATTACTTCTTGTGGCCTGCGTATTCACAACGAATACAAATAGTGACGCAGATTAAGACTAGGCGATTTCCTAGGCAGATATTAACTTGGGACTATATTACGGGGAAGCACAGGAGAAGCACTGCTACTTTGCCGTATAGATATCACGCAACATATGAAATCCCACAATTTACATTTCATGTGTTACTGATATCTCTGCGCCCAAGTAGCAGTGCTTCGCCTGTGCTTCCCCATAATATAGTCCCAAGTCAATATCGGGACATGCTAGCTGGCAACATAGGATTCCATTCATTATGCTAAGCTAAGCTAGCGGCGACCCTGCCAAACTAAAACAATGCATGCACTGAGACAAAAATGCATTTGCCCACAAATCTGAATGTAGGAAAGATGTTGAATAAGCCCTATTTCTAAAAAAGGTGTTCCTTTAAGAGATTTCACAGAAAATCATAGCGTATGATCGGCATAGACTCCATCCTGTCGGAGGGTATCAAAACATGTTTGATATGTTGAGCTGATTTCAGAACAGATATCGTAGTGTACGACATAGGGTGATAAACGATATTTTGAAACAGTGACTACTAGTAAAATAACACTGGCACACGCCGTGTCTTTTCCCTGTCCTTCAGGAGAAGCAGTACGCTCAGTGGATGGCGGCTTGTCGTTTGGCCTCCAAGGGGAAGACGATGGCAGATAGTTCCTACAACTTGGAGGTCCAGAACATTCTGTCCTTCCTGAAGATGCAGCACATGAATCCTGATCCTCAGATCATAGAGCCCATCACCACCGACATCAACCCTGAGTGTCTGGTGTCACCACGATACCTGAAGAAATACAAGAACAAGCAGGTAAATAAATGAGGCTGTGATCGGTCTGCAGCGCAGAATACAGACAGAAGACTGAAGGCAGAGAGACCTACAGTATATTACAATACATAGCAGTGCTGTAACGGTACATGTATTCATCCAGAGCGGTCACGGTTCGGTGCATACAGTCAGATGACGAATACAGTCAGTCACACGTCAATTGAGAAGGGGCTCGCGTGGTAATGCTAATCGCCACAACAGGACAACAAGCAGGAGAAGAAGAGATGATGTGTGTTCATTTAGTTGACTAATCAATCCTTTTTCCACTGACGAAAACAAGAAAACTAGACAATAACTAAATAAAAACTAGTGTTGGATGACAAAAACTATGACGAAAATCTACTGTAATTTTCGTCAACGAATAAAAACGAAACAAATGTCAGGGAGGGACAATTAGGGAAGAGATCCGGTCAGAGCTGATGTCCCGTGTAACAGATGCACACATTTGAGCTGTAAGGTGCGGATCTAACGGCTGGAAAACACGGAGCTGTTGAGCTTCTCCAACAGAGGCTCACGCATCCCCAATGCAGCGCTTTAGAGCGGCTCAATCAGTGAATAACACACATCTATGACAGGTGATGTTTATGAACTAATGCTGATGAATAAGGACAATGTTTACTGAACGATGTTTATATGGTAATATGTTTTAGACGGTTAACAACTCCCTCATCTGAACTTGAAAGAGCAGCTGCAACTGCAATAGCAAGACATTTCAAAATAAGAGTCCCGGTGTATTCCGAGCTTGTTTATAATTAAAAGTCATGAATTATATATTCGTTTTTGGTTACATAATAAACTGTATTTAATTTAATTCCCATTTAATTCATATTCAGGAGGAAAGACCAGTATTTCACACATTTTCAATAAAGTATCAGGGTTCAAAAATGCATAAAAACCATAAAAAATTAAAAAAAAATAAACAAATGTGAAGCTTTAGCTTAACCTGATATACCTGAGATGTTTTTAAAAAACTAACAAAAAAAGCGAATTGAGCCCTTTCTTGTATTTTTGATGTCAAAAACACAATGATGTCAAAATGTCATGTATACGGTAACAGTCGGTTATGTAATGCGTAAATGCTCAATTAATGCATTACAATTTGACTAAACTCATTAGATTTCAGTCGACTAAAACTAGACTAAATCTAAAAACAATTCGGGTGACTAAAATATGACTAAAACTAAATCAAAATCTGCTTTCAAAATTAACACTGATACGCACAACCCAAAACACGAGTTCAGATGCACACAAGTTTCCATCCAGTTTTGTGACGCACTCCACAAACTTCACTGAAAGGAAACCGGGATGGCAGAAACATCCTGTTGGTTTTCGTTATTTCACAACAGCACAATGTTTTGTTTTTTGTGTGTACACAAATATAGATAGACCCTTTACAGTCTCTTACTCTTATGAGCATAAATGACAGAGTAATAATGAGACAAAATCATCAGTCCAGTGGTGAAGTATGTGTGTGCTGGAAACGGGAAGCCTCAGGTGCCGCTTCACTCGCCGTGTCCTTGTGGGAAGGTGAAGTCGGCTCTTTTTCTCCTTCTCGCTCGTCTTTTCCATGATTTCTTGAAAAAGCGAACTTGTGTATCCGCCATTGCGTGTGAGTGTTTATTAACATGCGGTGACAAAGAAAACGACAGCGTAACATTCATTTTAATCATCAAACCCTGGGGTTTTTAAACTTTATGATGCCAAGGACCTCCAAATATGATGAACCTTTTACGAGGGACCCCTTCCTAAAATCCCTCTATATATTTTTATGAATGAAAATGCATTTAAGCTGTTAGATAAATAGTAACTGTGACATTGTAAATACAACATATTGTTTCCAAACAATGCGTAATGTTGGACGTATAAACCTGAAGAAGAACATTTTCAATTACAAATTATTTGTATAAGCAACTTTTACAATAAATGTATATAAGCAGCTTAAGTGCTGTGTTAAGAACACTGCCTTACAACCCCAGTGAGCGAGATAAATGGGACTATAGTGAGAAAAACTCACTAGAGATATACGACGCAAACATATGCAATTCTGGAGAGTACGTATACGAAGAAACGTTTAGAAATGAAAATGGACTTTATCAATTTTTGCTTTGTCTTTTTGTCTGGGGACCCCTTGGAACCTTCTGGAGCACCCCGGGGGTCCCCGGACCCCAGTTTGAAAACCCCTGATCAAACCAATCATTTTAAAAACAGCCGCTGCATTTCGCTGCAGCTTTGGTCAATCTATCAATCAAGAGTAACAAGTCAACAATTCCTTAATTTTTTATTTTAAGCACTCAGGAATCGGGTACGAACCGTGATCCCAAAACCGAGGTACGTACTGAACCGTGACTTCTGTGTACCGTTACACACCTAATGCGTAGTAATAAACAGCAGTTTATCAAATATTAAATATATAACTGAGCCCTACTCGACAAATGATTGGACTATTTTACACACGTCAGCTTTTTCTAAATGTGTGCTAAACGCAACAATTTTGCTTTGCAATGTCTTTTGTTATGCTTGATTCAAAAACAAGAGAAAAGTGAAAGTATGTGGGGACGGCCCGTGTGTGGGAGTCAACAGGCGGCTCCTGTGTGCTGGTGGTGTCGTCTTACAGTGGCCCTGGACTCAATCCAGCCTCTGGGATGCTGGGGGATGGTGGGCTTCCTGTCCTCCCATCCCACTCGCTCCCCTGCCAGCTTATCACAGCAAGAAAGTTTGAGGAGTTGGGGTGGGGTCTTCAGAAACAGGCGGGAAGAACATACACGAAACAAGCCATGCCTGGGAATGTGGAGAGGGAGTCTGGGAAGAAGACAGCGGATTGAAATGGGAGAGCGATGTTGAGAGTTCAGACGATCCCTTATCCATGCATTACAAGCTCCATTTCATTTCTTCAAAGGCTTCCTCTGGGATTTTTCTCCCAGAGGACGTGGTACAGAAAGCACTTGCTTTGGGAAACAAGGATAGATGACTTTCTCACTTACAGGCTTGTTAAACTCGACAAGACCAGCTAAGCGGATGTAGTCATCCAGATGGCGGGGGATTTCAGAGGTCTTGGATTTGGGTGTGTGTGTGGCGCCACCTTGTGGAGTCAAGGGTGTATGGTTTGAAGTGGGATGAAACATGTTTCAGGTTAATCATAAACTACAGCTCGGCCATGAACTTTGGACCCCTTTTATATTTTTTTCGCATCTTACAGTTTCTAGACTTTTTGAAAGTATATGCAGTCAATCCTCCTGGACCCAATGTGATCCCAGTGCAGGCGTCTCCTCTGCTCTCTCCTGTCCAGCTGCCTAAAGTGAACCTCCCCTGCTGTATACTCACATGTGCACCCTGCCCTTTTCTCTCACTCTTTAGATTAACTGTTGTTTTGACTCTGTTATTCTGCTTGTTTGCTGCATTGTTCATTTATTTGCTTTTCCCTTGTTTCCTCTCTGTGTTCCTCTTCCTGTTTCCACTCTCCTCAGCCAGGCTTTGTCAGGGACTTGGTAAGTCACTCGTTTGACAGCTGGTACATGTCCATGATTGACTAACACTGGTGCTGTGTCTTACTCCAGTAATCCTTCCATTAACCACTTCATCATTTATTGCTGTAGCTCAACCCAAAGCTCACATTTCAAGTTTTTTTTCTTTTCATTTAAAGATCATGTTTTGAGTCACTGGTGTCTCCCCTGAACAGCTGTTTGCCTGAATTATGTTTAAACTCATTTTGTGGATATTTTAGAATATTCTAATGAATATAAAAAGCAACTTGTAGTTTCATGGTTTTGGGGCTTATAATGTCAGATTAGACTGCAATACTAAGCATTATATTCCTAAATATAATAACGTTGTTGTTATTATTAACATTTATTATTATTATTACTATATGTATTGTTTTGTGATATTAATTTAGATGACACAATGCCATTTTCTACAGAGCCCCTAAAGGGACATGGTGACGATTAAAAAGAGATGGGAGGGAAAATTATACACAAATGTTTTGCGAGCGAATGTAAAGAATCTTGGGGAAATGGAACAGAATGTAATGGATTTTTGGGAAACGCAATAGAATGTAAAGAATCTCCAGGGAAACGCAATGGAATGTAAAGAATCTTTGGGAAATGGAATAAAATGTAAAGAATCTTGGTGAGATGCAATACAATGTAAAGAATCTTTGGGAAAAGCAATAGTTTTGCAATAGAATGTAAAGAATCTTGGGGAAATGCAATAGAATGTAAAGAATTTTCGGGAAAAGCAATAGAATGTAAATAATCTTCAGGGAAACGCAATAGAATGTAAAGAATCTTGGGGAAACGCGATAGAATGTAAAGAATCTTCAGGGAAACGCAATAGAATGTAAAGAATCTTGAGGAAACGCAATAGAATGTAAAGAATCTTCAGGGAAACGCAATAGAATGTAAAGAATCTTCAGGGAAACGCAATAGAATGTAAAGAATCTTGGGGAAACGCAATAGAATGTAAAGAATCTTGGGGAAACGCAATAGAATGTAAAGAATCTTGGGGAAACGCAATAGAATGTAAAGAATCTTGGGGAACGCAATAGAATGTAAAGAATCTCAGGGAAAGCGCAATAGAATGTAAAGAATCTTCAGGGAAACGCAATAGAATGTAAAGAATCTTCAGGGAAACGCAATAGAATGTAAAGAATCTTGAGGAAACGCAATAGAATGTAAAGAATCTTCAGGAAACGCAATAGAATGTAAAGAATCTTCAGGGAAACGCAATAGAATGTAAAGAATCTTGAGGAAACGCAATAGAATGTAAAGAATCTTCAGGGAAACGCAATAGAATGTAAAGAATCTTCGGGAAATGCAGTAGAATGTAAAGAATCTTGAGGAAACGCAATAGAATGTAAAGAATCTTCAGGGAAGCAAATAGAATGTAAAGAATCTTGGAAACGCAATAGAATGTAAAGAATCTTGGAAACGCATAATAGAATGTAAAGAATCTTGAGGGAAACGCAATAGAATGTAAAGAATCTTGAGGAAACGCAATAGAATGTAAAGAATCTTCAGGGAAACGCAATAGAATGTAAAGAATCTTCAGGGAAACGCAATAGAATGTAAAGAATCTTGGGGAAACGCAATAGAATGTAAAGAATCTTGGGGAAACGCAATAGAATGTAAAGAATCTTGGGGAAACGCAATAGAATGTAAAGAATCTTGGGGAAACGCAATAGAATGTAAAGAATCTCCAGGGAAACGCAATAGAATGTAAAGAATCTTCAGGGAAACGCAATAGAATGTAAAGAATCTTCAGGAAGCAATAGAATGTAAAGAATCTTCAGGGAAACGCAATAGAATGTAAAGAATCTTCGGGAAACGCAATAGAATGTAAAGAATCTTGGGGAGGAAACGCAATAGAATGTACAGAATCTTGGGGAAACGCAATAGAATGTAAAGAATCTTGAGGAAACGCAATAGAATGTAAAGAATCTTCAGGAAACGCATAATAGAATGTAAAGAATCTTCGGGAAACGCAATAGAATGTAAAGAATCTTCAGGGAAACGCAATAGAATGTAAAGAATCTTCAGGGAAACGCAATAGAATGTAAAGAATCTTCGAACGCAGTAGAATGTAAAGAATCTTCGAAACGCAATAGAATGTAAAGAATCTTCAGGAAACGCAATAGAATGTAAAGAATCTTGAAACGCAATAGAATGTAAAGAATCTTCAGGAAACGCAATAGAATGTAAAGAATCTTCGAAACGCAATAGAATTTAAAGAATCTTCGGGAAACGCAATAGAATGTAAAGAATCTTCGGGAAACGCAATAGAATGTAAAGAATCTTCGGGAAACGCAATAGAATGTTAAGAATCTTGGAAACGCATAGAATGTAAAGAATCTCCAGGGAAAGCGCAATAGAATGTAAAGAATCTTCAGGGAAACGCAATAGAATGTAAAGAATCTTCAGGGAAACGCAATAGAATGTAAAGAATCTTCAGGGAAACGCAATAGAATGTAAAGAATCTTGAGGAAACGCATAATAGAATGTAAAGAATCTTCAGGAAACGCAATAGAATGTAAAGAATCTTCGGGAAATGCAGTAGAATGTAAAGAATCTTCGGGAAACGCAATAGAATGTAAAGAATCTTCAGGGAAACGCAATAGAATGTAAAGAATCTTCGGGAAACGCAATAGAATGTAAAGAATCTTCGAAACGCAATAGAATGTAAAGAATCTTCGAAATGCAATAGAATGTTAAGAATCTTGGAAAGCAATAGAATGTAAAGAATCTTCAGGGAAACGCAATAGAATGTAAAGAATCTTGGGGAAACGCAATAGAATGTAAAGAATCTTGGAGAAACGCAATAGAATGTAAAGAATCTTGAGGAAACGCAATAGAATGTAAAGAATCTTGGGGAAACGCAATAGAATGTAAAGAATCTCCAGGGAAACGCAATAGAATGTAAAGAATCTTCAGGAAACGCAATAGAATGTAAAGAATCTTCAGGGAAACGCAATAGAATGTAAAGAATCTTGAGGAAACGCAATAGAATGTAAAGAATCTTGAGGAAACGCAATAGAATGTAAAGAATCTTCAGGAAACGCAATAGAATGTAAAGAATCTTCGGGAAACGCAATAGAATGTAAAGAATCTTCAGGGAAACGCAATAGAATGTAAAGAATCTTCAGGGAAACGCAATAGAATGTAAAGAATCTTCGGGAAACGCAGTAGAATGTAAAGAATCTTCGAAACGCAATAGAATGTAAAGAATCTTCAGGAAACGCAATAGAATGTAAAGAATCTTGAAACGCAATAGAATGTAAAGAATCTTCAGGGAAACGCAATAGAATGTAAAGAATCTTGAAACGCAATAGAATGTAAAGAATCTTCAGGGAAACGCAATAGAATGTAAAGAATCTTGGGGGAAACGCAATAGAATATAAAGAATCTTCGGGGAAACGCAATAGAATGTTAAGAATCTTCAGGGAAACGCAATAGAATGTAAAGAATCTTCAGGGAAACGCAATAGAATGTTAAGAATCTTCGGGAAACGCAATAGAATGTAAAGAATCTTCGGGAAATGCAATAGAATGTAAAGAATCTTCGGGAAATGCAATAGAATGTAAAGAATCTTCGGGAAATGCAATAGAATGTAAAGAATCTTCGGGAAATGCAATAGAATGTAAAGAATCTTCGGGAAATGCAGTAGTTTTGCTAGAGAATGCAAAACCATTGCAATATAATTTTCTCCGCTCTCATATTTTTTTCCATCAACATGTCCCTATAGGAGCTCCATAGTTTTCACTGTAATCAACACATTATTTGTCTAATAGGCTGTTTCAAATCTTACAGAAATCATTTCATAATTCGAAAGGGCCTCTGTGTTATTGAAAGACCCTTTTAGGCAGTTTGTAGCATGTCAGCTGATCTGCTCTGATAGAGGCTTTCATGAGGCACGTCATTGATCAGTGGGAGGCTCCAGTGACATCACTGGAAATGTTTAATGTTCTGGGGAAATTGGGACTAAGCAATGGTAACTGGGATTGCAAGGGCTTCTGTGTATGTATATTAAGTCGCATGCATAACCGATCATAAGGGATGCTTGAACGGGGAGGCATCTCGTATGTTCACTGTGATATTAGTGGTGATTGGAGACAGCTGTGTCATATTGAAGTGTCTGGTGTTGCGCTCTTCTCTGGGGTTGTTTTCTAATGACAGCGTGTCTGTGTGCTCACTCTGAACTTCTGCTTGAGTTATGATTGCTTGTAGCACTTGTTTATTAATGTTCACATATGCACTATCCTCAGATTTCCGCCCGTATTCTGGAAGCTCATCAGAATGTGGCACAGATGAGCCTCATTGAGGCCAAGATGCGCTTCATACAGGCATGGCAGTCCTTGCCAGAGTTTGGAATCACCCATTTTCTTGCCAAGTAAGTGTCTTCTAGAAAAACTGACGTTTCTCTCAGATATCTTGATTAAATGTTTGGTTTGACCAATCAGAGCAGAGTAGACCAATCACAACAGATTGAGGCATCTGACCAATCAGAGCAGAGCAGACCAATCACAACTGACTGGGCCTACTGACCAATCAGAGCAGAGTAGACCAATCACAACTGACTGGGCCTACTGACCAATCAGAGCAGAGTAGACCAATCACAACAGACTGAGCCATCTGACCAATCAGAGCAGAGCAGACCAATCAGAGCAGACTGGACCGTCTGACCAATCAGAGCAGACCAGACCAATTACAGCAGACTGAGCCATCTGACCAATCAGAGCAGAGTAGACCAATCACAACAGACTGGGCCATCTGACCAATCAGAGCAGAGTAGACCAATCACAACAGACTGGGCCTACTGACCAATCAGAGCAGAGTAGACCAATCACAACAGATTGAGCCATCTGACCAATCAGAGCAGAGTAGACCAATCATAACAGACTGAGCCATCTGACCAATCAGAGCAGAGTAGACCAATCACAGCAGACTGGATCATCTGACCAATCAGAGCAGATTAGACCAATCACAACAGATTGAGCCATCTGACCAATCAGAGCAGAGTAGACCAATCATAACAGACTGAGCCATCTGACCAATCAGAGCAGAGTAGACCAATCACAGCAGACTGAGCCACCTGACCAATCAGAGCAGAGTAGACCAATCACAACAGATTGAGCCATCTGACCAATCAGAGCAGAGTAGACCAATCATAACAGACTGAGCCATCTGACCAATCAGAGCAGAGTAGACCAATCACAACAGACTGAGCAATCTGACCAATCAGAGCAGAGTAGACCAATCACAACAGACTGAGCCACCTGACCAATCAGAGCAGAGTAGACCAATCACAACAGACTGAGCAATCTGACCAATCAGAGCAGAGTAGACCAATCACAACAGACTGGGCCACCTGACCAATCAGAGCAGAGTAGACCAATCACAGCAGACTGAGCCATCTGACCAATCAGAGCAGAGTAGACCAATCACAACAGACTGGGCCACCTGACCAATCAGAGTAGACCAATCACAACAGACTGAGACATCTAAAAACTAAAAACTGGATAATAAAGGAAAAAACCATGGGAGAATTTTCCAAGTCTTCTGAAGTCATAACACATGTTAGTGTTAGACACAAACTGAAATGTAGTTAATCGTATCTTCCAAACGAGCTGGCAAATGCTGATAGTGAGTTGAGAATGAATTGATTGAAGAGATCTGACTCAAATCAAATGTTCACTGACCAGACGTTGCTACTTTTTGCATGAACTCTCATGCAAGTGCCAGATTTTCAGTGAATAACAACTAAAGTTTATCCTCACAAAGAGTTATAAGGCTTTAGAAGACTAACAAAGAATTAAAGTGCATGAGGCTGTTCTCTGCTGAAAGCTTCAGTCCCCGTTGATTGTAATTGCATGTCTGTCTTTCTCTGTATTTCTGTTGTTAATTGTTTAATTTCATTAGGTTTCAGGGGGGCAAGAAAGATGAGTTGATTGGCATCACCTACAACAGACTGATCCGTATGGACGCCGGCACAGGAGACGCCATCAAGACCTGGCGCTTCAGCAACATGAAGCAGTGGAACGTCAACTGGGAGATTAAGATGGTAAGATGCTCTTTGTGCTGCACCTTTATACCCATCAGTCATTGAGCACGTTTACATGCTCACCAATGCGCTGATAACTACCAAAAATCTGTTTATTTACCGGTTTACATTAGGGATGCGCGGTATACCGGTACTGGAAAACTACCGGTATATACACTCACCTAAAGGATTATTAGGAACACCTGTTCAATTTCTCATTAATGCAATTATCTAATCAGCCAATCACATGGCAGTTGCTTCAATGCATTTAGGGGTGTGGTCCTGGTCAAGACAATCTCCTGAACTCCAAACTGAATGTCAGAATGGGAAAGAAAGGGGATTTAAGCAATTTTGAGCGTGGCATGGTTGTTGGTGCCAGACGGGCCGGTCTGAGTATTTCACAATCTGCTCAGTTACTGGGATTTTCACGCACAACCATTTCTAGGGTTTACAAAGAATGGTGTGAAAAGGGAAAAACATCCAGTATGCGGCAGTCCTGTGGGCGAAAATGCCTTGTTGATGCTAGAGGTCAGAGGAGAATGGGCCAACTGATTCAAGCTGATAGAAGAGCAACTTTGACTGAAATAACCACTCGTTACAACCGAGGTATGCAGCAAAGCATTTGTGAAGCCACAACACGCACAACCTTGAGGCGGATGGGCTACAATTTGCACAAGCTGACCAAAATTGGACAATTGAAGACTGGAAAAATGTTGCCTGGTCTAATGAGTCTCGATTTCTGTTGAGACATTCAGATGGTAGAGTCAGAATTTGGCGTAAACAGAATGAGAACATGGATCCATCATGCCTTGTTCCCACTGTGCAGGCTGGTGGTGGTGGTGTAATGGTGTGGGGGATGTTTTCTTGGCACACTTTAGGCCCCTTAGTGCCAATTGGGCATCGTTTAAATGCCACGGCCTACCTGAGCATTGTTTCTGACCATGTCCATCCCTTTATGACCACCATGTACCCATCCTCTGATGGCTACTTCCAGCAGGATAATGCACCATGTCACAAAGCTCCAATCATTTCAAATTGGTTTCTTGAACATGACAATGAGTTCACTGAACTAAAATGGCCCCCACAGTCACCAGATCTCAACCCAATAGAGCATCTTTGGGATGTGGTGGAACGGGAGCTTCGTGCCCTGGATGTGCATCCCACAAATCTCCATCAACTGCTAGACGCTATCCTATAAATATGGGCCAACATTTCTAAAGAATGCTCTCAGCACCTGTTGAATCAATGCCACGTAGAATTAAGGCAGTTCTGAAGGCGAAAGGCGGTCAAACACACAGTATTAGTATGTGTTCATAATAATCCTTTAGGTGAGTAACGGTACCATATCATGATTTTGCTCATTTCTGTATATGCTGCTGTTCCAAAGTTCACCGCTAGGTGGCAGTGAAACCGATAAATGTGGCAACATAGAGGAACAAAATGGATAAAGCAGTTGAATCTCACTCAACATGCCCCAAACTAATTAATAAAGAGAGGAGTAGAAGTGAAATTTGGAATTACTTTGCATGTAAATATGAGGAAGAACCATCAAACCTAGCCAAGCATCTGTCACTATGACTTGAGCAAGACTTTAAGAGTTCGACAGGTGAGTGCATCATTCAGACCATCTCATTTAGACATTTATTTCCTTTTAACACTGATCAACACACATACATAAGATCGAATCGTTTAACTATAACGAAATCTTGATTTCAACCAGTGACGTTTAGATCTCATAATATTTGCACACATACTATTGCACTATTTACATTCACGTAAGACATAATCAACTGTGTTTATGTGAATACTCACTAAAGATGGACATTTTTTACATAATTTAGTGTGTAGGAAAAATCCTATATGCGCGAGCTCTTTACAGGCTTGTGTTTGTTGTTAGTATGAGCGCAAAGAAAACTCCCTCAAAGAGCTCCCATCCCATATATTACAAAATGCTATAAAATTTGCTTGCATGTTCAAATTGGCAAGGTTTAAAAGACATGGTGATTTCCGTCAGCTTTTGAGGCCAGAAGCAATTTACTAATTTTGAGAGCTAGAGAAGGGAGACATGCAGTATTGCTGAAATTACTTCTCACAAGAAAGTTTCCAAGTGACTGATTTGATGTGATCATCTTTGTTGATTAATTTAATAATAAACATTTGCGGTATTTTTCCGCTTCATAAACCCCAAACTTGCGAGAGTTAGTAAAATGATGCGCAATACCCGCGCCAAAATTCAGATCCTGTGTGGTAACGATTTAATATCGGTACTTCGGTTTCGATTGTGGTACCATACCGAAGCCAAAATTGTGGTATCAAGCCATCCCTACTTTTCATGCAAATCAATCACCCAAAAATGCAAGTATAAAACACAGGTGACACCAGATTATTTAATAATCTCTCATTCTCTGGTGTGTCTGTATTAGGGCTGAAAACTGTATCATGAAATAAGTGTTTCATATCGGTCGATAGCGATCATTTTTGAGATTTCTTATGACCTATTTATAATAAGGACCAGGAGAAAAATATATCACATTTAAACATTTTTATTTTAAACTTAACCTTCCTCTTATTATAACCCCTCAGTTATAAAGGCAGAAATGTCAACACAGCCACAGAAAACACTCAAATCATTTTTAAACGTAAATGTTTATATTCGACGCGTCGCACGAGTGCAAGGGTACGCGCAGCAAAAACGATGTCAATGCGGAGTGGGCGGTTGTGTGTGTCGAGAGCGCGAGACCTCATTTCGCTTGGCAGTGAACTTTCCGTGCGGCTCCGCATCCGAAGAAGCTCGAGTTCGAGGTGAATCTGGCCGAGCATGGCGTCTCATCACACCAGCACACAGTCTGAGCGTCTCAATCAGTGCTGTTATTTACTGAATGAGCCTACAATAGCAGAAATAAGCCCTTTTCATGAAAATAAAGATCCATGTTTAATAAAAATGTTAATTGAAAATGTTTAAGACTTCATTAATGTAGTACCTGTTCTCCCATCCATATATTCGGTTCTAATGCCACAAGTAATACTGAGTTTACACGATTCTTTCGTAGTATGGTTTTGGTAAAGTTTAATAAAGTAAAATTGTCCTGTGTGTACCTCACCGCTGTTTCTTTATTGTACAATTACTCCGAGTTGCCCTCCTGTCGTTTCAACGAATAGCACAACGGCGAGCGCGTCGAGTATAAACACTTCCCCAAACAGACGAGGTGCACGCAGTCAGCGGAGCCAGACGAAATAAGGAAATAAGGCTAAAGGTGGTTAAACAAGTCTGTGGTATTACCAGCCTTAGTGGGGACGACGGTCTTGCATATTTTGCAGACGGCATTGGTCTGACTACGGTCCAGACTTATAAAATCCCAAAAACTGCAGTACGGGTGAGCTGACTTGTTCTCCTGATTTATCAACAATTTCCTCGCTCGCTGCGGCACTCATCACTCCACGCCGGTTCTGTTACTGAACCAAACGTGATACTGTTACATGATTGGCTGTTAGCGTGTCACTCCCTCTACCTCTGGTTTCTTCCAGACATTAAACACACACACAACACTAAAATAATGCAATAAACCTGAATTAAATCACAGAAAATATAACACACTAATATAACACTAATGAGAAAAAAATATGAGAACTATTTAAAATATAATCAAATGTGATGGGAATGTGCCAGTGTTTTGCTGTTTTTGATTGGTAATTGATTGGCTGTGTGCAACAGGGTTATCATGTGTTCATTTAGAGGCCTTAGAAATGCATGATACAGGGGGCTTTATAGGGTTAACATGCAAAAAGCCTCACACACACGTCACCTTGAGCACTTTATCAGTACACATCAGCATCTGCTCTGTTCCCGCGGCAGGTCACGGTGGAGTTTGCGGACGAGCCCAGCCTGGCGTTCATCTGTGCCGAGGTGGACTGCAAAGTGGTGCACGAGTTCATCGGGGGCTACATTTTCCTGTCCACGCGCGCCAAGGACCAGAACGAGTCTCTAGACGAGGAGATGTTCTACAAGCTGACCAGCGGCTGGGTCTGAGCGCCGCTCGCCCCGCGCCCCACCGCTTTATTCTCTTACTTTCACACTTCTTCTGTCTCCTTTTAACCACTCCATCGTGGCCGCATCGTTGTAATTGTTTGAAAACTGAAACATTTTTTTTAACGTTTATGCGCATGTTCATAACACTAGCAGAAGTGCCGACCAAGGGCGTTCTGAGTCCATGGGGAGCGTGCCGCGGTTCACAGCCTCCCTCCACAAACCATTGAGATGAAGCAATAGCAGCTGACGGATTCAAAGCTATGACCTTTCACCCCCAATAGAAATATGCCAATTATTTATTTGTCACTAAGTTGCGTTGCATCTCTCTGGGTAATTGCTGAATGTCGCAGTGCTCATGTTTTATGATAATCGTGTCACGTTAATGTGACGTCCTAGACACTAGAGAAGGAGTAGCTTTAATGTCTTGGGTCAGGAACGCAGCCGAGCCGCTCGTTTCGAAGCACTTCTAGCGGGAGGTGAGGCGTCGATACGCTGAAGTTAGGCAACACTACAGATATTTTTTTACTCTATGAAGGAAAGTCGGCCACTTTTTTGTAGCAAACCGCTTGCAGTGAAGCAACATAGGAGAACAGAAGCTCATCGATTAGGACGTTTCTTTTATTATCATTTTCCTATTTTATTCATCACTCTTTATCGTGAACCAGTATAGTATTATTCAGAAGCATTTCTTTAACACGCACCAGCGGTAGGTCACAAACCATGCCATTTAAGTCTTTTTTAAATTTCTTTCCGAAATGAAGGATCGTTAAATGAAGTATTAGACTTGTTTTGTATCTAATGTAAAAAAACAAACAAACACAGGTTTTAAAAAAAGAAATTGTACAGTTATTTCGTTGCTGCTTTTTTCTGTCATTTTTGGAAGTGTATGTTTTCCAGAAGAGAGGGAAAAAAAGCCATTTTTTGAGCGTTGGTGCCTGCCGATCTTATGGATATATATATATATAAGCGCATATGAAGAAAAGCCTCAAGCTCCTGGCTGGAATAAATCATGTAGATGTAGCCTCTGGTGAGGAGGAGCTTCCGATGGGTCTGATTTAGTTTCTCCTGCCTTATCTGATAAATAAACATATGGCCTTGTGTCACACACTATTGAGCACTCGGACACTAGCGAAGAGCAGCGGATCCGCTCGTTCTCTGCCTTCCTGACAGTATTGTCTCATCGTGTCCCCCGTATGAAGGTGGTTTCAGAGCCGGAAATGAAGATTATTGTTTTGTTCTCTCAGATGCCAGCAGTGCGTTGCATGGCCTGCTGTTTTAAGATTGTAAAAATGCCATTTACCTGACAAATAAATAAATAAACTCATTTTTATTTAAAATCTTAGAGGATGATTCAACAGGCCTTTATTTCATGTGGCTTCCCATCGGCCTTGCAGGCGGCAGTGGCTCGTCTTCACCACAAGAGAGCAGTCTTTAGGCATATCTAGAGCGGGTTGACATGAAGCGTGCAACTGTTTTACAATCACACAATCTGTAGATGAATTCTTAATAAAACATATATTGCACAAATCAAGGTTTTGAAGGGATACGCCCCCCCAAAAATGAAATCACTTACTCCCCTTCGTGCCATTTCTTTCTCCAGATAAACACAAGTATAAAAAATATCCCATCTCTGTGAGTCTATATAATGTAAGTGATGTTGGGATACCGCACGCAGTGATGGTGACTGTAATCAGTAGATGAATCAACGTCTTCTGAAGAGATAGGCCTGTGAGATGCTATAAGTCATTGCTTTCCGCCTCCTGTCATTCACATTATATGAATAATGTGTCATGTGTCGCATTATATACTCACAGAGATGGGTTATTCTCCTAGAAAGTCAGTGCAGGGTTTCCACAGGTCTTAAAAAAGTTGTATTTTGACCTTCCAAAAGTTAAGGCCTTAAATGTCTTAAATTGGATTAGATTCAATATCATGGCATTAAATTAGGGCCTTATGATTTCTGTGACACTGACAGAATTGCAGAATCCATTTATAAAATTGGACTTCACTGTATAATACAGAATTTGTCAAATTTTGTATGAATAAATCAAAAATAGGTCTAATGTTGTTCCAAACCCGTGAGACTTTCCTTCATCATATAAGGTGATTGAGTCTCTTCAGAAAATGTGGAATAAACTGCTCGTTTTTCCATCTCTTTATGAAGTGGTAGTTGCGTAGCTGTCAATGGAGGGACAGAAATCTCGCAGGTTTCATTAACTCTTTCCTTGCCAAACACTGAATTGTCCGTGTTTTCACTGTTAGACGTGAGGGGGCGCTATTACACATCTTCTGAATGAGTTCTGAATCTCCAGATCAAAACACACATGAGGAAGACCGTAAAGCAAGCGATCGCATGCAGGGTTGCCAACTCTCACGCATTTGGCGTGACACACGCTTTGAGGCTCTATGTCACGCTCTCACGCTGCCCAACTTAAACTTTAGCCAAATTGCCAAACCTGCTTTTGATATTAAACAAAGCTAAGCTTTTACATTTGTTTTAAGTTTTAATGCGAAGTTCAAACAATAAATAGTGTTTTGGCGCTAATGTGGCATAATGTTAAAGCCAGAGGCGTTGAAGAACGGAGCTGCGACATGCTCTCCTCTCCCGGCGGGGAGCGCAGTCACGTGGTCCATGGAGCGCTCAATACTTCTAGCGCTGTGTCGATGCATTTGAATACAAAACGTTATTTTCCTGTCAAATGTTGAGAGCGCATTATTGTAGCGCGAAAATACATTAATATAATACGCGAGCGCGAATCTATCTCTGCTTGCACTTAAAACGCGTCCAGTGCAATCGCAAATCTCTCCTCTTCGCGTAAAGTAAGCGTGTATGTGCACAGACTGTGTCCCGTGCGCTCGCAAAAGAGAAAAACTCTTCTTTATGATTTCTTTCTCTTTGCTCTTGGCATATATACAAACGGCAATAACCAATCAGAAATAGGCTTCAACAACTGACCAATGAAAACTCTTATCGGTTGATATTGAACCGCTTTCAATATCAGAGATAGATTTGCGCTCACGTAGTGCATTCTGCGCACAAATAATGCGCTCTCGACATTTGACAGGAAAATAACGCCATAAGTTTCACTATACAGATGTTTGCAGCAAGTTTTTGGTAAACAGTACAGCATAGTGTGCATTGATTATTAAGTCAACCATATTTACAGGATCGTTTTATTATGGAGAGTGATAGAGATGCAACATTGTTAGCATTAATGTTATTATTATTTAGCCCTCAGGTATTCCTTACTAATTGGTCACACTCACTGATGGTCAAATGTGACCATACACGTAACTATTTTTCAATTAAAGAAATGTTCTATATTTCAGTTCAATAATATTTATTGAATATTTTGAGGAGATATTTTGTTCATTTGTAATGCCATTACCCAGTCGGTGCCTTTATGGCTCTTTAATAAATGTACATGTATCTAATCTGCTCAAAAAAGTATTGCAGTTTTGCATTTTAATAAATATTTAGATATGATCAAACACTAGATTTCTTTAAATGTGAAATTTTAAAGCGTTAATAACTTGCATCCTAATATGTTTAATGATACTTATAAGCACACACAAGTGAATATTAATGAATGCGAATTTATATAATTTGACCCAAGAAACGTTTAAAATAGTTGGCAACCCTGCGCATGTAAGCTGATGCATATGTAAAATAATGTGATCGTCAACATTAAACATCATATAAATCAAAACGATCTCATGTTACTGAATGAAATGTGGACCCCAGGATGAGCGACAGGACTGTGAAGCATTAGAGGTGTTGATGGACTCGATCTCCTCCATTTGTGTTTGTTCATCGCTCTGAATCTGATCTGAATACAGTCTTTCACAAAAACTTGATTCTCAGCTTTTTGATCAAAATGTTGCTGTTTTTATGAAACTTACCCATATTCAAGTGTTGATAATAAAAGAATGCATGAAGCTAGAATAAAACGTTTTTTTTGTTGTTGTTGTTTAAAAGAAGAGGGTCAGCTCTTTCTTTTGAAATATTGCATGCTCAGATATTCATAAAACAAAATGGTCAAAAACCCTGGCGTTGGCTGGCAACTTTTTTTTTAAACGCTGAAAGAGTTAAAATATCTTCATTGTGTTCTGAAGATGAATGTATGGCAGTCAAATTGTATTTAGTCCAGAAAAATGTAAACTGAAAAAGCTATAAAAACAAAAAAATTAAACCGATTTCATAGTGCCCTAAATTACATGCACTGCAAAACATGACAAGGATTTTTGTCTTTCCAGTGCAAATTCACAACATCCTTAAATCTAGATGCATTTAATGCCATGCAGAATGAAGGAATTAGGTCTTGTTTTCTGAGAAATTCAACAAAATGAAGTGCATTTATGCTTAAAACAAGAACAAATATCTGTCATCGGGTATGAAAATATCTTGTATTTGAATGAAGTTGATTTTTATGAACACATTTGCAGATATTTGCTCTCGTTTTAATCATAAAATCACTTTCACAATATTTCTTTTCTCAAACTTTAAGCCATTTTTCTGTCAAATTCATTGAAAAGTAATGGCGATCTGTTGGAAATTGTGTTTTCAAACTTTTAACTCAAACTCAACTCATTTACACTTATTGATCTGTTATGTTCCCTTCAATTTATTACTTCCATTTTCTTTAATTGGTCTTAAAAAGGTCTTAAATGTACCCTCAGAAACCCTGCCGTAACACTTCAGTTTAGGCTCCAGTTCTCGCTATTAACTAGTTGATTATTATCATGCGTATCCCTAGGACTTATCACTGTTTATTAGCACTGATAAAGCACATATTAATGCCTTATTCTGCTTGATCATATTCTACATCCCTTAATCTAAACTTAACAACTGCCTTACTAATTAATAATAAGCAGTAATTAGGAGTTTATTGAGGAAAAACTCATAGTTAAAAGTGAGAGTCGGATCCCAAACTAAAGTGTGACAAAGCCATCTGAGTGAATGATGAGAGGATTGTCCTTTTTGGATGGAGTATCCCATTAAACATGATTATTAAGCCATTTTGATAACTACATATTAACTCATAAATTTAGTTTGATTGACTGAGGTGAACGAGAAACATGCTGAACAACGTTCAGTTCAAGCATTTGCTAATTGTTTGACAATTGCCTTCCGTTATTTGATTTTTCCACCCGTCTCTTGCGAACTACAGTGGCAGATATTGAGTCGCTGGGTGTTTTAGAAAGCTCTTCTCTAACACATGTTATGGGTGCTCAGGCTCATGTGTGCTCTGTTGAAGTGCATGTTAACAAGCCATCGCCAATGCCGGACGGGTGAAGAGAGCCTACGTCTGAAGCTAATGTCCTTTATTTGATCTCATGATTATGAAGTATCAGATTGTCTTTTTCATTTTGTTGTATGACTGTTTTATTCTGCTTTTCAATGACCATAAATATGGCACTACACACTAGTTGGTGTTCTTGGTCGTCTGTGACAGAGCTTTAACCAAAGACCTCCTCTGATTGAGATATTTATGTACAGGAAAATAAATATACAAGAAAAACCACTTCATTTTCTGCCTGTGTGTAGTCCTGTCTAAATGGCCGCTGCTTGAGACTAACTGCATAATGAGGAGGAAATGTGTGCCATTTATAACTGTGTCAGTTTGATTGTTAGATCATTTGGTGTATTTAAGGTTAATAGGGGTTAACAGATAACTATAAACCAACAATAACCTTAATTTGAGAAAAACAGCAATTTTATTAACAAAAAAAATATGCATACATTAACTTATATACAGAACAAAACTGACAACAACCGAGGTCAAGTGAAGGGAACTGCAATGAAAGAGCAAGAGCTTTGCTAGAATGATGCAAAATAAAATAACCGATTCAAAAGTGCTTGAAATCGCACATGAGCTCCTGAGGGAGTGTTTAAACACAAAGGTGACGTTGACACATTCATAAATGTTGTAAAAAAATAGGCTATTACTTAAAACTCTTGAGCCCAATGCACAGTCAGATCATATAAATCATCTTGAATTGAAGGAGCACTATTTCTGACCAAGCACAACAGACTGGGCCATCTGACCAATCAGAGCAGAGTAGACCAATCACAACAGACTGGGCCATCTGACCAATCAGAGCAGAGTAGACCAATCACAACAGACTGAGCCATCTGACCAATCAGAGCAGAGTAGACCAATCACAACAGACTGAGCCATCTGACCAATCAGAGCAGAGTAGACCAATCACAACAGACTGAGCCATCTGACCAATCAGAGCAGAGTAGACCAATCACAACAGACTGAGCCATCTGACCAATCAGAGCAGATCAGACCAATCACAACAGACTGGGCCATCTGACCATTCAGAGCAGAGTAGACCAATCACAGCAGACTGAGCCATCTGACCAATCAGAGCAGAGTAGACCAATCACAACAGACTGGGCCATCTGACCAATCAGAGCAGAGTAGACCAATCACAACAGACTGAGCCATCTGACCAATCACAGCAAAGTAGACCAATCACAGCAGACTGGACCATCTGACCAATCAGAGCAGAGTAGACCAATCACAACAGACTGAGCCATCTGACCAATCAGAGCAGAATAGACCAATCACAACAGACTGAGCCATCTGACCAATCAGAGCAGAGTAGACCAATCACAACAGACTGGGCCACCTGACCAATCAGAGCAGAGTAGACCAATCACAACAGACTGAGCCATCTGACCAATCAGAGCAAAGTAGACCAATCACAACAGACTGGGCCATCTGACCAATCAGAGCAGAGTAGACCAATCACAACAGACTGAGCCATCTGACCAATCACAACAGACTGAGCCATCTGACCAATCAGAGCAGAGTAGACCAATCACAACAGACTGAGCCATCTGACCAATCATAGCAGACTGAGCCATCTGACCAATCACAGCAGACTGAATCATCTGACCAATCAGAGCAGAGCAGACCAATCACAACAGACTGAGCCATCTGACCAATCAGAGCAGAGTAGACCAATCACAACAGACTGGGCCACCTGACCAATCAGAGCAGAGTAGACCAATCACAGCAGACTGAGCCATCTGACCAATCAGAGCAGAGTAGACCAATCACAACAGACTGGGCCATCTGACCAATCAGAGCAGAGTAGACCAATCACAGCAGACTGAGCCATCTGACCAATCACAGCAGACTGAGCCATCTGACCAATCAGAGCAGAGTAGACCAATCACAACAGACTGAGCCATCTGACCAATCAGAGCAGAGTAGACCAATCACAACAGACTGGGCCATCTGACCAATCAGAGCAGAGTAGACCAATCACAACAGACTGGGCCATCTGACCAATCAGAGCAGAGTAGACCAATCACAACAGACTGGGCCATCTGACCAATCAGAGCAGAGTAGACCAATCACAGCAGACTGAGCCACCTGACCAATCAGAGCAGAGTAGACCAATCACAACAGACTGAGCCATCTGACCAATCACAGCAGAGTAGACCAATCACAACAGACTGAGCCATCTGACCAATTAGAGCAGAGTAGACCAATCACAACAGACTGAGCCACCTGACCAATCCGAGCAGAGTAGACCAATCACAACAGACTGGGCCATCTGACCAATCCGAGCAGAGTAGACCAATCACAACAGACTGAGCCACCTGACCAATCCGAGCAGAGTAGACCAATCACAGCAGACTGAGCCATCTGACCAATTAGAGCAGAGTAGACCAATCACAACAGACTGAGCCACCTGACCAATCCGAGCAGAGTAGACCAATCACAACAGACTGGGCCATCTGACCAATCAGAGCAGAGTAAACCAATCACAACAGACTGAGCCATCTGACCAATCACAACAGACTGAGCCATCTGACCAATCAGAGCAGAGTAGACCAATCACAACAGACTGGGCCATCTGACCAATCAGAGCAGAGTAGACCAATCACAACAGACTGAGCCATCTGACCAATCAGAGCAGAGTAGACCAATCACAACAGACTGGGCCATCTGACCAATCAGAGCAGAGTAGACCAATCACAGCAGACTGAGCCATCTGACCAATCAGAGCAGAATAGACCAATCACAACAGACTGGGCCATCTGACCAATCAGAGCAGAGTAGACCAATCACAGCAGACTGAGCCATCTGACCAATCAGAGCAGAGTAGACCAATCACAACAGACTGAGCCATCTGACCAATCAGAGCAGAGTAGACCAATCACAACAGACTGGGCCATCTGACCAATCAGAGCAGACTGAGCCATCTGACCAATCAGAGCAGAGTAGACCAATCACAACAGACTGAGCCATCTGACCAATCAGAGCAGAGTAGACCAATCACAACAGACTGGGCCATCTGACCAATCAGAGCAGAGTAGACCAATCACAACAGACTGGGCCATCTGACCAATCAGAGCAGAGTAGACCAATCACAACAGACTGGGCCATCTGACCAATCAGAGCAGAGTAGACCAATCACAGCAGACTGAGCCATCTGACCAATCACAGCAGACTGAGCCATCTGACCAATCAGAGCAGAGTAGACCAATCACAACAGACTGAGCCACCTGACCAATCCGAGCAGAGTAGACCAATCACAACAGACTGGGCCATCTGACCAATCAGAGCAGAGTAGACCAATCATTGCAGACTGAGCCATCTGACCAATCACAACAGACTGAGCCATCTGACCAATCAGAGCAGAGTAGACCAATCACAACAGACTGGGCCATCTGACCAATCAGAGCAGAGTAGACCAATCACAACAGACTGGGCCATCTGACCAATCAGAGCAGAGTAGACCAATCACAACAGACTGAGCCATCTGACCAATCAGAGCAGAGTAGACCAATCACAGCAGACTGAGCCATCTGACCAATCACAGCAGACTGAGCCATCTGACCAATCAGAGCAGAATAGACCAATCACAACAGACTGGGCCATCTGACCAATCAGAGCAGAGTAGACCAATCACAGCAGACTGAGCCATCTGACCAATCAGAGCAGAGTAAACCAATCACAGCAGACTGGGCCATCTGACCAATCAGAGCAGAGTAGACCAATCACAACAGACTGAGCCATCTGACCAATCAGAGCAGAGTAGACCAATCACAACAGACTGGGCCATCTGATCAATCAGAGCAGAGTAGACCAATCACAGCAGACTGGGCCATCTGACCAATCAGAGCAGAGTAGACCAATCACAACAGACTGAGCCATCTGACCAATCAGAGCAGAGTAGACCAATCACAACAGACTGAGCCATCTGACCAATCAGAGCAGAGTAGACCAATCACAGCAGACTGAGCCATCTGACCAATCACAGCAGACTGAGCCATCTGACCAATCAGAGCAGAATAGACCAATCACAACAGACTGGGCCATCTGACCAATCAGAGCAGAGTAGACCAATCACAGCAGACTGAGCCATCTGACCAATCAGAGCAGAGTAGACCAATCACAGCAGACTGGGCCATCTGACCAATCAGAGCAGAGTAGACCAATCACAACAGACTGAGCCATCTGACCAATCAGAGCAGAGTAGACCAATCACAACAGACTGAGCCATCTGACCAATCAGAGCAGAGTAGACCAATCACAACAGACTGGGCCATCTGACCAATCAGAGCAGACTGAGCCATCTGACCAATCAGAGCAGAGTAGACCAATCACAACAGACTGAGCCATCTGACCAATCAGAGCAGAGTAGACCAATCACAACAGACTGGGCCATCTGACCAATCAGAGCAGAGTAGACCAATCACAACAGACTGAGCCATCTGACCAATCAGAGCAGAGTAGACCAATCACAACAGACTGAGCCATCTGACCAATCAGAGCAGAGTAGACCAATCACAGCAGACTGAGCCATCTGACCAATCAGAGCAGAGTAGACCAATCACAACAGACTGAGCCATCTGACCAATCAGAGCAGAGTAGACCAATCACAACAGACTGAGCCATCTGACCAATCAGAGCAGAGTAGACCAATCACAACAGACTGGGCCACCTGACCAATCACAACAGACTGGGCCACCTGACCAATCAGAGCAGATTAGACCAATCACAACAGACTGGGCCATCTGACCAATCAGAGCAGAGTAGACCAATCACAACAGACTGAGCCATCTGACCAATCAGAGCAGAGTAGACCAATCACAACAGACTGAGCCATCTGACCAATCAGAGCAGAGTAGACCAATCACAACAGACTGGGCCATCTGACCAATCAGAGCAGAGTAAACCAATCACAACAGACTGGGCCATCTGACCAATCAGAGCAGAGTAGACCAATCACAGCAGACTGAGCCATCTGACCAATCACAGCAGACTGAGCCATCTGACCAATCAGAGCAGAGTAGACCAATCACAGCAGACTGAGCCATCTGACCAATCAGAGCAGAGTAGACCAATCACAACAGACTGAGCCATCTGACCAATCACAGCAGACTGAGCCATCTGACCAATCAGAGCAGAGTAGACCAATCACAACAGACTGAGCCATCTGACCAATCAGAGCAGAGTAGACCAATCACAACAGACTGAGCCATCTGACCAATCAGAGCAGAGTAGACCAATCACAACAGACTGAGCCATCTGACCAATCAGAGCAGAGTAGACCAATCACAGCAGACTGAGCCACCTGACCAATCAGAGCAGAGTAGACCAATCACAGCAGACTGAGCCATCTGACCAATCAGAGCAGAGTAGACCAATCACAACAGACTGAGCCATCTGACCAATCAGAGCAGAGTAGACCAATCACAACAGACTGGGCCACCTGACCAATCAGAGCAGATTAGACCAATCACAACAGACTGAGCCATCTGACCAATCAGAGCAGAGTAGACCAATCACAACAGACTGAGCCATCTGACCAATCACAGCAGACTGAGCCATCTGACCAATCAGAGCAGAGTAGACCAATCACAACAGACTGGGCCATCTGACCAATCAGAGCAGAGTAGACCAATCACAGCAGACTGAGCCATCTGACCAATCACAGCAGACTGAGCCATCTGACCAATCAGAGCAGAGTAGACCAATCACAACAGACTGAGCCATCTGACCAATCACAGCAGAGTAGACCAATCACAACAGACTGAGCCATCTGACCAATCACAGCAGACTGAGCCATCTGACCAATCAGAGCAGAGTAGACCAATCACAACAGACTGAGCCATCTGACCAATCACAGCAGAGTAGACCAATCACAACAGACTGGGCCATCTGACCAATCAGAGCAGAGTAGACCAATCACAACAGACTGAGCCATCTGACCAATCACAGCAGACTGAGCCATCTGAACAATCAGAGCAGAGTAGACCAATCACAACAGACTGAGCCATCTGACCAATCACAGCAGAGTAGACCAATCACAACAGACTGGGCCATCTGACCAATCAACAACAGACTGAGCCATCTGACCAATCACAGCAGAGTAGACCAATCACAACAGACTGAGCCATCTGACCAATCACAGCAGAGTAGACCAATCACAACAGACTGAGCCATCTGACCAATCACAGCAGAGTAGACCAATCACAACAGACTGAGCCATCTGACCAATTAGAGCAGAGTAGACCAATCACAACAGACTGAGCCATCTGACCAATCAGAGCAGAGTAGACCAATCACAACAGACTGAGCCATCTGACCAATCAGAGCAGAGTAGACCAATCACAACAGACTGAGCCATCTGACCAATCAACAACAGACTGAGCCATCTGACCAATCACAGCAGAGTAGACCAATCACAACAGACTGAGCCATCTGACCAATTAGAGCAGAGTAGACCAATCACAAAGACTGAGCCATCTGACCAATCAGAGCAGAGTAGACCAATCACAACAGACTGAGCCATCTGACCAATCAGAGCAGAGTAGACCAATCACAACAGACTGAGCCATCTGACCAATCAGAGCAGAGTAGACCAATCACAACAGACTGAGCCATCTGACCAATCACAGCAGAGTAGACCAATCACAACAGACTGAGCCATCTGACCAATTAGAGCAGAGTAGACCAATCACAACAGACTGAGCCATCTGACCAATCACAGCAGAGTAGACCAATCACAACAGACTGAGCCATCTGACCAATCAGAGCAGAATAGACCAATCACAACAGACTGAGCCACCTGACCAATCACAGCAGAGTAGACCAATCACAACAGACTGAGCCATCTGACCAATCAGAGCAGAGTAGACCAATCACAACAGACTGAGCCATCTGACCAATCAGAGCAGAGTAGACCAATCACAACAGACTGAGCCATCTGACCAATCACAGCAGAGTAGACCAATCACAACAGACTGAGCCATCTGACCAATTAGAGCAGAGTAGACCAATCACAACAGACTGAGCCATCTGACCAATTAGAGCAGAGTAGACCAATCACAACAGACTGAGCCATCTGACCAATCACAGCAGAGTAGACCAATCACAACAGACTGGGCCATCTGACCAATCACAGCAGAGTAGACCAATCACAACAGACTGAGCCATCTGACCAATTAGAGCAGAGTAGACCAATCACAACAGACTGAGCCATCTGACCAATCACAGCAGAGTAGACCAATCACAACAGACTGAGCCATCTGACCAATTAGAGCAGAGTAGACCAATCACAACAGACTGAGCCATCTGACCAATCAGAGCAGAGTAGACCAATCACAACAGACTGAGCCATCTGACCAATCAGAGCAGAGTAGACCAATCACAACAGACTGAGCCATCTGACCAATCAGAGCAGAATAGACCAATCACAACAGACTGAGCCATCTGACCAATCAGAGCAGAGTAGACCAATCACAACAGACTGAGCCATCTGACCAATCAGAGCAGAGTAGACCAATCACAACAGACTGAGCCATCTGACCAATTAGAGCAGAGTAGACCAATCACAACAGACTGAGCCATCTGACCAATTAGAGCAGAGTAGACCAATCACAGCAGACTGAGCCATCTGACCAATCAGAGCAGAGTAGACCAATCACAGCAGACTGAGCCACCTGACCAATCAGAGCAGAGTAGACCAATCACAGCAGACTGAGCCATCTGACCAATCAGAGCAGAGTAGACCAATCACAACAGACTGAGCCATCTGACCAATCAGAGCAGAGTAGACCAATCACAACAGACTGAGCCATCTGACCAATTAGAGCAGAGTAGACCAATCACAACAGACTGAGCCATCTGACCAATCAGAGCAGAGTAGACCAATCACAACAGACTGAGCCATCTGACCAATCAGAGCAGAGTAGACCAATCACAACAGACTGAGCCATCTGACCAATTAGAGCAGAGTAGACCAATCACAGCAGACTGAGCCATCTGACCAATCAGAGCAGAGTAGACCAATCACAGCAGACTGAGCCACCTGACCAATCAGAGCAGACTGAGCCATCTGACCAATCAGAGCAGAGTAGACCAATCACAGCAGACTGAGCCATCTGACCAATTAGAGCAGAGTAGACCAATCACAACAGACTGAGCCATCTGACCAATCAGAGCAGAGTAGACCAATCACAACAGACTGAGCCATCTGACCAATCACAGCAGAGTAGACCAATCACAACAGACTGAGCCATCTGACCAATCACAGCAGAGTAGACCAATCACAACAGACTGAGCCATCTGACCAATCACAGCAGAGTAGACCAATCACAACAGACTGAGCCATCTGACCAATTAGAGCAGAGTAGACCAATCACAACAGACTGAGCCATCTGACCAATCAGAGCAGAGTAGACCAATCACAACAGACTGAGCCATCTGACCAATCACAGCAGAGTAGACCAATCACAACAGACTGAGCCATCTGACCAATCAGAGCAGAGTAGACCAATCACAACAGACTGAGCCATCTGACCAATCACAGCAGAGTAGACCAATCACAACAGACTGAGCCATCTGACCAATCACAGCAGAGTAGACCAATCACAACAGACTGAGCCATCTGACCAATCAGATCAGAGTAGACCAATCACAACAGACTGAGCCATCTGACCAATCAGAGCAGAGTAGACCAATCACAACAGACTGAGCCATCTGACCAATCAGAGCAGAGTAGACCAATCACAACAGACTGAGCCATCTGACCAATTAGAGCAGAGTAGACCAATCACAGCAGACTGAGCCATCTGACCAATCAGAGCAGAGTAGACCAATCACAACAGACTGAGCCATCTGACCAATCACAGCAGAGTAGACCAATCACAACAGACTGAGCCATCTGACCAATCACAGCAGAGTAGACCAATCACAACAGACTGAGCCATCTGACCAATCACAGCAGAGTAGACCAATCACAACAGACTGAGCCATCTGACCAATTAGAGCAGAGTAGACCAATCACAACAGACTGAGCCATCTGACCAATCAGAGCAGAGTAGACCAATCACAACAGACTGAGCCATCTGACCAATCAGAGCAGAGTAGACAAATCACAACAGACTGAGCCATCTGACCAATCACAGCAGAGTAGACCAATCACAACAGACTGAGCCATCTGACCAATCACAGCAGAGTAGACCAATCACAACAGACTGAGCCATCTGACCAATCACAGCAGAGTAGACCAATCACAACAGACTGAGCCATCTGACCAATCAGAGCAGAGTAGACCAATCACAACAGACTGAGCCATCTGACCAATTAGAGCAGAGTAGACCAATCACAACAGACTGAGCCATCTGACCAATCAGAGCAGAGTAGACCAATCACAACAGACTGAGCCATCTGACCAATCAGAGCAGAGTAGACCAATCACAACAGACTGAGCCATCTGACCAATCAGAGCAGAGTAGACCAATCACAACAGACTGAGCCATCTGACCAATTAGAGCAGAGTAGACCAATCACAACAGACTGAGCCATCTGACCAATCAGAGCAGAGTAGACCAATCACAACAGACTGGGCCATCTGACCAATCAGAGCAGAGTAGACCAATCACAGCAGACTGAGCCATCTGACCAATCACAGCAGACTGAGCCATCTGACCAATCAGAGCAGAGTAGACCAATCACAGCAGACTGAGCCATCTGACCAATCAGAGCAGAGTAGACCAATCACAGCAGACTGAGCCATCTGACCAATCAGAGCAGAGTAGACCAATCACAGCAGACTGAGCCACCTGACCAATCAGAGCAGACTGAGCCATCTGACCAATCAGAGCAGAGTAGACCAATCACAGCAGACTGAGCCATCTGACCAATCAGAGCAGAGTAGACCAATCACAACAGACTGGGCCATCTGACCAATCAGAGCAGAGTAGACCAATCACAACAGACTGGGCCATCTGACCAATCAGAGCAGAGTAGACCAATCACAACAGACTGGGCCATCTGACCAATCAGAGCAGAGTAGACCAATCACAACAGACTGAGCCATCTGACCAATCAGAGCAGAGTAGACCAATCACAACAGACTGAGCCATCTGACCAATCAGAGCAGAGTAGACCAATCACAACAGACTGAGCCATCTGACCAATCAGAGCAGAGTAGACCAATCACAACAGACTGGGCCATCTGACCAATCAGAGCAGAGTAGACCAATCACAACAGACTGAGCCATCTGACCAATCAGAGCAGAGTAGACCAATCACAACAGACTCGGCCATCTGACCAATCAGAGCAGAGTAGACCAATCACAACAGACTTGGGGCCTGTACCATGATGGTAGATCAACAAACTCAGGGTTATAGGATTAGTTTTGAGTTGACAAAACCAAACCAATCAATTCAGGCTTTGTTGGTCCCATGATGCTGATCATCAACTCTCTCTGTCAACTCAGGCTATGATCCTGAGTTTGTGGAGCACGTGCACATGAAAGTGTGACATCAGCAGTGAGGAGCCAATCACATGCCTTTCAACGCAAAGTGTGACTCATTTCTTGCGAGAGAGCTAACGTGATTCAAAACTCTTTTGCTTTAGATAAAGACATTGAAGTACATATAAAGAATTTAAAAGCATTTACAAAGAAGACATTTTTTTTTCATGTAAGAGGATAAATAAAGAAAATAGTTGTGAAAGTAGTTTATATATATTTTTTTTAAGCAGTCTCTTGTGCTCACCAAGTCTGCATTTATGTTATATATATAACTTTAATATTGTGAAATATTATTAAAATGTAAAATAACTTATTTCTATTTGAACATATTTTACTATGTAATTTATAATTGAACAATTATTATATTAAGTAATCATCATTAGACAATATATATATATTATCATGTAGTTACCTTTATTTTGGAGCAAGAGAAACAGGGGGAGTGGCTTTATTGCATCAGAGATGAGTCACTTTACTCACATCTGATTGGTCCAATTTCAGTTTGAGATCTCTTATCCAGAACATAACCTACCCTGGAGCAGGTTAGCTGTGGAGCGTAAGTTACTATGGAGATGAACGCTGCTAAAACCTAAACCACTTTAATGGTACCTAAAACCCAGGATTGGCACAAACTAAGCTTAAACATATCTGGCTATCCAGCTAAACCACCTTCATGGTACAGGCCCCTGGTCATGTGACTAATCAGAGCAGAGTAGACCAATCACAACAGACTGAGCCATCTGACCAATCAGAGCAGAGTAGACCAATCACAACAGACTGAGCCATCTGACCAATCAGAGCAGAGTAGACCAATCACAGCAGACTGAGCCACCTGACCAATCAGAGCAGAGCAGGCCATCAGAAAGGCGGGGTTTAGACTGTTTCAGACACTGAGAAAGAGCTGATGCTGTAATGATTATTATGGGAAAATTAAAGTGTTTTTGACCTCGGATGCATGAAAACCTGTTGTAGGAGAATCCAAAACAAAATTAACAACCTTTAAAATAGCATAATAGGGGCACAAAGTTCAGTTGTTCCACTTATTAATCTTTTTAAGCCTATTTGTTGTTGTATTGTGATTTATTTAATGAACTGATAACATTTTATCACACTTTCAGAGCAGATATGTTTTAAAGTCTGGGTTGGAGACAAGGCCGAGTAGCCAAATAATAGTGATGAAAACATTTTTAAACATGGAAATCTGATTTTACTTTATAACATTTTTTTTTTTTGGTGCAATAAATATTATTTGAAATAACTGCACTATTTATTTTTAAATATAGTATTTTTTAACATGAATGTATAACCTGGGGACATAAAAGTTCCCCTATTTGAAGAATCACCCATATAAGAGTCACATCTGTGAGTGGACTTTCATCAATATCCTGCTAAACTATTACAACTGAACCTCAACAAAGGTGATTAACGGACTTGAGTTTATACATTTTACGTTTAACACAACGATGAACTCCGATTTGTAGACACACACTGCTCGCTGTGTTCTCTCTCTAAACGCGAGGATTGCCTAATGTTTGGGCTTATTCCTAAGAGTGCTAGTACAGTTGTGGGACTTTAAGGAAGTGAACCGCAGGTACAGCGATCCACCTCACTCACATATCCACGCGGAGCAGCTGCGGGTTGTGCTGTCGACACACACACACACACACACACACACACACACACACACTACAGAGTAAACACTAGACGAACACTAAACACCGCAGAGACTGTGTGTGTGTGTGACAGGAGAAGCGCGTGCTCAAACTTTGTACGTTTCCAGATGGAAAAGGCAGCATAGAGGACGGAGCGCGAGAGGATAAAGCTGAACTCCCAGTGAGAGGTAAGAAAACCACCAGCCACACACACACAGACTATGCCGAGGGCTGGGGATGTTGTGAAGCTCGAGTAGTCTCATGTTTTGTGTATTGTGAGCGCGAGCCACCGGTCGTGTGATCATCATGAAACGAGCTCAATGTGTCTGTTGTGTTTCTGGCGACACAACACACAGACGCTCTTTCAGTTTCTTTTGAGGGAACTTGAGTGATTCTTCGGGAGCAGCTATTCCAGCCTTTACGAGAAGAATCCACTGATTTTTACTACAACTATAGTTTTATTGATCGCGTCTCCTGTTATTTTGAGACAAATGTCACCGAAAGAATGAATGTTTGCAGAGGAATCATTTAAACTGCGATTTGTGAACGCGTTTCAATATCGCATCAGCTCAACGAGCTTCTCTTTTTAACCTCAACACTGTATCTTGCGGATAAATCAACTGAGACATTTGCAAATTACAAGCTTGAATGACCAAAAACAGTAGACCAAACTTGTATTGTAAATTAAACAATTTTTTTAGATATCGAAAAACCACTAGACTGTTATATGTTGTTCTTACAGGATCCCAAATGTTTTCCAAGAATGTTTAAATCCAGATAAATAAGCAATTTTAACCAGGACACGGGCCGTGTCTGCGCGTCGCCTATCAATGACATCATACCCACGTTTAATTTATGGTTTTATTCAGTAGAAACCATGGAAACACCAAAACCGCTTTAATATCATATGTTTTTTTATTAGACCGGAGAGCAACTGTTTGGATCATTGATGGACAGAAACTAATGATGGTTCTCCAGCTCAACACAGTTGGTCTGATTGTTTAAATCTGTTGTTCTTGATTTCCCACACAGAGTGCCATGTTTTACCGCCTGATATGATCTCGCTCACTGCAGTGTGAACAAGTGTCTCATAGTAGCGCCGAGCGAACGCAAAGTAGCATTATAACGTCACTTTAACACACACAATGTGTGTGATATGCAAAACAGCGCTGAATTACCCCACACACACACACACCAAGCGTCTCTCTTGAAGCCGATACGGAAGTGACTTAAACTGCAGTTCATCGACTGGCCACTAGAGTTAAAATGCCCAACTTTACAGCAGAATAACACCTGTTTACAGCCTGGAACAAAAAGGGGGTTTGCTCTAAATGGCTAGTTTTGCCCTTCATGACGACTGTGAGGGGGTGAATGTTTTTATCACTCATTCGTTTACATTATAAAGCCTTAAAGTTCTGCATAATTAAGGGCGTGGCCACTGAGTGACAGGTGGATTGCTGTTTATCCGCTGTCTGTTAGTCATCCCGTCACCTCAGCTCCGCCCACATCCCGCCTCTTGGCCCATTTTCTGTTATCCGGGAGTGACGGTTGATGACGCGCTGCTAAGATGGCGACGGCCAGCTCGACCCGACTTAACGCTTCAGAACCGCTCTTCAGAATCCTATGGGTGACGTCACGGACACTGCATCCATATTTTTTGGGCAGAATAAAAGCTCCACCCAATCTAGGCATCAAGACACACCTTTGTTTTGAAAAAGAGACCTCTAGCGGTGAAAAATTACATATTGTGGCTTCAACCAATTTGTCTTATGGCAGCAGCCATTTACACTAGTTAGATTATATTTATACTTATTATACTATTTGCACCTCAGTATTGTTGTAAGTTAAACGGTATGCAATAATAACAGTGTAAATGTTAATTTAATAAAAAAAGATTAAATGAATGCCGCCTTAAGACAATAAAGCCTTTCCTAAACCTACCCTAACTGAAAAACATGACTTACACGTTAGACACTTTATTTCCACTTTTCAAATATTTTCTTCATTTTTAATGAAAAGAAATGCTTTAGGGGTTAGAGCGAGTTCGGCAAAGGGTAGATTTGAACTCGATTTGTGTCAAGTTTCTGCCACACGCTTTACGCTAATTCTACTGTACACAAACCAGTGACTTCTGTCCGTTTGTCTGGTCCAACCAGACGTCAGTGGGCGGAGTTAGTGCATATAGCGTTTGCCAACAAGGCAGGCTACTTACTGTTAATATCATACGGCAATTTAATCCTTAAAACAAACTAGTATCTATTTTTATGCTACTAGTACACTTATTTTTAGATACTGGTACTTATTCATTAGATTCTAGTGCCTATTAAATTGATACTAGTACTTATTTATTAGATACTCACACTAGTTAGATTTTTTTTATGTTAAGTTTTAAATTCTAGACACTATTGGAATAAGTACTTGTAGCTATGAATAAGTACTAGTACTTAATGGAATAGATACTAGCATCTAAAAAATAAGTACTTGTAGTACTTGTTTGTTTTAAGGATTAAATGTTAAAATGTCTTGCCATAAAAAATAAACACGCTGTTTCTCTATTAATTTAAAGTTAGCCTACTCATGGTTTAAACACTGCTTAGGAAAATTGGAATAATTTGTTTCAAATCATGCTCACTGAAGCCCGAGTCTCACATGACCAGCTTCCCACACAACCCTGATACTGGACACATTTGCTTGTGGAAAGAATTCCTCATGGCTCCCTTTGAATGGAGCGTTTCTCCATTTCAGTGGAAAACCTTTTCTTCTTCTGAGTTCACACAGCTAAGTGTTGCTATAAGAACACTGTAATATGTGCAATATATATGTGTAGATTTGGGGAGGTTTTGAAAAATGTTTACCCAAAAATAAGTAAATAAATAAAACAAATTAACAATGCACATTTTTACAGACAACATGCATTACGAAAAGTGAGTCGAGAGGTTTGTGTAGATTATAATCCCTCAAAACACTGCAAAAAAACCTGATTTCTATGTATATTCCTTTGGTGTGACATGCACAATAATGAGGACGTTATGATTTTGACCGTGGAAATCACCTTCACCGATCAATTCAGTTTAGCTGTAATTATAGTTTTGTTAAATTATTTAAATAAAATGATTGGTTAATTATTTAACATATTAACAAAACATATTAACCAACATAAATTAATATACTTAAAGGTACAGTTCACCCAAAACAACCCAATCTGCTCTGATTGGTCAGACAGCCCAGTGTTTCTTTAAAGTTATAAATTGTTTTAATCATATAAATGTGTCTCTTCATAAAATGTGGGTTAAATCACTTGATGCTTGCTTTTTAAAGCTTGTAAAATATATTTATTATGTTTTCTACATATGTAGTTTAATGTTTGGTTGTTTTGTTTTCCGTAATCCACCGCAATAATCAATTTTCAGTCGAAAAAAGGACTTAAAGTGTCCCCTGTGCAGCATTACTTTTTGGTATCTTGAATTTAAGGTCAAAACTACAGAATTTTAATTCGTTATCCAAGAAAAATACAATTTGATAGTGGCCATTTTTCTTGGATTCCCACATTACATTGTAAAGCCAAGTTTTCTCCTTTGAAGCATAGCATAAAAATTCTTGGTGAGATTAAAATAAATTGTCCCCAGTATTCGCAACAGAAGCATTGACTTTCCCCCCGGGCGATGTGTGACATCAATAGGCAAAATACAGGGTGATCAAACCCAGTCCAGATCTATCAATCCTGCTGTATTACTGTATGATTAAAACTGCTTGAGTTGGCTTTTTTCTGTTGCTAGCTTTCGGCTCCCGATGCTTCTGATTTAGGGTTTATGAGGGGATTGTTCAGGAACGCCGGTCTAAATATAATAAGGTCCACGTCAGGTTTCTTGGGTCTATTGGGCTCGTGGCAATAATTCTCACTTACTGCTGAATCACCACACCAAATGGACAGCCCTTGTATTTATGTGCCATTGGAAAGAGAACCGCAACCGTTCTCGCCAGTGGGGAAGGTTTTATACTCCTCTCAGATGTTTCAGTTTATTCTGAGATGCCACATCAGTGTAATGTGTCACTGCAAAACATCAGTATATTTTAATATAGCAGAAATTAAATGAGCATACATTTAGTAGTAACCCAACGTTTTTATGGCGAATGCCTCTTTAGCGTCGATAACTCTTTAGAGAAATAGTTGAAGAATGGATGAGTGATGTACAGCAGCTGAAGTCTATTAGCTCTCTGCTGATTCAGGGTTTCACAAACTGGGATTGACAAACCCCTGGGGTTGATTTAAAGCTAATAACCAATTGAATCATAAGAAATAGAAAATCAGAAAAGAGGCAAAATTAGGAGATATTAGACTGCAATAATGGCTGAAAAAGCACAAATAGGAAAATCACTAGTAATATGATTAAATTGCTTATGACTTTTGACCAATTGGTGGCACTGTTATCAAAATGGCGTCGTGTGGTGAGGTGACCGTGACAGAATTTGGTTTCGATATGGCAAAGCATCGCAGGGTTACGGCCTCAGAGTCAGCTTGGCATCATGCCATCAATTTAGTCGATGTGTTATTCGAGAGATCTCTATGGTATGCAATATGATTTCAATGAGGAAAAATTATTTGTGGTGTTTTTCCTGCTTAAAATTGGATACTATTACAATAGCAATACAAATGTTCCACATTTTTTTATTTTTTTTATTCTTTAAAAGTTTGTTGCCACAACGGACGAACTGAAACATTTGACATTTTCATGTAGAAAAAATAAATATATTTATTGAAAACATCAATTTCTTTAACCAGACACCTGAAGAAACTAATTAATCCAGTTTATAATGTATGAAAAAATCATATTTGATAAAAAAGTAACATTTTAAATTCAGCTGTTGCTCTCAGGCAACATTGTACCATCGTGGAGAACCAAACCATCATATCAAGTGATCAAATCCATCTTCATCCTCATCTCCATCTTCAATCTCTCCCTGCCGGATTATCACTATGACCTCATCTTCCTCATCACATGACTCCTCATCAACTGACAGTTGTGTTTTATGACTTTTTTAAGTGTATATAAATGTGCAGATCATATGTGCAGTTATAGTATGTGATTGTGAATTACTATTCTTAAGTGCATCACAAAATCATGCAAAAATGCAAATATATTTAGAGAATTCTAACTCTTTTATTTACAAATATGCTATATTTATATCCAACCTAGTGTGTGTGGTGTGGCCTTATGTGATTCCTTGAGGCAACACACAGTTTATTGTTTTTTACTCTAAAACATTTGATGATATAATTTAAAGTTCTTGAAAATACGTCTTTACTTACCAGTGAAGGTGACTCATATTTTTTGTGGGTGATTAACTGGATGCAAATGAGTGAAAAATGCACTTTTCATTGGAGAAAATATGGAGCCATGTGACCTGTGCTGAAACAGGGCACAAAATGGACCCCTGTGGGTCATGTGACCACTTTTTTGCACTTACATTGATTAGTATTTGAGTTGTTCTTCCCTGAGATATGTTTGACCAATAAATTGGTGTTTCATTTCATTAAAAATAAACTAAAATAGACTATGTTATCTGGAGGCAACACCGTACCATAGAGGGTTTTAACAACTTTTTTTGCCGGCATGATCTGAGCCAATTTTGGTGAAAATCTGGCCAACGGACTAGAAGTTGTTTAAAAAAAATGGCGTACAACAGTAGGGCTGGGTATCATTCAAAAAATGTGTGATATCGGTACCGATACCTTGACTTTGATACCGGTTCCTAAACGATACTTTTTCCGATAACAATTTTATTTTTCCTTTTCAACCAGATTACGCTACACATTACCTTGAAAAACCCCATTTGGTTTGATTTTTTCAGACTTTTTTTACAGACTCAAAGACTCGTGTATATATATATAGTATATGCTCGTCGGGAGCAGCTGGGGTTAGGTGTCTTCCTCATGGACACCTCGACACTTGGTCAGGTGGAACCGGGGATCGAACCACCAACCTTCCGGTTTGCAGACAATCTACATGAACCACTGAGCCACTGCCGCCCAAAGACTCTTATATAGGGTACTGGGGGGTGGAATATATGCCTCGAGCTCAAGCGCACACATAAAGCTTGCCGCAAAGCACTGGCAAAAGTAGCATAATGATTATAAATGTAAAAGTAGCAAGGAGACAGTGTTCTGAGTCCATGTTAGCTGCAAAGATGAAGCTGGTGATGCCCACACGTCATCTCCTTAGTAGTGAATCTTTCATTTGGATTACATAAAGTATTTGTTTTGGGAGACATTTTAAGCTTTCTAAAGGCCCATTTCTCATGAGGCAAGTAGCCTATATGCTGAGTTTCGGTTCATTTATGTGACGTGCTGCAGTTCTTTTTGCAGTCGAATACAGAGCAACTTTCATCATTGTTTGTATCATTGTTCTTTGTATGACTCAAGGAATCTAACAAGTTTCATTAAAAGTAATCAAAAGCTATAGCATCAATTAATCAATAGCATTTTTTAAATTTCATTTTTGGCCACAAGTGATGGTGCTTTTTGACTTTTTGAGTTCCTCCAGGGCATGGTGTCGATGACACATACAGAGTTTCATAACCATACGCTTATATGTTCATAAAATACAGTGTTCTATGACAAAATTCAAAATGGGTTATGCGCAAAATGGTCAACATGGGAAAATTGAGTATCATTCAATATGCCGCACTAAAATAAAATAAAAAAGTTAAGTCAAAACAAAGTTTTTTTTCCATATCTCCTGACCATTAGGTGGTGCTGTGCCGAAACGCTGCATGTAGCTTCAAGTCATGCTTGTGATGACATGCACCAATATTCATCTCAATACGCTAAAGCATTGCAAAGATATAGCCTCGCATCCCTTTTATTCAAAAATGGTGTGCATGGTCTGAAGATGATCTGTACCAATTTTGGTAAAAGTCTGATGAACCGTCTGGGATGAGTTTGAAAAGGTAGCTTTTTCAGAAAATTCTAAGAAACTGAAACATCTTCATTATGGAAAATGACGTCATAGGGTGCAATTGAGTCACCTTGAGCCAAGGAATTTATGGGACAAAAGTTGTAAGCATAAACCTGGGTGCAACTTTGGACAGTTGGTGGCGCTAGAGGGATTGAGTTAGAGATTCCAACAATGCTGTGCCAAATTTCTTTTTACCAGATGGTTCTATGGGCCGCCATAAGAGAAGACTCAAGACAAGATAACGACTAACGGATACAATGGGTGTCTACGTGCCTTCGGTGCTTGGCCCTAGTAAAAGATGGAAAAAAAGTTTGTGAGATAATGATTACTCATGCACTGCATCTGTGCCATTAATTGTCTGTTTTAGAACAGTCGTTTGCTTTTGTTTAAGGATTTCATTTAGTCAGTCCCAGACCTTAATCTTCATGTGTTTTCCTTCCTTTCTCTGGATTCTGAGCTGGATTCGTCACATTTTCCGCTCTGTGGTGTGAAATCCTCACAGCCCCTTTCACTGGCTGATGGGAAACACACATTGCTTTGACTTCACTATCCAGTACTTCTGCCTCTTGTGCTTGTTGCATATAAGAGGTCAAACTAACGTGTCCTGTTCTTTCTATATTTTCTGAGTTTTCTGTAAATGTTTATATTTGTATTTTGTCCAGTGTTTTGTAGTTGACTCATATTTCCTTGGAGAATCCTTTCAGTAGTCAGCACATCCCAGAGATGCTCAGCTGAATTGAGATCTGGGGAAATTGGAGGCCAGGGCAACACCTTGAACTCTTCCATCGTATTCCTCAATCCATTCCTTAACAATGTGCTGTGTGGTAGGGAGCATTATCCTGCTGAAAGAGCCACTTCCACCAGGGAACACCATTGTCATGAAGGGCTGTACCTGCTCTGCAACAATGTTTAGGTAGGTTGCACATGCCACATGAATGGCCGGACCCAGGGTTCCCAGCAGAACATTGTCCAGAGCATCACACTCTGAACATCCATGTGATGTAAAAGAAACGGGAACGATGGGAAAGCCTTCATTGCGATCGTGGATCGATGAGCCTTGGCCGCCCAACACCCTGTCGGCGGTTTCACTGTTGGTAAATCACCACTGCTCACCGGGAGCAACACACAAGCTTTGCTTTTTCAGAGGTACTCTGACCAGTTGCCTTGCCATAACATTTTGGCCCTTGTCAAAGTCGTTCAAATCTTTATTCCAGCCCATTTCTCCTGCATTCAACACATTGATTACGAGAACCGATTTGCTAACCATCTAATCTAACCAGACAGGTTAGGCAGGATTGTAGGATTTCAATCTTGAGCATAAACTGATGTTTCTTAAGTACATGTTCCCAGTGACTGGGTTCGCCACTGACTAAAGGAGGTTTTCAATGACTAGTAAGGGGAGAATGAAATAATTTCAGATATCCTACTGCATCCACTGTTTCAGCAAATGTGAAGGGAGGTTACAGAGTCTTAAGGGTGCTGACAGCATAGTTTGTGTGGGGCTGAGATGAAAGATGTGGCTAAAATATGTTCTCAAAACCAGGAGTCAGGATGCTTCGACACTATATAGTCTGACGGAGCATTTGTTGGATAGGAATGCAAGTGCAAATAGCTGGGACAGTTTGACATCAAGTGGAAAAACACAAAATTGGATTTCTGAAAGCCATTTGTTTCTCATTTAGGTGAGACAACACCGTGCCAAGAAGACAACATCAGCACTGACCTTTTCATGACAAATAAAACCATTGCCTCCAGGCCTGCTGTTTGCTAACAGGAACTTTCTGCCTCTTTTCAGGCATTGTGCCCGTAACTATGAGCCTTTGTTCTGTTATACAAGGGATCATGTGCAGCCTCCCATATGCCAGTCCACAATGACTGCTGACTGATTTTGTTTGTGTTCAGCTGTCATTGGTGTGTCCGCAGGCTTTTGCATGAGTGTGTGAGTTGGTTTGGGTTTGGTTCCTGAAGGTTTTAGTCGTCTGTCTTAACTTTCTGTAATATTAGGCATCAGTATTCAGAATTAAATTTTGGTCCAATATTTAATAATATCATAATATTATCGAGTTATGTTTCAAATGAAGTTCACCTGAACATGTCATTTATAATGTATTTTATATTCATACATTATTAATGCAATAACAACAACAGATGCAATATGCAGCTTTTGTTTGACTGCTTAATTCTCCAATAATGCATTCAGTCAGTTGTTATCTTCTCTCGTCGGGGGCCTGATCACCCTCTCTGACTTTATTTTGCAGTAAAACTGGCTTTCCGGTTATTATCCCTTACTTTAGGCCATTTTATGCCCTTTTTTAAAGTCTGATTTTGTATTTTTGGCTCTTCTAGAATATGTTTTCATGCTTGAATGTTCATTATTTTCCCCCATATTCTCTATTTTTGCAGCTCCTCTCTTCCCAGTCTGTCAGTAACGCTCTGGGGTTTGATTCCCAAAGCCAAATATGGGTGCAAATTCCATTGTTACCAACACAATTCTTTGGAACTTGCGACTATATCTGGCTAATGATGCTTTTGGGAAATGCACCCCTGGGGCCAGTTGCATAAACTAGTCCTACAAGTTAGTGGGGGTGTAATGCGTTTTGAATTGAAGATGTTGATAATAGCATCATATTCTTAGTTAGTTCAGACAACAAAAATGTTATGGTACCCTGTCATCTTTGTCAAGACGTGTTTCTTTCTTAAATGTGTCATAAATGGCAGTTTTTTAATAACAAAAAAGGCGCTGCTAGTTGGAATCGAATCTGGATATTGCAGCGAAGAAGAACATAATATTACTATTGCCGTGACGCAACTGAAGAGACGAATTAGCATATTTTTATGCATGACAAAATAAATCACATTTAAAATAATTATTGAAGAATTGTTAAACGTTACAAAAAACGTTACAAAATGCCCCTGGATCTGACAGGATGGTCAAGCTGTCAATCTGGGTGGGCCAAGGCCCGGATAAAAATCCTATTCAACACCGTTGCCAAAATCCGTCCCCCATTACCAGTCCTGATTAGAGACAAGACCACGGATGGCTCCTCGTTACCATGCTTATAGGCCAGAGTACAATCTATAGGCTAGGGATTTCCGTGAAAAATAGCAGCCTAGAAACTACTGTATAGAAATTACAATATGTTACTATAATAAAGTATGATCATTCTTGTAAGTGTGGCCATAAGTAGTTTAAAAATTCCTCTTCTTCATCAGTGTATGTGACTGTTTTAGTTTATTGACTTTCTACACAGCATTTATGGTAGGAATTGATTCAAATGGGTTGTGTTTTCTCATTAGTGTCGTGATTATAGGGCTTATCACACACACAAAATTAAACTGTTTCAGTTGTGCTGAAATAGTTATGCGTTTCAGAAGAGAACATTAGTGCTTATCTTTAAAGCTCTGAAACGTGTGATATGCTTCACATCGGGGTCCTGATCACCCTGTCTGGGTTTATTCTGTGATAACAACCGGCTGGATGTACATTATTCCGCTTATTTCACAGCTACTAAGTGAATTATTTATTAGACATGAAATATTGATTTCAGTCAAAATATTTGATTAGCTTTTTAAATGCAAAGCTTCAAGTTCAAACTAGATGGACATTTGTAACCCTGGACCACAAATACATCATCTAAATACATTTTTACATCATCTGAAAGCTGAATAAAGCATCCATTGATGTATGGTTTGTTACACCATAGACTGTATAAAAATATGGATGTAGTGTCCGTGACGTCGGGATGTGGGCGGAGCTGAGGTGACGGGATGACTAACAGACAGCGGATAAACAGCAATCCACCTGTCACTCAAAGTGGCCACGCCCTTAATTATGCAGAACTTTAAGGCTTTATAATGTAAATGAGTTATAAAAAAAAATCCCCCCCCTCACAGTTGTCATGAAGGGCAAAACTAGAATTTGTCCCAGGCTGTAAACATGTTTTATTCTGCTGTAAAGTTGGGCATTTTAACATGAGCTCAATGAGATTCTGCTCCTTCTGGAGCCGGTCTCTAGTGGCCAGTCGAACTGCAGTTTCAGTCACTTCTGTATCGGCTTCAGGAGAGACCGCGGGAGGTTGCCGCTTGGTTCAAACACCGCCGACGAGAGCGTCAAAATTTGCACTGGCGCTCTGACGTAGATCGAATGCTTGGTCTTTTTTTTAACTTTATTTAAAGGGGCCGAAAAACTGACAAGCATTGAAGCAGGAGGTATTTGTGCAGACTGACCACAAGAAATTGATCGATGGAAAGAACTTAACTATTATAGTTACATGTTTGCTAACGAAATAAACCTATTAAAAGCCATTTGTGTGGTGTGGCTTTTGTGTTCATGGTTAAGTTTATAGGAGTTTAAACATGCCGTTTATAGGAGAAGTTTGCTAGCCGTGGTCTTTAATTAACATTAACATTAATTTGTGTGCCGCCCACATCACAAAAACTGTCCTGGTTGAAGTGCAGCATTAATGCAATTGGTCAAATTGGTGTTGTTTAAGAAAATGAATTGCATTCCCGCTGAAAAACAAGCGTTCTAGAGCCGAAATGTTGTCTTTAAATAGTATTGCGCGCCTCATCAACACCCGCAACAGCAATGATCGACCTCTCCTCTATTTTTCTTGGGAACGGATGTGCTCGGAACTAAAGTTTCCAGGACTTTGCTCTCTGGAGTCCTCAAGCGGAGCTCTTCTCCATTCTGATTGGCTGCCGCCGGACTGTGTCATAGCTCATTACCATAAAGTTGAGCTGATTTCAACTCTCCTCGACGCACCGCTCTCGCCGGAGCTCACCCCCAGCTCCCATTGAAAATTAATAACTTCCAGCCACTTTGACGCTCTCGCCGCCAGCAGTGTGAACGCAGGATAGGACAATATTTGGCTATTTGAACAATTTGAAAATCTGGAATCTGAGGGTGCAAAAAAAGTCTTGTCCAAATGAAGTCCTGAGCAATGCATATTACTAATAATAATATTTTTTTATATATATTTACGGTAGGAAATATACAAAATCTTTACTTAATATCCTAATGATTTTTGGCATAAAAGAAAAATCGATCATTTTGACCCATAAAATGTAGAAATACGATGTGCTGTGATCTTGTATTGAGAAGCGGCCTGTGTCTCTCTTTCTCTGTCAGAGTTAAGAGAGCCCTGCTGTCACCCTGCCTGTGCCATCGGCTACAATGAGTGGCAAATCGGCCCTAAACAAGGCGGTCTTTCTTCCCAACGATGAGAGGATGCTGGCAGCCGTTCAGGTGAAGAGGAGGACGAAGAAGAAGATCCCATTCTTGGCTACGGGAGGCCAGGGTGACTACACCACATTCATTTGCTTATCAGGTAAAGTCTTCCTCATTACTGCTGCGCAGTGATTTAATCATGAATTATTAAACTCTGGCACGAAACTTCTCCAACACCTTTGAGCTACAGACACGGATGACTCCTCAAATCAGGATCATTAACACTTGGTATTTACTCTAATTTAGGACTGCATGATCAGTGGTATCTAAGAAGTGTTGAGTTTGTATTAATATTTTGAATTTGTTTTATTTTTATATTTAGTTTTTAATTTCATTATTGTTTCATTTCACTTTTAGAAATGTTGCTTTGGCAATTATATAATTAGTTATTTCTTTTCTTTTTTTCAAGTAATGAAAGTTTTTTTTTATTTTATGGTTTTGGTTTCAACAACCCTGTGCACAATTTGGGGGAAAATGTAACTTATGATAAGAATTGTGATATATAATCAAAATGGCAGCCTTTGTGATTTGATAATCGCACAAAGCCATATTGTGATTTTATGTACATTCGGTCATTTACTACTACTACTCTTTTTTTTTTTTTTTAATGCCCCATTTACACGGCATGGTTCAAGTGATCCAATTACGATCGGATATGACATGTGAGCGTGTTAGCATGAAAAAAACGCATGAATTCCGATATCCTCAGATCGGATTCAGGCCTCACTCATAAATTGTAATAAATCCGATATGATTCGGATACGTGCATTTGCGTCTGCCATGTAAGCGGTCAAATGAGATATTCCCCAGTAAACGAGCCGTACGTCCCTGAAAAAGGGACAGAGACATATGATGTCAACTCAAGTGGACAGGAACTTGGATCAAGGGATCTCCTCTTTTTTTTCTCCACCTTACGAGAGCAATGTTTTGCTGACCTTTAAAGATGAAATACGGAAAGCGAAACATTGAATAATCATTACGTCATTTACTTCCTTTTCTTGGTCTGTTTCATCAGTGTATAGTGTAAATGCAAATATCGGATATGGGTTGTTTTTAAAAGATAATGTAAGCGGGTCTTTAAAAAAAAATCGGATATAGTCACCAAATCGGAATTGTGCATCAAGACCTGAAGAAAGAACACTTTTTCATTCTCAAACGGCAACTTTACACACTAAAGACAGTATAATAGGTCCTCTTTAAATGACAGATGTATTTCTATGCGAGCAGTTCTTGTCTAGAATAAGCTGTTTAGTGAACCAGACTTCACATCTATAGTCAGAAGTTTGGTTGTGCAAGACTACAGAAAGATTAATCGCATGTGCAGTCTGTGCGCTTGTGATTGATAACACCTGTGTTCCTGGACTGTCTATGATCAACGTGAGGAAACAACTGCTTTCCAAAAAGTATTACTACAATGAGTATGAGGCAACCGTGAGTCAAGTGGAGGCGTTTCCTCCGTCCCGGTGCCAACACAGAGTAACGACCCAACTGAATCACGGTGGAAGGGATAAATGTTATGGGGCTGCTGGACGCCTCCGGGCTCCACCGCTCCGTCACTGCGGACTAATGAATTCCAAACCGCATCGGGAAACTACTGCTGCGCGCGTGTGTGTGTGTGTGTGTGTGTGTGTGTGTGTGTGTGTGTGTGTGTGTTTCTGTGAGCTCTGATTCAAAGGAAGTTGAGTAAGTCAAAAACACAGGAGAAAATGAACAACAGAAGACAGTCCTGACCTCACTACAATTGACATGTAGCACTGTTATTGGACAAAGGCAAGCAGACGAGACTTCTTGAAGATATGGAATATATCAGAATCCATGATAAAAGATTTTACAATGGAAATCATGGTTTATTGGTTGTATAAAATAGCGGTCATCAGTACATTAGTATGATAAAATATACTAATCCTCAATAAATGTTTAAATTAATTAATAATAATCAGAATAAACAATACTAATATATTTAAAGTGCCCCTATTAAGCTATTTTAAAGGTTGTTAATTTTGTTTTGGATTCTCCTACAACAGGTTTTCATGCATCCAAGGTCAAAAACACTTTAATTTTCTCATAATAATCATTACAGCATCAGCTCTTTCTCAGTGTCTGAAACAGTCTAAACCCCGCCTTTCTGATGGCCTGCTCTGCTCTGATTGGTCAGATGGCCTGGGCTGTTGTGATTGGTTTACTCTGCTCTGATTGGTCAGATGGCCCAGACTGTTGTGATTGGTCTACTCTGCTCTGATTGTTCAGATGGCTCAGTCTGTTGTGATTGGTCTACTCTGCTCTGATTGGTCAGCTGACCCAGTCTGTTGTGATTGGTCTACTCTGCTCTGATTGGTCAGCTGACCCAGTCTGTTGTGATTGGTCTACTCTGCTCTGATTGGTCAGCTGACCCAGTCTGTTGTGATTGGTCTGCTCTGCTCTGATTGGTCAGATTGATCAGTCTGTTGTGATTGGTCTACTTTTATTTATTATTATTATTATTATTATTAATAATAATAATAATAGTTTGGCTCTGTTATGGTTGCAAAATGACTGATCCCTCATTCCTGGCCAATCCTATTAAAATAATCCTCCTGTAATACTGCAGATGAATATGATGTTAACCAGTCCACATTCTCACAGGCTGAAAAAATTCACATCGCACACAATGATATAAACATTATCACAAGGTGTGGAGCATGTGATTTCCTCTGTCAGATGGTACATAAGATCGGTCCAGTGGTTACAGATTAAAGGCTTCCTTGACTTCCTTGTTTAAGCAGTTTGAGTAATCTAGTGGAGATTTTTTTAAGAGATAGTGAAGTTGTTGAACCAGTCACATAGTCTACATGGTTATCTACTGTAGTCCCTTTAGGGCAACTCCAAATAATTAAGTAAAAAATGAGGTCCGTGTTCATTCTTAAAGATGGTTTGAGAACAACCAGGGATTTTCCTAGGCCTCACTAACGCGATAAACCTCTCTATACAGAAACTGAATGTGCAAAATCAGCCTCCACCGTCACATGAGTTTTGGCTTTTATCATCCAGTCGTCCAGCCTCCAAAGAGGAAGTGCAGCTTTTTCAGAGTTCCTGAGTGTCTGTGGTTCTTCACCACATTTACAGCAGGTCTCGGTCATCAGCTGTTTCTGTGCCTTTTAATGTCATAGTTTTTCCTTGTCATTTAAAGTTGTTGTCACCTGCCACTTTTCACCAACTGACTGAATTTTCCGTTCCATTAGATTTTTATATATTATGGTTTGTGGTGTTACATTCTGAAAGACATCTTACTAATCTTTCAAATTACTTTTTGTTTACTATAAAACGATAGTATTTAGAGTGTTATAATTCTTGAATTTAGAATCATTTTTTAATAATTTAAAGGGTTAGTTCACCCAAAAATTAAATTTATGTCATTAATGACTCACCGTAATGCCGTTCCAGACCCGTAAGACCTCCGTTCATCTCCGGAAGACAGTTTAAGATATTTTAGATTTAGTCAGAGAGCTTTCTGTTCCTCCATTGAATGTATGCACGGTATACTGTCCCAGTGGCGTGCACAAGGGGGGGGCGAGCCCCTGCCCCTTTGAAAGAGAAAGTGAAAGTGCCCTTTTCGATCGCACCACAGTGAAGCATCGAAAATACATTTTGGTCCAAAAATAACAAAAACAACGACTTTATTCAGCATTGTCTTCTTCAAACATTGTTTGTTTTCAAGAGGCGAACAAAGATTCGAACGGTTATGAATCAGCGTATTGATTCGGATCGCCAATGTCACGTGATTTCAGCAGTATGGCAGTTTGACACGCAAGCCGAAACAATACGCTGATTCATAACCGTTCAAACCTTTGTTCAACGGTACGGCCGGCTGTGAACCACCACGCCCGGCTCAGTCTCAACATGGTGCTGAATGAGGTCGGTGCGACCCGGTAGGGGCGAGAACAAGTCAGCAAACTCTGCTTGTAATGACTTCACATCAGTGAGCTGCGAGGGTGAGAGATGATCCCCACCCGGGGCCAGAGCGAGAGATTGGAACTTTTGGACCGCCTTTGGCCCGAGGTCCTCCTCTCCACTCACCACCGTCGCCAGCATCACTGCCTCAGCCTCAGACAATTTTTTTTAACAGGTTGAGGTTGTAAATTTGATGTGCCCCTTCCCTATCGGACTTTACCACTTCATAGTTGAGGTCCCCAACTCACCGTGTGACCTCGAAGGGTCCTTGCCACTTTGCGAGCAACTTAGAGCTAGAAGTAGGGAGCAACACAAGCACTTTATCTCCCGGTGTAAATTTACGAAGTCTAGCGCCTCTGTTGTACATCTGTTTCTGTCTGTCCTGAGCCTGTAACAAATTCTCCATCGATAGAGACCCCAAAGTGTGGAGTTTTGTTCTCAGGTCTAGGACATACTGAATTTTGTTTTTACTCGCGGAAGGTCCGTCCTCCCAAGCCTCCCTACGGACATCCAGGACACCCCGCGGCTGGCGTCCATAGAGAAGCTCGAAGGGAGAAAACCCCCGTGGAGGCTTGGGGGACCTCGCGGACAGTGAACAACAGAGGCTCTAGCCATTCGGAAGAGGACACAATGGTGCTTTTGGGGTGGCCGGTGGATTCACCAACCGACATTCACAACAAGACGCACACCACTTGCGTACATTCTTGTGAATGTCCAGCCAAAAAAAACAGGTCATGAGACCGTTTAGTGTAGCCGTCTGTCCTAAACGCCTGGCCATCGGATTCGAGTGAGCCGACCTGGAAATTCCCGGCGGATATTTGGTACCAACAACTGCGTTGTATCTTGCTTTGACTGGGCGTCTTGGGTAACCCGATACAACCTATCTTTTATAACTGTAAAATTCGGATAGAAGAGTGGCTGATCAGGATGGAGGAGGTGGCCGTTGATGGAGCTGACCTGGTTATCATCCTGGGACTGTTCCAGGGGAAAATCATCACAATCTGTGAGAATAGGCGTCTCCAGAGTGCTCAATTGCCCTGAGCCAGTACCCAGAGGTCGCGAATCCACCTCCCCCAACTGAGCGACCGCCACCTTCCGTTTCGAACGTTTTTTCCAAGATACATCCTGCACACAAATGTCCAAATAAATTATTGAACGCTGGCCAATTGGTCCCCAGAATTAGCGGATGCCGGAGGTGCGGGTTAACTGCAACCTCAACCCTATGCTTTTTCCCCCAAAATTGAATATCCACAGGCAACAGTCGATAGTTCACCACTTCCCTGTGCACACAACACATCTTAACCAACCGGCTGTTATCCAATGCCATAGGCTGAATCAGGCTTTGATGGATGGAGGTCTGGTTACTACCATACTTTGATACTCACGGGTATCTGGTACAAGCCAGCTTGATCGGGGGCAGCTTGTGGTGCATCGGGATCCGGATCAGCGTTCCCACATCCATGACTGATCAATGAAGTGCCCTGGGTCCCCGCAGTGCCAACAAGCCGGCCCAGACTTCCCCGCCGCCCTAGTGGCCGGAAGTAGGTCTGCATATTGCCGTGGACGAGGCAGGGTATGGGTCAGCGGTCACTCCCCCTCCCCTAGGCGCTGGCTTGGGAGCCGCCGGTGTCTCGCCGGGGACAACTATCCTCCATCTCGGGGCCGGCCTGGGCAGCATCCCACCATGCGACCTGGGAAGTGGGACAGGTTTGGAGAGAGAGAGGAGGAAGGGGAAGGAGAGAGAGTGGGAGAGAGAGAGAGGCCGATGGCAAGGGCTCGCCGACCCCATGGCACGCCACCATCTGGTCCTCCGCCAACTGGTCCTCTGCCAACTGGATGGCCTGCTTCAGCGACGTCGGGCAGTGACACTGGACCCACTGCATGGTCTTCCGAGGAAGCCACTCGACAAACTGCTCCAGCACCACTCGATCGATGACTTCATCGACGGCCATCAGCCACTTGCAGCACGAGTCCCGGTGCTGTTGCGTGAAGGCGAAGGGCCGGCCGGACTCATTGAGGGCCAGGGTCCGGAACCGCTGGCGGTGTTGTTCCGGGGTCCGGCTGACCCGCTGGAGGATAGCACTATTCAGGTCGTCGTAGACCAGGAGATTCTGGACTGGCAGTTGGTGGGCGGCTACCTGCGCTTCCCCAGACAGCAATGGTAGGAGCCGCATGGGCCAGTCTGACTTGGGCCATCCCCGGACCTCGCCGGACCTCTCAAATAGGTCGATGAACGTCTCTGGGTCATCTTCCGGACCCATTTTGGAGAGCGGTACAGCGGCGGCCGAGTCAGTGGCGGGGATGGGGACGGCCCGAATCTCCCGGTCCATCCAGCTCCAGAATAGCTTGCGGTCTTCATGCTGGGCACGGAGGAGGGCCTCGAACCTCTTCTGTTGTTCCTCTACTCACGGCCAGCAGGTCTTGGTGATGTTCTTGATGACGACCGGCGAGCGATTGTACAATGTTCGCAAGCGGCGTTCTGGTCGGAGTTTCCATGGCGGAGGCGATCTTCTTCCTTCCCGGGTTTCTGCACCAGTGTAGTTTGGTTCGTGTCAGTTGGTGTGTGGAAGGAAGAAAACGGGGTCGGTGTGACTGGGATTCTCTCTCCCCGCAGCAGCTTAAAGGGATAGTTCACTTTGAAATTAAATTTTGATATGTTTTAGCTTACCTCATGGGCATCCGAGATGTAGGAGTATTTGTTTCCCCAGTAGTTTCAATTTTGATCATTTTAGGTCAAACCGTTCTTGTCTGTGCCTCACATAATGCAGGTCTATGGTCACCACCTCAAAGAGCATACACAGAGAAGTCCAAATTAAACAATCCCCCATCGTAAGTACACACTGATGGCCTAAGACACGAAACGAGCGGTTTGTGTGAGAAAACGAACAGTATTTATATTGTTTTTACCTCTTGTACACCACTACGTCCGACTGATCCGAATGCGTGCATGCGTGTTTCCTGTTGTGACATTTGCGCGTTCTGGCTTTAGTTTGTTCGTTTTCTTACACAAACCGCTCGTTTCGTGTCTTAGGCCATCAGTTTGTACTTACGATTACTCCTACATCTCGGATGCCCATGAGGTAAGCTAAAACATATCAAAATTTAATTTCAAAGTGAACTATCCCTTTAAATGCGGTCTCTCCATGCCAATTACTGCAATCAGACACAGGTGTTCATGATCTGCACTTGACCTACTTACTCACCGCTCGGCTCCGTTCTTTCTCTCCCGCTACAGACCTTGCAAAACCACGCCCCCTCCGCCACATATGGGTATCCATGTGTTCACACTGAGATATGGGTATCCGTGTGTTCACACTGAGATATGGGTATTCAAGTGTTCACACTGAGATATGGGTATCCGTGTGTTCACACTGAGATATGGGTATTCACGTGTTCACACTGAGATATGGGTATTCGCGTGTTCACACTGAGATATGGGTATTCAAGTGTTCACACTGAGATATGGGTATTCGCGTGTTCCCACTGAGATATGGGTATTCGCGTGTTCACACTGAGATATGGGTATCCGCGTGTTCACACTGAGATATGGGTATTCGCGTGTTCACACTGAGATATGGGTATTCGCGTGTTCACACTGAGATATGGGTATCCGCGAATTCACACTGAGATATGGGTATTCACGTGTTCACACTGAGATATGGGTATTCGCGTGTTCACACTGAGATATGGGTATTCGCGTGTTCACACTGAGATATGGGTATCCGCGTGTTCGCACTGAGATATGGGTATCCGTGTGTTCACACTGAGATATGGGTATCCGCGTGTTCACACTGAGATATGGGTATTCGCGTGTTCACACTGAGATATGGGTATCCGTGTGTTCACACTGAGATATGGATATCCGCGAATTCACACTGAGATATGGGTATTCACGTGTTCACACTGAGATATGGGTATTCGCGTGTTCACACTGAGATATGGGTATTCGCGTGTTCACACTGAGATATGGGTATCCGCGTGTTCGCACTGAGATATGGGTATTCGCGTGTTCACACTGAGATATGGGTATTCACGTATTCACACTGAGATATGGGTATCCATGTGTTCACACTGAGATATGGGTATCCGCGTGTTCGCACTGAGATATGGGTATTCGCGTGTTCACACTGAGATATGGGTATTCACGTATTCACACTGAGATATGGGTATCCATGTGTTCACACTGTCTGGCTGTCATTTTAAAAGCTGTCTGAAAACTTTCACCAGAAGTGTAGCCCCTTAAATGTGCATTTTTTAGATGGTTAAGCCTTTATTTTGGTTAAGTATAACTTATTACTGCAAAATTAAGAGTTTAATGTTTAGACTTTTGCATATTATAACCTGGAACCTGGATGTGGGAAATAATTACATTTAGATCCTAAAAATAGTTTTAGTAACATAATGCAGATGCTTCAGAACATTGTTAGCTTACTAGCTGTGTAAGACATATTACATATTACACATATAATATATTACTTCACAGGCGTTACTGGCTTGTACTTTTAAATCCATTATAACATAAATGTATCTATTTCTTATAATTCCATTTAGTAATTTCAAGAATTGTCCTCATCAAATGGATACAGATAACACATACAAACATGTCTTTGTCCAGAAGCCATTCAGGAATGTTGGCATGTCTGGTATGAATGTGCTTTTTTGTTTTGCTATGAAAGTGTCTCTGATCCATGTTTCTACTACAAGCCTACTGTAAAGAGGACATGGTGTATTCCTAAGCTAACTGTCTTCTTTAGAAGGATATTCGTAGAAAATGTCATTTAAACTGAAAATTCTATTCTAATTATTGAGTTCAGTCTACATTATGTGAATTTTGGTAGTCCTTCGCTAATCGCATACATCAGCCAAGTCTGCCAAAATGACTATTTTGTAAAATACGGTAAATGGTCTTCTCAAGCTTTTTACTTCAGCCTTATTGCCCTTCCTTTTTGCACATGCTCAGTTTTTTCAGTCTTTGTTCTGATGTTTCCTAGTATTGTTCTTCCCTGCTTTGTCCTTCAGTTTCTTTTTGCATCTGAAACGTTTCCTTATGTGTACTTTGTCAGTGTGGCCCAATTTACAAGAGCTTGATGCTAAACAGAAACTTTTCTAAGAGGCCAACCTACATAACTTTTGGTTTTTATGTGCAGATAGGAGAGTTTAATTGCAATTTATATAGAGGAACTGCACTACTCATGACACCATAGTGAGATTAACTCCTGCATCTGGTGGTATAATGTCAAAATAATTGTTCAAAAGCAAGCTCTCAGATGAAGTACACACTCCTAATCCTTCACTGTTCCTTATTTAACACCTTAAACTCAAGATCTGCTGCAGTAGAGTAGTGTTTGTTATTCAACTGTGAAACATAATGGTCTGTGTCTGCCTAATAATTCCTAAGCAAGTGCGATTCAAACCTTGTAAGGCTTTGAAAACACGCTGTGACTTTCAGCACTCAAAGCTCCCATGGAATAAAACTATTGAAACAGAGCTGGAGACAAAATTCTTCTAGGGATGTCCTGAGCCGATCTCAATCCTAAGCCTTTATTTTACATCAGCTGTCACACACCAACGCAATATTAATGGGAGGAGAGTATTTAAATGAATCATGCAAGGTGATTTACTAAAGTTTGTGCTCGTCAATTTACTGGTATTTGCGCCATTATTTACCGCCCCAAAAAAGCACGTATTAAACCAGACGCTTATTTGTGCTGCTCTCGGTATTTGTGTTGGTCATTATGAAAATTATCTGTCTGTGTTCTTTAATTTGTCAGTAGATCACTTACTGAACTTTCCACTACCATCTACGCTTTTATGGGATTGAGCTCTCATACTAATTTGCCCTGTTTAGTAAATCTGACCTTAAAAAAATCTCCCCTGAACTATCGAGGAATGGGCTCCACTAGAACGTTGAAGCTGTGCTGTGGTATCTGGCACCCAGATGTTAGATCCTTTAAAGCGTTAGTTCACCCAAAAATGAAAATTGTCATTAATTCCTCCCCCTCATGTCGTTCGACACCCGTGAGACCTCCGTTCATCTTCAGAACACAAATGAAGATATTTTTGTTGAAATCCGATGGCTCAGAAAGGCCTCCATTGACACCAATGCCATTTCCTCTCTCAAGGCACTAAAGACGTCGTTACAAAATCCATCTCACTCCAGTGGTTCTACAATCATTTTATGAAGTGACGATAATAGTTTTTGTGCGCAAAAAAATAAAATAACGACTCTATAAAGAGATGGCTGATTTCAAAACACAGCTTAGAGAAGCTTCGAAGCGTTTTGAATCAGTGTATCAAATCACGTGTCAAACTGCTGAAATCACGTGACTTTGGCAATCCGAATCATGATTCGATAAACTGATTCATAACGCTCCGAAGCTTCAGGAAGCCGTGTTTTGAAATCGGCCTATCACAAGTCGTTTTTTTCGGGGTTTTGCACACAAAAAAATGAATGACAGAATTGTCATTTTTGGGTGAACTAACCCTTTAAGTCCTGTAAGTTTCGAGCTGGGGCCTCCATGGATCAAACTTGTTTGTTCAGCACATCCCACAGATGTTCAATTGGATTGAGACTCGTTGTTGTGCTCCTCAAACCATTCCTGAACCATTTTTGCTTTGTGGCAGGCGCATTATCCTGCTGGAAGAGCCACAGCCACCAGGGAATACCGTTTCCATGAAAGGGTGTACATGGTCTGCAACAATGCTTAGGTAGGTGGTCCGTGTCAGAGTAACATCCACATGGATGGCAGGACCCAAGGTTTCCCAGCAGAACATTGCCCAAAGCATCACACTGTCTCCGCCGGCTCGCCTTCTTCCCATAGTGCATCCTGGTGCGATGTGTTCCCCAGGTAAGCGACACATACGCACCCGGCCATACACGTGATGTAAAAGAAAACGTGATTCGTCGTTTCTTCCATTGCTCCGTGGTCCAGTTCTGATGCTCACATGCCACTGTTGGTGCTTCCGGCGGTGGACAGGGGTCAGCATGGGCACCCTGACTGGTCAGCGGCTGTGCCGCCCCATACACAACAAACTGCGATGCATTGTGTATTCTGACACCTTTCTATCAGAACCAGCATTAACTTCTTAAACAATTTGAGCTCCAGTAGCTCGTCTGTTTGATCGGACCACACGGGCCAGCCTTCGCTCCCCACGTGCATCAATGAACCTGGGCCGCCCATGACCCTGTGGCCGGTTCTCCAATGTTCCTTCCTTGGAGCACTTTTGATAGATCCTGACCACTGCAGACCGGGAACACCCCACAAGAGCTGCAGTTTTGGAGATGCTCTGACTCAGTCGTCTAGCCATCACAATTTGGCCCTTGCAAACTCGCTCAAATCCTTACACACTTGCCCATTTTTCCTGCTTCTAACACATCAACTTTGAGGACAAAATGTTCACTTGTTGCCTAATATATCCCACCCACTAACAGGAGCCGTGATGAAGAGATCGTCAGTGTTATTCACTTCACCTGTCATAATGTTATGCCTGATCGGTGCATAACAGTTATATAAATAAACTTAAGAATCAATAGGTAAAGCTATAAAAATGAGTAAATGTGAGTTTAAGTGCTCAATTCCATCTATACCCAATTATATAAACTAACTTCACAACTTCTACTTGCAAGATTGCAGTTGTCCTCTTTCATAGACTGCTCTGTGTGAATTTGTTTAAATTCTTAACATTTTTCAATCTCGTAATATTCTGCAGAAGAGAGAAATGAATCTCAGTTTCCCTGTTCCTCTGCATGTGATTGGCAGATGTCACTCCTTAACTCAGGATCAAAGCCTGAGTTGACAGAAGAAATTAAGGATCAGCGTCATGGATCCAACAAAACCTGATTGGATTGGTTTGGATTTGTCAGCTCAAAACTAATCCTGTAACTCTGAGTTTGTTCAACTATCATCGTGGATCGGGCCCCAGATGGACTTTGCAGCACTGACACTGTTATTGAAATTAACTGAATTAACTAAATTGAGCTTAATAATGACGCTAATGTCATCAGTCAAAATTAATCAAATGCATTCATCTTAAATAACACAATTTGCACATTCTGTAAGTGTCAGTGAAGTCAGATGGTTCATCACGGTAGATACGGCTGTGTAAGACCGCTGAAATCGCTCCAATGGCGGCAGCGAAGAGCGGGCGAAGGTATCTGCGCGTTCGGTGTTCTCAGCTGGGCAAAATGGATCTAATTCCAATTGCTCTTTATCTGACTCCATTTTATTATAATTTAGAATTTAGATTAGAATGCCAATTTGGTTATTTGGTCATTCATATTTAATAGTTAGACACACATTTAATTATTCCGTTTAACCCTTTGTGGAAAGTACCCATTCATGATCTCATAGAGATCGTTAATAATTCCAGAGTAAGTCAGAATAAATTTAAACATAACGATTTATTAACCAGGTAAGAAACATCGATCAAACTTCAATTCAAAGGATAAAAGCATCAATCAATCATATATAGAAACAATAATTCAAGAATCAAGGATTCCAGAAATCTTTACCTGGTCGTGAAAGACTACACACAAACAGTGTGGGATATCTAGATACAGACTCCTCGAGTTTAGTGTCACTTTCCTTTAAATACCCAGATAATTCAATAGATACCAAATGGTGGTTTACTGTGATTATAATTAGGTTTTGGCCCCTTATTCAGGGGTCACAAATGGGCAATCAGAATTTGTGTTTGAATGGGTTCTCACCATTTGTGAAGGAGAATACTTATTTACATACAGGAGGTATCCTGAATTAGAGATCTGTGGGGGATCACCTCCTTAACGTCACACAATATTTTCTCAACTTATAGAACTTCTTGGAGGTTTGTATTCTGGTTTGGAGAATGAGACCATTTTACCAGACGCACTGACACGTTTCAAATGATACTAAGCATGCATGGTTACACACTGTACATATTTAGCATTGCATAGGTTCAGAATGGGTTTTCAGTGTGGGAGCAAATGGGCAAAACAGTGGGTGATGGGTAGATTGTGAGTGTGAGGTGTGTGTGTCTCAGTATGGTGTGTCTCGGGTGTGGCTGTTATGTATTGAGAAGAGTGTTCAAATGTTGATCCTTAGAAAAGTCCTTTGTTCCCAGGAAGTCACCGTTTTTTAGGCCAGACGCCCTGGCAACTTCCTTACAGATTTGCCCCTTTTGGCACCGTGAGCCATTCACAAGGGTTTCGCTGGTGTCACTTCAGTCTTTGTAAGGTGGGTAGTTGCAGGGGACTGAGGGCCAAGATAGCGTTGGTGGATGATTTCACAGATCTGATGAGATGTCTGAAGTAACAACATTGGAATACTGTGAGGAAGAAGATGAGGGCACTTCCCACAGCACATCCTCAAGTATCCAGTCCCACCAAGAGTATGCAGTCTGTGCTGATCGAATAGATGAGCTAGTCAGAATCTGTGCAGTCTTTCGCGCCAAGTTTGTCTCCACTTGCGCTTGAGAAAGGTGGTACTCTGTTTGAAGGATGACTTTCTGTACCAAGTCCATCGTCTTGACCAGTGCTTGTGTTCCGTGTTCATAGAAGGTGTCATCCCACCATGGAGAGACCTCTGCGTCCTCCGGCATCCTTCCAAGGATGTCAATCTGACCCATGGAAAAGTCCTCTGTCACTTCCAAGCAAAAGGAGTGGTTGGCAGGACAGGTCATTCCTCCATAGGTGAAAGAATTCATCTCACTGATGATGCACCACTGTGTATGAGACACTTGAACAGCATTCGAATGGCCATGCAATGATTGGACATTCACAAGTTTGTTATCATTGGGAGAGAAAGGTTGTAATGTGTTACATGTACAAACAACATAATTATGAGTTTCTTGACAACAAGTGCGACTGGTAAATAAGGTCTCAGTACCCTTCAAAGTCATATAACCAGTGAGGTGGTCCCATTTAATTACCTGATCTTTAACTACCATGCCGATGGAGCGGATAGTAGTGGAATTTGGATAAACTTGGTCTGGGTGGATCAAAGGAAAGGTGGCAAAAAACTCAATGCAACCAGTACATTCTTTTCCAGTATACATCATAATTGTAGATAACAGTTCTGAATATCTTACATTTTTCATTTTCTCCGAATAGAACCATCTATGTAGGTCTAAAATCTCAATCAAATCGTTTAAAACATGTCTTGGAGTTTTATGAAGACAAAGGTCTAAAATTTCCTGTCTTGTGGCAGTGAACAAATCTTGTGTATATGATCTACAGGCTAAGTCACGCTCGATGGTACGGGTCTGATTGAACAATGTATGGCTGATCGTTAGAAGCGCCGCGCTCGGATCTAACCGCTTTGATTAGGTTATCATTGCTATTGGTGATGTGTTGAAACCCAGTGGCCATCTGGTCCATCAACCATGTTGAGAATTGTGATTGTTTGGTTATTTGGTAGGTGTTAGCTGCTGAATTAATTGATCCGAATAAGCCTGCTATGTTACTAAGTAGGTCTCGTTTTGAACGAGCAGATGGAATTTGGACAGCAAGTCTGTCTTTGTAATCAGAAATTAAATCATCGATTCGTGACTGTAGCCATGCATATGATTCATCGTTGGCATTACAATGTTTTGTATAAGCAGAAAAATATTGGAAATGTTGTAAGTTCCATGCGTCATCACCAAATTTACATCATGTAATAGAGTCTTGTTAAGGTTCCTCTAATCAGTCCACCAGGAGGAATTGGGTGTAATTTTGGACATTCTTTGGATTTGGTGTATCCACAGGTGGTCAATTCAAAATTTTTAGATGTCTATGTACAATTTTGTGGATTGGTGAAATTGTCTATGTTATTTGAACATTCACCTACACAATAAGTTATCGGTATATAATAACCACTGTGTTTGTTCAGGAATCCCATATGTTATTAATGCAGATCTAAATATGATTAGTCATACAATAAGGGGATTGTGTATTCCTGGTAACAGTGTGTGTGTGTGTGTGTGTGTGTGTGTGTGTGTGTGTGTGTGTGTGTGTGTGTGTGTGTGTGTGTGTGTGTGTGTGTGTGTGTGTGTGTGTGTGTGTGTGTGTGTGTGTGTGTGTTTGTGTGAAAAAATGGGCAATAGATCTTTAGTGAAGTACACTTTTAGACTCTATGCCATCTTTATCGTCTATGATGTGTAATGTTCAGCCTGAATAGATTTGGTCTATTCCAGGTGATGTTGTCGCGTGTAGGGTGTGTTCTATGTTCATGTTTGGGAGATGGGTGGAATCTAATCAATATCAATCTGTGTTGCATAATTTAGTACCAGTGGTACACTGGGAGGTCGTAGTCATATTGTGAGATGTGAATGACCCCATCATATTTATATTCGCACCCATCTCTCACGTCTCAAGTTCTGACAATTTTCCGTTGCCCTGGCTCTGATGCAGGGGAGGGGACTTTGGTCGTCCATCCTCCAAGGAATTGCAATTGTCAACCTGAGATAGAAACAAATTTAGAGAGAAACAAATTTGGAGAGAAACAATTTAGAGAGAAACACAGTTAATTTCTGCTGTTGTTTCAGTTTTTAACACTTAAAGCTGCTCTTGCAGTCAAGCCTTCACAATCTGCTGTGTTTGAGCATTATGAACTCCAGTTCTGCTGGAGAATTTTTCTTTGTTTTAGCATTATAAACTCCAGTTCTGCTGGAGAATTTTTCAGGATTAATCAGAAACTTCTAGTTGCTCTCATTACAGTTAGTTTGAGTGAAGGATGAATTGGTTTTCTATTATCCGTGCCACACTTCTAGTTTTTCTAGTTCTGTAGGCATAAGATAATATCACAACTCCTCCATTTTGGCACTGGGAATTGAACCAATGAAAAGTATTAGAACTTGCTCAAATTAGAAATTGCAAAGGTCAGAGTAATTGAGTCCTGTTGTGATGGAAACATTTTCATGGTTAGTGCAATTGTAATTCACACTGTAGCCAGACGGCAATTCTATGCTCCTGTACATGGTTTTACTGCAGCTATATGGGAAATAGCAGAGTTTCCACTCAGAAGACAAACAAATTCAACATAGACAGACACACATGCAACTTGAAATTGCTATACAATTCCAGTATTGCGATTATTCCAATTTACACAAGATACGTGGCCTAGAATGCGTAGCATCTCTACAACCTTTACCTAAGTGTTGAATGCAACATTTACAGTAAAGCAATCATGTGTTTTAAAGAATAAACTTAACTAGCCTATGTGCATCTATTAGCACAAACAACTATAATGTGTGTTCTATGCACGTGTTTAGTACAATTACAAATTTGAAAATACAGACAGGATCATTGCAATTTGGATGTTTTAATTATTAAACTCACTGCTATTGACCACTTTAAAGAGATCAATAGCTGAAGATCTCGCATGAACACTGCAGTTGAGGATATTCATGTCAAATCTTTTACATTGTGTTATACTCAGCAATCAAGATTCCGATAACATTGAGCCTCGTGACCGGCCGGGTTTACGATCTCTTGCCACAACTCGTCAGTCTTGGTCATTAAGGCAGAGGTGACACACTGATATTCTGGACGTCCGTTACCACTGTGATCATTCCAGAATATTTTTATTCAGTTCTCTTGGATCTGACTTCGCTTAATTAATGCAAAATTGTTTCCAATCAGAGGCCATGACCATTATCAATGAATTAAGCGACCAACTTGTTATAACTCTAATGATAACTTTCTATAATCATGCCGTGGTTTTCCACGCTATTTAATTAGAACAACGTTACAATAATTAGGAATTGAGGTTGCCCTATTTAGATTGGTCTAACAATTTATTATTGTTCTAAACGGAATAGACTCGCTTTGGCCTATCAACTTCTTTCAGTCCAAGTATACGCATTTGCCGCAAGTGTTAGTCGGAGCTCTAAAACATCAGTCTGGTGTGTTTCACCAATAACCGCATCTTAGTCCGTAACTAACCTGAGCGTAGTTTGTGGTGTCATGGACACAACATGATCTACTGAGTTATTAACACAACATACATCATAGTAAGTTCAAATGTATAAAACAAATCATTCCATGTTACCTTGTTATTTGAGCTGGCTCAATTAATGAAAAGGTTTTATTGATTTCAATACTTTACAAATATGAATAAACGCTTTGATTATTCTACTTAACTCTTTACATTTATTGAAATCGTTCATTAGGTTCTCAGAGTCGCACAGGGTCCTCGCACTTTCCATTATGCGGGCCCACGATCACATAACGTGTCAGTCTTGGTAATTAATGCCAAATGTTAGGCGGAGCTCTGCAATCTCAGTCGGTGTGCCTCAAAGCTCCACCCCAAACCGGACTGCAGTCCGTTACTAACCTGACACAGATATGCGGAAACAATGGGTACACATAATGCACTAAAATCAATACTTTCGAGTAAATCAGAACGAAGTCAAACGCAACAACATATTTGTCAAAGTGTATTAAAGACCGTGATTTTGGTTTGGCCCTGCAGTCACAGCCGACTGGCATGTTCATTGCATGCACAACAACAGTCAGGATTAAGGCCAATGAGAGGACTCTGTTGTCGTTAACATCCAATGAACTAGCAGCACATGCTGGGTGCAGTCCAATCCCTGCTCAAATTCTGTTTTTGAGAGTGAAGTTTCGTATTGTATTTTCGTGTCATTGCATTTGAATATGAAAAGGCTGTGGTTCAGGGATGATGTGGCACATTCATTGTATCTCTTTTTAGATTTCAAATGCCTATTTGCTTGATTTAGTCTATTTAAAGACTAACCTGCAAGATGGCACAGTGGCAATTTTAACTGATTTACAAAATGTGATAGATTTAGCTTGTGTTACTTCTTTGGCTAAACGCTCCCATGGAACAGGGAGAGAAAGTGTTCTCCGAGTGGGCGTGGTATGCCCCGTGGGCTCAGATGAGCCACTCAGACACATTAAATCATGCGTTTTCTTGACAAAAATAGTAACAGTCATCACTATCATTCTGTTTATCAGTTTTAGATTTTAATCTTACCGCCTCTTGATTATTTTTTGTCGAGTATTTTCGATTTTGTAGCAGTAACAGCAATTGGTCAAACAAAAAGTTTTCTTAGCTTTAACACATTGCATTGCATCACCCCTGTTTCTCCCAATTTTGCTTTTCATAAACAAATGCATTATCAAATCGCATGTTTTTTAATTGTTTCTGAACTTAGATTTTTCATTCTATTGTCTGATCGCTCTCATCGCGCGATGCACATAGTTAATGAGACAATGGAGACTCATTTAGCTGATTTTATCACATTAGGCTCTCACGAGGCTCAGAAAATAGATCGTTTAGTTTAGTTTCAATCTCTTGTTGCGAATGCCGACAAGGAGATATTTAACAATTAATAGCAAGAGTTTTCATTTCTTATCTGCGCTGTTGTTAACCATGTCTGATATGTGGTTATGTCTATTCAATAAATTCACAAACTCGGATTTACACGGTCAAACATTCGGGTTATCCCAAAACATTTCTAAACAAGACAGAATGAATTTGACTTACCACAACAGCTGAAGAAAGAGAAGCTCAAACCTCTTGATGATTTTAGAATCCAATACTTCGCTGAAAAACATGCTGCTCGTTGTTCGAGCACTGCAGCATCACGCCGCCGGTCACCAAGCTGTAAAACCGCTGAAATCGCTCCAATGGCGGCAGCGAAGAGCGGCGAAGGTATCTGCGCTCGTGTTCTCAGCTGGGCAAAATGGATCTAATTCCAATTGCTCTTTATCTGACTCCATTTTATTATAATTTAGAATTTAGATTAGAATGCCAATTTGGTTATTTGGTCATTCATATTTAATAGTTAGACACACATTTAATTATTCCGTTTAACCCTTTGTGGAAAGTACCATTCATGATCTCATAGAGATCGTTAATAATTCCAGAGTAAGTCAGAATAAATTTAAACATAACGATTTATTAACCAGGTAAGAAACATCGATCAAACTTCAATTCAAAGGATAAAAAGCATCAATCAATCATATATAGAAACAATAATTCAAGAATCAAGGATTCCAGAAATCTTTACCTGGTCGTGAAAGACTACACACAAACAGTGTGGGATATCTAGATACAGACTCCTCGAGTTTAGTGTCACTTTCCTTTAAATACCCAGATAATTCAATAGATACCAAATGGTGGTTTACTGTGATTATAATTAGGTTTTGGCCCCTTATTCAGGGGTCACAAATGGGCAATCAGAATTTGTGTTTGAATGGGTTCTCACCATTTGTGAAGGAGAATACTTATTTACATACAGGAGGTATCCTGAATTAGAGATCTGTGGGGGATCACCTCCTTAACGTCACACAATATTTTCTCAACTTATAGAACTTCTTGGAGGTTTGTATTCTGGTTTGGAGAATGAGACCATTTTACCAGACGCACTGACACGTTTCAAATGATACTAAGCATGCATGGTTACACACTGTACATATTTAGCATTGCATAGGTTCAGAATGGGTTTTCAGTGTGGGAGCAAATGGGCAAAACAGTGGGTGATGGGTAGATTGTGAGTGTGAGGTGTGTGTGTCTCAGTATGGTGTGTCTCGGGTGTGGCTGTTATGTATTGAGAAGAGTGTTCAAATGTTGATCCTTAGAAAAGTCCTTTGTTCCCAGGAAGTCACCGTTTTTTAGGCCAGACGCCCTGGCAACTTCCTTACAGCTGTAATCTGTCAATCTTAATCAGCAGAAATTAAAAGGTAATTCTTTTTTTTAACTGTTGATGTTTTCATACAACTGTGAGGCAACAACAATGAGTTGCATATTTCACATAGCAGAGAGTCTGTGCTTTGTGACTGACGTCTGTGTTAATTGTTCTAATGAAAGTGTCCACAAGAAGCAGCTGGACGGACACACACACACACACACACACACACACACACACACACACACACACACACACCACAGGAGCCCTGTAGATTACACCTCTGCCCAGCAGGACCATGAAACTGACATATGCTCTTGTCTGCCTTCACACCTCACAGCTAATTGGCAAAGACCAGCTATTTTACTCTTGTGTTACTGTAATTATCTAAATACTTAATATGACTAGATTAAGCCAATAATTTAAAATACTTAATTGCAATTCAAATAATTTGTTCTGTAGTTAATAACTGATTATTTTTTTATTTAACTTAAACCCTGAACTAACAAGAACGCTGCTTTTGTACTTTTGACTGAAAGACTGATTTTGAGTGAGTTAGTAGCAAAAACTTTTATATTGAAAGGGACTGAAACAAGGTTGTAAACAAGGACATTCTTTTTACTTTAAACAATGCCTTATAAGACGCAGCAGACAAATGCATTGACTAGCACTACCCATCAACTGTTAAAACAATACTAAAGGCTTACACAGCCAAGTTAAGGCTGCTCTATGTTTGCTCAAAAATCTGTGTAAAGATGCAATGCCCAGTAAAAGCAGACTTAAAATACGCCCGGTCTGACCCACCTCAGCCCCTAGTATCAGAGGCAACTCTGAAACTGTGTTGATTCAGTGTAAATTAAAACAAACTTCTGCCGCCCTAAACTACATCATTGTCATGACAACCAGCTCAGGCCGAAATCAAGAAGTGAGAGACAATACATAGGAATAGCTCCATATCTTTTTAGGCAAATGAAAAAATGTCTACCATTTAAAGTAAAAGAGTCCTGTGCTCACATCGTCAAGCAAACCACCAAAATAACCGAGTCGTTGTGTGTAGTCATTTGGCGTTCGCCGCTTGTAATCTTCCTTTGAAGAGATGGCAGACATAATGGAAAATGCTTAACCCATTTGGCGTCACTCTGATTGATTGTGCATTTGTTATATTATATTCCAAAAATCATCTCCTTGAGAACGATATTTCACAACGGTCTGGTGGCATCTGCTGTCCTGCCTGAAATGCTAACGTTAGTATTAGGGATACTCATATTGACCGTTTAACCGTTAACCGAAAGTAAGAATTTTGACCGATTAATACTATCAGTCAATGTGGAGTGGGTGGTTGTTTTTCACTTGGCCCCAGTCATCGGAGGCTTGCGCTGCGGAGCCAGACGAAAGTATAAATAAGGCTTTCTGCCGCGGGTCTAACTGTCAACAGGCTGCGCTCCAGACTAACCCCACATCACTTAGACATGTTACTTTAAAATATACATTAAAAAACACAGTCAAGGTGTGGATTGAGGTAGGCCTGCTATTTTTATTTGACTGAAAAAAACTATTCCGGTTCTTCAAAAGCTTCAAACAGATTGTGTATTTTCGTTTTGTCATATTAATTTGGTAATTATTTAAGTGAAAATATTTAGTGTAGGCCTATTTGTTTTATGCTTTTATTTATGTGATTTTATTCCGTTTTTCTCTGTTTGTCAGAAACGCTGGAGGTGTGTGAAAATGTGAATCCAGGTTCTGTTGTTGAGCTGGTGCTGCTGTTTGCACAGTAAAATAAACACGTGAAAGTCTTTTTAACTGGTCACAGACACTCGTCACAGTGACTCTGTTTTAGGACTGGAGGGGGAAAGATTGTATAAATGGAGTAATTGATTCAAGGCAATGATGGGAATCGTTAAAAATTTACTCAACCATATTATGACCTCAGGTTTTGCATTAATCTACACCAAAGTGTTGTCAAGTTGGGATGCACCAGCATAGACGCAAAGACACTGTCTTTATATGGTCACACTGACCCACGCAGATTAAATGCAAGGTAAAGTCCTGTCAGTCGCTGAAACGCTGTTATGCGTGTCAGTTTGTGTTGGCGGCCTGCTGTTCACTCAGAACACGTCTAAAGGTTAGATGAGATCCAGACAGACGTTTCTCTCTGAGAGCTGCTTCGCTTAAGCAGTGACTTGCGGTGTTAGTTTGAAGTCAGTGTCATGTTGATTCGTCAAACAAAGATTTGAATTGATCTCTTGGTGAAATAATAGGACTCCAGCATGCATCTGTCCTTTATGAATATAAACTGGCATTGTTAGAGCACAACTCCTCAAATGCAGTGTACTGTATAAGGGGTGTAACGGTACATGTATTGGTACCGAACCGTTTCAGTACGGGGCTTCCGGTACGGTGCACGTGTGTCCCGAATGCAATCTTTAGCAGTTAACAGTCGGCTTGTTTTACGCACACGGAACATACTTCAATCCGAGTTTCCACACAAACATATTAAGTATTAATATTAAGGGAAATACAAACGATAAATGCCACTTTGACGCTCTTTAATGTGATGTGACGGATCACTGTATTTGCGCGTCAGTTTTAGCGGCAGTGCGGTGCTCGAATGAATGAATAGTTATTTGTTATTATAGTTAACTAAAACATAAACATTTTATTTCTTAAAATAAACATTAACTGAAATAAAATATGGTTAAGCCTTTATGTACGGTATGCAATATAAAGGTGTTCATAATGTTCGTTGTAAAGAATTATGTAACCAAAGTTAAAACGCATTATGATAGCTGTAGATTCTTTGTTACATCTGAAATTGGTATATAAGCACAAATGTTCGCCTGTTCTCTGTTCTGTGATGTGTGTTCGTGACGTCATGTAATACGCAGTTACGTTGAAAAGGTCACGCTTGCCGTAGGCGGAAATACTGAGTCAGTGTTTACAAGCGGAAGGAGGATTCAAAATCGTCCGACATCGTTGTTTTACCTTTAACTCCCTTTTTTGTAAACGCCGTTTGACTGAGTATGTGCACGTTCAACAACGACTCGGTATTTCCGCCTACGGCAAGCGTGACCTTTCCAACGTAACTGCGTATTATGTGACGTCACGTACACATATCACAGAACGGAGCAAGGCCAACATTTGTGCTTATAAAAACGTAAACTTTTGAATTATTATTTTTTTAAATGACCGATCGTTTCGTTAGATCAGACCCTTATTCATCGTCTGGTGTGGTTTAAAGCCCTTTGAAGCTGCACTGAAACTGTCATTCGGATCTTGAGCCGTTTGGGATCCATTGAGTCCATTATAAGGAGAAACATCCTGGAATGTTTTCATCAAAAACCTTAATTTATTTTCGGCTGAAGAAAGAAAGACATGGACATCTTGGATAACATGGGGGTGATGAAATTATCAGCAAAAGTTTATTTAAAAGTGAACTAATCCTTAATGTAAAATGGTGCAAAAACACACTTAAAAAAGAAGAAGAAAAGAAACCGGGAAGATTGTTTGAGTATCTTCAGGAAGGGTTCCAGGACTGTATAAAGAGTAGTGCTGGTTGGCAGTGAGCTGAGTGTGAGTGGAGCTGATGGTCCCTGCGGCTTTAAAGGAATGATTAGAATGCAGGGCATGATGGTATTATCATGCCAAACTTCTGTACACGCACAGACATGAACGATATTATGTTATAAACAGATGTTATATGAAAACGCTTTTGGTTGCACATTATTTCAAAGTAATGCTGTTACATTGTAATTACACAAATAAGTACTGCGAAATATTAACTGCATGCAGTGGTGGGGAAAGTTACTTTGAAAAGTAATGGATTACAATATTTCGTTACTTCCTTGAAAAGTAACTTATTGAGTTTTAAGAAAAGTAATGTTACGTTACTTTTGCGTTACTTTTTCTCACCTTGGCTGTTTTTTTTTTATTTTTTTTATTCTTCAAAAAAAGTTCTATTTTTGTGCAAATGTAAAGACCTCTTCATACCAAAAATGAAATAATAAGCCTCAAGCTGAGGTAAAAATACAAATTCCCTCTGCTGCGCTGCCATTCGGGATAATGGAAGAATAGGATGCAGGAGAGAAAAAGTTTTACCAATAAAAAAAAAAATCTAGTAATTTTTGCTCATGGTTTAACTGATTCATTAAAGGTCAGCAGCAAATTGGTCAATAAAAATAGATTAAATGCATAACAATATTTGTTTTATTTAACATTTAATTATCGGAGGTTTGCATATTTTGCATTTGACTGATTTTATTCATTTTGAGGAATACTCAATCTTTATGCAAGTGAGATGAATAAATGCACAAATTTAGTCTAGAACTACAATAACTATCATGTTTACACACAACGCTTCTGTGCCTCTGCTGTCAGTCAAATAAATGTTAAAAAGTAACTTGCATTACTTTTTTGAAAAAGTAACTGATATTTTGTTGCAAATTTGAAAAGTAATGCGTTACTTTATTATTTACTTAAAAAAGTAATCTTATTACGTAACTCAAGTTACTTGTAATGCGGTACCCCCAATGCTATCTCACGACCAATTCGTACATATTTTACGAGGTGGCTATTTCGTACAAATTTGTACGACCTCACTGCATTTAATTCAGATTTTTGCCTAAACCCCAGTGATGGGTAGGTTTAGGGGCGGGGTTGAGGTAGGTCATTCGTACGAATTCATACGAATTTGCCAACTTGTCAAATATGTACGATTTAGTAAAAATCGACGAGTGAGGTCGCATAAATTGCATTTAATTAGCCACCTCGTAAAATATGTACGAATTGCCGTGAGATCGGGTTGGTACCCCCAACACTGACTGCATGTACTTACTATAGGGGATAAGGTAAGGGTTTGGTTTAGGGCTATTAGCTTGTAGTTATGCATTATTTACTGTTATTACTATAGAAATGTTGCATACAATGTCACAGTTTTTGTATAACATTACTCAGCTGCAACTTTAAAGATCACCAGTCAAATTATTATTAAAAATAACAGAACTAGTACTTCAAGTATTTGTGAATGTCAGAAAGAGATTGAGAACGTGTGCCAAATCAAGGCCTCGCCATTCAAGGACAATAATGTTTGGATTTTTGGGGATGGGGTAAATGTCCAAATGTTTACTGACTATGAGCACTGTATCTTTAAATGATTCAGCTCTGCTCTGCTTTCAGATCTATATTTCATCCTCGTTATCTAGACTTTTGACTGTTGGCATAAAGTTAGGCTCGTTCTCTAAAAACAACACTGAATAAATTAGCAGAACTCCTTCTCGTCATCTAGATGTAATAAATACCAACTATTTCACAGAGTAACCCTAAAACACAAAGCACTGTCTTCAGTTCTTGAGGAATGTGTGTGTTAACGTTAACACCAAAGCCTGGTCATCTGCAGTTCTTGTGGTTACACTACACAGGGTTCCCGCGGGTCTTAGAAAGTCTTAATTTGACCTTCTACAATTTAAGGCCTTAAAAATGTCTTAAATTGGAGCATATAGGACTCCAAAAAGGCTCGAATTCAATATCATGGCATTAAATGAGGGCTCTATGATGTCCGGTATGCGGAAAACATGCATGAAATCGCACCGTCCATTCATGAAAATGGAATTTACTGTATTATGCAGAATGTCATGGTATTTGTCAACGTTTGGATGAATAAATAAAAAATCAGGACACTTAAAGGGACAGTTCACTCAATAATGAAAATCATCATTTACTCGCCCAAAAATGGAAAACACAGAATTTGAGAAATCATAAAACATATTTCATAGGGACCTTAAAAAGTATGTTTTTGTTAAACTTCTAATACATTGCTGTTAGAGCTGGGTGATATATCGAATATTAGTGATAATATCGCAATAATTTTGATAACGATGTAAAATTTTAAAATATTGTGAATATCGAATATTTCAAATTTAACATTCATACTTTCCCAAAAACATTACCAGATAACGCACAGGTCTGCTTCCACCATTCACTAAACATCGGAAGCAGAAGAGTTAAACACACACGTGCAGCGCATGACAAAGAAAGCAACAGAAACATGCGCGCATGAGAGAAATAACAGCACAGCGCGGGACGTGCTCGCCGGACTCTGACCTGAAGCGCACGCCTTTCAGACAACATGCGATCAGGATTCAGTTCCTTCATGGATTATTGGGTTTCAGTGGTCAAACAAATGCACGTGCTGGCACGTATTCAGGTAGACACAGTAGTGTATGTCTTTAATGAACGCACACAGAGTTGAGTGAGAAATCGTGTGTTATGATGAGTTTGATCTGTGCAGCTCTTAAAGGGCCGGAGCTCATATTCTGTGTGATTTAATGTTCATCAAACAACAATGACAAATAGAAAACCACCCCATGCTTGGCTAAACAACTTTAATATATTTATTAAGAATCAGTGTAGCCTATAGTTCATTTATAGAGTGAAGACAGCAGTTTATATATATATATTTGATTTATTTCTTGACTTGCTGCTGTTAAATAGACCCACTGTAGCTGAAAATAAAGCACTGTTTGTCATATTAATAATTTGTAATTTGCATGTTTTGCTTATAAAAAAAAAGATAAAATGTAAAATCTAGATTGTAACTATAAAAGTACATTTAAAAAAATATTCAATTACTCGAATCATGATTTAAGATTTTGGTCATCCCAACCCGTTCAGTAAACGTAAACATTTTGTATTTAATTTGGTTCTATCTAAATAGTTTGTGTTGTTTTTATTGGGGGCAATATATTACCAGACTACCCAAAAATATATATAACAATTTTTAAATTTTTTATTTAAAAGCAATTGCAAACATATCGAGATATATATTGAATATCGTAAACATTTTGACAATATTGAGATATCATTTTTTTTTTTAGACATCGCCCAGCCCTAATTGCTGTTAAAGTTTCATGATTTCAATTAATGCTTTTTGACTAATTTAACTACTAAAATGGACACAAAAAAGATTTCATAGTATAGTGTTATAATACTAATAATTTGGCAAGATGTATTTAATGTGAATGGCAGTATTTTAGGTGTAATACTGTGAATACATGTGATAGAATAATTAATTGCTGTGCTGTGATGTCTTTTGGTCTCTTTTCTTTCTCATCCTCCTGAATTTGTCCTTAGTCCAAGATTTCATGGAGCAAGCTCTCTTGTGCGGCTTACCTGAACAGACTCTTTGCGTTTCTGGCTTAAATTAAGCCCGTCCTCAGAGACGAGCAGAGGAACTAAACTTGAGTTCACCTTCCTGTCTGAGTGAACCGCATACTGGCTCTGGTCTGTCTGCCGATGGCCCTTCATGTTGTAATTGATGGACAAAGTCTGTTACATTACCTTTAAAACTTTAAACATAAATGTGTTCAAAGCCCATTCTGTAAATCAAAGATAACCTGTACCAAATCATTTTCAGTGTGGCCTAATGAAACTAGTGAATGCTTAGAGAGAAACTGTCAACAAGCTGAGGAGCAAATTGTCCGTTTCTGATAGTGGTTGCCTTTATTCCCCTTTAAGCACATGCATTTGTTGTTTATTTGCTCTATTACAAGCCATATAGCCTTAAAAAAATATCTGCAGCCATTTGAAATTAGAGGCAACAACTGCATTTTAATCACGATCCAAACAAAGATGATTTACACATTTGTTTTTAAATTAGACTTTTTGTGTGCAAGATTTAAAGCAAAAACAGAATGGTCTGACTATAGCTTTGTGAAATTATTCTACATAAAGTAGCAAATGCTTTAGTGTGTCCCATCTCTGGCCTGTGTGAAAGTCCTGTTTACAGACTTTTGATTGCAATGCAGTTTGCGTGCAAGTGCGGAAACAGAGATCGGCCAAAAATAAACACAAAACCTTCTGATTACAATGACGGCTGGGCGACCGGTGCTTCTCTACACAAAACCCAGCTCTTTTAACAGGTGTGTGTAGACTAGTGTTCATTTCGTCAACGACAATACGATGAAAAATATTTGTTGACAACCTCTTTGTTCCATGACTAAGACGAGATGACACACACGTCTTTAAACGATAACTGTGACTATATCAACATGCACTATCATTGACAAAAAAAGACGAGACTAAAATGTAGTTAAAAATATAAAAACTTGACCAAAATCACTCTTTGGTTTTGTTGGGGGAAAAAAGTGTTACACCTGTTTTTTAGATCCGGCTCTTCAAGAGGAGAGTCTGTGGGCGGGTAAACGAATGGGCTTTTTCAGCTCTTTTGATACCACATAACACCAACCACTCTGAGTACCCTAGCAACCACACGAGTACCCTAGCAACACCCTAGCAACCATGCCAAATACCATAGCAACACCTATCTCTCTATTAGAGATGCACGGATGGGCTATTATTTCATCTGCAACCGCATCACAAAACTCATCCATCCGCCATCCATCCGCAAACGGTGGAGCTGAGCCTGGCCCCTCCCCTAACACGATCATCACTAGAGCACATTAGCATCAGTTCGATCACGGGCTACTGTCAGTACTGTGAGTTACTACAGTTTACTGACAAACAGCTTACACACACATCAGCAAACCTGACCTTCCCTGAATAGGCTACTGTACAATTGTATCATTGTAATAAAAAAACACAATTTGGCACATCATTTCAACATGCTGCTATTTAGCCCACTACTAATTAATACCTATTGCACTTTATTTTTTTTGCAAAAAGAAAGAAAGCTTAAATAAAATAAGTCATTCACATAATAGGCTGATTAACTCTACGCACTGTCATGTCAGAGTTACGAATAGGATGAGCCTGAAGAAATTAAACCGTTCATTTTGACTGCATGGGAAGAGAGTGCGTCTTTTTCAGTGCAATTCATTTTATACCAGCAGGCCTAACAATCATACAAGAAACAAACTGTGGAGCCTCGATATTAAAGAACCACAGACTCTATTCATTCAATGAGATCCGCTGAAAGTCCACCGTACAACAGTATGACATGCATGTTCACATTTTTAATTGTCCATAACAACCCCAAACCTTGCCTGCTTGCCTTGCACATCTAATTAATGGGCAAAGCTTCTTTTCTTTTTTTCTCACATGACGGGAGATGAATCATCGGTCAAAATCCACTTTATTATTGCACACTGGAGAGGGGAAAATGCTGGTAGGCTACCATAGGCTACATAATTTAAGGTAGCAATATTTAACAATGTATATTGTTAGCCAGCAGCCATATTACCCTGTAGCCCAAGACTGGTTTCCCACTGAAGCTAAGCAGGGCTGAGGCTAGTTAGTACCTGGATGGGAGACCAACTGGGAAAATTAGGTAGCTGCTGGTAGAGGTGTTAGTGAGGCCAGCAGGGGGCGCTCACCCTGTGGTCTGTGTAGGTCCTAACGCCCTAGTATATTGATGGGACACTATACTGTAACAAGCACCGTCCTTCGGATGAGACCTGAGGTCCTGACTCTCTGTGGTCATTAAAAATCCCAGGATGTCCCTCGGAAAAAGAGTAGGGGTGTAACCCCGGCATCCTGGCCAAATTTGCCCATTGACCTCTGTCCATCATGGCCTCCTAATCATCCCCATATACTGATTGGCTTCATCACTCGGTCTCCTCTCCACCATAAACTGGTGTGTGATGGGCATTCAGGCCCAATATGGCTGCCGTCGCATCATCCAGGTGGTGCTGCACATTGGTGGTGTTTAAGGAGATTCCCCCCTTCTATATGTTAAGCGCTTTGAGTGCCTAGAAAAGCGCTATATAAATGTAATGAATTATTATTATTATTATTTTATTTTTTTCACTTGATTGGTTCAACCGCCCAAATTTAATTAAAATATAATTTTTCATCACTTCATGTCAAGTCAACTTTATTTATATAGCGCTTTTAACAATGCAGATTGTTTCAAAGCAGCTTCACAGTGTTAAACAGAAAAATAATGCAACAGAATATATTTCTATTATCATACAGTAACAATGTGGGCTTTAGATCAGTAATTTGGTCTATATGGTTAATTTAGTTTAATAATTAGATTTATTTTGAAATATATTTGAAAAATAGTTTTTCCCCAACTGAGCAAGCCAAGCCAGAGGCGACCGTTCATCCGCCCGATCCGCAGCCGTAACCTCCAACCGTGCATCTCTACTATCTATCTATCTTCTGAGAGACTATATTGACTTCAAACCCGTCAAACTTCAAACTATTTCAAACTAAAAATCTTCAAACTTTAAGCTTTTTATCTACTATCAAACTGCTGAAAATGCTTCTTAATATCTCTGTAACCCTGCACTGTTAGACGCATTACCGTTTACACCTGGAATGAACATTTCCAAACGTGTCTCCTGTGGCAGATCATCAGGACAGATGCACGTTTACACACGCAGTTCATGTGGTTTCAGTGGTCCAGTCATAAAGTGTTTTAGACCCTGTTAAAACCTGCGTCTGACCATCTTCAATACAAACACACGACACAAAGTAAGCCTGAACTTTTGAGAGACAAATAAGAGAGTAAATCTATTTTAAAATGTTCTTTCTGTAGTTTTCAGTGACAGTAAACAAGTTCAGTTGCTGTGCTGTTTAAATGCCCACAAATAATGTGTTTGTGCTCCAGGAAGTGGTTTATTAGACAGCCTGAGGTCTTGCTGGGTTAATGGTTTGGTTGGAGCTGTTCCACAGACTCATTTGTGCTGATCCATTTGGCTGGTCTGTGATGATCTGGATTCTGCAGAGCGACTGCTAGGAGTTCCTATTCATCAGACTGAGTCCTGAACTCTTGCTGAGCTGTGCGCTGTACATTATATCCATCTTCCTGGCATTTTCTGAAGAGCCATGAACACATCTCTGATCACCCTCTGTGGTCCAGTGAGACAAGTTCTCACTTACAAAGGGGTCATGAGCTACATTTTTACAATTGTGTAATGTTTCCTGAGGTGCACTTATAATGTTAGTAGGATTTTAATATCACAACTGTCATAATTTCTAAATAACCTAAAGTCCTTTCTTCTCTTGAGACGTGTATATCTGAGTGAAGCGGTACTAGATAGAATGAGGGCGGGGCTTGCATTTGAGTTCATTTCTCTCACTGTTTGTTTGGGATTGTTTTACAGTTTTTATCTTGGCTTCACCGAATCATGCAAATGTTCCTCCTTTCTGGTGTAATAGTCACACTAAACAACCCAAGACTGGAAAAACTCCCACAGTGTGTATTCAGCTTAACTTCCTGTGTTTGCTTGGTTTGCATTCCATTTCTCCAGTTTTTATGTGGATTAAATCTGTTTATTTAAATGTATTATATCGTCACCCCAAAGCCACATTCACTTCATCTCCACCCTAAAGATGATTTATAATGTGCACGGTTATAAATGTTTTCTTAGAGGATAATGACCATTTAATCTCCAGATACTATGTAAATATTCTGTTAAAGTGAGCTGAGTTTGTGGTATGTCAAATATAAATGTGGCTAGCCAATCATAATAAATCTAGCCAGGAGCTCCAGCTTGGCCTTTGTGTCTCCATTCAGAGGGAGTGTGAAACACACCCAGAACATCACGGCTCTGCGTTCCAGCCCACAGACCCACAGCAACATGGGCTGCAGGGGTCAGTACATTATACACTGCCCAGCGTGGACCGTCACGTGGCTCTCGCTATCAAAGGAGTCCTGTAGGTGTTTAAAAACATTGAGGGGAAACCCGCTGAAAGACTTCTGGAAATCATCTACTGCTGAGCTTCAGTTGAATGTTTTGCTCTTTAAAGGCCTGTTGACTCTAAGGATTGAATGAATCACAAATAAAAGATTCATGAGGAGAGAAACTAAAACAGCTGGAAAGTACAACTTTCACTTACTTTAAATGGCACCTTTTTGATTGCATCTTTCCTTGTGTTATTTGCTTTAAAATAGCTGTGCATGCCAAAGCCTGGCCTGAAGCGTCTTGTGTAGTCCTGCTGTTATTTCCATGCCACATTATTAGGGTTGGCTATCGTTTGAATTGTAGTGAGTCTGTTTCCAATACTGACTCTCATCGATTCCGATCCTTATTGATTCACAGTTTTGATTTCAATATGACGGTTTAAAAAAAAAAACATTTATTCTGTCTTTTTTGCAAAGAATTCTGTTGCAGTGAATACCAGGAACAAAAACCAGCAGCCCAAAGAACAGCCAACCAATAAGCTAGACTAAAATACATTTCAAACATTATTAAAGACTAGTAAACAGTCAGAAAATGCATTTGTCTACATTACAATTTAAAGTGATTTGTCCACATTAAAATGGCTGTGAATGGCTGATTTGTTTATGAAGTCAATAAAAGTGCATCCATCCATCATATAACTGCTCCACACGGCTCCGGGGTTAATAAAGGCCTTCTGAAGCAAAGTGAATGCGTTTGTAGAGCAGTTTCATGATGGATAGATTAACTTTTATGGACTTCATAAACGAGGCAACTATTCACTGTCATTATAAAGCTGGGAACAGCCAGGACTTTTTTAATATAAGTTTGCTAATTTAAATTTTTGGGTGAACTAACCCTTTAAAGTGACATGCACATGCATATTACGTGTTTGCAGGGTGTTTCTTGACAAAGTGACACCACCAACTACTGGCCTGTAATGCATAATAAAGCCTTTTTGTAAACATGCCCTTATATTAGGTTGCTGTCACTTTAAGAGTTAATACACAGATCCAATATAGTGTGTACACATGTGTTTTCTTTCTGAACCATTTATGTTCACTTACGACATAACTGACTATGTTTACAAGCATATTCAAAAATACAGGATTTTCAAGCGTCGGAAAGAGTTCAATTCAGAATTCAGATAAATATTACCGGCAACTGACAATTGACATGGTTTCATATAATCGCCAACAATGATTTCCTGTGTTAACTTTAGGCTTTGTATGTGTGTACTGAATATTGGTTGGACTTTTGATGGTCCCGTTTGAACATTCTGTTGTCTAGAAGTAACTTTGCAACTTCCTGTCAACTTAATCTAACTCTATCAGCAGTGTTAATTTTTGACAGCAAATGTTAATTTAGTTTTAGTCATAGTCTTTTGACTAAAATGCCATTTAGTTAGTTATATTTTAGTCACCTGAATTGTTTTTAGTTTTAGTCTAGTTTTAGTCGACTGATATCTAATGAGTTTAGTTCAATTGTAATGCATTAATTGAGCATTTACGCATGACATAACCGACTGTTACATTAAAAATACAAGAAATAGCTCAATTCCCTTTTTTTGATTGTTCACATCTATATAGTTTTTTATAACTTTGTACTTATGTTTGAGTTAGTATGCCATATCTAGTTAAGCTAAAGCTTAAAGTTTGTTTATTTATTTTTTTAATGTCAGTTAACATATTTAATTTCAAGTAATGTAGATTTTTTTAATGGTTTTATGTAACTATTATAACCCTGATACTTTATTGAAAATGTGTCAAATACTGGTCTTTCCTCCTGACTATGAATTAAATGGGAATTAAATTAAATACAGTTTATTATGTAACCAAAAACAAATATATAATGCGTGACTTTTAATTATAAACAAGCTTGAAATACCCATCGACTCTTATTTTGAAATGCCTTATAATTGCAGTTGCAGCTGCTCTTTCAAGTTCAGATGAGGGAGATAAAATATGCATTTTTAAAACCGTCTAAGACATATTACTATATCAACATCGTAAAGGAAACATTGTCATTATTCATCAGCATTAGTTCATAAACTGCCTGTTGTAAATGTGTGTTATTGATTGATTGAGCCGCTCTGAAGCGCTGCATTGGAGATGCGTGAGCCGAAGCTCAACAGCTCCGTGTTTTCCAGCCGTTAGATCCGCACGTTACAGCTCAAATGTGTGCATCTGTTACACAGGACATCAGCTCTGACCGGATCTCTTCCCTAATCGTCCCTCCCTGACATTTTGGTCTTATTTTTATTCATTGACTATAATGACAGTAGATTTTCGTCATAGTTTTTGTCATCCAACACTAGTTGGAACTGCAGCCAACACTATTTAGTTATCGTCTCGTTTTCGCCAGTGGAAAAAAGTTGTTGACGAAAATTATGACAAATTATTTGTCAATGAAATTAACACTGTCTACCAGTCTACTAATACTCTACTAACACTCTAATGAGTAGATGCAATGTTACTTATCGTCATCCGAATGTGTTAAAGGGACCATTCAAATAAAGACACACAGGATTGGAACAAGTGGAAATCATCAAAGTAAATAGCTCTGATTCTGTGCAGAAATGTCAGTGCCATTTACTCAGAAAATAGATTACGTTGTGATAGAGTTGATGTGCAACACTCCCTTTTCCTCTTTTTGTAAAGTTAGGTTACTAAACATTATTGCGCAATAGATACTTCCAGATTGAAGTATATTGAGTGTTGAGATGGCTGAGGAATATTCCCACAGACATGCACCCTAGAGCTACTGTTCAACGTTTAGCTTCATGAGGAAGAGTCTGGAGTCTCCTAGGACTGCACAAATGTTGGAGATGAAAGCTGGGCCGATGGCTCAGAGATGGCCCTGACATGAGTAACCTCACAGATGGAGGGAATGAGAGGGAGGAAAAGGGAGTGTTGTACACGGAGGCCTGAACAAACAGTTGAGGATCAGAAATTCCTCAAACAGTCCGTCGTGGGCCGGATGTTCCCGCTTCAGCAGAACCGGGTGTGGTGGGATCTGTAAACACTGCTCTTTGATACGGACAAGAGCGCTAGAGAGCCAGCTGATCTTGCACAAATTGTGTATCTCCATATTTTATGAAATGCAGATCTCTTACATTTACATTTACGCATTTGGCAGACGCTTTTATCCAAAGCAACTTACATTGCATTCAAGGTACACATGTTACATTTTGTCAGTTCTTGCTTTCCCTGGGAATCAAACCCATGACCTTGAAGTTGCTAGCACCACTCTCTATTGTTTGAGCTACAGGAAAGCTCATAAAAGCTCAAACACAAGTGTCTTAGTGTTGGTTGTTTCTGTATTATGTTGACAATAACACATGAACATAATGCATGAAAATAATGTTTTTAGAAGAAGTCGTTCTGCTTGTGTGATCATTACTCCAGTCTTCAGTGTCACACGATCCTTTAGGATTATGCCAATTCGCTGCTAATTAGGTGCTCAGTTATTGATAGCTCAAAAGAAAATGTATTTGAAAGATAAATCTTTTGTAACGTTATGAATGTATTTACTGTAATATTTATAAATTGAATGCATCCTTGCTGAGTAAAAATATATTATTTGGGGTTAAGCACAAAATAATAATGTAAATTTATATAGTGATTTTCTGGGTACTCAAAGTGCTTTACATGGAAGGGGGGAATCTCCTTAAACACCACCAATGTGCAGCACCACCTGGATGATGCGACGGCAGCCATATTGGGCCTGAATGCCCATCACACACCAGTTTATGGTGGAGAGGAGACCGAGTGATGAAGCCAATCAGTATATGGGGATGATTAGGAGGCCATGATGGACAGGGGTCAATGGGCAAATTTGGCCAGGATGCCGGGGTTACACCCCTACTCTTTTCCGAGGGACATCCTGGGATTTTTAATGACCACAGAGAGTCAGAACCTCGGTTTAATGTCTTATCCAAAGGACAAATGCACCTATTGTAATCGTTAGTGTTCGTACCTTCCGCTTCTTCTTCTTCTGCTCTGAAAGTCTATGGCAGCCCATTGAACTGCTTGGCACAAAAATAGAGGACAGTCTGATCTGTCACCATAGCAAATTTTGGAGTCTCTAACTAAATCCCTCTAGCACAACCAATTGTCCAGTGTTACACTTTGCTTTTATTCTAAAAACGTTTGAACCGCTAGAAACTAAATTATTTCCCCCCTGATTCCGCTCTATTACATCGATTTCTGTCATGAAATTTCTTCTGCCATTTAGATCATGTTCAGACCATGCCAACAAAAAGTTATAGACTTCAAGTTGATTTTTCATTAAATGATATAACTAGTGACTACATTTATGATTTTTCAGCCATTTTGCTTAAAATAATCTTAATATGTTTTAAATTGCTCATTGTTGCAGTTGGTCTGATCCATGTCTTATCATGCCTTCTTTGTGCTTGGTCCTTTAATGGCTGCTTGCAGCTATATTTATTATTATTTTAATAGGTAAAACTTTATTTTTAGGTGATGTAGCTACTCATTACTATATGTACTTACTGTAGTAACGAGAGTAAATTATGCATAATTACAAGTAACTAACCATAAACCAAACCCTAACTCTATAGTAAGTTAATTAATATTACTCAGTACTTATTTGAGTAAGTACAATGTAACTACGTCATCTTAAAATAAAGCGTAACCTTTTTATAATTTTACACTACCACTCCAACTTTGGGGTATCACTGTATCCTCAAAAACATTGTGGATGGTTTTCAACATTGATAATAATCAAAAACAGAGTGATTTCTGAAGGGTCATGTGACACTGAAGACTGGGGTAATGATGCTGATAATTCAGCTCTGATCACAGGAACAGACTTATTTTATTTAAAACTATTGACCGGTAGTGTGTTTTCCTTTTTCGTTTCAGTTACCAATAAGAAACCAGCACAAGTTTTCCTCACCAAAGTGAAGCAGTTTGAAGGAGCGTCATCTTTTGTTAGGAGAACACAATGGATCATCAGTCAGCTGCGGCAGGTGAACGGCATCGACCCCATCCGAGTGAGTAGATTCCACTCTTCCTCCATTCCCTTCTTTGTGAGGTGGCTGTTGGATGTTTTGTTGGTATTGATCTTTCACTACTTCCCTTCATCCAAAAATGTTTAGGATTGCCCTGAGTTTGACTTGGTATTTGAGAATGGATCTGACCAGTGGATAGCAGGTTCAGCTGGAGAGAAGTGCATGTTTGTCCAAATCCTCCATCACACATGCCAGCGGTCCGTCCCCGAAAGAAAACCTGAGTTTATCAACTGCAACTCCAAACTCCTGGGAGGTGAGACGCGCATTCAAACATACTTAGGGCCTTATGAAATCAGTTTTGTTTTTGTCCAAATTCAGTCTTTTTTTTTAGTTTACACTTTTTTGGACTCCATTTTAATGGTTTGGATTTAGTAATCAAAAGGCATGTCTAATTAATTGAAATCATGAAACATACAATTTAACAACAGTTTTTCAAAAGTGTAACAAAAATTACACATTTAGGGCCCTATGAAATGTTTGTTCTCACAAATTCTGTTTAATATTTACCAAATTCTGTGTTTTATGTTTTCTGGAATTATTTTAATGGCATGGTTACATTTTAATAGTCAAAAAGCATGTCTAATTAATTTAATTAATAAAAAATAACTATTTTTATCATTTTTTTAATTTTTTTTTTTTCATTCAAAAAGGGTGTTGTGTATTTTCTGGTAATCAACTGAAGACATAAAACATTAATTTAATTGATCTTTTAATCATATGAAATGAACTTCACTTCCAGAGCCGCTCTGAGAGTCACTTCATCAGCATTTTACAGTTTTTTTTATTTGAGAACGTACTCGGTTACTCACGTAACCTCGGTTCCCTGAGAGAGGGAACGAGTATTGCGTATGGGAAAAACTCCTTTTCTCGAGAATATGAAGCAAAAACTTTATTCATAAAGTGTCTATGTAAAACGCAGTGCGGCTGCACAGCCGATAGACCAGCGCGAGCTGCGCGCTGATTGGCTGTGCAGCGGGAACTGCATGAACCTATGGCGAGGCGGCAGAGAGGGAGCGAACCAGTAGGGGTCGCTAAAATTCCCGCCGAACAAGGTCTCTAAAATTAGCATATCTGAGGCTATATAGACCGTGTTTTGCCATAGGAAATCAGGTTAAAAATCGACTGAAGCGATACCTGAGAAGCACAAGCACGGTAGCGTTCGCAATACTCGTTCCCTCTCTCCAGGAACCGAGGTTACGTGAGTAACCGAGCACGTTCCCTTCGAGAGGTCTCTCGACATGTATGGGAACCCAATTTGAAACGCCGTGCGTGCTTAACTGACCCAAGTGGCCTGAGGCACTAAGATGGGTAACAGTGAGTCACAGGAGACCAACAGAGTGGGTCCTATAGCGGACATAAGAGTATATAGGCCGGATAGCATCGGGCCATATGATAGAATTACGACCGGACATAGTCGGGCCTTAATATATAAGTGTAGACATATTATGAAAGCTCGTGCTTGTGAGAGCTTATCATGTATGCATAGCAGGGAGACCGGACGCATCGGGTCTATACCTATTAAATGGGGATAATCCCGGCTTGTAAGCGGGGACTTCCAGTTTATAAAATCTGATAAAAGTGGACGGAGAGGCCCAGCCTGCCGCCGCGATATCTTGTAGCGGAATGCCACGTGACCATGCCCATGACGAGGCCATGCCTCTAGTAGAATGGGCTTTAATGCCCAGGGGCAGGTTAGGTCTTTAGACTTGTAAGCCATAGAGATGGCGTCCACTATCCAGTGTGACAGTCTCTGCTTCGTGGCGGCATAGCCTTTAGTGCGCCACGAAGCACACAAAGAGCTGTTCCGATCGCCTGAAGGGGGCGGAGCGCTCTATATAAAGTCTCAGCGCTCTGACTGGGCAGAGCAAATTCGCGTCCTTTTGTCTTGCGGCGCGGGCAGGGCCAAAAGAGAAATGACCTGTGCCCTAAAGGGAGTAGAAAGCACTTTAGGAACATAACCATGTCTAGGTTTGAGGACGACCCTGGAGTCGTTAGGCCCAAACTTGAGACAGGAAGCACTCGTGGAGAGTGCGTGTAAATCGCCCACTCGCTTGACTGAGGCCAGTGCCAGCAGAAAAGCGGTTTTCAGCGAGAGGTGCTTTAGGCTCACAGACTGAAGCGGTTCAAAGGTAGAGCCCTTTAGAGCTTCCAACACTGTGGCAAGGTCCCATATAGGTACTGAGGGGGGGCGAGGCGGGTTCAGCCTTCTGGCCCCTTTAAGAAAGCGCACTATAAGCTCGCTTTTCCCAGTGATTGTCCCGCGACCTGGCGTGATAAGCTGCTATGGCGGCAACGTATACTTTGAGCGTGGAGGGGCGACCGCGTCCATTAGCTCTTGGAGGAAGGTGAGCACTTCTGCCACCTGCACGCAGCGCGCGTCGAGGCTCCGTGCTGTACACCAGTTAGAGAATACCGACCATTTCAGTGCATAGAGCCGCCTGGTTGAGGGTGCTCTAGCTTCAGAAATAGTATTCAGAACTCTTTCAGAAAGGTTCGCGGGTATTGGTTGATGGGCCAAACATGGAGAGCCCACAGTTCTGGGTGGGGATGCCAAATTTTCCCTTGGCCTGCGTGAGGAGGTCTTTCCTCAGCGGAATCGGCCATGGGGCTGTGACTGACATGAGAGCCAGTTCGGAGACCCATATTTGATTCTTCCACAACGGGCTATTAAGAGCACTGTGGAATTGGTTTCTGATCTTTTTGATGGCCTGTGGCAACATCGCGATCGGAGGAAAAGCATACAGAGGGAGACTGGGCCAGACATGGGCCAGCGCGTCTCTGTGTTTGGAGAAAAATATTGGGCAGTGAGCATTGTCTTTTGAGGCGAAAGGTCTACTTTCGCTGCGAAGATGCTCCATATCAACTGAATCGTATGCGGGTGAAGAGACCACTCCCGGGAATACCGCCTCTGGATAGCATATCCGGACCCTGATTCAGAATACCTGGCACGTGAGCCGCCCTTAGGGAGCTCAGGAAGTGCTCTGCCCATAAAAGGAGGTGATTCGCCATGGAATGTAGGAGCGTGATTTCAGCCCGCCCTGGCGATTTATATAGGATACCACTGACATGTTGTCCGTTCGGACCAAGACATGGTGGCCCTTTATGTACGGAAGGAAAGCTTTCAGCGATAGGATGACCGCTTTCATCTCTAGACAGTTTATGTGTAGCCTTTTCTCTGTAACTGCCCACTGGCCAGAGACTGGCATGCCCTTGTGTAGGGCGCCCCAACCTAGGTTGGAAGCGTCTGTCGAGACCACTTTCCGTTTCGTGACTGTACCCATCATAACACCTGTTTGATACCAGGTGGTCGCCTTCCAAGGAGCCAGAGCTTTGACACAGCTGTGGTTCACTTTGATGCGAAACTGGCCTGATCGCCATGCGTGAGCCGGAACGCGAGGGTTTAGCCAGGACGCATGTGTAACAGACCCAGTTTGAGTACTGCTGATGCCGAGGCCATAAGACCTAGCATTCTTTGAAAACGCGTTTGAGGGGCACGTAAGCACCAGCTCTGAAAGACTTCGCCATGTTCTGAATAGAGAGGCGCGCTGTGGCGTAAGCCGCGCCCTCATCTGTATTGAGTCTATGACCGTACCCAGAAACGATATAGTTTGGCTGGGAGACATTGAACTCTTGGCGATATTGATCCTGAGGCCCAAACATTCTAGATGGTTGAGGAGCCAGGACTTGTGTGTCATCAACTGTGCCTCTGACTGAGCTATGACAAGCCAGTCGTCGAGGTAGTTGAGTATCCGCATGCCTTTCAGCCTCAGCGGGGCTATGGCTGCGTCCATGCACGTAAAAGTGCGGGGTGACAGGGATAAGCCGAATGGCAGAACCGTGTATTGATAAGCCTGACCCTCGGCGAATCTCAAGAATGGCCTGTGACGGGTGCTATCTGAATGTGAAAGTATGCATCTTTCAGATCGACCGTGAAAAACCAGTCCCCCGGGCGAATGTGCGCGAGGATTTGTTTCACTGTCAGCATCTTGAGAAGGCGTGTCAAAAGCGCTTTGTTCAGATGTCTGAGGTCTAGGATGGGCCGGAGGCCGCCATCCTTTTTGGAACGAGTAACGACTGTAAAAGCCTGACTCGCTTTGAGTGGGGTGCACGGTTTCCACCGCTCCCTTCTCCAACAGTTTCGATACCTCGGCGCGAGCACCGCGTGACTCGCGCTGCCTTTCACTGAGGTCTCGACCACGGCGCGAAAGCGGGGTCTGCGGCGAACTGTAGCGAGTAACCTCGCTTTTATGTTCAACACCCAATTTGATATGCCGGGATGGCCTGCCAGGCCTGGGCCCGTGAAGCCAGGGGCTGAATTTGGATGGGGCGGGCCGCTTAGTGATAGGGACCCGTAAGCCGTGTGTTTTGTGCTTGCAACACCGTGGGGATAGTGTTTATGTATGGCGGCGTGCACTGTGTAGTGGGCGCGCATTACATTTTTGGCACAGGACAGCGTGTGAGCTGTGTGGGGGTGTTTGAACGTAGGTGTGCTGACTGTACAGTGGGCACATTGCCTACATAAAAGAGCTCTTTTGAGATTTATTTGGGTCGCCGTGAGAACGGCGTTTGTGTGCAGGCGGCGCTTTTGATAGAGGGCTCGTTGACTGCGAAAACTGAGTCGGCAGTCACCTGATTGCAGGGAACTGTGAGACTGAGAGAGTGGGGTGGGGTCCAGCCGAGCGGGACCTGGCCACCTTCTTTTCCTCTTTGCGGCTAGGGCGGCCGGTGGCTCGGGTCTCAACGCGGCTTTGGGTCGAGGTCCCGGGACTCGGGCTGCCTGCCGCGGCTTGCAGAGCGTGGCGCTGCGGATCCTGGATCCCGGCGTGGCCGAGGGCGGCGGCGCTGCTTTAGCGGGCTGGGTGGGCGCTTTGTGGCGGCCAGAGGAAGAGTTGGAGCGTTTGGGCAGAAAGTGTTTCATGGCCTGCGAGGCTTTCTGAGCCTCGGTGAAAGCGCTCGGCGAAGCCAACGACCGCGGACCGAACAACCCAGAGGAGGTAATGGGGCGTCCAGAAAGGAGGCTTTATCCACGTCCTTCATGTCGGTGAGGTTCAGCCACAAGTGGCGCTCCAGAACAGTCAGGCTGGCCATGGTCCTACCGATAGCCTGTGCGTTAGCCTTGGTTGCCCGCGGGGCTAAATCGTGGCGCTGCGCAGGTCCTCAAGGCCTCAGAATCAGGAACAGACTCGTCCAGAGAGCGGAGAAGTTTGGCCTGATATACCTGGAGGACGGCCATGGTGTGGAGCGCTGAAGCAGCCTGGCCAGCGGAGGCGTATGCTCGACTGGCGAAAGCTGATGTAGAGCGACATGGCTTGGAAGGGTGCTGAGCCTTGGCCTGCCATCCTCTGGAGGAGGCGGACAAAGGTCGCGACTGCTTCCTCGAGGAGGAAAACCCTCGTATCCTTTTTCCTCGCGCCGTCAACCGAGGAGGCGCTGAGGAAAAGGCGGATTTAGCGCGGCGAGAAGGGCTTTCCAAGCCTTCGTCATCTCGTCGTGTACCTCCGGGAAGAAGGGGGCGGGCTTGGGAGGAGAGGAAAGGCGACGACCTTGTAGGAACCACTCGTCCAGCCTACTCCGTGGCGCTTCAGCAGGGTGGGACCACTCGAGCCCGAGGTCTTCCACGGCCTTAGTGAGCACCCGGACCATCTCCGTGTCAAAGCTGGCTTTGGCGGTAGTGGCAGTCTGCGTCGGCGGGCTCGAGACAGAGTCTGACCACTCGCTGCCAGATGCAGCCAACGAAAGGCTGTCCCCCTCCTCTTCTTCCGCTATTGGTCCACCAAATGAAACGGAACAGGCCACAGTAGGTGAGTGGCACTGTTCCTCCTGGATGAACTCGACCGGCGAGGCGAGGCACGTGGAGAGTTACTCGGCGTGCGGTCACTCGGGCCTTCGGGAGGCCTCTGGTCGCGCGCTTCTTCTTGCGCGGTCCGAGGAGCGCAGTGGGAGCGGAGACATCGAAGCTGGCGAGGCGAGCCCGAAGGGTCTGCAGAGCCATTTCGTCACACTCGGGGCAGCCGCCCCTGTTGAGTGCAGTCTCCGCGTGGTCGCGTCGAGGCATGCCACACAGATGATGTGGCGTCGCCGCCGAGGAGAGGTGCTCGGCATGAGGCGCAGGAAGGGCGAGGCATTTGCAACAACGCCGCTCTTTTAGAAATAGTTGCAACGGCAACACACAAATAGCACAGACACAGAATAAAGGATATATGCCGGATGGCGCAGCTGGAACGGCAGGCGGCTGAAGGCGGAGACCAGCGGGAATCCGGCGTCCTCAGGGCTGCAGAGAAGTTCCGCTGAGTGCTTTTCGACGGCGGGGCTTCAATCGCCGGATGGCGCAGCTGGAACGGCAGGCGGCTGAAGGCGGAGACCAAGGGAATCCGGCGTCCTCAGGGCTGCAGAGAAGTTCCGCTGAGTGCTTGTTCGACGGGCGGGCTTCAATTCCGGAGGTCAAGGTATCGCTGAAGGAGATTAAATCTGATTTCCTATGGCAAAACACGGTCTATATAGCCTCAGATATGCTAATTTTAGAGACCTTGTTCGGCGGGAATTTTAGCGACCCCTACTGGTTCGCTCCCTCTCTGCCGCCTCGCCATAGGTTCATGCAGTTCCCGCTGCACAGCCAATCAGCGCGCAGCTCGCGCTGGTCTATCGGCTGTGCAGCCGCACTGCGTTTTACATAGACACTTTATGAATAAAGTTTTTGCTTCATATTCTCGAGAAAAGGAGTTTTTCCCATACGCAATACGAGAGACCTCTCGAAAGGGAACTATTGTCATATCATAAACACAAAGAAACTCAAAGGTCTTCACGGCAATCCGTCAAAATAAAAGTCTGCTTTAACTTGACACTGTTGCCAGAAATATATTACTGTTACAATTTTTCTTCCGTGTTTTAATTTTAACAGTAAAGCTCATTGTGCAGCGCATATGATATAGTGAGACGGCAGAGGCTGAAAACACAGTGAACGTCACGTGTGCTTCAGTGTGTGTGTGTGTGTGTGAGTGTGTGCTTCAGTGTGTGTGTGTTAAATGAAACCGCGCGTCTGCGCCATTCATTCACAGAGACACGCAGAACATGCTGGATTCATATTTAAACAGCCTTTCTGCTGTTTAATACTCACAGACACTAGTCTATGTCGTAATTTGATTTAAGTGTAGGCTGACCTGCTTATGATTCATTCATCCAAAATTTGACACATTCTGTTTAATTAAAGGAGTGGTCTAATGCTATTTCATGCATTCTGACTTTAATTTTACACTGTTAAAGAGCTGATTCTCATGATAAACATGGCTAAAATTTCAAAAAAATGAGTTGGACGAATGACAGTATTTCTGTGCCAAATACAGGATTCCAACAAGTTTTTGAAAGTTTTTCCTTATATGGGCACTTCTCCCAGATGAGCATGTGCGCACATCAACCAGAACGAGAGCAAAAGCACACCCATCAACGAACTTTGTTCGGGTTTCGGGAGCTGTCGGCATTTAGTTTTTAGTCTACAAAATCAACAATGTCACTACAAAAGTGTGTTTCTGGTTGTGAGGGAAAGATAACCTTGTTCAGCTTCCCTAATAACCCAGCGTTAAGGAAACAGTGGATGCAGTTTGTGTTTCCAAAGTTCTGCAAGTGTGTGTGTTTGTTCCCGGTCATGAGTGGAAAAATTAAAGGCTTTTAAGTGCGCCTTATAGTGCGGAAAATACGGTACTCTAGAGATACTCAAGATTAACATGAGACTGGCGGAAACTGCGTGTGTTACGTACGCTTTAAACAACACCCGGTGTGTCTTCTGCTGTTGTAGCTCATCTCCTTCAAGGTTTGGCGTGTTGTGCTATAACATATTTTGCCCCCCAAAAAACGCAATTTTTTTCCGGAGAACATATAATATGTTATATATTATACATATAATATTCTTCCTGAGACATTCTCTCCCTGACCTTGTGTTGGAAAATAGGCAAGCGTTCATTGCATTGTGTTTTTACTCCACTGTATTTTTTGCAGTGCCTTAAATCTGTGTTGCTCTGCTAATCAGGAGAAGTTATTTTCTGCAAGCCTTGATGTTTGTAGCCTGTAGCTTAAGGACATGATGCTGGGTTTTCTTTTACTATGAATACCTTAACACTGACTTTATTTCCTATCTAATAATCATGGGGCTACACATTTATTAATGTCCACAGTGCGTCCTGCTTATGCAACTGCATTGAACTTGAAATAAGGCTTTTATCAGTTATGCCAGTCAGTAATCAATTCAAAATGCCAAAAGATTCTTTGAGTATACAATATTTAACAAATATATATTTAAAATAAATAAGTTTGCATGTGCAAAGTGCTGGTGATGACAGAGGGTGGTGATGCTCGCTGTCACTTTATCAGTGTTTCCTTCATTAAATGTTCCTAATGTCGTTTCGGATTCTCCTACAACAAGTTGCATCCGAGGTCAAAAACACTTTAATTTTCTCATAATAATCATTACAGCATCAGCTCTTTCTCAGTGAAACAGCTTGATAACGTATTCAGTCTCTAAACCCCGCCTTTCTTAGAGCCTGCTCTGCTCTGATTGGTCAGATGGCCAGTCTGTTGTGATTGGTCTACTCTGCTCTGATTGGTCAGATGGCCAGTCTGTTGTGATTGGTCTACTCTGCTCTGATTGGTCAGATGGCCAGTCTGTTGTGATTGGTCTACTCTGCTCTGATTGGTCTAAAGGCCTAGTCAGTTGTGATTGGTCAGACCAAACTCGTGCAGTCTCAGTTACAACTACAGTGTTTGAGGGCGGGGCAAACGAGACAACGTTCGCGGACAGCCAATGAAGACCATAGCCTGGCATTATGCAAATTTGTAGCAAACCTACGTAGGTTTGAGCAGGAAGTGAGTCTGGATGACTCGTTTCAAGCAGCATTTATCTGCACTTTGATCTTTGAAACTTTGGAGACCTTTGGCATTCACAGTTATATTACACAGTACCAAAACTAAACCTCAGACAGTTTACATTTGTATGCTACAATTAAAGTGTTCGTCTGTCGAGGAGAGCGCTGGTGCTATTTTAACTGTGTCTTGGGGGAAGCACCCTTCCTTCTCTTCCCTGCCAGTTATTCCTCCCACTTAATAAATAACAGCTTTTAGTGATGCTTCTTGTCTTTATTCTTTTAGTCGAGGTCTGAGAAGACGGACTGTGTTATTGTGGGAAAGAGTTGCGTTGCTGTGGGTTCAAAGGCCTGTATTCTGTTGCCTGGCAGGGTTCAGTTCACTGATCCATTTAAAGCTCAGCAAACATGAACAAACCTGATTGTGAGCTGAATGTCAAACATTTAATTTCAGTTAATGTTTATTTACGATAACTCTGGCTGAAATGCAATTTTAAAGTTCAAATTATTTGCTGCATGATACTAAAACACAGCAGTTTACATATAGTGTTGACATACAGCAACATTTGTCAGTACTGATAAGGTTAATGGTACGACCATGAGAGCTGAGAGATCAGTCGTGTGTGGCTGAGGAAGACCAAACCTTTCTGGCCCCTCCGGTCTAAGTCTCACACCAGTGCAAAACAAATACGGTGAAGCTGCTCAGGTGTGGGATGAAAACCGTGGGGATGACAGATGTCACTACAGGACCGGTGTCATCCTCAACTCCAGGGATAGATACTGGAATCAATGACTTGTTGTGGTCAAACGGGCATTCATAATGCTGGAAACATTTCATTAATAGTTACTTCTGCACATCCTATTATGGAAAAACATAAAAATTTTAATCTATTGACGGCCCTAAATTAAATATATGACAAGTTTCAATATCAATTACATTTACAGCGTTAAACCATCTGACCAGTATTACCATTAAAAGTTTAACAGTACATTCGGAAGGACATTTTAAACTGCTGAAAGCACTAAGTTATTATTGACTGAAAAATTAGTCTTCTTACAGACGAACACAATCTGAGTTATATTAAAAAATATCCTGGCTAATCCAAGCTTTATATAGGCAGTGAATGGGAGCCCAAAATTTGAAGCCCAAAAAAGGGCATCCATCCATTATAAAAGTGCTCCACACGGGGGGTTAATAAAGGCCTTCTGAAGCGAGGCAATGTGTTTGTATAAGAAAAATATCCATATTTAAAGCTTAATAAAGTAAAATATCTATAGCTTCGACGGACCGCCTTCCGTTTTTAACGTACACACAAAGTGTACCACCTCTCGTAGTTCAAAACGCATGTCCACGTCATCGCCAGTTATGCTTTTTCCGAAAGTTGAATACAGAAGGCGGTCCGCCGGAAACTAGAAATTGTACGTTACAATGTGTTCAGAAGGCCTTTATTAACCCCCGGAGCCATGTGGAGTACTTTAATAATGGATGGACGCACACATTTCGGGCTTCACTGCCATTATAAAGCTTGGAAGAGCCAGGACATTTTTTTAAATATAACTCTGACTGTCTTCGTCTGAAAGAAGAATGTCATATTACACCTAGGATGACTTGAGGGTGAGTAAATCATGGGATCATTTTCTTTTTTGGGTGAACTAACCCTTTAAGTTACTTATAAGGATGCACTTGAGTCCTACTTAAGTGGGTCAAAAAAATAAATTTTCATTGTATTGTCTGAAAAGATTACATTTAATCATCACTTAATTATTATTTGAGAGTCCATTATATTTGTTCAGTTTTTTAGAAGTATGCTGGTGTACTTTTCCTCAAGGATAAGTGCTGTTACTGTAAGTGTTTCCTTCTCACCGGGTGTCCCGTCTTCTCTGTAGGGAACAGTATCCTGCACGAGGCAGCAGACAGTGTCACCAGTGCCGTGCAGAAGGCCAGTCAGGCGCTGAACGAGCGCGGCGAGAGACTGGGACGCGTGGAGGAGAAGACGGGCGACATGATGAACAGCGCCTCGCATTTTGCTGAGACGGCACACAAGGTAAAATCTGCCACGTGTTCGTGTTTAGTCTTCGACGCTTTGGCCAGTTCCTGTAGGTTTTCTTAAAAAAATTCAGGTGAAAAACTATTTGTGTTGCTTTGCTGCCTTCATGTGGCGACTGCTGACACACACACACACACACACACACACGCTACTGTTCAGAAGTTTGAGATCGGTAAGATTCGCTCATGTTTTTGAAAGAAGTCTCAGTTACACTTTACTGAAAGCCCATATGTAAAATGCATTATAAAGATATTCATAATGTACGTTAGAATGCATTGCATCTTCTCATAAATAATGATTAAAATATTCACAGATCGTGTTACATCTGATATTGGTGTTTTTGCTGTTTTAGTGCATTATACATTTTTAAAGGTGTATTATAACTGTGGTTACAATTATTCACAAGACATACAATGCACTATAAAGTTCATTACAAGGCATAATTACTGCATTTAAAATACTTTTATAACGCATTATACAGTACATAAAGGCTTTAAGTAAAGTGTTACCGAAGTCCCTTCTGCTCACCAAGCAGGAAATACAGTAAAAACTGTAATAATGTGAAATATTACAATATTAAATGACTCTCTATTGTAATATATTTTAAAGTGTAATTTATTGAACAAAGCTGAATTTTCAGCATCATAACTCTAGTCTTCACTGTCACATGATCCTTCAGAGATATTTATGATTATTATCAGGAAAAGCAGTTTTCAGCAGTTCGTCTGGCAGTTTTCAATTTAATGCATCTTTGCTGAATCAAAATCATAATAAAAAATTAAAAAAAAACCTTTTGAACTGTAGTGTATGGAAATGTATTTTACTCTTATTATTATCACATTAACCAACAAATTTATTAAAGGTGCACTATGTAGGATTTTTTCAGTAAAATATCCCAAAAACACTAGGCCAGTGTTAAATATTTTGTTCAGTTGAGTTCTTACAATATCCCAAATGTTTCCAACTATTTGGAAATCGTGAGAAAATTACCATTTACCAAGAAACGGTTTACAGTTTTATTTAGCAGAAACGCTTTACTCTTAGCAGTGTGAACAAGTGTCACAGCAGCCGCCGAGCGAACGCACAGAGTAACGTCATAACATCATTCTCAACACACTCAGATGTGTCTAATATGATAAACAGAGCTGCGTTACCTCATACTCATGACTGGAGAAGTGGAAATGGTGTCGGCGACTGTGTCCCGTCATAATAAAAGTCCCGCTGCTCGCTAGCCGTGTGTTGAGTAACAATCGCTCCAGCGGCCTTGCTCAGCTCCCTCAACACTCTGTCCTGCTCTGCTTCATACTACAGTAACGTTAATAACCGTATCCATGAATGAGTCCCGATGTGAGGTGAAGACCACATGTCCCAAGATTCTGGCTCAAAATCAAGCTACACCTTTGTTTTGAATAGGCGCCCTCTAGCGGACGGAAAAGTTACATAGTGTAGATTTAACAACGCATGCAAGGGGCAGGAGATTGTGTACCATTATGAATGTGCTCACTGACCTCATTAGAAATTGTGTACTGTAATTATACAGTAAATTCTCTCTCTCTCTCTCTCTCTCTCTCTCTCTCTCTCTCTCTCTCTCTCTCTCTCTCTCTCTCTCTCTCTCTCTCTCTCTCTCTCTCTCTCTCTCTCTCTCTCTCTCTCTCTCTCTCTCTCTCTCTCTCTCTCTCTCTCTCTCTCTCTCTCTCTCTCTCTCTCTCTCTCTCTCTCTCTCTCTCTCTCTCTCTCTCTCTCTCTCTCTCTCTCTTTCTCTCTCCAGCTTGCCATGAAGCACAAGTGTTAAACCTTTGCCGTATTTTTGGAGAATCTGGTACAACTTCCTCACCCTTGCTATGAAGTATGCGCATGAAGTATCGTTTGAAGAAATGAAGATGTTGTGTGTCACACTGTGGCCGATCCTTGATAACATCCTCTAACCACAGATGGGATTCTCGGCTATCGCAAGCTTAATCAAAGCCTTATTTCTGTGTCCATGCGTGATCATTATTATCATTTAAGATTCAAGTTTCCTGCTGATATATGATTTATCCCTTTGATATTGTTTGATAAGTGCCATAATGAAAGAATTTTAGTGTGAAATTATTAGAAATGTATAATGGTTTTATAAAAATATATTTCACTTGTTCTTTTTTTTTTAACCACACATTCCACACACCACACATTCACACACACAAAAAAACATATTTTACTGATGTATTACTAAAATAAAGTTGAGGTGTTGAAATATCTCTAGCGTTGCTTTGAGAAATGACAAGATCATAGACGTGTGGCGCTGCAGGTGACGACGGGCTGTGTCTTAACTTCACATGGCAGAATGAGAGGAGACCCTGATCCCTTCAGCGGCGGGCCAGTGAAGGAAAATGTCTGTGTACCTTCACTCTCTCCAACAGTTCTAAGGCTCCTAACGCTTTTCAGTTTGCCCTCACAGTACAGATCTGGGATCAGCAAGAGCGACTACATAAACACATGCTCTCACGCTACAAATATGTATAACATAAACTCTCTGTGTTTTGTGTAGTAGGGAATACTGCCGCTCTCTGAGGGGCACGACACTGCTTTCTGAGTTTCTTGAATTGTTTTGCATTTTCACGTTGCCTTTTAGCTTTTTATATGATTATTCGGTGTAACATGAATGATAACTCATAACTAACATAATGTATTGAAGTAATTTAAAGTAGTTTTCTCTTTAGGAACCTCTGACAAAAAGCTTATGGCTTTGTTATACTTTGCAATGTATTTCTCCCAGTTGATTGCTAATGGATTACAAAAAGTGACCAAAGTCTGTAGTGCTCTGTTTCATGTGTGGATTTAATGCAGTAGGTTAAAAATAAAAAGTTAAAAAATGATTTGCGATTAAAGGTACATGCAGGTCCTTCTAAAAAATTAGCATATTGTGATAAAAGTTAATTATTTTCCATAATGTAATGATAAAAATAAAACTTTCATATATTTTAGATTCATTGCACACCAACTGAAATATTTCAGGTCTTTTATTGTTTTAATACTGATGATTTTGGCATACAGCTCATGAAAACCTCAAAAAATTAGCATGTCATGAAAAGGTTCTCTAAACAAGCTATTAACCTAATCATCTGAATCAACTAATTAACTCTGAACACCTGCAAAAGATTCCTGAGGCTTTTAAAAACTCCCAGCCTGGTTCATTACTCAAAACCGCAATCATGGGTAAGACTGCCGACCTGACTGCTGTCCAGAAGGCCATCATTGACACCCTCAAGCGAGAGGGTAAGACACAGAAAGACATTTCTGAACCAATAGGCTGTTCCCAGAGTGCTGTATCAAGGCACCTCAGTGGGAAGTCTGTGGGAAGGAAAAAGTGTGGCAAAAACGCTGCGAGAAGAGGTGACCGGACCCTGAGGAAGATTGTGGAGAAGGACCGATTCCAGACCTTGGGGGACCTGCGGAAGCAGTGGACTGAGTCTGGAGTAGAAACATCCAGAGCCACCGTGCACAGGCATATGCAGGAAATGGGCTACAGGTGCCGCATTCCCCAGGTCAAGCCACTTTTGAACCAGAAACAGCGGCAGAAGCGCCTGACCTGTGTGTCAAGTGTGTCAAGCGTTCATGCACATATTAGCTTTCATCGCTATAATATGTGTTTTTCTTCAACAGCTTATGTATTTCTTTCATTAACAATTATCCCTCAATGGACAGAATTAACAATTAGCTAAGTTAGATTTTTACTATAAAATAAGGGTATACCTGTGGGTAGTTGAACAGAGTTTATGTGGAGGGGGGAGGCAAAATTGTTGTTTTCCCCTAAAAACGCTGCTTCCACTCGTAAAACCTTTATGATGGAAATAATATGAGTATATATTGGAGGCACAAAATATATTCCAATGCTTTTTGAGCGAATGTTAAGTTTCTCAGGAGGAAAGCAATACTTTTACCTAGTGCTGCACGGTATATTATGGTGGGCGCTCTTTGCCAAAATTAATCATCTGAACGACCAATAGAACGTCATATCGAATGTCTATCCGAACATCTTGTACTTTTAACGTCTTACTGAGCGGGTGACCCACGTGACGACCTGACGTCAGCATCTTGAAATTGTTTTTTTACCATGTAAGTATCAAAGCTAATGTGTAAAGACTATAAATTGGCATTGCAGGCTCTAAATACAGAGATATACTGTTGTAACTTCAGTAATGACAGGACTGGATCAAACAATATAACGGTACTTCATTTATTGGCATTGCTAGAATGCCGCATCGATACACACAGTTAAGTGTTTGACTCTCACTTCCTTGTATGTTCTGTTTTAGCACTCACGGGAACCTGAAGGTCAACTGCGCCTCTTGTGGTGCGGGGTGGTACTGCCAGTAAGTACCATACATATCAGGATACCACATACAGGTCCTTCTAAAAAAAATTGCATATTGTGATAAAAGTTCATTATTTTCCATAATGTAATGATAAAAATTAAACTTTCATATATTTTAGATTCATTGCACACCAACTGAAATATTTCAGGTCTTTTATAGTTTTAATACTGATGATTTTGGCATACAGCTCATGAAAACCCCAAATTCCTATCTCAAAAAATTAGCATATTTCATCCGACCAATAAAAGAAAAGTGTTTTTAATACAAAAAAAGTCAACCTTCAAATAATTATGTTCAGTTATGCACTCAATACTTGGTGGGGAATCCTTTTGCAGAAATGACTGCTTCAATGCGGCGTGGCATGGAGGCAATCAGCCTGTGGCACTGCTGAGGTGTTATGGAGGCCCAGGATGCTTCGATAGCGGCCTTAAGCTCATCCAGAGTGTTGGGTCTTGCGTCTCTCAACTTTCTCTTCACAATATCCCACAGATTCTCTATGGGGTTCAGGTCAGGAGAGTTGGCAGGCCAATTGAGCACAGTAATACCATGGTCAGTAAACCATTTACCAGTGGTTTTGGCACTGTGAGCAGGTGCTAGGTCGTGCTGAAAAACGAAATCTTCATCTCCATAAAGCTTTTCAGCAGATGGAAGCATGAAGTGCTCCAAAATCTCCTGATAGCTAGCTGCATTGACCCTGCCCTTGATAAAACACAGTGGACCAACACCAGCAGCTGACATGGCACCCCAGACCATCACTGACTGTGGGTACTTCACACTGGACTTCAGGCATTTTGGCATTTCCTTCTCCCCAGTCTTCCTCCAGACTCTGGCACCTTGATTTCCGAATGACATGCAAAATTTTAGCGACAGTCCAGTGCTGCTTCTCTGTAGCCCAGGTCAGGGGAATGCGGCACCTGTAGCCCATTTCCTGCACACGCCTGTGCACGGTGGCTCTGGATGTTTCTACTGCTTCCGCAGGTCCCCCAAGGTCTGGAATCGGTCCTTCTCCACAATCTTCCTCAGGGTCCGGTCACCTCTTCTTGTTGTGCAGCGTTTTTCGCCACACTTTTTCCTTCCCACAGACTTCCCACTGAGGTGCCTTGATACAGCTCTCTGGGAACAGCCTTTTGGTTCAGAAATGTCTTTCTGTGTCTTACCCTCTCGCTTGAGGGTGTCAATGATGGCCTTCTGGACAGCAGTCAGGTCGGCAGTCTTACCCATGATTGCGGTTTTGAGTAATGAACCAGGCTGGGAGTTTTTAAAAGCCTCAGGAATCTTTTGCAGGTGTTTAGAGTTAATTAGTTGATTCAGATGATTAGGTTAATAGCTCGTTTAGAGAACCTTTTCATGATATGCAAATTTTTTGAGATAGGAATTTTGGGTTTTCATGAGCTGTATGCCAAAATCATCAGTATTAAAACAATAAAAGACCTGAAATATTTCAGTTGGTTTGCAATGAATCTAAAATATATGAACGTTTAATTTTTAAACTTTATGATGTTTAAAATGAATAATAATGAACTTTTATCACAATATGCTAATTTTTTGAGAAGGACTTGTATGCTGCAAACCAGATTATGTTTGCTCAAATCTCAAGTTCAGAATAATTGATTAATTGCAAAAAAATGTATTGTTCTTGCATTATTTATGTTTTTGTGTATGTGATACATACATTTTTTTATGTATCACTTTTAAAATATATTTAAAAAAGGGGATTTAGTCTTACATAGTGAAAATACGGAAGACAAAGATCTCAATTTAATTTAGAGGCTCAAACTGAGCCAAAGTATGCACTTTGCTGCAGATGATGATATTAATATGGACAAAAAGTATGAAATTCTGATGCTTGTAATCAATGAGATTACAGTATTTACATAAAATGCATATAAACATCAGTCGTCACTATATATGTCTTAGTAAGATGAGCTTAGTTTTATTATCTAAGCTCTGTAGATTACAAACTATAATGCAATTCAATAAAATGATGATTGTGTAAGACCGCTGAAATCGCTCCAATGGCGGCAGCGAAGGGCGGGCGAAGGTATCCGCGCGTTCGATGTTCTCAGCTGGGCAAAATGGATCTAATTCCAATTCCTCTTTATCTGACTCCATTTTATTATAATTTAGAATTTAGATTAGAATGCCAATTTGGTTATTTGGTCATTTATGTTTAATAGTTAGACACACATTTAATTATTCCGTTTAACCCTTTGTGGAAAGTACCCATTCATGATCTCATAGAGATCGTTAATAATTCCAGAGTAAGTCAGAATAAATCAAAATGTAACAATTTATTAAACAGTCAGGTATAATTCCAATTACATAATCAATTCAAAGATCCTAAAAACATCGAATACTCTTAAGTAAAGAGATGCGTTCCTGACTTTCCATAGGCTACGTAACGTTGGCTGGACACAACGTTACGGGCGAATCTGAATACAAAATTGCGCGCTGACTCTTCTGCTACGCTGCCTTAAGTATTCAAATCTGACAATAACTTCTTTCAAATGGTAACATATGTTAACAAAGGGAATTTACATTTAATCACTCTCTCAGACCTGTATTGACAAGACCAAATGGTTGAAAGCCACACCTCCAATACTATATATGCAACATCTCTTTAAACTCTTAAAACCATTGTTATCTTCTTGAATATTTCTGTGGGGATGAGATATTTGTACCAGTCGCACTAAGACATTTCAAATGATATCAAACACATATATATTGTTTAGTATTTGTTCATTTTTAGATCATATAGATTTTGGGTATATTTTCAATGGTCACAGCTTGAGGGGAAGTAGGATGGGGGGAGAGATAAATACATGTAAATTAGAGCCATTCTAAGTTGATTCACTCAGTGTGATGTCGTCTGCAAAAAGTGTCCATTGTCCTCAACCAGACAAACCAGCATCACTTTTTAAAGCCTTTCAATTGACAGATGAACTTATAGACCTTCCTCAAAAGCCTGATGATCATATTTGAGACCTTTTCTGAAAAATGATGTATGAATAATCAATTAAAACGAAGCTGCCTCAGTCCAGCAAGTGTTCATTTTGAAATATCACCAACAATATAAAAGTTACATTTACCTTATAAACATCTGTAAAGATTTCAAAGCAGAAACACATGTGAACCACGAGGTGTTTTGTACAATTATACTAAAATACTTTTACTTGCTAAAAAAGTATAAACTATGGCAGGTAGTAGATTGTGTGCGACAGACAAAGTTTTAAAGGCTTGTATCAAATATGATACAGTGGGCTTTATAGGGTAGGGTTAATAGTGTGTTGTAAGCTATTATTGAGGTGTGCATTGAGGACGGGCCGCTGCTGAAGTCACCTTTGAGCTGTACCCAGAGTGATTTGGCAGATGTGAGATGTGACGCAGAGGTGAGAAGCTGCCAGATCTATATCTGGCTCAGAATCTGCTCATGCCTTTGGCTTCCTGTTGAGGGCAATGTCAGCCACGCTGGAGTAATCTTTAATCCAATTTACACAACACACGCCACTGCTGTCTGTCCAATGCAAACATACTACGTGTGTGTGTGTGTGTGTGTGTAGAATTCTTCATTCTTCGTTATAAAAACACTAAACAAAGCCAAATAAGTAGAAGCTGTGGTTTTTGGTGATGTATCAGGCATTGTGGGACAGCACTGTGATGGCTGTATACCAATCCTTAGTTTCTAATAGTGATTGTGGCGAGGTAGACGAGCGTGGAGCGAGAGGAGATTGGTGTGTGACTGAAGAATGAGCATCACCTGCGAGTCACACGGGTCTCGTGTCCTCTCATGAGGGAGCTCGGAGGCATATAAGGAAGGACAAGCGACACCAGTGAAGGACGAGAGAGGACCAGGCCTGGACTTTACGTTGTGTTTTGTATGTGTGTGCGCGGCAGCCGTCCGTGAGGGGCTTGCCGCAGTTTACTTTCGTTTTGTTTATTTGATTAAAGTTGTTTAAAATGTTCGCCGGTTCCCTCCTCCTTCCTTCCCATATGTTACAGTGATGTTACATTCTGTGCCGAGGCTTCGATGACTTGCGTATCGAGGATTGTATCGCTTTATCGCCACCGATGACGCCTGAAGCCTCGCTTTCACCTCACTGCTTCAGGAAGCGGTTCGAATCTTGCCCTCTGCCCAGTTAAACCCAGCAAATTTCCAGTTTTAGAATAATATTTAATAAAAATAATAGAATAATTTTAATAATAATATTGCCCCTCATGCCTATTATTACCAAATAATTGATTCGCACATTTGATAGCCCCATTCATTTCAAGCCAATACTTTATTACACAGTTATGTAATACAATCATTATATACCACCAGAAAATACACATTATAATTATATAAATAGATTAGTCTATGTGCAAATAGATTTTTTTCTTCAATATTATCTCTAAGCCTTAACTGGCACAGAATACTGTGTATCACAGATCACATCAGGGGCCCGTTTCAATAAGGAGGTTCAACCAACTCTGAGTTGACTTACCCTGAGATGGGAAACTCTGAGTTTTGGGTTTCAGAACAGCTGAATTAAGCTAGTTCAATCAACTCTGAGTAGACTGACTCTAAGTTAAGCGCATGCACCACGGCTATGAAAAGCCACGATCAATGGACCCAGAGGAAAGGAAAATCAAACATGAGATCTTCTCAACTCACATCTTTCTCCTAGACAGAAATGAGATCAAGTGAACATCAAACTGAGACATACGGCTAAGTCTCCTGCTTCTCACATGTTTCTCCTGAGACAAAAAATGACATTCTTTCATGTTTATCTCCTCTAAAGCCTCATAAGAGATCTTGGTAACATCACTCACTTTGCTCAGATTATTCTCCTTAGATAGAAACACTCACACTCTCACATTTATCTCCTCTAAAGCTTCAGAAGAGATCTTGGTAACATCTTGCACCGTGCTCAGCCCTTACGAAACAGTAATACATGGGAATATATTGAATACTATATAATGTGACATATTACATGATACAATTTCCATATTATAACCGGTGCTAATATTTTCACTATACATCAATATATGCATTGACGATATAGTATGTATTGAACATATAAATATATTTAGAATCAAAGACTAAAATAAATCTCAGATTTTATATTTTATTGGGTAAATTGCATATAGAGGTTTCCACATAAATGTGAATTAATTTTTACACATACATTTCATGGAATGAGTCAAAGCAGATTTCTGGTTCCTTGCAGGATTTGCATGAATATGAATATAGGGGGAGATCTGCTAGTATTTATTGTTGTATGACTTTGAATTGTAGAAGGGTTTGTGGTGTGTGTATATTCATGGAGTTACCGTGGTGCTGAAGAGTAGAGCCTGTATATAGAATAACGATTGGACAAACACTTGTAAGATATGATTTGTTTAAAAAGTAATGGCTGGGCACTTCTAAGAGTGATTCCCTAAGTGCTTTAGTATAAGAAAGTGTGCTATTTTAAACGATATATGTTCGAAATTATATAAAACATGTATGCAACAGTTTGTAGAGATGGGAAGAAGGAGGCATGAACCAGCGAACATTTAAAGACTTTAATTGAAATAAATAAACAAACTGAAAGTAATGTGGTAAGCCCTTCACGGATGACTGCCACGCGCACACATAATAAAAGATAAACAAAACACAATGTAAAATCCCAACCCAGGCTCATTGGAAATACGTGACTCTGCCTACATTTTTGCAAACCCTGAAATATGTATCTCCAGATACGTTTCCCTGCACTTTTCAGGTGAAACGTCCACTAGAGGCGCTAAGTGGTATCAGTTTTTCTCAACCCCTTCCCTAAACCTAACCATTTGTATATTATAAAAAAAACAGGATATAACAGGCAGATACGACTGCAGGCACAATTTATTTAAAAAGTACAAATATTCCAAGTGTTTCGAGGCCAAACGATTGATTTTTGTGAAGAAAATCCTCAAAAGCGATCAGCGTTGAGTCCACCTGCCGAAGATCATAAAATAAATTTGAAACTTGCCGCCGTTACATCAGCTTTGATTGTAAAAAGCCATTGGCTCTTGTGTGTCTTGTGACCGACCGCGTCACGCTCAAGAGTTAAGAGTATTATTTGAATGAAATATGAACGAGTGGAGGGTGTTCACCGGGAGCGGCGGATTGGATCATCATTTCAGCGATTAAAACATTAAGATCAACTCTGTTCTTCACATGAAGATCTCGTATGACTTCAGAAGACTTGGAATGCAACATGAGTTCATACTTTTACACTGTTTTGGTCAGTTTTTTATTTTTGAGAAGTGGGTAGGTTTAGGGTAGGAGTGGGATTAGTTGCTCCAAAATATAAAAGCCTATAAATATTCATAAAATCATGTCTAGTTTTACAAAAGCAAACATTTTTATGTATTTCAATAGGAATTAAAATTCGTGCTTACACCACATTTTTCTTGAATTGTGCTTCCTATTGAAAAGTGCAGGGGAAACGTACCTGGAGGTACATATTTCAGGGTTTGCAAAAATGTAGGCAGAGTCACGTATTTCCAATGAGCCTGGGTTGTAAAATCCAGGCCTGGTCCTCTCTCGTCCTCTACTGGAGTCGCTTGTCCTTATATGCCTCCGAGCTCCCTCGTGAGAGGACTCGAGACCGGGTGTGACTCGCAGGTGATGCTCATTCTCAATCACGCACTGATCTCACTCGCTCCTCCTACATCTCTCGCTCGTCTACCTCAACAAAATGTATAATGTAAATGGTTGTTAAACTTAAGAAATTAAAATTTTCATACGTGTGTGCATATATGACAGAGTAAATATATGTTCAATACATTTTTACACATTCAGTACCAAATTTGATCCCATTTACATCTATATAATATGAAGTATATTACTGGATATTAAATGACATATATTGTCACATATAAGTAAATATATTGTCACATTTTTCAATATATGAAAAGCAGCAATTTCTTATTACTCAATTTATTTTAATATATTTACGCGATATATTATTCTGTATATTTTTAATATACAATTATATAATTTAAATATATTTATCCTTCATATATTAGGAAATATATTTTCTTTCCGTAAAGGTGGCTATTATTCTTAGCTAGAGAGTTAATTTTTCAATTTTATTTTAAACTCACAATCAAATTACATACATGATAATAAATAATAAAATCCATTGATTTTACTACAGATATATTAAACAAAGAAAAATGTTATGTAACAACCATAAAGAAATTGTATACCATACCATTATTCATCTACAATTACAACAAATTCTTGTTGTGGTTATGCATTCATTCAATCAATAAATCCCTTTCCAATGTGTTTGGGAAATGTGATGCATATGCAATGCCTGGCATTGAAGACAAATTTAAAAACATTAGTTTGCTTAAATATTTTCAAGAACTAGAACTTTTCTTTTTATGGGATTCTCAAGTAAGCTTACAATGTGAAAACAAGTTGCTCCTGTAACAATGCCCTGCTGGAGATCTAGTCCTGAGCATGGAAATTCATTCACAAAAGCAAGATGTCTTCTCAAATGAAAAATTGTCTCCATCTTTATAAAAGAAAAAGTAAATTTGACCATAACATACTTCATTCCCATCATGAAATTTCACAGTGCACTTGTTTCTTCTTTTGGCTCTGACATACTGCTTTGAGGAATAGACAGTTCTGCCTATCTGAATTTTTTTCTAATTTTGCCATTTTTAATTGAAAATTGGCCTATGCAATGTCATTCATAATGTAATTAACAAAGAATTATTAACAAATTAACAAATACTAACAAAGCCAGATTTGGCATAAGATTAATAACGAATGTGCACATTGCGCTCGAAGGAGGTCTTGCCCGGGGTGCAATTCAATGTAAAACCGCCACTGACTGGTACTCTGAAGCTTACATTCTGTGGACAGAAACAGAGCGAGGGAAACATGTTTTAAATGGTGGTTGAATTTCACTAATGCGTTTGTCTACTTGCTACATGCTAAAAGAACAGCGTGAGAATTCTGTGGAAAACCACAAATGCATCAAAAGTCACATTACACCAAGAAGCACAGAATGCATGTAATCAACGGCTGTGCCTAAGATCAAATCAAAGCTATTTACTGTGCTAAAGTATGTGGGACCCTTAACTCCACGCACTATGGTTTCTGAATCAAATGACAACTTGGCATCTTCCACAAATCTAGTATGAGTACGTGCAAGACCCTTTGGATCTTCAGTTTGAAAGGGGAAAGTATGCACATGTCCCCTTTCTCCTGTTTTAATTGTCTTGCCAGGCTGTTCACATTTTAAACATCCAAAATGTCCATTGTACAAGTATTTAACACTAAAGCTTTTGCGGGTAAATCACAAGTACCTGCAATGGTTAATACTCTGCATATAAAGGGACTGTCTGATTCATAAAATTGAACAAGGACTCCATCTCTTTGTATATTATAGAGTGTCACACAGCGGTTTAAGGAAAGTCAGCATAGATGGTTTTGACTCACTATACCAAAAACCTGCAAGAATCATGTTTTCTCTGTTTGTGCGCTCAACAAAATTTAGTTCATTTATGATACAATAAAAAGGCCACACTGAGAATTTAGAGGACTTGAAAACAGGAATGCCGTCTGTGTTCCAGAGTAAGGAAATATTGTGGGAATCACTAAGTAACCCACCACCTGCCAAAAACGTTTGATATACACTCACCTAAAGGATTATTAGGAACACCTGTTCAATTTCTCATTAATGCAATTATCTAATCAGCCAATCACATGGGAGTTGTTTCAATGCATTTAGAGGTGTGGTCCTGGTCAAGACAATCTCCTGAACTCCAAACTGAATGTCAGAATTTACATTTACATTTATGCATTTAGCAGATGCTTTTATCCAAAGCGACTTACAACTGAGGAGTACAGAAAGTGATCGGTCATGAATAGGCAAAGAAACGCAAAAAGTGCCTTAAAGGCACTTGGGAAAGAAAGATTATTTAAGCAATTTTGAGCGTGGCATGGTTGTTGGTGCCAGACGGGCGGTCTGAGTATTTCACAATCTGCTCAGTTAGAGATTTTCACGCACAACCATTTCTAGGGTTTACAAAGTATGGTGTGAAAAGGGAAAAACATCCAGTGTGCGGCAGTCCTGTGGGCGAAATTGTCACATGTCTGTCCTGTCTTGTGGAGCACATGTGGTGTTTTGTTAGTTTAGGCCATGTGCTAGTGTCATTGTCTGATCCCTCCCCCTTGTTATCTGATTACACTTTGATTTCATCCACCTGTTCCCCCTTGATTAGTTCCTTTTATAAGTTCCTGTGTGTTTGCAGTCCTGGTCGGATCGCTGTATTGTCTGTCTCCCGGTTCCCTGTGATCTATGTTGGTTTATGTAAGTTGTAGTTTGTTATTCTTAGTATGTGTTTTTCCCCCTCGTGGGTTTTTGTTTTGTGTTTGTTTTATGATTTTGTAAATAAATACACCCTTTTGCACTTGAGTCCTCGCACCCGTTTGTCTTTTGTGTTAACGTGACAGAACGATCCGACCAAAATGAGGACTCAGCAGAGGAAGGACTCTTTGGGGGTTCCAAGCCCAGAGACCATACCAGAGGTGATTGCCTTACCATGGTTGGCTATTGCATCGAGTCCGAAGGTCCCAGTTCCGGTGGTCCTTAGTTCAGAGCCACACAGGGTTATTGCCTTACCATGGTTGGTCAGTGCATTGAGTCCGAAGGTCCCAGTTCCGGTGGTCCCAGTTCCGGTGGATCGTATTCCGGTGATCCCTGTTCCGGTGGATCGTGTGCCGGTGGTCCCTGTGCCGGTGGTCGCAGTGCCGGTGGATCGTGTTCCGGTGGTCTTGTGTTCCGTGGATCCCTGATCTGGAGGGCTTGGGAGAAGCACAGGACCTTCTCCGAGCCCCCAGAGGCAGTTCCGGTGGTCCCAGTTCCGGTGGACCGTGTTCCGGTGGTCCCAGTGCCGGTGGATCGTGTTCCGGTGGATTGTGTTCTAGTGGTCTCTGTGCCGGTGGTCCCTGTGCCGGTGGTCCCAGTGCCGGTGGAGCATCCGGTGATCCCTGATCTGGTGGTCCCGAGTCCGGACATGGCCTGGAGGGCTGTGATGGGATTTTTATGGTGGCCGTCTGGAGGTCTTGGGAGAAGCACAGGACCTTCTCCGAGCCCCCAGAGGCAGTTCCGGTGGTCCCAGTTCCGGTGGACCGTGCTCCGGTGGTCCCAGTTCCAGTGGATCGTGTTCCGGTGGTCCCAGTCCCGGTGGTCCCAGTTCCGGTGGATCGTGTTCCGGTAGTCCCAGAGCCAGTGGACTCTGAGCCGGTGGACCCTGTGCCGGTGGACCCTGTGCCAGTGGTCCCGTTTCCGGTGGACCCTGTGCCGGTGGACCCTGTGCCGGTGGACCCTGTGCCGGTGGACTCTGTGCTGGTGGACCCTGTGCCGGTGGACCCTGTGCCGGTGGTAGTCTACCGGAAACAGAACGAGAACATGGATCCATCACGCCTTGTTACCACTGTGCAGGCTGGTGGTGGTGGTGTAATGGTGTGGGGGATGTTTTCTTGGCACACTTTAGGCCCCTTGGTGCCAATTGGGCATTGTTTAAAAGCCACAGCCTACCTGAGCATTGTTTCTGACCATGTCCATCTCTTTATGACCACCATGTACCCATCCTCTGACGGCTACTTCCAGCAGGATAATGCACCATGTCACAAAGCTCGAATCATTTCAAATTGGTTTCTTGAACATGACAATGAGTTCACTGTACTAAAATGGCCCCCACAGTCACCAGATCTCAACCCAATATAGCATCTTTGGGATGTGGTGGAACGGGAGCTTCGTGCCCTGAATGTGCATCCCACAAATCCCAAATTAAGGCAGTTCTGAAGGCGAATAATTTTAATTATTAAAATTATTTAGTTTAATAATTAGATTTATTTTGAAATTTATTTGAAAATTTGTTTTTCCCCAACTGAGCAAGCCAAGCCAGAGGTGACAGTGGCAAGGAAACCAAAACCCCATCAGGAGACCTAATGGAGAAAAATAAACCTTGGTTCATAGTTCTCCTCTGGCCAATTAACAAACAGCTTATTATTATTATTCTGGCAATTTTAAAGGTCAGAGGTCATAATAGATCTGAATATTCGAAAGATCTGAGGCAACACGCCGGAGACGGGTTTATTGAGGATAATTTATCAATTAAATAATTATAAAAAATAAATAATTTGAAATATCGGAGTCATTACATCGGAGACAGGTTTTTATTGAGGATGCCGGATTGATTAAACAATTACTAAAGTGTAATATTCGAAAGATCGGCAGCAACACGCTGGAGACGGGTTGTTTTGAGGATGACATATCGATTTAAAGAATTATTAACTAGGACTATTCAAACAATCGGAGTCATCATGCCGGAGACAGGTTTATTGAGGATGCCGTGTCGATGAGGCAGCTTAAGGGGGAGTCTAAATGACACGGTCTCTGCAGACACTTCAGGGTCATGTGTTGGTCACATCTGGGTGCAGGTCCACCGTCTGATCTGGATACGGCCCGGATCCGGCTGACTGCAGTAGACCTCGGGATAAAACAGAGATACTAACATTAGCGTAGATGCCATTCTTCTGATGATGTAACGAGTACATCAGGTGTTATGGGAAGTGTTCCCGGTTCCGGCTGACCTAGATAATGCAGCCTAACAATAATTTAATTGAAAAAGTGTTTTATGTGTATGCCATAGAAAAGAGATGTGTTTTTAGATTTAAACTGACAGAGTGTGTCTGCTTCCCAAACAGTGCTAGGAAGACTGTTTCAGAGTTTAGGTGCTAAATAGGAAAGGGATCGACCACCTGCAGTTGATTTTGATATTTTAGGTATTATCAGCAGGTCAGAGTTTAGAGACCGCAATAGACGTGATGGAGTATATTGCGTTAAGAGCTCGCTGAAGTACTGGAGAGCTAAACCATTTAGTGCTTTGTAAGTAATAAGCAAGATTTTAAAATGTATGCAATGTTTAACAGGGAGCCAGTGCAGTGTTGACAGAACCGGGCTAATGTGTTCATACTTCCTGGTTCTAGTAAGAACTCGAGCTGCTGCGTTTTGGACCAGCTGGAGTTTGTTAATTAAGCGAGAAGGGCAACCACCAGTAGAGCATTACAATAATCTAGCCTTGAGCTCATGAACGCATGTATTAACTGTTCAACATTTTGCATTGAGAGCATGTGCCGTAATTTAGATATATTTTTAAGATGGTAGAATGCAGTTTTACAGATGCTAGAAACATGGCTTTCAAATGAAAGATTGGTATCAAAGAGCACACCCAGGTTCCTAACTGATGACGAGGACTTTACAGAGCAGCCGTCGAGGGTTAGACAGTATTCTAGGTTACTACTTGTGGAGCTTTTTTGTCCAATGATTAAAAATTCTGTTTTTTCTGAATTAAGTTGCAGGAAATGACTGATCATCCAATTTTTTATATCATCTGTACATTCCGTTAATCTTGTGAATTGGTTAGTTTCTTCAGGATGTGAAGAAATATAGAGCGGAGTATCATCAGCATAACAATGAAATCTAACTCTATGCTTCCTAATAATATTTCCCAGTGGTAGCATGTACAGGGTGAAAAGCAACGGTCCTAGCACTGAGCCCTGCGGTACTCCTTACTGAACTTGTGATTGGTGTGACATCTCTTCATTTACTGCTACAAAATGATAACGGTCAGATAGGTATGATTTAAACCATGCCAATGCAGGTCCACTAATGCCTACATCATTTTCGAGTCTATTCAAAAGAATATTGTGATCGATAGTATCGAATGCAGCGCTAAGATCGAGTAACACTAACAAAGAGATACAACCACGATCGGATGATAAGAGTAAATCATTTGTAACTCTGATGAGAGCAGTCTCAATACTATGATACAATTTCTTTCTAAAAAGGAACATAATTGTGAAGACACTGCCTTTAAGTATTTTTGAAAGAAAGGGTAGATTTGAGATTGGCCTGTAATTGACTAATTCTGTAGGATCAAGTTGCGTTTTTTTAATAAGTGGTTTAATAATAGCCAACTTAAAAGTTTTCGGTACATATCCTACTGACAAAGATGAATTAATAATATTAAGCAGAGGATCCATGACCTCTGGTAGCATCTCTTTTAATAGCCTAGTTGTCACGACTGCTCTGAGACAGAGGGTTGAAGATCCAAATGCAGCTTTATTAGAGGGTAATCCACAATCGTAATCAGAAAACAGGCAGAAGGTCATACACAAGCAATCAGTCCAATCAAGCAAACAAAACAGAGGAGACAGGCAAAAGGGTAATCCACGGAGAAGGCAAGAAATCCAAGACCAAGAGACATGAAACCAGGGTAAACGCTCAGAAATGCAGTGAAACACAAAACAAGACTTCGCAGTGACTGACAGGGTGAACATGGTTTTTATAGTGTGAGGTAACAAGGTAATGGGGTGCAGGTGAATGTAATCAATGAGTGCTGATGAGTCCGGGTAAAGGATTATGGGAGATGTAGTCTATGGTAAATGACAGTCCGGGTTGGAGTGCCCTCTGGTGATTGCGGGCACTCACACTGGTCAATTGTGACATAGCCCCCCCTCAAAGGAGCGGCTTCCAGACGCTCCTAAAATTGTCCAGGAGGGAGGTGGAGAGGAGGCGGACCTGGGGTGGGATGGAGGCCAGGCCCGTGGAGTGGAAGTGGGCCTGGAGACTGAGGCAGAGCAGGTGGCCAGGCCGGAGCAGGCTCAGCTGATGACCAGGCTGATGCAGGCAGAGCAGGTGGCCAAGGTGATGCAGGCTGGGCAGATGACCTGGGTGATGCAGGCAGCCAGGGTGGAGCAGACGACCACCACAGTAGTGCAGACAAGGTTGACGACCCCCATGGCGGCGCAGACAAGGTTGAAGACCCCCACGGCAGAGCAGACGACCACCACAGTGGCGTAGACGATCTTGAAGCCCCCCACGGCGGACTAAATGGTCTAGAAGACCTCCATGGTGGAGCAGGCAAAGCATTCCTCTCTGGACTCGGCAGACGGGCCGGAGCCCTCTCTGGACTCGGCAGGCGGGCCGGAGCCCTCTCTGGACTCGGCAGGCGGGCCGGAGCCCTCTCTGGACTCAGCAGACGGGCAGGAGCCGTCTCTGGACGCTGGTCAGGGGCAGGAGCCGTCTCTGGACGCTGGTCAGGGGCAGGAGCCGTCTCTGGACGCTGGTCAGGGGCAGGAGCCGTCTCTGACGCTGGTCAGGGGCAGGAGCCGTCTCTGGACGCTGGTCAGGGGCAGGAGCCGTCTCTGACGCTGGTCAGGGCAGGAGCCGTCTCTGGACCCTGGTCAGGGGCAGGAGCCGTCTCTGGACGCTGGTCAGGGGCAGGAGTCCTCTCTGAACGCAGGTCAGTGGCTGGAGACATCTCTTTAGCAGGGAGTGTTGTCGACAGTGGAACCATCTCAGAGTCCCGAAGGCTTGGCTTTACTACATAGATGCCAGCTGCTCTCACTGACATCAGCGGAGCGTCCTCAGACTTGAAGCCAGTCTCAAGAGTCTAGGAGAGCCATAATGTCTTCCTGTGCAGCATTCATGACGACCGGGAACACAGATGGGACGTCCATGATGTCTGAAGACTTTGGTGAGGCACCAGTGAAGGCTGATGAATCTGGTGTAGTGTCCGTGGCAGCTGGAGGCTCTGGAAGGTTTGCTGAGACGACACGAGGCTCTGGAAGGTCTGCTGAGGCGACACGAGGCTCTGGAAGGTCTGCTGAGGCGACCACGAGGCTCTGGAAGGTCTGCTGAGGCGACACGAGGCTCTGGAAGGTCTGCTGAGGCGACCACGAGGCTCTGGAAGGTCTGCTGAGACGACACGAGGCTCTGGAAGGTCTGCTGAGACGACACGAGGCTCTGGAAGGTCTGCTGAGGCGACCACGCGAGGCTCTGGAATGTCTGCTGAGACGACACGAGGCTCGGTGGCCATCTTGTCTGAGGAAACGGGCTCGGCGGACATCTTGTTTGAAGACACATGCTCGGCAGACATTTTGTCCAAAGACACAGGCGTGGCAGATGCGGTGGAAATGTCATGACCCTCATCCATGACACACACTGTGAAAGTAGAGCCGCTTACCTGAAGGGCATAATCAAGGAGCTCACTCAGGGACCCTCGAGGACCATCACGGATGAGTTGGGTTTGTAACTCTTTGTTGAGTCCATGGCAAAAAAAGTCAATTAACATAAAGTCCGGGAGGTTTGTGGTGTTTGAGATGTTCAGAAAGTCTCTGATGTGTTCCTCGAGTGTGTAAGTTCCTTGGCGTAGTCGAACAAGGGTGACTGCTGCTGGATCCATGCTGGCGAAGTCTTCTGTTACGACTGCTCTGAGACAGAGGGTTGAAGATCCAAATGCAGCTTTATTAGAGGGTAATCCACAATCGTAATCAGAAAACAGGCAGAAGGTCATACACAAGCAATCAGTCCAATCAAGCAAACAAAACAGAGGAGACAGGCAAAAGGGTAATCCACGGAGAAGGCAAGAAATCCAAGACCAAGAGACATGAAACCAGGGTAAACGCTCAGAAATGCAGTGAAACACAAAACAAGACTTCGCAGTGACTGACAGGGTGAACATGGTTTTTATAGTGTGAGGTAACAAGGTAATGGGGTGCAGGTGAATGTAATCAATGAGTGCTGATGAGTCCGGGTAAAGGATTATGGGAGATGTAGTCTATGGTAAATGACAGTCCGGGTTGGAGTGCCCTCTGGTGATTGCGGGCACTCACACTGGTCAATTGTGACACTAGTGGGTATAGGGTCGAGCATACATGTGGTTGATTTAGATAAATTAAAGAGTTTAGCCAATTCTTCCTCTCCTATAGCAGTGAATGAGTGTAATTTTTCCTCAGTGACACTACGATGCTCTGTCTGATGTGATACTGTAGTAGACAGCTGCATGGTTATAATTTTCTTCCTAATATTGTAAATCTTACATGTAAAGAAGTTCATAAAGTCATTACTGCTGTGTTGTTTACAAACATCAGAAGTTGAAGCTTTATCCTTTGTTAATTTAGCCACTGTATCGAATAAATACCTAGGTTTGTGTTTGTTTTCTTCTAAAAGAGTCGAGAAATAAGCAGATCTAGCAGTTTTTACGGCCTTTCTGTATGCGATCATACGTTCTTTCCACGAATTACGAAAGACCTTTAGTTTTGTTTTCTTCCAGCTGCGCTCCATTTTTCTGGCTGCTGTTTTAAGGGCCCGGGTGTGCTCGTTGTACCACTGCATTGGACTATTTTCTTTAATCTTCTTTAAGCGCAGGGGAGCGACTGTGTCTGTACTGGAAAAGAGAGAGTCAATAGTTTCTGTTGCAACATCGAGTTCCTCTAAGCTATCTGGAATGCTGAGGAGATGATACTGATTAGGAAGATTATTTAAAAAGCAATCTTTAACAATGCCTTAATTTGAGATTCAATTGGAACTTCAATGAAATATGAAGTTGATACCTCTGCTTCACAGACCTGACACTGGGCGTTATCGCTCTCTACTGACATATAACAACCGTTGCAATATTTGTGCACAATAAATGCATTATCAAAGATTTGTTTGATTTTTTTTTATTTCTCAGGCACTCTGTTTGATGTTCTACAGGACAATGCAGGGCGATCAATTTGACCAAGTCACTCAGGGCTTTCCCTGTAATTTTGTGTCTATTAGCAAAAGCTAGTATAATGATGCTTTCTGCAGTAGATACAGGAGCATTTATGTAAAGTGAACAATCTCCAGGCTTTTCCTTAAATTGAATTTCTGCATCATCATTAAGGTCATTGTTAAATAAAGTGCCATCATTCCACTCATCATCAATACCATAGTGAATAGGATCAAAATGTTCCACATCACAATCAGTAGTGTACAGAGTTCTTGTATAAAACTCTTCATTAACATTACAAAGTTCAGGTCTCTTCATCATAGAAGATCCCTCTGTCTGAGAAATGCCATTGTCCACTCCAAGCACTTCTGCACAGCAATAATCTGCTCTGTGGATTGACATGTCTCCTAAGGTTGCAGTGTTTTTTTGCTGCAAGAAAAGAACAAATACCAAAGTGTGCACACTTTCAAAAAACAAACAAACAAACAATAAATTCTCACTTTGATGATTTTTCTTCTATATCTTTAGATTTTTGATTTGTCCTTAATTTTCCTTCTCTTGTGACTCGAGTATATACTTTATTACTCAACCAAATAACTTGCTTAAAAAAATTAAAACAAACAATACTGAGGCAAGTTTATTTGCACTGCTTCTTTTATAAATTAGCCAAACACATCTGACAGCTGTTATTCTTCTTCTTATTACTATTTTACGGCGGATCGCAAACAAATATGTGCATTACCGCCACCTATAGCTGAAATGGACCAGTGACACCTCCTATACCCAACATAAATTCCTCTTATTTACCCGCATAGAGACATCATCGAATTTCATCCGGCTGCGTGTTCAGCTCCTCCGTCACTCTCAGCCCCCATGACAAGAAAAAAAAAAAAAAAATATATATATATATATATATATATATATATATATAAATAGAAAATAAATAAATTAAATAAAAACCCACTTTAAATACGCTTATTTAACCCAGTGCTTAACAAATACTCTACCAATAAATATATTATACTCCTATCTGATTTTAATAAATTTTGAACACTCAACTTTACTCCTATTTTATTTAATTCCTCCTTCAACTCTTTCCTTTCAACCTTATATCTCCTACAGTGCATTATTACATGTTCAACTGTTTCACTCACCTCACATACCTCACATAAACCTGTTGGATGCTTACTTATTAAGTGCAATGTACCATTCAATCTTGTATGTCCTAATCTCAGTCTTGTAATCATATTCTCTTCATTCCTACTCCTACCTGATATTCTTCCCTTACCCACTGTTGACTGTATTTGATGCATATGTCTACCTTTTAGTTCATTGTCCCAATACTGCTGCCATAATTTCAAAATATGGTTTTTAATAATTGATTTAATTTCTGACCTGCTAAATAAAATCTGTATATCTACTATTTCTCGTTCTATTGCCTTTTTTTGCTAATGCATCCGCCTCCTCGTTACCTCTCAACCCAATGTGAGCTGGAACCCACAAAAACTGTACCTCTAAATTAGCTTGTTTAATTGAATATAATTCTTGAACTATCTCTATTACCATATCTTGTCTTGTTTCTGACTTTATCTCCTTCACACTTATTAGAGCTGAACTACAATCTGAACATATTACTGCCTTGGATATTTTAACTTCCCTAATCCACCTTATTGCCATAATTAATGCAAACATCTCTCCAGTATACACCGATAAACAATCTGATATCCTTTTACTCTTATACACTTTAACCTTTGGAATAATGAATGCACAAACCACATGACCAGTTTTTGAATCTTTTGAAGCATCTGTAAAAATGTGCATATACTCCCCATATCTTGACCCAATATACTCCCTTACATTATATACTTCTGTTTCATATGAACCCTCCTTTTGCCTTTTTTTCTAATAAACTTAAATCTACTTCTGGTTGGGGCATGACCCATAATGGTACTGGAGATAAAGGAATTATTGGAGCATATCCAACCTCCTCCAATCTCATATCACTAACCAATTTCCTCACACTCCATCCAAAGCTATTACACTCTCTCCTCTCATATTCCCAACTAGGACTCATTGCTTTCCTTGTTGGGTGATCCTCACTCTGACCTTTTAAATTTGCCCAATAAGATGCCATTAATTGCTGTCTTCTTATCTGCAAAGGCATTTCACCCATCTCTACCTGAAGAGCCGAAACTGGAGAAGTTAGATATGCTCCATAGCAAATTCTTAGTGCTTGAGACTGAATTCTCTCTAATTTAATTAAATGAGATTTATTTGCAGAACCATATACAATACAACCATAATTATAGATCTTATCATAGATATATATATATAGTTTTTAAAGCCAATCTATCTGCTCCCCATTCCTGACCTGAAATACATCTCATTACATTCACTACACGCTTACATCTTCCTACCATTTTTTCAATATGCTCTCTCCAAGTTAATCTACTATCAAACCAAACTCCTAGAAATCTTACTATACCTACACGTTCTAATTCTTTTTTGTATAATTTTAACTTAACATCCACATTCCTCCTCATTTTAGTAAAAAGTATTATTTTTGTCTTTTCCACTGAAAACTTAAAACCATTTTCCCCTGACCACTTTTCAACTTCATTTAGCGCACCTTGCAATTTCTTTGTGTTATAATCTATATTCTTTCCTCTAAACCAGATAGCCCCATCATCAGCAAACAATGATTTCCCCATACTTCTATCAATCCTTGAGAAAACATCGTTAATCATGATAATAAATAAAAGTGGACTTATTACACTGCCCTGAGGTGTACCATTTTCAATTGCTCCACTTAATGATATAGCTCCACCCACCTTAACTCGAATACTTCTTCCAATTAAAAACTCTTTTATCCAATTATACATTCTTCCTTTTATACTCATTTTCTGTAACTTTATTAATAACCCCTCTTTCCACAACATTTCATAAGCCTTTTCTATATCAAAGAAAACAGCAAAGACACTTTCCTTATTTATAAATGCCTTTCTTATTTCATCCTCTAAAGATACTATTGGATCCATAGTCCCTCTACCACACCTAAATCCACTTTGATAAGAAAAAAAACAATTCATTTTTTCTAAATGATAAGTCAATCTATCAGCTATCATTCTCTCCATTACCTTACATAAATGAGAAGTTAATGCTATTGGATGATAATTTATAGGATTACTTGGATCTTTCCCAGGCTTTTTAATAGGTATACTTAATGCTTCCTTCCAACTTTGAGGAATTATACCCTCTATCCATATTCTATTATAAAATGTTAAAATCACTTCCATAGATGTTTCACTAAAATGCTTCATCATACTGTAACTAATCCCATCCACTCCTGGAGTGGATTGTTTCATTCTTCTTACTGCATTCTTTAACTCACTCATAGAAAATGGTACATCTAACAAATTATCTTCAGCCTCTTTTTTCTTCTCTATATCCGGATACTCCTTCATCACACCCTTCCTCATTTCCCTACTCTGTTCAGTCAAATTGTCTGAACTATTTACTTTTATAAATGCCTTTAAAAACATTTCCACTTTATCTCCATCCTCCACAGCTATTTCTCCCTCCATACTTAAAACTGGATACCCGTTACACTTTTGAATCCCTTTCATTTTCTTAATCATACCCCATACTTCCTCTACTGGTGTATTCTTCCCTATCTCATCACAGTAAGCCATCCAATACTGTTTTCTGACTTTCCTTATTATCCTCCTTACCTCAGCTTGTGCTTGTTTATACATTATTAAATCTTGAAAATTATGTGTTTTCTTAACCATCCTAAATGCTTTCCTTTTCCTTCTTATTGCACTAGTACATTCTTCCGTTAACCATGGAACTATTTTATTCTTCCTATCTCCTTTCCCTTTTGGTATATATGTATTTGCTGCTACTTGAATAGCATAAACAACATCATCACTAATCATTTCTACTGATCTATCTGGTTCTACTATAATACTCTTTAATCCCTCTTCACTCAGACTCATGAATTCTTCCCAATTCGCTTTATCAAACCTCCATCTACCAACATTTCCTTGACTCGCCTTACTTCCTCTCACATTCACACTAACAGATATCATTATTGGATAATGATCACTCCCAATAGTATCTTGTCGCAATATTTCCCACTCAGCACTCCCTGCAATTGAATCAGACACCATTGTTAGATCTAACACAGACTCTTTACCTGTAGCCACATCTATTCTTGTATTACCCCCATCATTCAGACACACCAAATTTCTCTGATCTATCAAATCTTCCACCACCATTCCATTACAATCTGTCACTAAACCTCCCCATAACATGCTCTGTGCGTTAAAATCCCCACACCAAATTACCCTATCTTCATTAAGACCCTCTATTTGCTCTAACTCACTCAACACTAATTTCCTACAATGATTATAAAAGTTTATTATTACATACTTTATTCCATTCACCAACACCTCTACTACAACATATTCTTGTGTTACACCTTTGCCTAATGTTCTATATTGCATGCCTTCCTTAATCAGAGTAATACACCCTCCACCATTTCCCTCCTCTCTATCTCTTCTCTCACTCACATATCCTTTAATAACAAAATCAAATCTAGGTTTAAGCCATGACTCTTGTATACATATCAGATCCGGTTTAACTTCCATCTCATTAATAACACCTTTAAACTCCAATCCATTAGCCACAAGACTTCTCGCATTCCATTGTAAAATTAAAATCATCCTCCTAGCCAAACCATGCTTCCTGGCTGGACTGTATCTCACTAATTAGCCCATCCCTAACCATTTCCCATGATATATCCTTTACTCCCAAGAATCTTTCTGCTGTCTTGACTAAAATTTGAATCTTAGTTGTCTTCTTTTCAGTCTGTGCAGTACAATTAATTACTTCAGCTATGAACAACAAGAAATTTACTTTACTTACAAGCATTGTCTCTTCCGTAATCCTACCTTGCTTCTCTGATATTTCCTCAATTCTCCTCTCTTTTGCACTTCCTCTCTTTTCCTTTCTCTCTATTCCTTGTATCAACCACTTTCACAGCCTCTGCATAGGTTATATTCCTCTTGGCTCTCTCATTCTGTACTTCAATTGCTTTCTTCCTCACCTCACATCCTCCAAACGCAACACTATGCTCCCCTCCACAGTTGCAGCATTTTGGTCCTGCTCCTTCACATTTGCCATATTCATGTTCCCCACATCTTGCACATCGCTTTCTCGCTTTACACACCATAGCCACATGCCCGTATTTTTGACAATTATAACATCTTAAAGGAGGAGGCACAAAAGGCCTCACGGAATAACTGATAAATCCAAGCTTGACCTTATCTGGCAACATAACTCCATCAAATCTAAGCTCAACAGAGAGACTCTCCATTCTGTTCCCTTCTCTACTCATAAACAGTCTCCTAGCACCAACTATTTTACCTCCGCCAATGTTACTTTTAAGCTCTTCCATAGACACTCCTAATGGCACTCCAGATATTACTCCACTTACCCACTGCCTCTGTCCTACAATCTTACTACTCACCACTTCCTGCTTACACATTACTTTAATCTTCATCACTTTCCTTCTTTGCTCTTCACTATTACAAACAATCATCAAATCTCCATTACTTAACACTTTTGCCATCTTAATTTCTCTTAACTCTTTTGTTAATACAATTGGACTTACCTTTTGTGTTCCACCATCCTCTTTAAATTTCAATATTACCTTCAACTCATCCAAATTTACATTCCTCACCTCCTGTTCATTTCCACTCTCCCCTGAACCTCTTACCTCTATCTGATGTTTTTTCTTTCTTTTCTTTGTACCTATCTCTTCCCTTATATCTAAATTCCTCTCTTCTCCTGTCTTTCCTAATTCCATTTGTTCATCTTCAACATCCGGATCATCTACACTAACTAGTATCTCTGGTCCATTTCCACTATAATTTTTCTTATATTTTGACATGATCGCCAGGGACGTGCAGAGAGTTCTTCAGAGGCAGGGGCTCAAATGTAAAAAAGGGGCAACATCAAAAAAAATAATAATACTATATATGTGTGTGTGTGTGTGTGTGTGTAGGCTATGTGTGCGGCTATGCGCGTGTGGAAATGTTTAGATACTACATTTTAAATTTTATTTTTGCAAGAAGTCTCTTATTCTCATTAAGCCTACATTTATTTAATCAAAAATACAGAAAAAACGATAGCCTAATATTGTGAGATATTATTACATGTTCTTTTTAACATTTTATTAATCAAAGAATCTTTCATCTTGAGTATCACAGCAGGTAATAAAAAATATTAAGCAGCACAACTGTTTCCAACATTGACATCAAATATATGCTTTGTGAAGGGTCATGTGACCTTGAAGACTGGAGTAATGATGATAAATTCAGCTTTGATCACAGGTATACATATAATTTCAATTTTAAAGTATATTAAAATAGAAAACCATTAGCCTATTATAAAAATATTTCACAATTTTGCTGTTTTGATCAAATAAATGCAGGCTTGATGAGCATAAGAGACTTCTTTCATAATGCTGCATAATTATCAAAAATGGTAATATAATAAAGTCCTTTCATGCCACCATTTCACATAATTGGCCTGTAGGTGCCGTTGGCATTTGGCTTCATTGGCTTTGATAGTTTCATCAAATAGTAAACGTGTATCAGTATACATAAATACAAGTGAATTTAACACTACTTACATTAATGCAACTTTTGGTGCTGTGTGGTTTTGTGCAGTGCTTTGTTTGTTGTCAGGAACATCAGGACGATTGTCAGGATGATCCATTTCGTCAGGAAATCGTTCCACAAACGTTAGTTCGTCTGTCCATGTCATTTTCAACCGATTTATGAATTAGAACAGAAAATTACCGCTCCACTTCACTTTGTCCAATGGAATCTGAACTTTGCCAGATCACGATTGGTTGGTGTAGGGCTGTAGGCTATATACATGACAAACGGCCCGGGCATTGACGATTTATGTAAAATTTAAAAATATATAAAATATAGATTTTTAATTAAATCAACACATTAGCGTTAATTACTGATGAAAAAAAAGTTGTTTTGGTTTGTTTGGGTTTATGCTATTCTCCCGTAAAGCCACAGACACTCTCTGAAAGAACCATATATGGCTCGAGAGCCGTTCCGAACAGACTGAGGAAAATCAGCCAGTAAAACGCACGCAACGCCTCAGACCGAATGATATGAAAAAATAAACAGAAGTTTTCCGACTTTTGAGCAGTTTGTTAGTATAGGACACGTTGTCCTTTTTTATTGACCACAAATATTATCATTGATATTTGTCTGAGAGGGGCACTTTTGATTAATTTTGATAAAGGGCAGGGGCTCGAGCACCCAAAGCCCCCCCCTCTGCACGTGCCTGATGATCGCTGCATTTACCGCCATCCACCAAACACCGTGACCCAGCTGTTATTTTGCCTCACTTGGCAGTGTAGGTGTTGCACTGATTACATCAGGTGTGCAGTTCACCTGTGAGCAATGATTGCCATGAATGTCATGATGCACTTAAACAAGAAGGAGATGGTTAAACCATAGATACAAATAACCATAAACACAACATTTATATTGGCCATTGTAAAAATTGGCCTTTTAATTACCACCAAGTGTAATGGCACTAAACAGTGAGGGAAGCAGAAAGAGAAGGTAAGTAGCCCACAAAGATCTTTTTATTAGGCATAGTTTTTGTTACTGAGAATTTGTTTATTATAATTTGGTTTTGTCCACAGAACAGAGATCAGTGTGATGGAGATACCTAAAAGAATCCGTAACCCAATCAAAAAAACAAAGGTCAGTGAGCCAGCCAATGCCCTACAAAATGAAGAACGAGAAGGTAAATAAGTTTAATAGTTTTGACAGTCAGTTGTATTAAAGGCTTCGTTTAAATTAAGTCTGTACATCAATAAGCCTTTGTGTTTCCTTTAGGCTTGCCTTAAACCCATGACTTTTTGAGTTACTGACACTCTGCTAATTAAGCTAAATGCTTGCTTACAGTGTTTGGAAAATTTGTGGTGGTTGGATGTTAAATGTAATGTGCAAATATGTATTGGGGTTTATTATGAATCAAAAAGCTTCAATGTTGTATTCCTAGTGACTGTTTATTGACTTTGGATTTATTCTTACAATTACAGGACTTTGTTTTTCTAACATTTGAAGATGGATATACTGCAAGAATTTGTAAGACCTGCGTCATACTTACAGAAAAGGAGTTGCCAATTACAAATTTTAAGGGGCTCCAGGAGCTTCCAGGAGCTCGAGTTCTTGTAAGATGGTCAGACAACAAATTTTATAATGCCACTGTAGATCACATTGGGTTCTGTGACCAAAAGCAGGACCCGAGAATGGGTGCAAAGAAGGACAATAAAAGAAATTATGCATCTGCTGAATCATTTTATAACCAGAATCGGGTTGCTTCTGAACCAACTGAACATGGTCCTTCCTCTGCACTAACCCAGCCTCCGTCTCCAGGATTGCCACCAACCCAACATCAATCTGTGCAATTACCATGCCCTGTTAAGCCTTTTAATACACAGACCATGACACCATCTGAGTATTGTAATCACGACCAGCCAGGTTTGTTAGATTTAGATGAACATCAAAATTCAGGATGACCAGGGTTAGAGCCTGAGGAGGAGTATGAAGAACCCACAGTCAGATCACAGAACGCATCCTATGAAAATGAACAATGGGAGCCATGTGACGCATACAAGCTGAAGGTACAGGCATTACTTAAAGAGAATAAGATGATGAAAGATGTGCTGTCCAGCATGAGTAAGTAAAATGATTGCATGTAAAGGGACATTTCTGATTCCACTGGAAAAGCTTTTACTCCTACTTTTTCTGTTTCAGATCTTGAACACCTACAGGCACTCAGACTTTATAGATAAGATGGAAGACTACAAATCACGTGAAAGTGGAGTGCTGATGCCTCAAACCAGACCTGGCCAACAAGACCTTTACCCAGACAGTGGGCTGCTCTTTTCCTCCACCAAACTAGCAGCTATTCACCAAGAGTCAAAGAAGGACTGTCTTCATCTTTTCCATCTACTGTTTGAATAGTTCTTCACTCATGAAAAATGTTCGAACTCTGTAGTGTTTGGAAAGCATGGCAAAGTCCCAGAGGGCAAGACAATTTTGGATAAAAGTAAATGGAAAATTAAGTAAGTTCCTAAATCCTTTTTATCAAATGTTTCATACATTTTAATCTAATGTTTGGTCATGTTATAGGCACAATGGGATTAAAAGTATAGTTACAGTATTTCCCTTGACCAGTTAATGTAACATTTTCCCTTTTTCCTCAAATGTAGCTTATGTCATGGATGGAAACCAGTTGAAAAGTCAAAGCTGAAGAAAGCCCTTGTAAACAAGTGTCGCATGAGATCAACTTAAATGTTTATGTATTTGTAGTGTAACATCAATGATGTTGTCATTTACTTTTACTTTTTTTTTTTAACTGTTTCTGTATTTAAGTATCTATATGTAGCTGTGCTGCAGTCTAGTCATGAATTCTTTTTTTTGTGGAAATGCTGCTTATAAAGTGTAAAAAGAAAACAATATATATTTTAGTTTGATATTGTAGAAAACTTGTTTCTCTGTTAAATGTTAACCTCATACTGAGCACAGTAAAAGCAGCCTAACATCTGAGCACTAAAATGTTCTGCAAGACCCTAAAGAGCTCTCCCATCTTCATTTTAACAGTCTCATGGATGTCTTGTCTTCTCCAAATTTACTTTAGTCTTATTTATCAATCAATCAATCAACTTTATTTATATAGCGCTTTTACAATGACGATTGTTTCAAAGCAGCTTCACAGTGTTAAACAGGACAACATTGCAACAAAATTTGATTTGGCTAGTTTAATTTGGATAGTTTATAGAATTATATATGACCAAATTAATAAATTCTATTTGTATATTTAGTTGAGTAACTTGGATCATAATTTTAGTGTCCCCAACTGAGCAAGCCAAGTCAAAGGTGACAGTGGCAAGGAACCAAAACTCCATCAGGGCATGATGGAGAAAAATAAAAATAATTGTTCAGCATTTTGCATTGAAAGCATGTGACGTAATTTAGATATATTTTTAAGATGGTAGAATGCACGGCCTTTTCTAATATTTTTGAAATTCGAGATTGGTCTGTAATTGACTAATTCTTTAGGATCAAGTTGCGTTTTTTTAATTACAGCCAACTTAAAAGTTTTTGGTACATATCCTAATGTCAAGGATGAATTAATAATATTAAGCAGAGGATCTATGACCTCTGGAAGCATCTCTTTTAATAGCTTAGTCGGTATAGGGTCAAGCATACATCTTGTTGATTTTGATGATTTAACAAGTTTAGCCAATTCTTCTCCTCCTATAGCAGTGAATGAGTGTAATTTTTCCTCAGTGACACTACAATGTTCTGTCTGAAGTGATACTGTAGTAGACGGCTGCATGGTTATAATTTTATTCCTAATGTTATCAATCTTACTAGTAAAGAAGTTCATAAAGTCATTACTGCTGTGTTGTTTACAAACGTCAGAAGTTGAAGCTTTATCCTTTGTTAATTTATCCACTGTATCGAATTAATACCTAGGGTTGTGTTTGTTTTCTTCTAAAAGAGTTGAGAAATAAGCAGATCTAGCAGTTTTTATGGCCTTTCTGTATGCAATCATGCTCTCTTTCCACAAATTAAAAACCTCCAGTTTTGTTTTCTTCCAGCTGCGCTCCATTTTTCTGGCTGCTGTTTTAAGGGCCCGAGTGTGCTCGTTGTACCACGGCGTTGGATTATTTGCTTTAATCTTCTTTAAGCGCCGAGGAGCAACTATGTCTAAAGTGCTAGTAAAGAGAGAGTCAGTAGTTTCTGTTGCAACATCAAGTTCCTCTTGGCTATCTGTAATGCTGAGGATATGGAACTGATGAGGAAGATTATGTACAAAGCAATCTTTAGTCGGTTATAGTCCTGCCATATTTGAAGCGAGGATGGCTTTGCAGCTTTAGCTAAATTGAGTATACATGATATTAGGTAATGATCTGAGATGTCATCGCTCTGCTGCAGAATTTTAATGGTATCAACATTTAGTCCATGTGACAGTATTAGATCTAAAGTATGATTAAGGCGATGAGTGGGTCCAGATACGTGTTGTCTAACTCCAATAGAGTTTATAATGTCTTTAAATGCCAATCCCAATGCGTCTTTTTCATTGTCAACATGGATATTAAAATCACCAACAATTAGTACTTTATCTGCAGCCAGTACTAACTCTGATAGAAAACCAGCAAATTCTTTGATAAAGTCTGTATTGTGCCCTGGTGGCCTGTATACAGTAGCCAACACAAATGTTACACGGGATTTATCATTTGCACTACATAACGTTACATAAAGCACCAAAACTTCAAAGGAATTATATTTGAAACTAGACTTCTGAGTAATACTGAAGATATCATTATAAATGACAGCAACACCTCCCCCTTTTCCTTTCAGACGTGGCTCGTGTTTATAACAATAATCTTGGGGAGTGGACTCATTTAAAGTAATGTAGTCGTCAGGTTTTAGCCAGGTTTCTGTCAAACACAGCACATCTAGGTTATGATCTATAATCATATCATTTACAATAAGCGTTTTTGGCGAAAGGGATCGAATATTCAGCAACCCGAGATTTATCAATTGTTCATCCGTATTATATCTGTTGTTTATTTGTTGGACATCAATTAAATTTTTACTGTTGAATGGTTTTGATGTTTTTTTGTATTTACTAATTCGGGGAACAGACACAGTCTCTATGTGATAATATCTAGGTGAAAGCGTCTCTATGTGCTGGGATTTAGCTGACTCTGGTGACGTGAGACAGCTAGCAGACGGTTGGTTTAGCCAGTTTGTCTGCTTCCTGACCTGGGCCCCAGTGAGTCAAGGTTTAGCTCTAAGACTATGTGCCAAATTACAAGAGAGAAGAGCAGCACCAGCCCAGGAAGGATGAATTCCGTCTATCTTCAACAGGTCAGGTCTGCCCCAAAAACTTTTCCAATTGTCTATGAACCCTATGTTATTTTGCGGACACCACTTAGATAACCAGCCATTGAGTGATGATAATCTGCTAACTATTTCATCACTCCTTTTAACAGGAGGGGGCCAGATAAACAGACTGCGGTGACATTGTACTTGCGAGTTTACACACCTCTTTAATGTTAATTTTGGTGATCTCCGACTGGCGAAGTCGAACATCATTAGTGCCGACGTGAATAATAATCTTAGAGAATTTACGATTAGCTTTAGCCAGCACTTTTAAATTTGCTTTGATGTCAGGCGCTCTGGCTCCCGGTAAACATGTGACTATGGTGGCTGGTGTCTCTATTTTCACGCCCGTGTAATAGAATCGCCAATAACTAGGGCACTTTCAACAGGATCCTCAGTGGGTGCATCACTAAATGGGAAGAACCTGTTTGATGTTCTAATCGGAACGGAAGAGTGGTTTTTAGATCCGCGAATATGCTGTCTCACAGTCACCCAATTGCCCTGCTGCAAGGGCTCAGCCGGAACCAAACAATGAGTGTTCACTAAGCTAGTCGCATCCAAAGCAGTATCTAAAGCTGTTACATTCTCACTACTCTCACATAAAGTCTGGATGCGTGTCTCTAAATCTGAAATCTTCTCCGTCAGCCTGGTTAATTCCTTACATTTATCGCATGTGAAGCCCTGTTCGCCAACGGAGATAGAAATGCTAAACATGGCTTACCGTATTTGTTGATGAATCCAAAACTTACCACACAACTTACTCCACTAACTTTGTTTGATGGAGTCTATTTAATAATCCAACTCACTACAGTTGTCTAATGAACTCAGAAAACAGGAGACCCGGGTGCCGGGATGGAAAGCTACCAGGCTAGCGAAAAGCTAACACGTGGTAGTGATTTAGATTAAAAGCTAGTGATGTCAAATTTAACTTGAAAGGCTATATTAAACAATATATGGTGATGAGTAAGTTATATTTAGCAGTATAGATAACAAAGAAAATATATCAAATAGAGATTCAAACGCAGCTATACAGAGCTACAAACACTGAAGCATGCAGCAGCAGCAGTAGGTAGACAGAAGCAACCACCAAAAATTATCTATGTCTATTTGTATGATCCCTGGGCAATTTTATGAGGAAAATGTGAAGTCAAATCTGAAACCTAAAGTGGACCCAGATGAGAATCACAACCATAAATGCTGAGCTTAGTAAGAGGAATCTCTGAGTGAAAACACTTTGAGTCTTGAAAGAGATTACAGCAAGACAAAAAAGAGAGTTTTAGAAGAAACATCTGAGACACTGCTGATACTACAACAAGCTAAATAAGAATCTCAATTAAGTCTCAGATATTTCTCATGTTGTGTCTACTCTTATTTCTTCTAATGGATTTTTAGGAGAAACATGGGAAGACAAAGCTGACACCTAATTTAGACAACAAAGAGATAATTCAAGCTTCTCTCACCAAAATCTCAGTTTTGACTTTCTAAGACATCTCTCATTTGCAACTATATTTGTTTCCCCTAAGGAATCTTAGGAGAAACATCTGATAATCAGCTGACACTTAATCAATGGGAGAATCACAATTATGTCTCATGAGCTTAGAAAAAGCAACCAATGAGCAAATAGTTTTTCCTTTGGGGAGCTCTGAAATTATGATTCACCATGGCAACAGCCCCAAACAATAAGACAGAGGGGAAAACTGGCAGAAGAGTAAGTTATTGAACTAATATTCATTTTCATGGTATCCCACGGGCAGAAAAAAGAATGTGGTAGCAGCTAAAAATGAAGTATTAAAATATAATTTATTGAGGTAAAGCTTTTAGCATAAAAGGTTCATGATTGTAGATGTTATCCCTTATGAAACAAAAATATATTGCAGTATTTTGGTTTAAGGAACCAATAAAGTTTTACTTGGTTTAAGGACCATGGTATCTCTGTTCTTAAATTGGCCAGCAAACTCGCCTGACCTTAACCCCTTAGAAAATCCATGGGGTATTGTGAAGAGGAAGATGCGATATGCCAGACCCAACAATGCAGAAGAGCTGAAGGACAGACTGAGCTTGACGACGTAGATGTGACGTGAGCAACCTGTCTGACAGTTGTAAGTCTTCTAGTAGTTGTGCAAAGTGAGAGCATAAGCAGTAGCAACTTTTGGTAAGTATTCTGATTAATTATCGCCTTAATGCCTTCAAGTCCCCCCAATGTATGTATAAAAATATTAATTAAATGTATAAAATATTAATTAAATTTATAAAAATATTAATTAAATGCAATATCTATTTAATAATAAATGTAGGCATTCTTTTATTATTAAATGGATATTACATTTAATATGCTCCCGCAAAAATTTCATAACGCATCGATGCATAACCGACACGCTGCATAATAAAATAATAGATAGATTAATTTAGCCCTACCCCTCATTATTTAAAAACATTTAGTCCAATTAAACAAGGAATTATGGGTTATTTATAGATAATATCAATCTCAATGAAAAGTAAGGGCAATTTCAAAAACAACTACCTTAAGATAAATATTAAGGAAATAAATTAAAACAGGCTACGACGTTATCAGCATATGTTAAAGTAGCCATTATCTCTCATTGTCTCTGTGATAATATGCGCCGAAAGCTCGTCAGATTTTACTTTCACTTTCTGTAGTGAATATGGGTTTGAGATTTCACCGAATTTCGCGCACATTGCGTTTGCACATTTAAGTTTTCACATTGTGATATCCACTGACTCCTTCATGATTTAAAGGGGGAAGAAAAAAACAAACAATAATGTGATATGATGGCCAAATAAATAAAGTGTGAAAGTAAAACAAGTAAATTAATAATGATCAAGTTGCTGAATGATTAAAAGAGATAGATAGGCTATACGGTGGTTTGGAAGACTTGGACGAACTGGTGGAGCAACAGTTTGCTAAATGTCTGCTGTTTGATAGCTGCCTACAGAAATTAAAGAGCTCCCTCGTTTAGTTTTCTTTCTTGCTGCATTACAGATGAAATGGTTCAACTTCTGCTTTGGCGCAGGCGCAGTGAGGGGAAATAGGGCAGTCAGTTCGTAGCTCTGCTTCAGCTGTGCGATAACCTCACGAGGGGCGATCAGAATTTCTGACACACCAGAAATTCATCCGATCATCTGATTGCAGATCGGGGGATGTTTGTCGCCTCACATTTCCCCCCAGGGACGGACTGGGGCTAAAAAACAGCCCTGAACTTTCTCCCAAATAGACCCATCATCTGGCCGTTCGCCCCTAGCCGTGCGCCACAGACACTAGCCAGGATGTACTATGCCACAATACTGTCAGACTTTTAGACAAGGTATTCACAACAAGTAACATCTCAAAACCAATGATTATAATAAAGTTTTAATGAAGCCTCAGCCTTAAAAAAAAAAAACATTACATCTGCATTAAAAAAAAACCCTACAAAAACCCCACTTGTGATTATAAAACATATGGATACATATTTTTTGCTTTTAAACTGTGTGTGTGTGTGTGTGAGAGAGAGAGAGAGAGAGATATTTTGGTTAGATGACAGTTGTAGGTTACAGTTTGACAAAAGCATAATGTTTTGTTTTATTGCGAGTGTACACAAATATAAGCACACTTTGCAGTTTCAATGATGTCCTGTATGAACACAATGACGGAGTATGTATTGTTTTTATGTTTCCACAGTTCAATCGCGGCATCGCGCCCCCGGCCCCTCTCTCTCTCACACACATCTCTCTCTAACAGCAGTTCCGCATTACATACATTTTTACAAGTTTTATTTATTTCTATAGCGTGTATTCTCCGTGTAAATTCATGCACCGAGCTGTGACTCCCGTGCCGATTAAAACGAATACATATGTAGCTTACCGTTCCACCCCATGCACACCCATGTCGATAGCTAGCTGCATGACTTTGCAATTAGCTACGATATGATACTGGCACATACCAGGACCTCTTACTGGTGTGAAGTTAACTCTGTCTGTCCCTCCTCATCATGACCAGGCTGTGGAAGCTCAGCCCAGCCAACATGTCCATGTGGGCCCCACATGGGTTTTAGCTGGGCTATATGGGTGTCATCTGGGCATGGGCACTTTGATGGGATGAATGTGGGCCCCATCTTGGATAAAGTTGTGGGGCCCAGTTAGGCTGCCCATTATTTTTATTTGAGGGTCCCATTTGGGCCACATTTGGGCTATATTCAGAATTGTAAAGTTTTATAGTTTGCAGTTGTTGTTATTGTTGTTGTTGTTGTTGTTTTTACAATTATGGGTTACAGCTTAACCATAACAACTGATTAAATGTATTCAATTTTAAATATTGCAATTTTATATATATATATATATATATATATATATATATATATATATATATATATATATATATATATATATATATATATATTACACATACACTTAATTAAAAATATATATTTTTTTATAATCTTGGGTGCATCTCCATCAGCTCCCTTGTTCAGTAATCAGGGCACTGATCTGGGAGTCAACCCATTGACTTATGTCCTGATCAGTGCCCTGATTACTGAACTAGGGAGCTGATTGAGATGCACTTGCGTCGTGCAGTCATTGCGTCATGCGATGATCGAGTCTTTCCTGGGAGCAGTGTTGCCAAGTCCAATTGGGCTAATACAACACTGTTGCCGCGGGCTGTTTTTCATGTTGCGGGATGAAGCGAACCCAATTATGTGATATTTGTTCCCGGGAATGGGAATTCTAGCAGGCAATTCTGCCATAAAATCCCACATATTTTACCCACCAAACGCAATTTTTACCGGAGAACCCCCCTGAAACACTATTGAGCTTGTTTTAGGCTAGTTTTGAGTAGCAATTGGGCGGGTTTAGTTGTGAAAACCTGGCAACCCTGTCCGGAACTTCCCGCGACTTCTCATTTGAAAAAAGAAAGTCACAACAAAATTGGTTACCACCGGTGTTACGAGATTTTCGGTTTCTGGGATTTTCGGTTTCACTGGGCGGAGCCTACATGAATATTCATAAGATTCGTCCGCATGCGCGCCGCGCTTGAAACTGAAAATTTTGGCCAACAGTCAACACTTCTCAAATCTCCGTTCTCCACACGTTTTAGGATTACTGCGAAAACAATTATTGAGAAAAGGTAATCAGGTTTCAACGACGAACTAACGTTAGTACAACTGTTATTGTTCAACACTTTATTGCTTGCAAAGTTATTTCCATTCTGTGCGTTTGTCTTGATTACAAACATGAATGATTAATGTTACACATTCATTTCAGGTGTTCCCCTGTGGGCATTTGTATCTTGTGAGACTTAAACTTTTAGTTTTTAGCTATCATTCTGTGAATCCAGAGCATTGAAACAACTATTAAACCTGAACAAATGTATGTTGCCTAATAAACTATTTGTACCGTACACTGTTGTGGTTGTTCTGTCATTGACCTAAGCTATATGTTACATGAACATAAAATAAATCATGTTGCACCCATTCTTTTGTATTGTAGGCTATGTAGGCTATGTTTGTATAAATATTAGTCACATAAAATGTTGCCATAATAAAGCATTTACCTAATGGATGTAGGTCATGACATGATGTGGAATCAAACAATAGAAGAGTGTCTCAGAAAATAGTTTATTAAAACAAACGAAAACTCCATATTTGCCTGGATCACACATTGCTAATAGTACCAGGCACTGTAGCCCTTATATTAAGGAAATTACATCACACACACACTTACATGATCATATATATATGATCATGTAAGATTAGTACTAGTTCTCATTTTAAAACTGTATTTCCAAGTCTACTTTTAAACAAAGTCATTCATGTATGACGTAGGCGATGCTCATTACTAATAATTCATATTATCCCCAATTTTAGAAAAAGGTGTTGTTTGCAGTAATTTCTGCTGGTCTTCCTGCATGCATCTGTGTAAGATCCCAATAAAAAAGGTCCTAATAAAAGATGTTAACGTTACCTAATGCAGCTTTGAGATAGACTTTAAAAGTCAAATTGGGGCATCCTAATATTTCAGCCTGATATGGAAATAGTTTAAAGTAAAATGTAATTGTATAAAAAAAACTAAAGTAAAATAAATCTAATTAACAGAGAAACTGGTGTTGCAAGTCAAATAATGCAAATTCTTAATTAGCTATTTTATGATCAGGAAGATACTGCCATTATTTTGTGCCTTTTGCAACTAAATTACTTGGTGTAAAAGACAAGTGATGCTAATTAACTATAATATCATAAGTGATAGCAAATAACATCCAATGAACAAAGGTGATGTCCTAATTGTCTGCACATCATCATTACAATAAATTACAAAACTATAAATAGCTACCTATGTCATCTGGTGATATTGGAGATGGATGAGGCAACATTCCAAACTCTTTTTGAATTAAAAAAATCTGGAAAGGTACCTCAGGGTCTTTCCAGGAATGAAAAAAATAGTTTTTCTCAGAAAAGCCAAAAACTTCATAATTGAAAGTGAGTATATATGTATTCATATTCTATATCTGGGTTCAATGATTTCTCTTGTAATGTACTAATAAACAAAAATGTGCTGCTTTTAGATGAAGTTTTGCATTACATCAAAAAGAGGGGCGCTCTGGCAAAAGTTATTAAAAATAAAGAAAAGGCCAAAGAAATATTTAAGGAGTTCCACAGTAGCTCAATAGGTGCCCACTGTGGGGTTCATAAAACTCTTGATGCCATTAACAAGAGGTTCTATTGGCCAGGCATGTCTGTGGACATTAATAAGTGGGTAAGTGCACTTGCACAAATTCTCATTCATGTGTTCATAGATTTCATTAACTATTAACTAAAAGTCCAAACATATTTTAGGTAACGCACTGTGATGTTTGCCAGAAAAAAAGAACTTCTCTTAAGAACCAAACCGAATACACCCCTATTGTGGTAAGTCGTGTTTTGTTGTTGTTGTTTTTAAAGAAGAAACTTTATTTGTAGCACCAATGCATATTGAACATTATTGTTTATCAGGTGGCAGAGCCATGGGAGGTAGTGGGGATGGATTTAGTGGGAAAACTTGCACCAACAAAAGATGGCTACCAATACATATGTGTAATGGTAGACTATTTTACAAAGTGGTGTGAGGCTTTCCCACTAAAATCCAAAAGAGCGGAGGAGGTGACAAACTGTATTGTCCAGCTCTTTTATAAATTTGGTGCTCCTAAAAGGATTTTAACGGACCAAGGCACTGAATTTGTCAACAAGGTTAGTTTTATACCTTTTTGATTATTATTTTGTAATACTTGTGATGCTTGCATAGTTGTTGGAGTATAATAATTTAACAAAAAAAAAACATTTTCTTCTTGCTCTACTAAAACTGAGATGTATTATTGTGATGATGAACTGGGACAATGACATCACTTGGGTGCCAGCCGAGGGCTATGGTAAATGTATTGTGTGTTTGAACATGTTTATGCTGTGATGTACATGCTTGGTAGGAGAATACTTTCATTAATGGTTTAATTTGTTAATGTAGGGTAAAGATAACAGCAAGCTAGAGGGTGTTTTAAATTGTCTTTATTTGGTTAATTTGCATAATCTAGCACATGTTAGATCTGATCTTTCAGGACCTGTAGTTTGGAGGCGGGATCTGGTAGCGCGCGTAACCAGAGCTTGCTGTCTGATCGATCATACCATTTTTCCAACATGGGGAGAGATGTGAGTGCTATGAAGTGATAAAATGTTTGATTATGTTTATATGTTGGGTTTGTTTGTATTATAAGAAGAGGATGTAAGAAATTAATTTTGAAGGTGTACTTATAGTATTTGTCTGACAATGTTTGTTGTGTAATTCTGTGATGACTGTTACAAGAAAAGGTTCCAACCCGTGACAATGGTGTATCCCACTAGGGTTTGGCGGGAAATTTGGCTATTTAAACCATTGTTTGAAGGTGTTTGGGGGGTTGCATTCGATATACTGCGCAAAGTGTTTGAATGTTGGTCTGAGGTGAGACATGATATGCTACTAGGCAGTGTTTAGTGCCAGATTTTGCTGCTCACAGCATTTTGTTTTTTGTTTTACGTCAAATTAAGTTTGTTTTCTTTGTTTTTTGTACTTTGAGTGAACTGCACACTTTTTGAAATGCTGTAAATAAATTCCGTCTGGCATGTGGGAAACTACCCCCTTTGTTGTACTGAGCCTTCCTATCAACCTCCTGGCCTCTCGACAACACACTACATGACAATTATACAGATCAATCTGGGTGTGTGCCAAACACTTGGCATCAAGCGGAGTTTATGTGCTCCATATCATCCCCAAACGAATGGATTGGTGGAGAGGCTTAATGGAACTATTCAGAAGTAAGAAACCATGTAATATTTAAATTGTACTATAAAAAAATATTGATGTAATACTGCTAGGTGAACCATGTTTCTTTTCTCTCTTTTCTTCTACAGAACATTGAGCAAGCTGGTGGAAAAAAGGCCAAACACGTGGTCTGATTATTTGGATGCAGCAATGTTTGGTCTGCAAACCAAAAAACAGCTGACCACAAACTTTACCCCTTATTTTTTACTTTTTGGCCGTGAGGCTAGGTATCCATGTGAGGTACCAGACACATATGAGGTTAGTGTATTTATGAGGCAAGTAAATTGTATTAAACTTGGCATTTAACATTTTTAATGCATCATTTTCTCCTTAGATCAATGAAAGTGTAGAGGACATGATTGCCTTGGAGTCCATAACAGAATCCATCAACCGGCAGGACCGGATTTATAAAATTGTTCAGGAGAACATTGCACGGGTTCAAACTAAAATAAAAAAAAAAGAAAACTACAGCAGGGAAAGCCCAGTGTCATGCAGGTTGGGGACCGAGTGATCAGGCAAAACATCAGGAGCCAGCAAAGAAAGGGTGGAAAATTAAACCCTGATTATGTTGGCCCATTCACCGTAGTGAAGGTAGATGGGAAAAGCATTGACCTTTTAAATGATCATGGAAAACAAATTCCCAGGGTAAACAGTGATCACTTGGTACACTTTTTGGAGGATCCCCCACTAAAACATCCAAACATTCCAACTGTCACAACTACATCCCTCCCTGCCTCTGTGCCTCTGGCAAATTATACAATTTCAGCCACTACCCAGCCCCCTTCTCTTCAAACTCCCTTCACAGTCATCCATCCAGTTACCCTGCCAATTACACAACTCTTTCTCCACCATTTAACAGCTCCATAACTATGCCTTTTGTCATTTGTCATCAAACGCCTGCTGCCCCATCTGCCTCCTACACTTCTGCTGCCCCACCTGCCTCCTACACTGCTGCCTCCCAGCCTACTGCCTCCTACACTGCTACCTCCCAGCCTACTGCCTCCTACACTGCTGCCTCCCAGTCTGCTGCCTCCTACACTGCTGCCTCCTACACTGCTGCCTCCCAGCCTGCTGCCTCCTACACTGCTGCCTCCCAGCCTGCTGCCTCCCAGCCTGCTGCCTCCCAGTCTGCTGCCTCCTACACTGCTGCCTCCTATACTGCTGCCTCCTATACTGCTGCCTCCCAGTCTGCTGCCTCCCAGTCTGCTGCCTCCTACACTGCTGCCTCCCAGTCTGCTGCCTCCTACACTGCTGCCTCCCAGTCTACTGCCTCCTACACTGCTGCCTCCCAGTCTACTGCCTCCTACACTGCTGCCTCCCAGTCTGCTGCCTCCTACTCTGCTGCCTCCTACACTGCTGCCTCCCAGCCTGCTGCCTCCTACACTGCTGCCTCCCAGTCTACTGCCTCCTACACTGCTGCCTCCCAGTCTGCCTCCTACACTGCTGCCTCCCAGCCTGCTGCCTCCTACACTGCTGCCTCCTACACTGCTGCCTCCCAGCCTACTGCCTCCTGCTGCCTCCCAGCCTGCTGCCTCCTACACAGCTGCCTCCCAGTCTACTGCCTCCTACACTGCTGCCTCCCAGCCTGCTGCCTCCTACACTGCTGCCTCCCACTCTGCTGCCTCCTACACTGCTGCCTCCTGCTGCCTCCCAGTCTACTGCCTCCTACACTGCTGCCTCCCAGCCTGCTGCCTCCTACACTGCTGCCTCCCACACTGCTGCCTCCCAGTCTGCTGCCTCCCAGTCTGCTGCCTCCTACACTGCTGCCTCCTACACTGCTGCCTCCCAGTCTACTGCCTCCTACACTGCTGCCTCCCAGTCTACTGCCTCCTACACTGCTGCCTCCCAGTCTGCTGCCTCCTACACTGCTGCCTCCCAGTCTGCTGCCTCCTACACTGCTGCCTCCCAGTCTACTGCCTCCTACACTGCTGCCTCCCAGCCTGCTGCCTCCTACACTGCTGCCTCCCACACTGCTGCCTCCCAGCCTGCTGCCTCCCACACTTCTGCCTCCCAGTCTGCTGCCTCCTACACTGCTGCCTCCTACACTGCTGCCTCCCAGCCTGCTGCCTCCTACACTGCTGCCTCCAAGCCTACATGTATGTATCCACTTTTAACTTAGAGGATAATTAAATGAAAATTGAGCATTGCTTCTCTTTGGGTCTATTTAGTGTTGCAAGACATCTGGGCAGGCAAAGTAGGAGGAAGGACCTATTCTAAAATAGGTCCCTATAAATTGTTTACATGGGACCTTGAGTGCCTCAGGCCTGGGAAGATGCTTGAGAGTGAGGTTAGTGACTTCATGTTTGATTTTGTTCACATTTCCATAATTATAAAATTACTTAGTTTTTTTTTTACTTTGTTATACTGCCATATACATTAAAGTGTGGAATTATGGGAATTGTTCACATACTTAAATTTGCTGCAGGTAATCAATGCATACCTCACTTGCCTTACAAACAGCTATGCAGGGAAGGCATTTGTCATGGATTCATTTGAAATGACAAATATATGGGATGGCAAGGGCAGTTCAGTGAAGAGGGTAAAAACCATGCTAATCCTGAAAAAATAAGTTAATGTCCTTGAGGATGTGTCATTCTAATTACATATACCTGTATAGATGGATCCTCGGGTATATGATGTTCTGTTGGGGTCTGTAAATGAGGCCAAAAACCACTGGACACTGCTGGTTTGTTTCATTACATGACTTCTGTCTTTCTCTCTAAAACATTTTTTTTTAAACAATTTAATAACTCAATCTTTTGGCAGATGATATCCTCAAAAAGGGAGGCTAGTTTAAATGAACTCATTTGGTGAGAGCCGCTGGAATGTAGCTTACTGCAGAAATGCAGTAAGGTGAGAATAAATGAAAAACGTGCATGAAACCTCATGAAGTGTTAACTTATTAAAGTTTTTTCCTCTCTTGCCCAAAAAAGGTGTTTCATGAACCGCAAGGGTTTCCATGATACCAAATGGGACTGTGTCACTTTACCACATAGTTTACAGGCTGATGGCAACTCATGTGGTGTGTTTGTCTGCAAAGTAAGTAGCTGCTATAAACTTATATAATATATTTACATGTGTGTTTTATATATTACTGTTCTTCTCATTGAATTCACTTAACTGTTCAGTTTGCAGAAGCCATTTTAACAGGGGGAGAACTTAATTTTGCATGCAAGGAAACCGACATCGCACTGATGCGAGAAGTCATTGGCCAACGCCTGCTAAAATAATCAGGTCTATTTTTGCTTTAAATTTTGTATAGTACAGATTGTCATGGCCATATGAATAATATTATCTTGATTAATTTGCTACCACAGAAGAGTTGAATGACTTGTGCCTGGCTTGTGGCAATGCAGACTCGCATGCAAAGGGCAAAATGGACACTTGGGTAAACTTAACAGCGAATGATTTACATAAAGATAATTTTCAGTAATCTGACTTTAAGATTTCTGCTTGTGATATCTCTTTCAGATTCAATGTGACTGTTGCAGTGGGTGGTACCACTGGGACTGCATGAGCAGACCAAAACTGGATGCAGTTTTCATTTGTCCAGGATGCAAAGGACCTGTCCCCCTTCCTCCCTCACCACCTTTTTGCAATCCTTAGATTTATTTTTCAAGATGTTTTTCATTTCGTCTTTTCAATATGCACACCTGTAAATAAAATCATTGTCAACCACATTACAGTAGTGAGTGCAGTTGTTAATCCAAACTTTTTTATTTAATAATTTATTTAATTCCTGCATGCTATGGAGTAGGCTAAGCTAACAAATGTAATGGCACTGCTCTGATGGTTCACAGGGCAATTCATGGTGAAAAATAATTTCATAGCCTTGAATTAGCTTTTGCCTTGCATTAAACCAAGGCTATTACTTCCCAAATAAGAGACTTAAGAATGGCACAACCACAACAGTGTAAGGTACAAATTGTTTATTAGGCAACATATACATTTGTTCAGGTTTAATAGTTGTTTCAATGCTCTGGATTCACAGAACAAGATAGTAACGCCTACACGAGAGTATCTGAAATGAATGTAGACTCATGTCCATTTAGTACGTTTACTTCTGTATCCTACTTACTGTGAATGTCAATGTGTGTGTAACATTAATCATTCATGTTTGTAATCAAGACAAACGCACAGAATGAAAATAACTTTGCAAGCAATAAAGTGTTGAACAATAACAGTTGTACTAACGTTAGTTCGTCGTTGAAACCTGATTACCTTTTCTCAATAATTGTTTTCGCAGTAATCCTAAAACGTGTGGAGAACGGAGATTTGAGAAGTGTTGATTGTTGGCCAAATTTTTCAGTTTCAAGCGTGGCGCATGCGGACGAATCTTATGAATATTCATGTAGGCTCCGCCCAGTGAAAACGAAAATCCCAGAAACCGAAAATCTCGTAACACCGGCAAGCCACCAGCCATTTCAAAACATCCTACTCTCGAAACTCTCAAGGTAAGATATGCATATTTTATTTTAAACAAGTTTTTATGTTTTTATATGATGGTATGATTCAGTAGGACATCGAATTAAACAAACTTAGCGAAGCAAACCGCGATTGAACTAGGCTATGCAGCTGTATAAAAGTTAAAATATTAATTTTGGCTGTGAACTATAATTTAGAAAGTTTTCTGCAATTAATTACAACTATCTCATCATCCTTTTCTACGTGAGTCCCTTAAAACATCCATGGGAGTGGTGGAGGGAGAGAGGGTAAACTGGAAAGATTAAGTGTTTTAAAGTTTTTATTATTCCTTTCTGTATTTCTTTTTTTTCTTCTTCTCTTATTCTTTGTTATTTCTATTTTATACAGTATTGAGAATGAGAAAATATTTTGATAAAAATTTTAAACCAGAACTAAATAATTCATTAACTAATCAGAAAATAATAAACCGTAAAAAATGTATAGATCTATCAACTAATTTAAAAATATATATTTTTATTGATAATAAATAACAGATGTGGCACCGACTCTTATTTCAGTTTCTGTCAATTTAATTGCTGATCTGATATTTTGACCAGATCTGGGGTTTTTTTGTTTTTGTTTTGTTTTTTTCTGTCTGTTTAAATTCACTTTAGACTCAACTGGTATCAAATATTTGTGTTTACATTAATACTATTAATGCCCAAAAATCTTCTGCTGGTGATTGCTTTACTGTTATCATGGTTGTCCCTCCAAATTTTTATGGCTGTGCTATTAAAATATTTATATAATTCACATTGGGCGGTACTGCTTCCATGATTACTTGCCAGCATGGATAATTTAAAAGCTGTATTAACAGACTGAAATAACAACAATATAAGTATGTTTCCTCACATAATTACATTTCTGAACTGAATATTGTCATGTTTAACTTTTTCATATTCCTTTTAGTAGTAGATATCCCTTTAAGTGTCAGTTTAGTCATTTGGACAGAAATATAACGTTCTGCCATGGCTTTATCACAAATAGGTATGCTTTTTAAGAGTTCCTGTTTTTTGATAGCATTTTAAGAGAAATTCATTTTCTATCTTTTTTTTCATTACTGTTCTTTAGATATGAAGCTGATGGGTCTGCCCAAACCCAGAGTGATGGACTGAAGAACTGTACTGAAGAATGTCCTGTTTGATTTTTATTTTATTTTTATGATCAATAAAAAGTAAAAAATGTGTTAGAGTTGAATGTCATATCTTCACTGTAGAAATATTTTCTCATGTCATTTTAAATCATATAAATATATCAGGTCCGGTAAAGGTTTATTAAAACATCACATAGAGTTGGCAGGGTTTGCAAATCAGCACATTAATTTCACCTACAGGAATAAAAAATAAAAAATAAATATAAATGGGGCCCAGTTCTCACCCACTGGGGTCCCACAAAAAACCCATAGATGGGCCATTTGTGGGTTCAGTGTTATCACCCACTTTGGCCCCATTTATTAGAACCCATATGGGACCCATGTTGGCCCCTTTAATGAACATACAAATGGGCCCCACTTAGAGCCCACTATGTACCCATCATGTGCCCCTGTGGGCTAACACACATGGGGCCCATGTGGAGCCGATGGACAAAATTATACGGGCCCCACATGGGTTGCTCATGTAGGGCCCAAATGGCAGCCCATAAAAAACCCACATGGGGCCCACATGGCAATGTTGGCTGGGAGGGTCCTCTACAGTCTCAGTCTGACTAAGCAATGTAGTGCTGCTGGCAGTTGCACTGCAACCAAAAAGCTCTGTGAGCTTTTTACACTTTGCTGCATCAGTCTCAAGAGACTTGGCCCTCTTTTCTTTAACTTTTTACCATCCACCTTTCTCCTTACGTTTTCTGCTAGCCATTCTGCCGTGATTTGATTCCGGACCAATCACAAACTGGCTAGTTCCTCAGTTTATTTTTATTTTTTTTGCACGTAGCAGCATACAAGTGATTGTATTAGTGCCTCTGCTGTTGGCTGTTCATATTGCATTATTATACTTTTATTTTTTATTTTTTTGCCGACGGCTACAGCCCTGGGTTGGACGGCCGTTCTGGACTTTTCCCAGAACACACAGATTGTCAATCCGTCCCTTTTTCCCTCTGTACACTACACGAACACCTCGCGACAAACGACGCACGATAAAGCTGAAAATCGGCCCGACCCAAAACAGAGTCGCACAAGTCAGAATTCTGCTCACAATCGGACGAAAATCGCACAGTGTATGCCCAGCTTTAAAGATGAAATTGGAATTATGTTATTGTGGTCGGCCCTCGTGAGGGTATCGCACAGCTGAAGCAGAGCTATGAACTGATTGTCATGGTTCATGAATTCACTGGTTCATTCTGTGTGTGTGTGTGTGTGTGTGTGTGTGTGTGTGTGTGGAGTAGGAGTGGGAGGCGTGGTTTCTGATTACCAGTTCATCAGATCATTACCACCACCTGCTGCACTTGATTACCCGGTCTACATATTGGCTTGCTAACCACCCTGTGTTTGTCAGATTGTTTGGTGTTGTTCCGTGGTCCTGTCCTGTTCCCCTCCCGTTTCATCCGGTGGATCCTGTTCGTATGGATCCTGTTATGGATCCTGTTCGTGTCTGTGAATGTTCTCACCGTGGTGGATCAGCTCCCGGATCTGGTTGACCATTGAGTCCCTGCGTCACCCGGATCAAAGCCTGCTAACATCATCTGACCTATCTGGTATCTTCTACAGTGTAAAAAGAAGGAGCCTGCCAACACATCTGACCTCCCTTGTATCTACTAACTGTGTTCTGAGAAATAAATATCTATTTGATTTCACTCACGCTTGAATCCGCTTCTGTTTTATGACAGAACGATCTGACCAACCATGGATTCAGCGAGTGCGACTAACCTCCAGGAATTTCTATCAAACAGCAATGCGCACCTCGACCATCAGGAGGAACAGATGGCGATCACGGGTCGCGTGGTGCAGGCTTTGGTGGTCCAGGTGTCCGAGCTCACCCAGAGGATTCAACAACTTCCTGGTCCCACTGCGCCAACCCCACCGAACGTTCCCCCCACCATCAGCCACCCAAGTCCGGGTCAGGAGCCGCGGTAGACATTCGCTACAGAATGGACTAAGGTAGTGCTGGTGATCACGCTGCTCTCCGGATGCGCGGCTCAATGGGGAATGGCGGTGTGGGAGAACCAACACCAATGCTGCTCCTCGTTCCAGGCCCTGACCGAAGAAATGAAACGGGTGTTTGACCGGTCAGTCGTTGGGTGCGAGGCGGCGCGGCAGTTGTCGGATCTTTACCAGGGAGATAGGTCCGTCTCCGACTACTCGATTGAATTCCGCACCCTGGCACCTGAGTCGCAATGGAATGAGGACGCGCAGTGGCACAGATTCCTGCATGGGTTGGCTGACCGCATCCAACAGGAGATCTATGCTCTGGACCTGCCCACGAGCTTCGACGGACTAGTCAAACTGTTTTTGCTCGACTGGAACGTAGGAAGCAACAAGCATCGTCGTCCTCGAGTCCAGGGATTCCCGGATGGTCTGCGGCCAGAGTCATGGATGCGGTCGGCCCGTCACTGGATCACGAACCCATGCAGGTCGGTAAAACTCGGCTTTCCCAGGAGGAGAGAGATCGGGTCAGGCGAATGGCTTATGCCTGTACTGCGGTGGTAATGGACACTTCTTGGACCGTTGTCCACTAAAAGCCAGCGCCCGCCAGTAGAACGGAGGTTACTGGCAGGCGGTCCTTCTCGAGGAAACCCTTCATCAGCCACTCTCCTCCCGGTAAGACTTCAACGGGCGACCTCCACTCATCAGTGTCAGACCTTAGTGGATTCGGGAGCTGAAGGTAACTTTTTGGACAGAACTCGCTATTCACCTTCAGAGTCCTCTCACCCCCTCACCCACAAGATATCAGTCAGTGCACTTGATGGACTGAGCCTCCCGGACATATCATTCAAGACTAACACTGTCACAGTCATCACTGGAGGGAACCACACGGAGGAGATTCTTTTTTTTTTTACTTTGCGATTCAGGGCTTCCGTACACAACTTTTAAAAAGAGGGGAAAAAATAGAATGCGATTGATAATGGCAGTGAAAAGAGAGAACTTATTTTTTGTAATTTGATGCAAAAGTAATAAACTACTTATTATTAGTGTTATAATTGTACGTACATTTAAAAAAAAATGAAAATGCAAAAAACTGGAGAATTTACAATACTGAAGACGGTTAAAACGCGTTACATTAAATGAGAGTACAATACAGTCTGTGAAAATGGTCTATATACTAGCACACACACACACACACACACACACACACACACACACACACACAATGTTACTCTAAAAATGTTAAAGGGATTGTTCACCCTGAAATGAAAATAAAGTCATCTTTTACTCACCCTGCTGATGTCCTGTCTCCTTCTATCTTTTTTTAAATGTTGAAAAAGCGTCCTGCACGCGCTCCTCCATATAATGCGATTCCTGTCTAAAACTTTACAAAAAGGATACAAAAGTATCACGCAATGATACAGGGATATGCGCGCCATATATGGAAAGTGTTCAGGATCATACTATAAGGTTTTGTGAGAAAGAAACCTTGTTATTAAGTCAAAACACTTGGCTGTTACTCTGCGTGTGTTCCTCTGAGCGTGCGCTAGACGTCAGCGCCGCTAATGCAATGTTGTCATGACAACCGGTAAAAAGCATTCGCTTCAGGAGGTTTACCTCATTTAGTATTATTGTATTATTTATTATTATTAACCTTAAAGAGACGAGAATCGCGTTTGTTTCTATTGAGTCTGATTTCTCAAAATGGTACGTGTGTGTGCTTATCCTGGGTGCCATGACAACAGTGCGAGTTATAGTAATATGCTGACGGCTTACAGGAATGCGCACAGAGTAACGGCCGAGCTCAGTGTTTTGACTGAATAAATGCTGTTTCTTTCTCGCAAACCCTTATGCTGCGTTCGCACCGATCTGCGAATAGAGCGTCTGGAGTGAGTGGTTTCCCTCCTGAACACTTTCCATATGTGGCAAGTGTTTCCCTGTATCACTGCCTGATACTTTTATATCATTTTTGTAAAGTTTAGCCTGGATTCACTGCCATTCACAGCCATTGAGAAACGCCTGCAGGACTGTTTTTTTGTTTGTTTTTCTGCTAATGAGGTCCAAAAAAGATAGAAGGACATATGGCCAACAGCAGTGTGACTTTATTTTCATTCCAGGGTGACTCTAACATTTTTATTAATTAATAATAAAAATATCACAGGACAAAGTGAAATTCCATTAAATAAAAACACAATGTCCAATGGGATTCTAAGAATCCAATAAGATCTTGCAGGACAAAGTGAAATTCCGTTAAAATAAATCAGAATGTCCAATAGGATTCTAAGAATCCAATACGATCCTACAGGACGAAGTGAAAATCTCTTAAAATAAATCAGGATGTCCAATAGGATTCTGAGAATCCAATAAGATCCTACAGGACTAAGTTAAATTCCAATAGGATTTTTTGACATGGGGCCAACCGAGGTTGAGGGTGTTTGTTTCCACGAATGGGCAATTGGAATGCCACCTTTAGAAGTCGACGATTCTGCCGGCGAGAGGACTGAACGATGCTGTGTAACACAGTATGAAGGCTTTCTGCCTTTGTTGAGTCAAAGTGTACTTGAAGTTATATTCTCCTTACCTCGTATAAACTGGAGGCGTCGACCAAGGCCCGAAGGACCTGGTGGTACACTTACTGTGGAGTAAGTATTCTTTTTGTGTAAATACTTGTGTAAATAGTATGGTGTTACATGTTTAGGATGGCAGTATTATTTATTCTATGCACTTGATTTCCAGACAGCTCAGGTTGGTGGCATACTGAGTTGTGCTTGAATGGATGTTGAAAGGGGAAACACTTAGAAGAGGTAACAGGAAGGTTCTTCCCTCCTGTGTTGTTCACGCTGTCTTGATCCTATGTGGGCTTCAGAGAGGCAGAAGATGCTTTTGCTATGATCTAGAGTGTACTAATCTGCTGTGTTACAATGCAAGTATTTTGGATAAAAATAGTACTCAGATGTTTAACATTTGGTTATCCAACTTTTCTATTAGTTTGTTATTTGATATTAAAAAAATATTTTCTACATATTTTAGGCATTACATATGCCAGCACTCAATAAATAACCTTATGCAACCTTTATACTGTGTTGTAATGTTTTTTTTATTTTTATACTGTGTTGTTTTTCTTTGTACATGGCACACTTCCACTAAGCAATAAATAAACAAGTATGCACTGGAACGGGGTGAGACCGGTGGAAGGCTGGCGTAGGGAGCTCTATGCGTACTCAGCCCAACCGAGGAGCTGGTTCCAGGAGTTCTGGTGGCCGTGACAGAAGGTACGGAGGAAGCGGCCGATCTCCTGGATCTTCCTCTCTGTCTGCCCGTTCGACTGCAGGTGGTATCTGGACGTCACACCTAGGAGCTGGTGGAACGCTCTCCAGACCTTAGAAATAAACTGGGGAAATGTCCTCCGAAAACCCGAAGTAACGGAAGATGTTGTTAAACATTACTTCTGCGGTTTCCATGATGGTGGGTAAACCTCTCAAGGGGATCAGACGGCAGGATTTGGAGAATCGGTCTACCACTACCAGGATGCAGGTATGGTTCTCGGAGACGGTGAGATCTGTAATGAAGTCTAATCCTAGGTGTGACCATGGTCGGTTGGGAACGGGCAGATGATGAAGTTTGCCGGAGGGAAGATAGTGGGGGCTATCTGCACGTACCTTCTGACGTTGGATGCCATGCGTGGCCACCAGAAGCGTTGTTTGAAAAGCGAGAGGGTTTCATTGACCCCCAGGTGGCCAGTGCCCAGAGAAGAATGCAAGGAGTGGATGAGGGGGTTACGTCGGGTGCGGGCCATGTACTGCAAGCCCGGTGGACAGCCCGGCGGGGTGTTGGTGGAGACATTGGGGGAGGGCTGGGTCTCTTCGGACCAGACAATGGGACTGACGAATAGCTGGGCAGGGACGATGGGCTCGGATTCCTCGACCCTCTCGGAAGGATAATACTCAATGTTGTTGCAGGTGAACCAGGGAGACGAAACATGGAAGCCAGGGACACGATGGAGACAGGAGATGAGGACGAGGAGACACACTGGAGACGAGGAAGCAGGTACCCAGATAGCAGACAAACACTGAATCAATGTTGAATCAATGTTAATGCATCAACTAAAATATCATTGAATCAATGTTGAAATTTAACATTGATTTTTCATCAGGTTTGCACCCTGAAATAATGTTATTTCAACGATTAAAAATAGATCAAGATGGGCATAAAATCACTATTTTTTCAACTATAATTAAATCATTTATTTAACACTGAATCAACATTGAATCAATGTTGATGCATTGATCAAATTATCATTGAAACAATGTTGAAATTTAACATTGATTTTTCATCAGGTTTGCACCCTGAAATAATGTTATTTCAATGATGAAAAATAGATCAAGATGGGCATAAAATCAATATTTTTCAACTTAAATTAAATCACTTATTTAACATTGAATCAACATAGAAGCACTTTAAAATCAATCTTGCTTTATGTACAGCAGGATTCTATGCCCGTTAATTGTCTCTTTATTTTATTCCTTTCAATCAGAGACCATGTATGGCTGCAATTGATATGATTTTGTATCAAAAAGTCACTCAAAGTAAACAACATCCTTCAGTTCACATGCAAATGTATTTATTTATGCCCCACAATTACAACAGGAAATCTCACATTGTCTTAAAACAATTACATCTGAATTTATAACACAAATGCCTGGAGAAGAGCCTGGAAAAACATGACAACCTGCATCTGCAAAATGGAAGTAATACAAATGGAAACTTGCCAATAAGGACAGAAATGGGACAGTACTACTGAAAGAAAGAAGGTAGAAGAAAGAATTAAATACTCTAAACTCTGGGGTTTCCACCATGAGCAATGCCCCAAGCCTTTCAGGGCGTAATGGAGACATTTTTGCACCATCCCAGCAAAGATAAACTCTGAGGCCTCCTTTTATCAGCATTCACTTGTAAGGCATCTAAAACAACAAGAAGTTAGTACATATTTGGAAGTGTGGTTAATTAAACATTATAAATGTACTCCAAAATTAAGTGAAACTTGAAATTTTATCAAAATCTTTACATCCCAGTTAAAACTCACTGAATTTAAATTCAAGACTATTTAATTAATTTTAGTATATACTTTTCCCTTTAAAGCATCTGCAGACTCACAGGAGGAATGAATGGAAAAGCAAAGTGAAATCCGATGTTTTATCTTATGTTATTATTATATTTAATAGTAAATAATAGTAAAGAAATAAATAAAAGTGTGAAAGTGAAACAAGTAAATTAATGATCAAGTAGCTAAATTAATAAAAGAGGAGCTGGATAAGCTACACAGTGATTTGGAAGAGATTATCCATTTACAACACGAACTGGAGGCAACAGTTTGCTAAATTTCTGCAGTTTGATATAGCAGTTTGATATAGCTGCCTACAGAACTAAAGATCTCACTCTTTTCTTGCCGCATTAAAGATGAAATTGGAATTGTGTAATTGTGGTCGGCCCTCGTGAGGGTATCGCACAGCTGAAGCAGAGCTGCGAACTGATTGTCCTATTTCCCTTCACCTGCCGATATGTCAATCAGTCCGTAGCTCTGCTTCAGCTGTGCGATACCCTCACAGTGGAGACCAGAATTACTGCCATGACAGAAATTCATCTAGCCGTCCGATCGCCTCTCGTTTCTACACTGGACGAATATGGGATGACAGAGTATGAATGGTACAATGAATGCATGTACGGCACCATTTCCACAAATACACAAATCTTATTTGTTGCACGCACAAATCATTTTGATACTAAAATCATCCCATAGACGAACACCTCACAACAAACGACGCATGACAAAGTTAAAAATTGGCCCGAGCCAAATAAGAGTTGCACGACTCAGAATTCGGTTCGAAATCGTACAAAAATCACAGTATATGGCAATCTTAAGAAATAAAGATGAATACAAATTTGATAGGGTTTGGTGAAAAACAAACTGAAACTCAATGTATTAAGATTATCCTGGCCACTGGTTGTGTACGAGGGCGTTCACGTGACTCTATTAACATCGCAGTTCACTCTGACTCGCCCAGGAGAAGCACAAAAGTTGTAAGAAATAAAGAAAAATAAAAACACAAATGAAAATTGAGATGCATTTTATTAATATTTTTGTACTTACCTCTGAAAAACACTGTCGCTGTCCTGCGTGTGTCTTTTTCATGCTTGAAGTCTGTTAAACTGTGCTTTGATCTGATTGGTGGTTGGCAGCCAGATTAAAGCTGCATTACCGCCACCTACTGGATTGGATTGTGGCGCATTCAATAAGTAGGGGAAAATATTCTAAATTCTTTATTAACAGTCACAAAAATCTTTATGTGACAGTCATTATATATCTCGCTGCTTGCTTGCGCTGTGTAGCTAGCAGAAAAAAATTGGGGATTGGAGATGTTTTACATGATGGAGGAGATTTTAAAACAATAATTAAAACATAAATATTAATAATACTAATGATAATCAACTGGTGTATCTCATTGAGTTCAATTTACGGTAGGATTTCTTTGAAAATCCATACACTCGTTGGAGGAGATTCATCCTTTGTGGATAATGAATGTTCACAGAAATGTACCCAATTGATTTGGATTTCCTTTAACGTGTTGAATGATGGGACAGATAGATTGATAGTAATTAAGTCTCACCAGTGGAGAATTAAGCTGACCAAAAATCAACATTGATTCAGTGTTTGTCTTTTCAACTCTGAAAAGCATGGAAATTTTAACATTGGTCCAATATTATTTAGCATTGAATTTTCAACATTGGTCCAATATTTTTTTAGCATCAGATTTTCAACATTGATCCAATATTACTTAGCATTGAAATTTCAAGCTCAACCAATATGATGATTCTGATGGAACTTCAACATTGATTCAATGTTTGTCTTTTCAACACTGGAAAGCATGGAATTATCAAACATTGATCCAATATTATTTAGCATTGAATTTTCAACATTGGTCCAATATGTTTTTAGCATCGGATTTTCAACATTGATCCAATATTACTTAGCATTGAAATTTCAACCTCAACCAAAATGATGATTCTGATGGAATTTCAACATTGACTCAATGTCACAATGCTATCTGGGTAAGTATCACAGGGGAGTCCTTGAGGTAAGCAAACATAGAGGTGTTGTGCAAATGAGACCTGACAAAGACTGAGTGAGTGTGTGGAGCTTATGCTTAGTTCAGACTGCCCGATTTTAGCCCCGATTTTGACTCGCCGACAGGTTTTGCGGAATCGCAGACAAATGCACGAAATCGTAGGCAAATCTGTGCTTGTGCACACGAGTGACAATCATGCAGTGTGAATGATCAAGGATAGGATTAGAGAGAATCGCCGACAAGTCGCCGACGCCAGCAAGATATTTGACATGCTAAATATCTGGACCTGTCAGCGATTCATAATCCTGCTGTGTGAAATGCGTTCTGACTCAACATTACATCGACGATGACCGACAGCAAATGAGAGAGCAAGATATGGGAGGAGTCATAGACCAGAATATCAGTATTTTAATAGATATATTTACAATTCTATCAAACAGAAGCAAAGCCCAAACATTTGCACGTCCATCCGCAGCAGCAGAACATTGATAAATTATTTATTTACCTCAAACTCTCTTTGCAGTCATTGCACCCTGTGTCTCTCCAACAATTTCCTCCACCATAATCTTTTTTATTGTTCTCCTTTTCACTGCAAATGAGCGCACAGACAACTTGGAGCGCAAACTTTCTGCAGTTTATAATTTTTAATATCAATTCCAGTCTCGCGCAAGAACTCCAATCTGATGCACGTGTGATCTCGCGTTGTTTACTTGTCACATCGCACGTGGGTTTGGTTGGGAACGCTGGGAAACGTAGTTTACGAAGCGGGAGAGAGAGAGTTGTCGGCGATTATTCCTCTTGTACAGTCATGCAGTGTGAAACCTCCTGTCGCCGATCCGTCGTGCAGTTTGAACACAGCAGTGACTGAATGCTAGGGATGGCTGACGCGAAACTGACGTTTCAATGCTGTGTCGAGATCCCGAAGCGCAGATGTTTCAAAACACCGTCCGAACAGTGATTCGACACCCACGTGTCACGTGACTACAGCTAAATGAAGCCGAAGTGTTTCATCAGGTGCGCCTGTCGAAACTGCTTTGATTGAAAGAGGCGGAAACAAACCACACAGTCACACATCTGTATGAACCGAATTCCCCACAGTTTAAAAGTGAAGTTAATACATATTCACCTCGTGGGTTTTGTGAGAGGAGATACATTTTGTGATAGCAGTGATTTTGTGATAGTAGTGAGATTAATAGTAAGCTTTGGTTAGTTATATTTAGGCTAGATTTAAATTAGATATATTGAATGATATGTATAGACAGTGACAGATAGTTAGGATAGATATAGGCTAGTGCCACATTCATATAGGCAAAGTTAGATAGTGACAGATAGCACAGCATATAGAATTATATAGCTATAGATATATATTCATAGCTGATATAAAGATAGGGAAACGCCAAATAAAGTGAGATGTATGATTTGTGATAGGCAGCTAGCCTACTGCAACAATACATCATCCATGATGCGCCATTTGAGGAGCACTCATCCTGCCATTTTGGAGGGTGCAGAGGATGGTAACGTTCCCCCTGTACCTAGGCCTGCCACTGACACTGCTGGGTCGTCTAAGCAGGCTATGCATTGTTTGAAATATAATTCAGATAAAGTCAAAAAGTGTTGTTGGGACACTATTTAGAAAGTCTATAGTTTTAAATAGGCTTAGGCTATTCCTGTGTCAACCACCCCTACAAAGTAATGTCCCAATCACAATGCCCAATTGTGTTAAAGACAGCAACTACTGGTGAGCAGTTTCAGTCTTCATCTAACTTTATGGAGATATGTCATGTGAATAATTATGTCACTTATACATAATATACCGGTATGCTGTCAGTTTATGCTTTGTAACTAATTGTTGATTTAAATTTCATTCAGAGCCACAAATGTCAACACCAGGCCCATCATCATCCTCAACACCAACAGAAACCCAGGACAGTTTATGGGAACTCTTTGATAGTCATATCCGTGAAGCCCATACGACACACAGTGCAACAGCTGATGCGACAGTAGAAGTGAAAAAGTACCTCAAGGATGCGTTTTTTTGCCTAGAACGCATGATCCACTCACTTACTGGAAAGAGAGAGCAGCAATTTCCCCTCATTTGTATGTACTTGCTACAAAATATTTGTGCATGCCAGCAAAAAGTGTGCCTTGTGAGAGGATTTTCAAAGGCTGGAGAAATTATATGTAAAAAAAAAAGAAGTCGACTAAGTCCTTCAACAGCAGAGCAATTAATATTTTTGAATAAAAATATGATGTAAAAACTGACACATTGTGGCTGTATTTATTAATCCTCATTTCTCATGACAAAAACACTCAAGTTATTCACAACAAGAAGGTGACAGGTTACAAAACCAAGTTGTCAGACAGATGTTAATTTTTTTATTATTTTTTTACATGGATCACTGTCAAGGTTATTTCAGAACAATACAAACAACTAGATGGCGTCACAGAGACCGTTGTCGGGTTTGAAAATCGTGCAGTCTGAACTAGGCTTTATGTGCAGGCAGTGATGAGTTGATGATGGTGCAGGTGTGTGTGATCAATAGTCCAGAGAGACTGATCGTGGTGCTTGAGAGTGGGAGGAGCCTGGCGTGCTTGTGATAGCAATATTGGCAGGTAGACTGGGAACTGACAAGTGGGATGACTGGTCCTTGAAAATAATTTGTGGGCGTGTCTGTTACAAGAGTCGGATGGAGGTAATAAATATAAAATATTTTTTGCTGAAGTAAATCAGTGGGCTAGGAAGATGAGTATGAAACAGGGAAGTATTGTGTAGAGCATACTAGATGGCTACCTATGCCCTATTGGGTGCTGCCTGAACTTAACATTGAGCTGGGCTTTCTTGAAGGAAAAGGCAAGAGGGAGGTGACACCAAGAATAGTTGAATATCTTAATTTAATAAGCGAGGATACTATGATTGTTTTTACAGATGGATCTAGAGATCCAGCTAATGGACGAGCTGGATTTGGGCTGTATGTAGAGCAGCTAGGGCTGAGGATTGGCCGACGCATTTCCAATGGTAGTTCTGTACTTTCTGAGTTAATGGCAATTCTATGGACACTATGGTGGATTGAGGAAGTTAGATCTAGGGAAGTTATTATCTGTTCTGATTCTGCAGCTGCTCTGGAAACTTTAAGAGTAGGACAATCTAAAGCTCGACCTGACATTGTAAATGACATCTTGAGTGTTATTTTTAGGATTAGGTTTGCATGCAGCATCAGTTTTTGCTGGCTTTCTGGGCACGGTGGGGTGAGGGGGAATGACCAGGCGGACCACATTGCAAAGGAGAGTTTAGGAAGGGAAATAGATATCCATGTATCAATGGGAAGAGTGGAACTGAGATAAATATTTAAAGAGGGCTTATTAAAAGAATGGCTGGGTGGGAAAAGGAAAGCAGGGGAAGACACTATTTTTCTATACAATCTGATGTTAGGAAAATATGTCTTTGTGACTTCCTTCTACGTAGGGATTCAGTTAAACTGTGTAGATTGAGGTTGGGGCACTGTGGGTTAAATTATTATTTGTGCATTGTAGGAAAGCATGTCTCTGGCTTGAGTGACTGTGGGAGTATGGAGGCAGTAGGACATGTTTTCCTGGAATGTAGAAGGTATAGGGCAGAAATAAAGGATTTTTTTGTTAAATTGACCGGACTTGGAGTTGAAGCTTTTTCTGTTTTATCTTTGTTTGGACACAGTGACAAGCATAAACTGATCTCCGAGGCAGTTCTACAATTCCTGCTTGACACAGGACTGTATGTAAGAATCTTGTTTAAATCTTGACCTGTGGAGGGCAGTAATACGCTTAGTAGCGTCTACTCTGCCGGAATCCCAAGCGAAGAAGAAGAAGAAGAATTTGTGGGTCCTTCCGGAATTCCAGAACCTTATAAACCAGAGCTTCTCTAAATGTTTGCGTGGTGGGTGCGAAGAGTTTCCTGGTAACACTCTTTCGAATGCTTGGGAAATACAACATTTTACCGAGGTACAGAAATAAGACAAACAGTACTGTACAATATATACACTTATGTTCACTTTTTATAATTTGGATTAATCTATTGTGTGAATCATTTGTTATGGTTTTCCTGTTCAGTTACCAGCAGTGGTTGTGGCCTGTTTACGCTGTACATTTTCATTATGGTCCATGTAAAAGACCATTAAATCCCCCAATCACTGAAATGGGCTGTCACCTTTACCTCCATCCATAGAGGGCAGTGTTGCATTGAATGCAGGAAGAAGACTTTCTCAAAAAGGGACTTTAATATTAAACTTCAGCCAAATGTTACAAATGAACTTTTTATTTTAATGTTCGTTTGTCAAATAATGCTTGAGAAATACTTAATGCCGTACTCTTTTTTGTTTTCAAGAGTGTTTGTTTCTTACCTCACATACTTTTATTTTGAAGTGTAGATAAGGAAGCGCTGCAGCGCTGTGTGTATGTTGGTGCACTTTTTCATGAAACATCATTCTGATTAACGCTACCAGAGAGGAAAGGTTAATCTTTGGGTACTCTCTGTGTATTTACGTTTAAAAGGTTTCTCTCTACCATATAGCTCCTGGCTGATGAAGGGCACAAGGTACTGTTTGAATTTTATTCTTCAAAGTACATTTTGAGAGACATTGAAGTGTTTATATTTTCTATCTATTTACATTCAGTGGGTGATTTCTCTTGGTGTGCGCTTGAGATGGCTTGTTTACAGTAAATCAAGTCTTGATTTGAGATATTAATGTTTTTCTCTCTAATTTGAAATTGTCAGTTGTACCAAAATTAATTAATTGCAGCGCAGGTGTTTCATTTAGTTAATATTGCTCTCTTAAAGGGAGATTGTTGTAAATAAAACAATTTATAAATTCATAGGTCATTCAGGCACTTTGATAGAAGTTTGTCAATTGTTTTAAAACTAATTTTGCTAAGTGCTTTATGTGCATTAAAGGTTGCTACTGTCAATGTTAACATAATTTGTTATTCAAGCTTACTACAGGACAGTAATGCAAGGTTATTACATTAGCCTGTATATTAAAATATGCTTTGTCTCAAACTGTATTGTGTAGGCCATCTAGATTGCAAATGTATATGTATTAGTTTATGGACATTTATACAATTTGCACAGATGTCTAATTATTGTCTGTTTGTTTGTTTTATTCAGCTCTTACTGTGTTTTTTTTTTTTTAATTAAACCCTTTACAAACATCAGTTCCTGAGAGTAATATTCCGTTACAGTTAGTACAGTTAGTAGTAACGATTTTATGAATTTCTTCACTGAGAAAATAGAAAGCATCAGAAACAGAATTGTAAATGTACAACCTTTAATGATGTCTTATGATTCAACCTCAATTATCGCCCCTCAAGAACTACTACACCGCTTTACAACTATAGGACAGGAAGAGCTAAATAAACTTATCATTGCATCTAAACCAACAACATGTTTATTAGATCCAATACCCACTAAACTACTGAAAGAGCTGTTACCTGTAGTGGAAGAGCCTCTTCTCAATATTATTAACTCGTATTTATCTTTAGGTCAAGAATATTTAAGTTGGCAGTCATAAAACCTCTCATTAAGAAGCCACAATTAGATCATAATAGCCTAGCAAATTACAGACCCATTTCTAATCTTCCATTTATGTCTAAAATACTAGAAAAAGTTGTGTCTGCTCAATTGTGCTCTTTCTTGAGAAGCGAGAAAGGAGAAGCGTCCAGGTCCGTGAAGAGCCGCGAGCCGTATCCTGTCAGCTGGCGCGGAAGCGTCAGTGGAAGCGTTCAGCCCTCGTGTGAAGACCGACTCGGGTAAAGACATCTTCTTTCGACTCTACCTGTGATCGACTCCACCGAAGAGCGAACACCGACACAGCACTTAAGTATCTAATTTTTCTGTCCTTTTCCACCTTCCTTTCTCTCTTACAATGTGCTTTCAATACATTCCCACTGTCTCTCGACCACGATCCACTGTCACACGCAGAAGGCAGCGCAACACTGCTAATCTGCGTCTAATTCCCTCCTCCACTAATGCCCCTCGCTCTTTTTCTGTTGGTCTATGGAACTGTCAGTCAGCTGTCAACAAAGCTGATTTCATTCCGGCCTTTGCCTCTCACTCCACTCTCAATATCTTGGCTTTGACTGAGACCTGGATCCGTCCAGATGACTCAGCAACCCCTGCTGCTCTCTCTAACAATTTCTCTTTCTCACACACCTCGTCACACTGGGAGGCGGAGGAACAGGTCTTCTCATTACTAACAATTGGAAATACTCAACCCACACCTCTCTATGCAACAACAACTCATTCGAATACCATGCTATTACAGTCTCAACTCCCGTTAAAATCCATCTTGTAGTCATTTACCGTCCCCCAGGTCAATTGGGCACCTTTGTTGAGGAACTAGATGTGCTGCTGTCCTCATTTCCGGAGGATGGCAGCCCACTTGTAATTCTTGGCGACTTCAATATTCACCTGGACAAACCATATGCTACAGACTTCCACTCCTCCTAGCCTCATTCGATCTCAACGACATGTCACCTCACACACCCACAAATCTGGTAACCAACTTGACCTCATATACACGCAACTGCACTACAGATAACATCCTGGTCAAACCCTACACACCTCAGACCATTACTTCATCACTTTTAATCTACAACTTACTGCTCCCGCATTCCCAATCCACAACCAGTTACTTTCAGACGAAACCTCGCTCTCTTTCTCCCTCTCATCTCTCCTCTGCTGTGTCATCCTCTCTTCCCTCACCCACACAGTTCTCATCCATGGATGTCAACACTGCAACAGACACTCTATGCTCGACTTTAACTTCTTGTCTAGATAGTATCTGCCCTCTGTCTTCTAGGCCAGCACGCCCCACTCCTGCTAACCCATGGTTATCTGATGTTCTTCGTGAACACCGGACAAAACTAAGGGCAGCAGAGAGAAAATGGCGAAAATCAAACGACCCGTCTGACCTGGGTAAATATCAATCTCTGCTCTCATCATTCTCAGATGATGTCCATGTAGCTAAATCCTCATATTTCCACAACAAAATCACCAGCACCTCTAACACACGCACACTCTTCAGAACATTCAACTCTCTCCTCTGTCCACCTCCACCACCTTCCACCACCTCCTTATCTGCAGACGACTTTGCCCACTTCTTCACAAATAAAACTACAACCATCAGCAGTCAGTTCCCACCCCTGCACACACAGGATTTTAGATCAGCCACATCCACAGCCAAACATCTTCTCTCATCCTTCTCTACACTCACTGAGCCAGAAGTATCTAAACTTCTCCTCTCCAGTCATCCCACCACCTGCCCTCTAGATCCTATCCCCTCACACCTTCTACAAGCCATCTCTCCCACACTTCTACCAGCACTCACACACATCATCAACACATCTCTCAGCACTGGCTTTTTCCCTACCACATTCAAGCAGGCCCGGGTCACCCCACTGCTTAAGAAACCCACTCTAGACACATCACTTGTAGAGAACTACAGACCTATTTCTCTCCTGCCTTACATAAAAACACTTGAGCGGGTTGTTCTCAACCAGGTTTCATTTTTCCTCTCACAGTCAAATCAGCTGGACGTTAACCAGTCAGGTTTCAAAAAGGCCCACTCAACAGAGACTGCATTACTGTCAGTCACTGAAGCCCTGCAGATGGCAAAAGCTGCTTCCAGATCATCAGTCCTAATCCTCCTCGATCTATCTGCTGCATTTGACACAGTGAATCACCAGATTCTTCTGTCCACCCTCTCATCACTGGGCATCACAGGGACTCCACTCCACTGGTTTGAGTCTTACCTCACAGGTAGGTCTTTCAAGGTTGCCTGGAGGTGAGGTATCCAAAGCACATCAACTGACCACGGGGGTTCCTCAGGGCTCAGTGCTGGGACCTCTACTCTTCTCCATTTACACTACGTCACTGGGACCCATCATACAGGCACATGGCTTCTCATACCATTGCTATGCTGATGACACTCAACTCTATCTTTCATTTAAACCAGATGACCCCACAGTAAATGTACGCATCTCAAGCTGTCTGGCAGACATCTCGGCATGGATGAAAGAACACCACCTTCAGCTCAACCTGGCAAAGACTGAGTTCTCGTCTTCCCTGCCAATCCGACTCTACAACACAACTTCACCATCCAGCAAGGTTCATCTCTGATTACCCCCTCAGGGTCGGTCAGAAATCTTGGAGTAATCTTTGATGACCAGCTGTCCTTCAAAGACCACATTTCAAAGACAGCTCGATCATGCAGGTTTGCTCTGCACAACATCAGGAAGATCAGACCATTCCTTACAGAGCATGCAACACAACTTCTCGTCCAGGCCCTTGTCATTTCTAGGCTTGACTACTGCAATGCGCTTCTGGCTGGTCTTCCATCGTGTGCAATCAAAACTCTTCAATTGATTCAGAATGCTGCAGCACGTCTTGTATTCAATGAGCCCAAAGGGCCCATGTCACACCTCTCTTCATCTCTCTGCACTGGCTGCCACTTGATGCCCGCATCAAGTTCAAGGCCTTGACACTCGCTTATGGATCCACCACAGGCTCGGCACCAGCATATTTCGACTCGCTCCAACGAGTCTACACTACCAGAAGCCTTGGCTCAGGTAAGGAGCGTAGGCTTATGGTACCATCACTGAGAGGCATGAAATCCCTCTCCAGAACTTTTCATTCACCGTTCCTGGCTGGTGGAACAATCTTCCTACCTCCATCCGGATGGCAGAATCACTGTCATCATTCAAAAGACAGCTAAAAACTCATCTCTTCCGTGAGCACTTATCATAAAAAAAAAAAACCTCTTCTCTTTTATTCCTCCTTATTCTAGCTTAAGCTTATTCTATGTAATATCCAAAGCTTGGTATTTAAGGCACTTTTTGCGTTTTGCGCCTATTCATGACCGATCGCTTCCTGTACTCCTATGTTGTAAGTCGCTTTGGATAAAAGCGTCTGCTAAATGCCTAAATGTAAATGTAGATGTAAATGTTCTTGCAAGAAAATGATATCTATGAAAAATTTCAATCCGGATTCAGACCACACCATAGCACAGAAACTGCGCTCGTTAAAATCACAAATGATTTACTTCTAGCTTCTGACCAAGGCTGTATCTCAATACTAGTTCTACTCGATCTTAGTGCTGCGTTCGATACTATAGATCATAAAATACTCTTAGACCGACTTCAAAATTACACTGGTGTTCAGGGAAAGGCATTAAACTGGTTTAGATCGTACTTATCAGACCGCTACCATTTTGTCTGTCTAAATGGGGAAAAATCAAAGATAACGTCAGTAGACTATGGGGTGCCGCAAGGATCTGTGTTAGGCCCTCTGCTATTCTCAATATATATGCTGCCACTTGGTAATATTATAAGAAAACATGGAATTAATTTCCACTGTTATGCTGATGACACTCAATTATATATTTCATCACGACCAGATGAAAACGCTAAATTATCTAAACTGACAGCGTGTGTTGAAGATATTAAATACTGGATGACGTGTAATTTTCTGCTATTAAATTCAGATAAAACAGAGGTATTACTTATTGGTCCAAAAAATGGCCCACAAAACCTCTCACAACACAACTTTAACTTGGAAGGACGTCCTGTCACTTTATCCACTACAGTAAAAGACCTGGGTGTTATATTAGACCGCAACTTGTCTTTCGAAAATCATATTTCATATGTTACAAGAACAGCATTTTCACCTTAGAAACATTGCTAAGCTACGTAACATGCTATCTATTTCTGATGCAGAAAAGTTAGTTCATGCATTCATGACCTCGAGACTAGATTACTGTAATGCTTTATTAGCTGGTTGTCCTGCATCCTCAATAAACAAGCTACAGTTAGTCCAAGCGCAGCTGCTAGAGTTCTTACTAGGTCAAGAAAATATGATCATATAACACCAATTTTATCATCTCTACACTGGTTACCTATTAAGTTCCATTATCAATTACAAAGTATTGCTACTGACCTATAAAGCCTAAATGGTTTAGCTCCAGTGTATTTAACTGATCTTCTATCGCCCTACAATCCATCGCTCTTTAAGATCACTAAACTCAGGCTTCTGGTCGTTCCTAGGATATCTAAGTCCACTAAAGGAGGAGGGCATTTTCACATTTAGCTCTAAACTCTGGAATAGTCTTCCTGATATTGTTAGAGTTCAGACTCGCTGTCCCAGTTTAAAACTAGATTAAAGACGCATCTCTTTAGCCAAGCATTCACATTATAATTACCTTTTATACTACAGTTAAATCGGATCAAAAGTATTAATATTCTGAACAGCAGCTATGCTAATTATTTCCCATCTGCTTTTCTGTTATTATCTTGGGACACTAGTCCTGAGGTAAATAGTTGGTCAGCTCCAGTTTGTATCCAGCCTCTCATGGAGACTTCAGATGCCCCAACACCTGTGATGAGACGACTCAACGCCTGTGAAGAGACGACGCAACGCCAGCGCTGTTATAGCGGCCTAAAATAATACATGATTGATTAATTTTTTCTAACATTTTTCAATGTACATTTATAAAATGCACTTTCTGTAAAGCTGCTTTGAAACAATGTCTATTGTGAAAAGCGCTATACAAATATATTTGAATTTAATTTAATTGAGTAATTGTATCTGTTCAGCCGGGAATGCTACAGTCCATGATGGCCAGCTGTGTTCGAGCTAACATGGATGGGTAATGGAAGTGTAGCTGCTTCTGACAGTACTTGAGTAGCACAGAATGGAACACTTCAAGCGTGCCTGTAAAATAAATAAATAAATTCAGGCTGTTGTAACACAAACACATTCCATATTTACACATGTCGCTGTTGTTATAACATGCCTGTATGGTTAAACAGGGACATTTGGCATAGGTCCTTCAGAAAACCTTAGGGTATGGTACACACAAGACTCTTTTTTGAGCCACCTGTTCCGTCTCTGTCGGTCAGGACTGAGGTCGCCATGGAGACATCTGTGCTGTATACCATCCTGAGTCCAACTATGTTCTCCACAAATGTGATGCAGTAGTGACTTCCAATTCCAGATCAAGCCCTAGTAAAAAGTAAAAAATAAGAACTTTTTTATAATTTAATTTGGATATGTAATTTCTGGATGAGCCTGTAATTTCATCATTTACCAGTGGAAATTGTAAAACTTACATCAAGGTCACCTCCACATCGTGAACATGAAAACCACAAGTGGTTGCATATGCACTTGATCCAGGGCTGGATATCTCAATTGTCCTTGTATCTTGACGAGGACAACAACTTATTCAATAGTCCTGTCAAAACAGTAATGAAACTGTACTATGATTTTTTTTTAATGAATATTATATGTTTATTGAAGGGAAGAGCATTATTATAAAATGCATCATTCTTTGTGGAACTATATTGTGATCAAATCAGCATTTCAGAATAATTATACTATATCTAGGTAATTTAGAGAATTACTGAGCAGACAGTAACTCTGGTTGAGATCGCGTTCCCGGGGGGGTGGGGCCCTTTACGGTTGAAATCGTGTTCAGAATGCGGTGGAAATCACTTTAGCGGGTGCACTGTGGTGCGATCGAAAAGGTACTTTCACTTTCAAAGGGGCAGGGGCTCCAGCCCCCCCGGCCCCCCCTTGTGCACGCCACAGTTTCTTCCTACCTTTCTGGACACGGACTGTATACTGTGCATACTCTTTCAATGGAAGGACAGAAAGCTCTCGGACTAAATCTAAAATATCTTAAACTGTGTTCCGGAGATGAACGGAGGTCTTATGGGTTTGGAACGACATTAGGGTGAGTCATTAATGACAGAGTTTACATTTTTGGGTGAACTAACCCTTCAAGTCAACCCGCAACAGATTCAGATTCATGTCACTGCTGAGTCTAACAAAGTATCAAACATGTACAGCCCATTACTTTGGCCAGCGGGTATTTATGTCCACCGCTATTTTGAGGCTCGCAGACCTAAAGTTAATGATGACAGCGCTGCCCAGGGATTAGCAGAGAGGGCTGATCTGCAGTGTCTGGCATTACACCTGTAGCCATACAGTAGAGCAGCAGCCATGCGGGTACTCAGGATAAACTTAAGTAAATGAATATTAATATTGTGTCATGTAGTGCTCAGGGATTGCGCGTTGGGCATAGTGAAACAGATCAATCACGTCGCTTTGTGATGGATAAACTATTGGAGACCTATAATGTACTGTGTGTTCAAGTGACTTTTCTACCCAAGCAGGATTTGGAAATTACTCTCTACATTAAGATTTTTATGGGGCTGGTTTGTCTACCACTGACTTGAGTACTGAAATATTTCATGGCAGAATACCTGCCGGCATTGCCGTACTATGGCACAAAAAGTTATGATCAGCTAGTTAACGTGGTCAGAATGGATGTTGACTGGGCTGTCGGAAATGAGTTCAGAGTTCAGGTGGAAAAAGTGAATCATTCTGAACATCTATACACCCTATGAAAGTTCCCAAAATGAAAATTGTGGCGGAGGGGGCGTGGTTCTGCGAAGTCTGTAGCGGGAGAGAGGAACCGCGGAGACGAGCAAGTAGGTCAAGTGCAGATCACTAACACCTGGGTCTTGTTCCAGTAATTTGTGTGGAGAGACCGTAAAAGCCGCGGTCAGGAGAGAGAGATCACGACTGGGACTGCAACCACCGGCTGAGAGAGAGACAGAGATTGAGTTTGAACTGCAACGTAATAGGTTTTGAGTGAGAGTGTTATGAGTTATAAACCCGCTGTGTGCCTGACAGGTTTGAGGATCGTGAGATCAAATAAAGTGCAGTCCCAGTTACGCCGACCCCGTCTTCTTCCTTCCCGCATCTACACGAACATACATTACAAAAATGAGTGTTATGTTTGTGTTATGTCTTTTATTCAGAATATTGTTTCCATATGTTCTTTTATTGTGGGTGACATGAATGCAGATGTTTCTGATGGTAGGTCTTTATTTGGCAATCATTTAATACAGTTATGCTGTGGTTTGGTAACGGTTTGATTCTCTCCAGTAAATTGCATTTACCTGATAAAAGCTAGACGTACATCAGTTAGGCATGGCACACAACTTCATGGTTAGATCACTGCATCTGAACAGCCGATGCACATGATTCATTAGAGGCCATGAGGATTAATTAAAGATTTGCCACTACTAACCATGTGCCTTTCTCTTTATCAATAAATCTGTTTTACCTACTCTGTTGTCTGTGAACAGCGATATATCCGCGTAGGTAAAATAGACCGGTCTAACTTGACTGCTGAGGATTTTTAACGTATACTGTTCAGTCAAATTTTAATAAAATCGATGAAAGGTCCCTTGCAACTGGCACCACCGCCACCCGGTGGCCTCAGGAATACAGTGAATAGAGGGCGACTCACATTTAAGCACGTAAAATTTAGAGAAAAATAGCAGTCATTTTGATGTGCCACACTTCCTGATGCCAGCAGGTGGCGCTTTGACTATAACTGAATATTGGCATGTAGATGTCTTCAGTTCAGGACTATTATCCAACTTGTGAAGTTTTGGGCAGATCAGACATTGTATGCCTGAAACGTCCTGTTTCGTGACGTAAAGCGCATACATTAGCACTTTTACGTGTTGATTTGTTTAATGTGTTTCTAGAAAGGTTGGAACTTCTTTGCATATTTAAATGTGTTTCGAGGAGTGAATCACAGTATAAAGCAAGCCATTTCCTATTGCCAGCCGGTGGCGTTATTACTGAATATTGGCATGTATGATGTCTTCAGGCCATGACTCTTATCAAACATGTGAAGTTCGGGGCAGATCTTCATATGTTTTCAGATCTTCATTTTATGCCTGACTTACAACAGCTTCCTGTGTTATGGCGAAACATGAGACTTTGTCAGGACGCCACGGAAATGCCCTTCAGCGAAAACTCAAGATCTTCAGAATTTAACATCATCGAGGCCTTGAGATTAGACTGACCAAATATGATGTTGATCTGGTTAAATCTCTAGAAGGAGTTACTAACAGTGTAAAACAACACATTTCCTGTTTCCCACAGGTGGCGCTATGACTGTAACTGGATATTGGCATGTAGATGTCTTCAGGCCTGGACTCTGATAAAAAATTTGAAGTTTTGGGGCAGATCGGACATTGTATGCACGAGACAACTTCTTGTGTCATGGCGAAACGTCAAACTTTGTCAGACCGCCACGGACACCCTTCAGCGAAAAATCAGGATCCTCACAATTTAACATTGCAAAGGCCTTTAGATTAGACTGTGCAAATATGATGTTGATCTGATAAAATCACTAGGAAGAGTTCATTAAGGTACAACATCTGGAAATGGCCAAATTTGCAACAATTTTGCTGAGAATATTCAAAATGTCTCACTTCCTGCTGGCTTTCAGATTTTGCAACCATAGACTTTTTTGTAAGTACTGGCTGTTACATGTGTGTACCGAATTTCATCCCCGTACGTGAAACGTAGCGCGAACTTTGTTGAAAATGTGTAGGTGGTGTTATTGAGCCAATTGGCCACTCCTAATTCTGAAACCCATATCAAATGTGAATTCTTTCCACTTCTCATGCGTGTGCAAAGTTTCATGAGTTCGGATCCATAATCTTGGACTGATCGCATGAGACCAACAAATATACGCTTTAATGATGGTTTGTCTGAAGCCCAATCTTGTCTTGGAACACCTCTCATCAAGTTTAGCACTTTACTGCATTTAAAAAATATATAATCTATATGGTCTTTCCTGGTTAATTTATGATCAAAGCACATTCCCAGATTATGTATTTGGTTCCTTTGCCTCATGTGTCTTGTTCTCATTGGTTTATGGTCTTGTCATGTGTCTTGTCAGTCAGTTGTCTCTTCCCATTGGTTCATTGTGTTGATTACTTTCAGGTGTGTATTGTTATATCATTAGTCCTTGTGTATACATAGCCCTCATGTTTCCATAGTCTCATGTCAAGCTTTGTTCCTGGGATTGCAGTTTGGTGAGTCTCATGTTCATGCTACCCAAGTCATTGTTATAATTGAGTCTAGTCATTGTTTTGTACTTGTTTATTTTTGATGAGTTTTACTTGGGTTCAACTGTGCTCTCCTTCAGTGGGCTAAATATAACAATCTATTGGTGCTGTAAAGGAGTCCTTTTCTGTAGTAATTTAAGAATGGTGGAAAAAAAGAAGAGCTTTGTTTTGAATCTTGTTTATCAATTTCAGAACTTGAGCCCCCATTTTTGCATTTGCAAGTCTTTATTATAGAACCATGTGCACACGGGTCTCCTTAAAAGAGCTCCAGGCTTTTTCTTCTATTCACACATACAACATGCTGATGCTAAGCTGGATCACTTGTAAGTACTGCTTTAGAACCAATTTAACTTGCAAATAGTTTCAATCTGTTTCTATTTGCTTTTCAGTGGTGCTCTTTCTGTGTCAACATGGTAAGGCAACTAGCATATAATGTAGTCTCATTAAAGACTTGAGTGCAAAACCAGTAGTTTTACTAAATCTTATTTTTTTCTCTCTGCAGGTGCAGAAGCAAAAAGTGTGATTGTCTGTGAAGGGGAATCTGCATGTCTCCAGTGTGGTGAGTATTCAGTAATTTTGTCTTCACTCCCAAATAGGACCGCATTCTGTTTATATTTGGGAACCATTTGTGAGGAGGAACAAGATCATTAGGGTATCTTGAGCCTGGAATTGAACTTTTGTCTCCAGCCCTTAGAATCTGTGCTTGCCATTTTATTTTTTTTTAAACCTCAGATACGGGTTACATAAAGGTCCTTAAAGCCAACTATGGCCGAACCGACTGCACAACCTGCGCTACAGGAAAACCAGCCAATCAGCTCTCAAATACACATTGCAAAACACCCGACGCATCCCTCTCTAAAATGTCTGATCGGTAGGTTTAACAGAGCATGAAGTGAAACCATAAACTATTTCTATGCATTTATATAAGCACAAGATGTGTGTATATAATTGTCTGAGTATATTAATTTTGTCTGTCCATGAATCAGGTGTGATGGAATGACGAGATGTACTGTCCCTGCGGTGAACTCCGTTTTCTCTGATCCTTGTGTTGGGACTTATAAATACCTGGATGTGTCTTATGACTGTATCCCTGCAAGTAAGTAAACTTTTGCAGTTTAATATTTTATCAATTTAAGGCATGGCGAATGCGTATATATTTTGCTCGTATTGTTCCTGTTGTTAATATTTCTGACTTCTGTAGGCAGAAGTGTGACCTGTGACTGTCGTAAAAGCGTGGTAATTAAGTGTGGTAAGTTCTTTTCTGTATGTTCTCTAATATGCTGAGACCAAGGGTACAGCATCTGGTTTAATCCTTAAGGGCTTCATGTCCACAGTATTTTGAATGGATTTGTCCTGCTACAGTATATTGGCACTAATAGTTTTGAACCTGATTTGACATTTTAACATGTGTTGGCAATCAATAATGAACTTGTCATCAGTGTCCTTTTGTGTATCAAAAGGTACTGGTGTTATTTCTATTCATCATGCCAATTATGGACGGCGGGATCTTGAAACCTGCTTTCATAGCTTGGCAACCACATCAGACTGTTACTCTCCTCAGACCAGCAGCCTGTCTTCCAGGTACAGCAGGTTCTCCATCTACAGTCACTCTAGACCCTTTTTGATACCATGTATAAACTATATCCAAGGGACAATGTACTTTTAAAAAATATTTTTAGACCATCAGTATCATCTATATTAAATGGCTACTTGATACATAGACTTAATTTATAGCCTTATGAGACAGTAGAATGATTTAAGCACTAATAGTGTCTCCTAATTCTTTTTCTTAAGGTGTGACGGAAAGAAGTCTTGTAAACTAGATGCTGCAAATTCTATGTCCTCTGATCCATGTGTGGGTGTCCCTAAGTATCTGGAAGTGACCTACAGCTGTAAAAAATGTGGATGTGATAATGAATGACAATGGAAAGGAAAAAGTTAAATAAAACAAATCCAGATTCTTTACAAATGGTTTTGTGAGTGTTTCTAAAAGGCTAAAATTCTATGCATGCTATATGTATATAGTGATTCCACTCAAAAGGGGGACTATCAATAACTAATTATGATTATTTGAATTGTCGCTACAAACACTACAACCAATCGACAGTTCATCCTGTGAGCAGTCAGTATTGATGATTAATTTTAAGAGAAGGATAACTTTCATGGCCACAGAAGACGTCCTTATTTACAGTGCTTAGCATGTAACAAATCACTTAAGTGTCTTTGTTTGCAGAAGGGAGTCAACCAGAGATGTATTGTGTGCACATTGTATTAACTAAATCACACAACTAATCTAACAAATGCTTACACGAGTGTCATGTTCCTGGGTCAGATAGAAATGGATGGAATGAAATGGGGAAAATGGAAGTTAGGACTGAGGTTATGAAAAGAGAACAGCACCTGGGAAAACAATCAGTTTCTTACTGTTACCCATCTCTAACCACATTGCATTGTACCTTTTGTGAGAGAAGAGCATCCAGATATACAGTCACGGGAGACATCTGATAAGGGTAATAAATTAATCGTTTATCTGTTAATAAACTTACTAGCCAGTTGGGCTGGTGAAGCATGTTACATGCATGATACATAAGGCTCTGTTCTGTCATTTATCCCCTGGCAGCACTTCCTACATTTCCCATGAACACTGTGCTGTAATGCTACACAACGTTTCATACACCCATTGGCTGCCTGCAATTTGCAGCGACACCAGCGCTAGAAACCATGGACATGAACAAAGCGTCCACCAGAAAACACTAGGAGAATGGAGCCGGAGCAGGTAGCATAGACTGAATGAGGAGGGAGTTAGCTAGTTAAGCTAAACTAAATACGCGGGGTTGGGGCAGATCTGTGGGGGTGAGAAGAGGAACGAAGCAGGGGATGAGGATATTGACAAAGAAAAGTAATTGTAATGCCAAATGGCTGATGTGTCGTGATTGGCTTGTGTTTGTCCCCGAAAATATCATTGTTTTGCAAGGATTGCTGCATGTGCGCAAAACAAAAACAATTTTTGCGACTTTGTGCACAAACATGGAAAAAAAGGAACCAAGGGTGGCTCAGATTCTGATGGCACCTCTGAAGAAGAGCTCTGAAGACATGATATTCGATAGATAGATAGATAGATAGATAGATAGATAGATAGATACCAAACTTTAACCCTCTGGACCCTGAGCCTATTTTGTGGACCTGAAGAAGTTTTGACATGCTCTGATAGTTGTTTTTGTTTTTTCAGTTGCAATAAAGCATATCAGTGGCTAAAGTCTGATTACACTGTATTCAGCACAAACAGGGCTACAGTAATATATGAGCAACATGTACATAAAAGTTTGTAGTTTTGGGAAACATCAGAACTAATGTTGTTGCCTCTCGTTTTTTCTTCAAAACAATGTGAAAACCATTTTGATCACAAACAATGTAGTCATTTAACTTTTGTTAGACGCTTATTGTCAAAATGGCTGTATGCAGGGAGGGTGTGGATCATCATGAATATTCACACCTGAGCCGTCAACGACGACGACTCTGAATATTAATGAGGAATGTGGGACTATAATGAATGTGAGGAGACTTAATGATTGAATTAATTGTTTATTAATTCTCAAGAGAGAGAAGCATTCGAGCAACAGGAAAGGCAACGACTGTTTAGAGAGAAGCATTCGAGCAACAGGAAGGGCAACGACTGTGTGAGTACTGTATCATTGTTCTCCTTGTTTTTGTTATAGTTATAGTGGTAATAGTTATCCTACTATTACCACTACCACCCGTAAACCACGCTCCGTGTATTCAAGATGCCGTAATCCTAATAATCTGCTTAGGGTACCGATTTACTCTACCACATTACTGTCCATTCCAATTGGTCTCTGGAATTGCCAGTCTGCTGTAAACAAAGCATACTTTATTTCAGCTATCTCCACTCATTCAAATCTCAGTCTCATGGCCGTAACTGAGACCTGGATCAAACCAGAAGACACGGCCACTCCTGCGGCTCTCTCAACTAATTTCTCCTTTTCGCACTCACCTCGTCTAATTGGGAGAGGTGGAGGTACTGGTTTGCTCATCACAAAGGATTGGAAGTTTGAGCCCATATCATCTCTCTCTGGCAACAGCTCATTTGAATCACACTCAATCACTATCACTCACCCTGCTAAAATCCATGTTGTAGTTGTTTATCGCCCCCCAGGTCAACTGGGTAACTTCTTGGAGGAGTTGGATATGTTACTCTCCAACTTTCCTGAAGATGGCACTCCTCTGGTGCTGCTCGGTGACTTCAACATCCACCTTGATAAACCCCAGGCTGCAGACTTCACCTCTCTACTGACCTCCTTTAACCTTAGCGAGTATCTACCAAAGCTACCCCCTCCGTCATCAACTCCTTACAGCTGACGACTTTGCATCTTTCTTCACAAACAAAACCTCCTCCATTAGCAGCCAATTCTCCGCACCACAAACTGACATACACATCTCATCAACCGTCACACACGCTACCCTCTTTCTCTCTGCTCTCTGTTTGTGAAGAAAGATGCAAAGTCGTCAGCTGTAAGGAGTTGATGACGGAGGGGGGGGCAAAGAAGAGAGGAGAATGTTCTGAAAAGTGCACAAGAGTCAGAGCAGTTGTTGATTTTGTTGTTATAGTATGTAGTTTTTGCAGTGGAGACATGTGCAGAGACGGAAACAAGAAGAGACTGATACAAGGTAAGATCAGTAGAGTTCTTAGATTTGCGCCACTTTCTCTCTGCCACCCTGAGCCCAGAGCGATGTTCACGGAGAACATCAGACAGCCAGGGGGCCGAGGGTGTGGTGCGGGCTGGTCTAGATGAAAGGGGGCAAGGCTAGACAGACCTTCTTCTCAAATATTATAAACAGAAACATAAACAACACGCGCACTCTTTTTGCTAGTGTAGAGAGACTGACAAACCCCCCGAGTCACATTCCCAGTGGAATGCTCTCTGACAGCAAATGCAGTGAGTTTGCTTCCTTCTTCTCAGAGAAACTAAATAATATCAGGAAGGCGATCAGCACATCCGTGAGTTGCTCTGGGGTCAGTCAGATCAGACCACAACCTCGGAAAGTTATGTCTGACTTTGAAGCAATTGATTATAAAATTTTAGAAGAAACGGTGCAGCACCTTAAAACATCAACCTGCCTCCTTGACACACTCCCCACTTCTTTTTTCAAAAGTGTGTTTAACTGTTTAGAAGCAGATCTGCTAGAAGTGGTAAACTCATCACTTCTCAATGGGAATTTTCCAAACTCCCTTAAAACCGCAGTAGTTAAGCCTCTTCTGAAATAGAGAAATCTGGATAACTCCATATTGAACAACTACCGACCAATCTCAAATCTCCCCTTCATAGGCAAGATCATTGAAAAAGTTGTCTTCAGTCAGCTGAACAAATTCTTAAGCTCAAACGGATACTTTGACAATTTTCAATCTGGTTTCCGACCACATCACAGCACAGAAACAGCGCTCATAAAGATCATAAATGATATTCGCCTCAATACAGATACAGGCAAAACATCAATTCTGGTGCTACTCGACCTCAGTGCCGCATTCGACACTGTTGACCATAACATACTTCTTGACAGGCTGGAAAACTGGGTCGGACTTTCTGGGATGGTCCTTAAATGGTTCAGGTCATACTTAAAAGGAAGAGGTTATTATGTGAGTATAGGTGACCATAAGTCTGACTGGACATCCATGACTTGCGGAGTCCCACAAGGGTCAATTCTAGCACCACTCCTATTCAACCTGTACATGCTGCCACTGAGCCAAATAATGAGAGAGAACCAAATGACTTACCACAGCTATGCTGACGACACCCAGATCTACTTAGCTCTATCACCTAATGACTATAGCCCCATTGACTCCCTGTGCAAATGCATTGATGAAGTTAACAGTTGGATGAGCCAAAACTATCTCCAGTTAAACAAAAACAAAACTGAAATCATTACATTTGGAAACAAAGATGAAATTCTCAAGGTGAACGCATATCTTGAGACAAAGGTCTAATAACAAAAATCAAGTCAGGAATCTTGGTGTGATTTTGGAGTCAGACCTGAGTTTCAATAGTCATGTCAAAGCAATAACTAAATCAGCTTACTATCATCTGAAAAATATTGCAAGAATTAGATGTTTTGTTTCCAGGCAAGACTTAGAGAAACTCGTTCACGCTTTCATCACCAGCAGGGTGAACTATTGTAATGGTCTTCTAACCGGCCTTCCCAAAAAGACCATTAGACAGCTGCAGCTCATACAGAACGCTGAGGCCAGGATTCTGAGCAGAACAAGAAAATATGACCATATCACGCCAGTCCTCAGGTCTTTACACTGGCTTCCAGTTACATTTAGGATCAATTTTAAAGTATTACTTGTTTATAAATCACTCAATGACCTAGGACCTCAATACATTGCAGATATGCTGATTAAATACAAACCCATCAGATCACTCAGATCATCAGGATCAAGTCAGCTAGAAATACCAAGAGTTCACTCAAAGCAAGGAGAGTCTGCGTTCAGCTATTATGCCAGCCGTAGATGGAACCAGCTTCCAGAAGAGATCAGATGTGCTCCAACAGTAGCCACATTCAAATCTAGACTCAAAACACATCTGTCCAGCAGTGCCTTTACTGAATGAGCACTGTGCCACTGTACGTCCGACTGATTGCACCTATTCTAATCTATGCATCATCTTAATTTTTATTTTATTTTTTATTTTTTATCTATATATACTGTAATAATTTTATTCTTTTTAAATATCTTTACAACTATATATTTCTATTGTCTTCTTATTTTAAAAATTCTCTTTACAACTGTTTTAATTATCCTGTTTTTATTTTTAAGTCTTACACGTGGTATTCTTAATTCTTATCACTATTTTAATTTCATTTTCCATGTAATGCACTTTGAATTGCCATTGTATATGAAATGTGCTATATAAATAAACTTGCCTTGCCTTGAAGCAGAAGTCTCCAAACTCATCCTTTCCAAACACCCCACTACTTGTCCGCTTGATCCTATCCCCACTCACCTGCTTCAGGCCATTACTTAGTCAATTACTCCTGCACTCACCCACATCGTCAACACCTCTCTTCACACCGGGACTTTCCCCACAGCATTCAAGCAGGCTCGGGTAACCCACTGCTTAAGAAAGCCTCTCTGAACCCAGCACTTTTAGAAAACTACAGACCGGTGTCCCTTCTGCCTTTTATTGCTAAGACACTTGCTAAGAGAGTAGTGTTCAACCAACTCTCTATGTTTCTTGCACAGAACAACCTCCTGGACAACAACCAATCTGGATTCAAAAGCGGCCACTCAACTGAGACTGCCCTGCTCTCGGTTACTGAAGCACTGAGACAGGCAAAAGCAGCTTCCAAATCCTCAGTACTCATCCTGCTGGATCTGTCTGCTGCTTTTGACACAGTTAACCACCAAATCCTCCTGTCAACTCTCATGAAGATGGGGATCTCAGGAACTGCTCTCCAGTGGTTCAAGTCTTACCTCTCAGGTAGGTCCTTCATGGTGTCATGGAGAGGTGAAGTGTCTAAGTCACATCATATAGCTACTGGAGTTCCTCAGGGCTCAGTGCTTGGACCACTTCTCTTCTCCATCTACATGTCATCTCTAGGATCTGTCATCCAGAAACATGGCTTTTCCTTTCACTGCTATGCTGATGACACTCAACTCTACTTCTCATTTCAACCAGATGATCCCACAGTTGGGGTTCGGATCGCTGCCTGCCTGACAGACATTTCTGCCTGGATGAAGGAACAACACCTTCAACTCAATCTGGCAAAGACAGAACTGCTTGTGGTCTCAGCCAACCCAGCACTTCAACATACTCTCTCCATTCAGCTCGGTTCATCAACCATAACTCTGTCCGGGACAGCCAGGAACCTTGGAGTTGTGATTGATGATCAGCTAAAATTCACTGACCACATTACTGCAACAACCCGGTCCTGCAGATTTGCGCTATACAACATTAGGAAGATTAGACCCTTCCTATCAGAGCAGGCCACTCAACTCCTGGTCCAAGCTCTTGTACTCTCCAGACTGGACTACTGTAATTCTCTTCTAGCGGGCCTTCCAGCATCCACTGTTAAACCCTTGCAGCTGATCCAGAATGCAGCGGCGAGAGTGGTCTTCAACGAGCCGAAGAGAGCACACGTCACGCCTCTCTTCATCAGTCTTCACTGGCTGCCGATAGCCGCGCGAAGCAAATTCAAGTTTCAAAATCAAAAATTCGCCTACAAAGCAACCACAGGCTCTGCTCCAGTATACCTAAACTCACTTGCTCAGACTTACACACCCTCCAGAAGCTTGCGTTCTGCAAGTGAACGACGCCTAGTGGTGCCATCTCAAAGAGGCATGGAATCCCTCACTAGGACCTTTTCTTGGACCGTTCCCACCTGGTGGAATTACCTACCTATCTCAGTTCGAGCAGCCGAATCTGTAGCCATTTTCAAAAAACATCTCAAGACACTTCTTTTCCAGCAGCACTTGACCAATAAAGAATAGCACTTATCACTCTATTCGTTTCTGTTTGTAATTATAAAAAAAAAAAAAAATCCTATTACAGCGCTTGCATATTGTTGCCTTTGACTGGTGTTGGTTGCTTCTATTACTCTCATTTGTAAGTCGCTTTGGATAAAGGCGTCTGCTAAATGACTAAATGTAAATGTAATGTTTAATTTAAAATAAGTAATCCGACTATGTATACATTTTCTTTACATAAAGACTTTAGACCTAATGTACCGTTCAAACGTTTTAGAACCCTATGTTTTACAAAAAAAGAGTCTCTTCTAGTCACCAAGGCTGGATTTATTTGATCCAAAATAGTAAAAACAGTAATATTGTGAAATATACAATTTAAAATAAATGTTTTCTATGTGAATATATAGTAAGGTGTAATTTATTCCTGTGATTAGAGCCGAATTTATCATCATTACTCCAGTCTTCAGTGTCACATGATCCTTCACTAATCATTCTTATATAAAGATTATATATACAGGTCCTTCTTAAAAAATTGGCATATTGTGATAAAAGTTCATTATTTTCCATAATGTAATGATAAAAATTAAAGTTTCATATATTTTAGATTCATTGCACACCAACTGAAATATTTCAGGTCTTTTATTGTTTTAATACTGATGATTTTGGCATACAACTCATGAAAACCCCAAAATCCTATCTCCAAAAATAAGCATATCATGAAAAGGTTCTCTAAACGAGCTATTAACCTAATCATCTTAATCAACTAATTAACTCTAAACACCTGCAAAAGATTCCTGAGGCTTTTAAAAACTGCCAGCCTGGTTCATTACTCAAAACCGCAATCATGGGTAAGACTGCCGACCTGACTGCTGTCCAGAAGGCCATCATTGACACCCTCAAGCGAGAGGGTAAGACACAGAAAGACATTTCTGAACAAATAGGCTGTTCCCAGAGTGCTGTATCAAGGCACCTCAGTGGGAAGTCTGTGGGAAGGAAAAAGTGTGGCGAAAAACGCTGCACAACGAGAAGAGGTGACCGGACCCTGAGGAAGATTGTGGAGAAGGACCGATTCCAGACCTTGGGGGATCTGCGGAAGCAGTGGACTGAGTCTGGAGTAGAAACATCTAGAGCCACCGTGCACAGGCGTGTGCAGGAAAAGGGCTACAGGTGTCGCATTCCCCAGGTCAAGCCACTTTTGAACCAGAAACAGTGGCAGAAGCGCCTGACCTTGGCTACAGAGAAGCATCACTGGACTGTCCCTCAAATTTTGCATGTCATTCGGAAATCAAGGTACCAGAGTCTGGAGGAAGACTGGGGAGAAGGAAATGCCAAAATGCCTGAAGTCCAGTGTTCAAGTACCCACAGTCAGTGATGGTCTGGGGTGCCATGTCAGCTGCTGGTGTTGGTCCACTGTGTTTTATCAAGGGCAGGGTCAATGCAACTAGCTATCAGGAGATTTTGGAGCACTTCATGCTTCCATATGCTGAAAAGCTTTATGGAGATGAAGATTTTGTTTTTCAGCGCGACCTGGCACCTGCTCACAGTGCCAAAACCACTGGTAAATGGTTTACTGACCATGGTATTACTGTGCTCAATTGGCCTGCCAACTCTCCTGACCTGAACCCCATAGATAATCTGTGGGATATTGTGAAGAGAAAGTTGAGAGACGCAAGACCCAACACTCTGGATGAGCTTAAGGATGCTATCGAAGCATCCTGGGCCTCCATAACACCTCAGCAGTGCCACAGGCTGATTGCCTCCATGCCACGCCGCATTGAAGCAGTCATTTCTGCAAAAGGATTCCTATGCATAACTGAACATAATTATTTGAAGGTTGACTTTTTTTGTATTAAAAACACTTTTCTTTTATTGGTTGGATGAAATATGCAAATTTTTTGAGAAAGGAATTTTGGGTTTTCATGAGCTGTATGCCAAAATCATCAGTATTAAAACAATAAAAGACCTGAAATATTTCAGTTGGTGTGCAAAGAATCAAATAATGAACTTTTATCACAATATGCACATTTTTTGAGAAGGACCTGTATATAATACAAGCTATGAAATATAATGATAACTATGCTACTACTACATACAACCAACACCTCAACACCAATGCAAACCCCTACTGCAAACCCCACAAAAGGCGCGAGGTTTCAATCCACTTTTATCCCTGCCTGGTATGTGTTTAGTTGTATTGTTTTGGTTTTGTTGTTTTGCCCGCTCGTGGGTTTTTGGTTTGTGTTTATATTCATCTTTTGTTAATAAATCACTTTTTTTTTGCATTTGAGTCCTCACGCTAGTTTTTCATTATTTAACATGACATAACGATCCGACCATGTCGAGAACTCAGCAGAAGGAGAGTACGATCCCGGAAACGCTTACCACATGTCCTTATTATGAGAGGATTCTGCAGTTTAGAGTCCTCCAACTACTTCCTGAAGACGGCCAAGGGGCTTAAACTTAGCGAATCGGCTCTCAAGGACCTTTTTAATTATGCTCTAGATGAGCCCATGGACTGGCTACTCAGGAGGGCATATGATGGAGGTACGTTTGAGAGAATGGTGGAGAGTATTGTCCGCCAGCAGGAGAGAGCTGCCAGGGAGATGTTCCCTGCTCGGGTGGTCTCTGCTCCAGTGGTCCAAGTTCTGCTGGACCCAATTCTGGTGGTCCCTATTCCGTTGTATAATGTTCCGGTGGACCCTGTTGCGGTGGTCTCTAAGCCGAGGAGGAGAAGGAAGGCGCCATCCGTGACTGCTCCGTTGGTCGCTGTTCCGGTGGACTCTGTTCTGGTGGGTCCGTGTTCCGGTGGACTCTAAGCGGAGGAGGAGAAGGACAGCGCCATCCGTGACTGTTCCGGTGGTCGCTGTTCCGGTTTGACTCTGTTCCGGTGGGTCCGTGTTTCCGGTGGGTCCAGTTCTGGTGGCCCCTGCTCCGACCGTTCCAGATGCGTCACCCAGGCATATTGCTCTACCCGCACTGACCAGGCGCCTTGTGCTGGCTGCACCATTCTGGCGTCCTGCTCTGCCCGCGCTGCCGAGACTCCTGGCTCTGCCCGCACTGACCAGGTGCCTTGCGCTGGCTGTGCCACCCCAGCGTCCTGCTCTGCCCGCACTGCCTAGACTCCTGGCTCTGCTCGTACCCACCAGGCGTCTTGCACTGGCCGCACCACCCCGGTGTCCTGCTCTGCCAGCACCGCCCAGACGCCCTGCTCTGCCCGCATCGACCCAGCGTTCCTGCTCTGCCAGCGCCACCCCAGCGTCCTGCTCTGCCCACACTGCCTAGACTCCTGGCTCTGCTCGTACCCACCAGGCGTCTTGCACTGGCCGCGCCATCCCAGACGCCCTGCTCTGCCCGCATCGACCCAGCGTTCCTGCTCTGCCAGCGCCATCCCGGTGTCCTGCTCTGCCCGCACTGCCTAGACTCCTGGCTCTGCTCGTACCCACCAGGCGTCTTGCACTGGCCGCGCCATCCCGGTGTCCTGCTCTGCCAGCACCGCCCAGACGCCATGCTCTGCCTGCATTGACCCAGCGTTCCTGCTCTGCCAGCGCCACCCTGGCATCCTGCTCTGCCAGCACCGCCTAGACGCCCTGCTCTGCCCGTGTCGACCCAGCGTTCCTGCTCTGCCAGCGCCGCCTGAACTCGGTGGGCCGCTCTGGCCTCCAGAACTTTTTGTTTCCCCTGTCCCTCCCTTGTCTGTCTCTCCCGTCACACCCCGCCCTGGCTTAAAATTTTGATAACATGAATTAATGCACTGTGAACTAAAATGAACAACTAATGAACAGTAAGATTTTTATGAATTCACGTAAACAAAGATTAACTAATGCTGAACAGAGGTGTTGTTCATGGTCATTTACTAATGTTAATAGGCCCTACAACCTTATTGTAAAGTGTTTCCACTTTTTTTTTTTACTTCAGATGTTTTTCGTTTGTGCTTGAAAATAACTTATCCATAATTGGTCTTGTTATTTATTTTAAAGCAGAAAGTAGGCCTATGTGTATTCTGCATATGTGTTTATTGTGAGTGTAATTAGGTTATATAGATACGATGTGAATCACTGCGTAAATTTTGGGTGAAAACAGTCCCTCACCCTGCTGAGGCTCTGTTATACAGTACATACAGTATTACTTAAATGTAACATGAATAGTTAGTATATTCTACTCGTTCTTCATGAAGTAGTAGTGGCGCGTGGCGACCAAGTGGAGTCAGCATATCTCACAGCATCGTCTGCTGGAGAAAACAATCACTGATGTGTGTTGATAAGGCATTTTCTGGCAAAATATCTGTGGGTTGTTTTGAATGAGCTGTAAAACGGGACATTTCCGAGGACAGCTCCAGTCAGGGACAGAACACCAAAAATCGGGGATATCTGGTCACCTTATCTTTACAGCCTGAAACGATCAAAGGTCAAATATTATTTACATACTTAATACAAAGCACGCCGTATGGCACACACATATCAGCAAGTCTACTATGGAGCTAAATGAGTCTCAATAAAGATAAATGCACACACTACATTCACATATGCACACACAGGATTCATAAATACACACACAGGATACACAAATGCACAAAAAAAAATTAAAAAGCACAGATTCACAGATGCATACAAAATTCACAAATGCACACAAAATTCATAGATACACACACAATTCAGAAATGAATAAAATTTACAAATGCGCTCAAGATTCAGAAATGCACAGGGCAAGATTCAGAAATGTATTTCTGATGCACACACAAATATATTTTGATTTACAAACTGCTTGCGGTCTGTGAACTTCACTTCATTTGTGTGTGAATTTTGTGGCTCAACACACAAATGCCTTTTTTAAACAGGGAATGATCAGCAATCAGATATCTCCCTTGTTTTAGCCAATCACAAGAACGCACCCCACGTGGGGGATTGTTTACTTATAAGCCAGTCACATGAATGCGTTCAAACAGCGCGATTCAACAGCAACAACTTAAACAAACGTTACTGCGCATGCACGCTTTTGTGTCCAAAGTTAACTCCTGGTAGACGTCTGTAATGAATAAATAACAATAGAGGCTGTGTCATCTTTCATTTTAATTGTGCAACATTATCTTAATTTATATGTAGTTTTTTTTGTTTCTGCATGTTTATTATAAATAATGTCCAATTTCTGTTTGAATATAGATTGGGGGAAAGATCTTGATAGAGTTTCAATTAATATAGTATATAGCCTATAAGGTAAAATTTGTTTGTCTTAGCACTATTTTAAACGTTTCTTGGGTCAAATGATATAAACTCGCATTCATTAATATTCACTTGTGTGTGCTTATAAGTATCATTAAACATATTAGGATGCAAGTTATTAACGTTTTAAAATTTCACATTTAAAGAAATCTAGTGTTTGATCATATCTAAATATTTATTAAAATGCAAAACTGCAATACTTTTTTGAGCAGGATAGATACATGTACATTTATAAAAAGAGCCATAAAGGCATTACAAATATTAAATAAATATTATTGAACTAAAATTCATTTCTTTAATTGAAAAATAGTTACGTGTATGGTCACATTTGACCATCAGTGAGTGTGACCAATTAGTAAGGAATACCTGAGGGCTAAATAATAATAACATTAATGCTAACAATGTTGCATCTCTATCACTCTCCATAATAAAACGATCCTGTAAATATGGTTGACTTAATAATCAATGCACACTATGCTGTTCTGTTTACCAAAAACTTGCTGCAAACATCTGTATAGTGAAACTGTTTTGTATTCAAATGCATCGACACAGCGCTAGAAGTATTGAGCGCTCCATGGACCACGTGACTGCGCTCCCCGCCGGGAGAGGAGAGCATGTCGCAGCTCCGTTCTTCAACGCCTCTGGCTTTAACATTATGCCACATTAGCGCCAAAACACTATTTATTGTTTGAACTTCGCATTAAAACTTAAAACAAATGTAAAAGCTTAGCTTTGTTTAATATCAAAAGCAGGTTTGGCAATTTGGCTAAAGTTTAAGTTGGGCAGCGTGAGAGCGTGACATAGAGCCTCAAAGCGTGTGTCACGCCAAATGCGTGAGAGTTGGCAACCCTGCTTATAAAAGTGAATTTTGCATAGTAGGTGCCCTTTAAGTGACCATTTGTTTGCAGCAGGGAGTCAAAACCAGAGATGTATTGTGCACAAATTGTATTAACTAAATCACACAACTAATCTAACAAATGCATACACACGAGTCACATGTACATGGGTCAGATGGAAATGGACGGAATTAAATGGGAAAAATGGAAGTTAAGAATGAGGTTATGAAAAGAGTACCAGCACCTTGGAAAACCATCAGTTTCTTACTGCAAACTCCTGTTACCAATCTTTACTAACCACATTGCATTTAGCCTTGTGTGGGAGAAGAGAATCCAGATATACAGTTGCGGGAGAAAGTCCTGATTGTTCGGTCTGATTCTGCTGAGGTTGTCATTGATTTCTTCTGTTGCCGGAAGAAATTATGCATTTGCACGGTTAGTTCGACTATGTCCTGGTCAAGGAATCTGCACATGGCTTGATGTGGGTGTAGGCCCACCATGCCCGGCGGCCCTGCCAGGTTAATTTTAAACTTTTGGGGAGAAGTCCCGCCTCGTAGGGTCGTTTGACGAATGCTAACAGTTGAATATCCAAGCGGGAAGATTCCTCTGTTGGAGACTTTATAGTTCTTAGTTTCAGCTTACTAATTTTTTGCATGTTTGTCCTCTATTGATGGCAGATGAAGAAACTATTAAATATTCTTGTAATACTACTATATTGCACAGGTATCGATATTTCATATACAGAATCATTCAGATTCTTAAATTACAACTTCGTAGACACCAAACTAGGGATGGGCATCATTAAGGTTTTAACTGTATTACTACTTTTACCAATGGTGCTTATCGATCTGGTATTCTTATCGGTTCTTTTTGTTATACTTTTTTATAATAAAAAGAAAAATTAAGAACATAATTAACATAACTTTATAATCTGAAAATGTAAAATATCTAAAGCAAAATAAATAAACAGCAATGTTTGAATAAAACCATCTTTTTTAATTTGCACCAGTGGATTTACCGGCATTTTTTTATGTATTATATTTATAGGATAAGAACAAGAACAGCGAAACACAGTAAAAACAAATGGTCAAAATCATACAATAAATATACAATAAAACAAAGATGAAACACGGTGCTTTAATCTCAGGCAGGTCTACTAACATTACTGTACAGGTAATGGCCTACAAAAGACATCAAATAAAGTAATAAAATATAAAATAACACTGCATAGTTTTTACTGTACAAACTGAAAGATTAAAAAAAAAAAAACATGAGTATCTTTCTCTTTGCCTTTTGTTGTTTGATTCACATTAATGGTACAATCGTCACGGTTTATTAGACGCTACCCCTTTAGGACCGAATGCAGGTCTAATATTATACATAATATTTAGAACAATTAACGCCCATTTAAGAAATGTGAAATGTGTTTAAATGAATTCTCTCCAGAGCAAAAGAGTTCTTGCGAGCCTCAGAAGGGGGTGAGAATTGATTTATGCCTTAGAAATTTATGCAAGCTACTACCGCCATGTTATCTTATCGAATAAAAACATGCTGGTAGTGATCTTGGGTGTAAAAAAGCTCAAGGGCTAAATTAACTGCTCTCAGCTCCATGTTCTCTCTGTTGGGCAAACCGGTTTAATGTCGGAAGAATGAGTCAACCCGCAACAGATTTCATGGAGGAAGTTTCATGTCACTGCTGAGTGTAACAAAGTAGCAAACATATACGACCCACAACTTTGGACGGCGGGGATTTATGTCTGCCCAGTGTTGTAGTCGAGACCAGCTCATTCGAGTCAGAGTCGAGACCGAGTTTAGAGAGGGTTGAGTCAGAGTCGACACCGAGACCAGAGAGGGCTGAGTCAGAGTCGAGACCGAGACCAGAGAGGGTTGAGTCGGAGTCGAGACCGATTTCAGAGAGGGTTGAGTTGGAGTCAACACCGAGACCAGAGAGGGCTGAGTCAGAGTCGAGACCGAGACCAGAGAGAGCTGAGTCAGAGTCGAGACCGAGACCAGAGAGAGCTGAGTCAGAGTCGAGACCGAGACCAAAGAGAGCTGAGTCAGAGTCGAGACCGAGACCAGAGAGGGTTGAGTCAGAGTCGAGACCGATTTCAGAGAGGGTTGAGTCGGAGTCGACACCGAGACCAGAGAGGGCTGAGTCAGAGTCGAGACCGAGACCAGAGAGGGTTGAGTCGGAGTCGAGATCGAGTTCAGAGAGGGTTGAGTCAGAGTCGAGACTGAGTTCAGAGAGGGTTGAGACGGAGTCGACACCGAGACCAGAGAGGGCTGAGTCAGAGTCGAGACCGAGACCAGAGAGGGCTCAGTCAGAGTCGAGACCGAGACCAGAAAGGGTTAAGTCAGAGTCGAAAAGGAGTTCAGAGAGGGTTGAGTCAGAGTCGGGACTGAGTTTAGAGAGGGTTGAGTCAGAGTCGACACAGACACCAGAGAGGGCTGAGTCAGAGTCAAAACCGAGACCAGAGATGTCACGGTTCATAGATTCACCGTCTCCTTTTCTGTTTGTGAAGTTGTGTTGGAGGCGTGGTTACTGATTACGGGGCTCATTTCCCACACCTGACACACTCATCACTTCACCCCACTTATACCGGTCTCTCACTGACATTCCTTGTCAGTTCGTTCCAGGCCTGATGGTGGTAGGATCGTGCGTCCGTCCGGACTCCTGGATCATTCCCCGCTCCGGATTCCTTTTCCTCGGCATCTGGTTGTCAGCTGCATCCCTGCTTCGTCTCCCTGTCTGGTTCCTCCGCCTGCATCGTCCTATTCCGTGTGGCAAGCCCGTCTTCCTGCTGGGACCTTTCTGGAGCATGCACTGTACCTGAGCCTTGTTTATGCTGTGACTATTTTTTAATTTAAATCTAATAAACAAGCTGTTATCGCTATTGGATTCACCTGTTTTCCTTTGGAAGCCCTGACAGAACGAACTGACCAGATCATGGATCCAGCGAAATTGAACGAACTTCAAGTATATCTCAACGAGAACAGTCAGAGGATGGATCGCCAGGAGCAACAAACCACCGTGGCTGCCCAGGCGATGCAGGAGATGGCGAAGCAGGTGTCCGAGCTCTCAGCCCAGATCCAGCAATTACGTGTTCCCACTGCGCCACCACCACCGCCGCCATTTCCCCAGGCAGCGGTTAACATCAGCCCGCACAAACCCACGCCTGAGCGCTATGCGGGTGAGCCTGATATGTGCAGAAAATTTCTTACGAGTTGTTCATTGTTTTTCTCTCTTCAACCCACCTCGTTCGCCAGTGAGACGTCACGAGTGGCGTTGGTGATTAATCTGCTGAAGGGACGTGCTGCGCGCTGGGGGACGGCGGTCTGGGAGAATAAAGATCCGTGTTGTGCCTCGTTCCTCACACTCTCGGAGGAGATGAGACGGGTCTTCGACAGATCCGCGGCAGGACGCGAGGCAGCGCGCAGACTCGCCAAACTTCATCAGGGCCAAAGATCTGTTTCTGACTACATCATAGATTTCCGAACACTGGCCGCAGAGTGTGGTTGGAACGAGGCCGCGCAGTGGGACCGTTTCCTGCATGGGTTGGCTGATTGTGTCCAGCAAGAGATCGACGCGTTGGATCTACCCACTGATCTCAACGGACTCATGACGCTAGCACTTCGAGTTGATTCCCGTCTTGAATCACATCCACGCATGAGAAGAACCACGGAGCTCTTCAAAGTGGACACGGTCAGCCCCATCAACAATCCCGAGCCCATGCAGGTGGGGAGAGCTCGGCTTTCTCGGGAGGAGAGAGAACACCGCAGATCAGAGGGACTATGTTTGTACTGCGGCGTGGCGGGGCATTTCCTCAACCAGTGTCCGTTAAAAGATCGAGCCCGACAGTATGGAGGAGGCTACTGTCGGGTGGAGCTGCGTTGGGAAAATCCTCGTCCGCAACTCTCCTCCCGGGAAAATTGCAGTGTGCAACCAGTTCTTATAACTGCCAGGCTCTCGTGGACTCCGGGGCTGAGGGTAATTTTATAGACAAGACACTGGCACTATTGCACAAGATTCCCGTCACCTCCCTTTCCAGCACGATTGCAGTTCATGCCCTCAACGGACAAACTTTACCCAGCATTACACACATCACTGACCACATCACACTCTCGATATCTGGCAACCACACCGAGACAATACAATTCCTCCTCACTGACTCTCCTCACGCACCTGTGGTCCTCAGTCATCCCTGGCTCAAGAGACACAACCCCAGGATTGACTGGGGACACAGTGCGGTTTGCAGCTTGGAGTAATCAGTGCTATGCCTCTTGTCTTGTGTCTGCCTGTTCGTCTGTGTCTAGTTCTGTGTTTCAGGAGGAGACGCTGGATCTATCTAACGTGTCCGAAGAGTATCTTGACCTGAAGGAGGTGTTCAGTAAGTCCCGGGCTGCTTCTCTCCCTCCTCATCGTCCCTATGACTGTGCTATAGATCTACTGCCAGGCAAGTCTCCGCCTAAAGGCAAGTTATACTCTCTTTCCACTCCTGTGAGGGAGGCCATGGAGAAATACATTTCTGATTCTCTAGCTTCCAAGTTCATCCGCCCTTCCTCTTCTCCAGCGGGGGCGGGGTTCTTTTGCGTGGGTAAGAAGGATGGTTCGCTGCGACCTTGTTTTGATTACCGAGGGTTGAATAACAACACGGTAAAGAATACTTATCCTTTGCCGTTGATGTCTTCAGCCTTCGAGAGGTTGCAGGGAGCATCCATATTCACGAAACTGGATTTACGTAACGCTTATCATTTGGTTCGCATCAGTAAGGGGATGAATAGAAGACTGCATTTAATACCCCTAGGGGGCACTTTAAATATTTGGTCATGCCCTTCGGGCTGTCCAACTCCCCTGCAGTCTTCCAAGCACTAGTCAGTGACGTGCTGGGAGATATGGTAGATCAGTTCATTTATGTCTACCTGGGCGACATACTGATTTTTTCTTCTTCTCTCCAGGAACATGTCCTGCACGTCAGACTAATGTTACAGAGGTTGCTAGAGAATGGGCTTGATGTCATGGCGGAGAAATGCGCGTTGCATGCACAGTCGGGTCCATTTTTAGGTTACATCGTCTCTTCCGAGGGAATGCGCATGGACCCTGACAAGGTTAAGGCTGTGATAGATTGGCCAAACCCAGATTACCGTAAGGCCCTACAGAGGTTTCTGGGGTTCGCTAATTTTTATCTGCGTTTTATTCGTAACTTCAGCCAGCTAGCCGCGCCTCTGACCGCGCTCACCTCTCTCCAAACGGCGTTCAGGTGGTCTGGTGCAGCCGAAACTGCATTTACCAACCTCAAGAGCCGTTTCGTTTCGGCTCCCATTCTCGTCACCCCTGATCCTTTACGTCAGTTCGTAGTGGAGGTTGACGCATCAGAGGTGGGGGTAGGAGCAGTTCTATCCCAGCGCTCTTCCTCGGATGATAAGATGCACCCTTGTGCGTTTTTTTCTCATCGTCTGTCGCCATCTGAACGCAATTATGACATTGGTAACAGGGAGCTGTTGGCAGTCAAACTTGCATTGGAGGAGTGGCGTCACTGGCTAGAAGGGTCAGGGGTTCCTTTTATCGTAGGGACCGATCATAAGAATCTGGAGTTTATCAGATCTGCTAAAAGACTCAACTCCAGGCAGGCACGGTGGTCTCTTTTTTTCGGACGCTTTGATTTTTCTCATCGCACGCCCGGGTCTAAGAACATCAAACCCGATGCTTTATCGCGCGTTTTTGACCGCTCCGAACGCCCGTCCACTCCCAAGTGCATTTTGCCTAAGAGAAGTAACATCTCTACACTCACATGGGAGGTCGAATCGAAGGTTAAGGCAGCCTTTGAAGGGGTAACGCCTCAGACCGGGGGACCACCGAACCTACTTTTTGTACCAGAGGGAGTTCGGTCCGACGTAATACGGTGGGGTCACTGCTCCAATGTAGCGTGTCATCCAGGATTCAATAGAACCAAATTTTTGGTTAAGCAACGATTTTGGTGGCCCGGTATGGCTCGTGACGTCTTAGATTTTGTCTTGGCTTGTTCAGTCTTGTTCAATCCACCCTCCCGATGGGCTCCTTCAACCGCTGTCTGTCCCTTCGAGACCCTGGTCCCATACTGCGCTAGATTTTATTACCACCCTCCCGCCCTCCCAGGGCAAGACGGTTGTTTTAACCGTCGTGGACCGATTCTCGAAGATGGCACACTTCATCCCCTTGCCTAAATTACCGTCTGCCAAGGAGACAGTGGTAGCTGTCGTCGACCACGTCTTTCGATTACATGGCCTTCCGATGGATGTGGTTTCCGACAGGGGACCCCAATTTGTGTCCAAATTTTGGCGCGAGTTCTATAAATTATTAGGGGCGATGGTTAGTTTGTCTTCGGGATTTCATCCTCAGAGCAATGGCCAGACTGAGCGAGCGAACCAAGACCTTGAGAGAGGATTACGATGTTTGGTCTCCAAGAATCCTTCCTCCTGGAGCCAACGAATCTCATGGATTGAGTACGCACATAATTCGTTACCAGCGTCAGGTACGGGCCTTTCGCCTTTTAAGTGTAGTTTAGGGTACCAGCCACCTCTTTTTCCTAGTCTGGAGTCCGATATCGGGGTCCCCTCCGTACACGCCTTCGTCCAGAGGTGTCGTGACACATGGAGCAGAGCCCGCGAGACTCTGCTCCAAGTTGGTAGACGCACCTAGGCCCAAGCCGATCGCCACCGGTCTAAGCCTCCCGTATACGTCGTGGGTCAAAAAGTGTGGCTTTCTTCCAAGAACATTTCTCTCCATTCCGTCAGTAACAAACTAGCTCCCAGATTCATTGGCCCGTTCACTGTCACCAAGATTCTTAGTCCGGTGGCAGTCCGCCTCAAACTACCTCCTGCGTACGGGAGGATTCACCCCGTGTTCCATGTCTCCAAATTGAAACCTGTTTTTTATTCCTGCATTAAACATTAAACCGCCTGCCCCAGTTCCCCAGGAGGCGCTCCTAGGGGGGGTATTGTCACGGTTCATAGATTCACTGTCTCCTTTTCTGTGTTTGTGAAGTTGTGTTGGAGGCGTGGTTACTGATTACGGGGCTCATTTCCCACACCTGCCACACTCATCACTTCACCCCACTTATACTGGTCTCTCACTGACATTCCTTGTCAGTTCGTTCCAGGCCTGCTGGTGGTAGGATCGTGCGTCCGTCCGGACTCCTGGATCATTCCCCGCTCCGGATTCCTTTTCCTCGGCATCTGGTTGTCTGCTGCATCCCTGTTTCGTCTCCCTGTCTGGTTCCTCCGCCTGCATCATCCTATTCCGTGTGGCAAGCTGTCTTCCTGCTGGGTCCTTTCTGGAGCCTGCACTGTACCTGAGCCTTGTTTATGCTGTGACTATTGTCTTCATTTACATCTAATAAACAAGTTGTTATCGCTATTGGATTCACCTGTTTTCCTTTGGAAGCCCTGACAAGAGAGGGTTGAGTCACAGTTGAGACCGAGTTCGGAGAGGGCTGAGTCAGAGTCGAGGCCAAGACCAGAGAGGGTTGAGTCAGAGTCGACACCGAGACCAGAGAGGGCTGAGTCAGAGTCGAGACCGAGACCAGAGAGGGTTGAGTCAGAGTTGAGACCGAGACCAGAGAGGGTTGAGTCAGAGTCGAGACCGAGACCAGAGAGGGTTTAGTCAAAGTTGAGAACGAGTTCAGAGAGGGTTGAGTCAGAGTCGGGACCGAGTTTAGAGAGGGTTGAGTCGGAGTCGACACAGACACCAGAGAGGGCTGAGTCAGAGTCGAGACCGAGACCAGAGAGGGCTGAGTCAGAGTCGAGACCGAGACCAGAGAGGGTTGAGTCAGAGTCGAGACCGAGACCAGAGAGGGTTGAGTCAGAGTCGGGACCGAGTTTAGAGAGGGTTGAGTCGGAGTCGACACAGACACCAGAGAGGGCTGAGTCAGAGTCGAGACCGAGACCAGAGAGGGTTGAGTCAGAGTAGAGACCGAGTTCGGAGAGGGCTGAGTCAGAGTCGAGACCGAGACCAGAGAGGGTTGAGTCGGTGTCGAGACCGAGACCAGAGAGGGTTGAGTCGGAGTCGAGACCGAGTTCAGGGTTCGGAGAGGGTTGACATGAGGGTTCAGAGAGGGTTCAGAGACGGTGTCGAGACCGAGTTCAGAGAGGGTTGAGTCAGAGTCGAGACCGGAGAGGGTTGAGTCAGAGTCGAGACCGAGACCTGAGAGGGTTGAGTCCGAGTCGAGACTGAGTTTAAAGAGGGTTGAGTCAGAGTAGTTTTATTATTTAAATAAACAAGATTTGGTTTTCTCTGTGACACTTTTGTTCTACTTTATAAACAGACAATGTATTAAAATAACATTGCCTCATGTGTCTTGTTCTCCTTGGTTTATGGTCTTGTCATGTGGTAGTCAGTCAGTTGTGTCTTACATTGTTCATTGTGCTGATTACTTTCAGGTATGTATTGTTATATCATTAGTCCTTGTGTATACATACAGTTATGCACTCAATTCTTGGTCGGGAATCCTTTTGCAGAAATGACTGCTTCAATGTGGCGTGGCATGGAGGCAATCAGCCTGTGGCACTGCTGAGGTGTTATGAAGGCTCAGGATGCTACGATAGCAGCCTTAAGCTCATCCAGAGTGTTGGGTCTTGCATCTCTCAACTTTCTCTTCACAATATCCCACAGATTCTCTATGGGGTTCAGGTCAGGAGAGTTGGCAAGCCAATTGAGCACAGTAATACCATGGTCAGTAAACCATTTACCAGTGGTTTTGGCACTGTGAGCAGGTGCCAGGTCGAGCTGAATCTTCATCTCCATAAAGCTTTTCAGCAGATGGAAGCATGAAGTGGTCCAAAATCTCCTGATAGCTAGCTGTATTGACCCTGCCCTTGATAAAACACAGTGGACCAACACCAGCAGCTGACATGGCACCCCAGACCATCACTGACTGTGGGTACTTGACACTGGACTTCAGGCATTTTGGCATTTCTGAATGACATGCAAAATTTGAGCGACAGTCCAGTGCTGCTTCTCTGTAGCCCAGGTCAGGCGCTTCAGCCGCTGTTTCTGGTTCAAAAGTGGCTTGACCTGGGGAATGTGGCACCTGTAGCCCTTTTCCTGCACACGCCTGTGCACGGTGGCTCTGGATGTTTCTACTTCAGACTCAGTCCACTGCTTCCGCAGGTCCCCCAAGGTCTGGAATCGGTCCTTCTCCACAATCTTCCTCAGGGTCCAGTTACCTCTTCTCGTTGTGCCACGTTTTTTTGCCACACTTTTTCCTTTCCACAGACTTCCCACTGAGGTGCCTTGATACAGCACTCTGGGAACAGCCTATTCGTTCAGAAATTTCTTTCTGTGTCTTACCCTCTCGCTTGAGGGTGTCAATGATGGCCTTCTGGACAGCAGTCAGGTCGGCAGTCTGACCCATGATTGCGGTTTTGAGTAATGAACCAGGCTGGGAGTTTTTAAAAGCCTCAGAAATCTTTTGCAGGTGTTCAGAGTTAATTATGCGTCAGTGGTTTCGTTCATGCGTCAGTGGTTTCGTTCACATGTGTTTGTAGCTCCGTCGAATTGACTCATAATCCTTGATTTTCTTCTTAACACTTGCTTACAAACGAATACTTTCTATTATTTACAGCGTGTGAACATATCACCGATACGATTCTCTATAAAAAAAACAACAATCGGATTGCTTTGATATCGCTACTTATATCCGAACTTCCGCTACTAGCCGTAGACCGCTAGCATTGCACGCGTGGTAACTTATTTACACCCGTAACCACTGAAACCTACAATTCGCCATTGTAGCACATTTACTACAATGGCGAATAACTCGGATCTGTGTCTAATGTTACCTTTGAGTGCAGGTGAGGACACGTTCGAGCTGCATTCGGTGCAGTTGGAGTTGGAGTCGTTGGACAAGCAGATTCGCAACCTACAAGACAGACGAGCCGTGCTGAGAGAGCGACGTTCAGCGCTGGAAACATCACGCGCCGATGCTCACAAGTCAGTGGTTGGTAACCTTGACTCCGACCTGCGTCTACTCCGTGTGTTTCTCTGCACAGGACCCAAGCACCCAGGACGCGATCATCCCTGGTTTCGTTCACTCCGGCACCGACACAGCACCATGGACCCTGGGTGTTTCCACAGCGGAAGACGCGAGCCAGGACCAGAGCAAGGACCTCTCCACCCCTCCCGGTCTTCGAGATCTCCACTCAGAACCGCTTCTCCCTCTTCGCGACGGAACGCGACGCTGTGGTCATCGGTACTTCCATCGTCCGGCATGTCCGCGCTACTTCAGGTAAAGGTAAGGTGCGCACTCACTGCTTTCCTGGTCTCGGCGTCGCGCGCAGGTTCCGAGATCCTGAACGGTGACGAGCGATCGGAGCTGTCGTGCTGCACGCGAACGAACGACATCAGGCTGCGCAGACGGAGATTCTGAAGAAGGACTACAGGAGTCTGGTCGAGACGGTGCGCAGAACATCGCCTGAAGCAACGATCATCGTGTCTGGACCCCTTCCCACGCATCCGACTAGGACATGAAAGGTTTAGTAGATTACTTGCTCTAAATGAATGGTTAATGTCATGGTGTAATGAACAGAAGCTGCTCTTTGTAAATAATTGGAATCTGTTTTGGGAGCGACCTAGGCTCTTCCGTCCTGATGGCCTCCACCCCAGCAGAATCGGAGCGGCTCTACTGTCGGACAACATCTCCAGGGCGTTACACACCACCATATGACTAGTAAGTCAAAGTTCAAATCACAGTCTTTGCTGTCCTAACTTAATTGACATAAGTACCAATGTAGAACATTATATAGAAACTGTGTCTATTCCTCGTTTAGTGAGGTCAAACTTTAAATCTACTGTAAGATCTAGGAAAAATCTAATTGTGATTAAACCAGAAAATCTCAATATTAGTGAACAAAAACAATTTCTAAAACTAGGTCTTCTAAACATTAGATCGCTCACACCTAAGGCGGTTATTGTAAATGAAATGGTCACAGATAATAGTTTCGATGTGCTTTGCCTTACTGAAACCTGGCTTAAGCCAAATGATTATTTCGGTCTAAATGAGTCTACTCCACCAGGATACTGTTATAAGCATGAGCCCGTCTGATTGGTCGTGGCGGTGTTGCAATAATCTATAGAGATATTCTAAATGTTACTCAGAAAACAGGTCACAGGTTTAATTCGTTTGAAGTACTAGTGCTAAATGTTATGCTCTTAGATGTAAGAAAGAAAACCGTTTTATCTCTAGCCTTGGCTACTGTATATAGACCTCCAGGGCCCTATGCTGATTTCCTAAAAGAGTTTGCAGACTTTCTCTCAGATCTATTGGTCAATGTCGATAAAGCATTAATTGTTGGAGATTTTAACATACACGTAGATAACACAAATGATGCGTTAGGGGCTGCGTTTACAGATCTATTAAACTCCTTTGGGGTCAAGCAAAACGTCACTGGTCCGACTCATCGCCTTAATCACACACTAGATTTAATTATATCACATGGAACCAACCCAACCGATATAGATATTATACAACAAAGTGATGATGTCACTGACCATTACATGGTAACTTGCATACTGCGTACTGCTGAAATCTGTCATGTTGCGCCACGTTATCGACCAGGCAGAACGATCCTTCCAACCACTATAGATAGATTCTCAAATAGCTTACCTGATCTGTCTCAGCTGCTCAGTGAACCCAAACAAACAGATGAACTAGAGGAAATGACTAGCAGTATGAGCACCATTTTCTCTAGTACATTAGAAAATGTTGCACCAATTAGATTAAAAAGGTTAGAGAGAAAACTAAAGCACCATGGTACAACAGTGCTACACATGTTATCAAGAGAGAAACTCGTAACTTAGAGCGTAAATGGAAACAAACTAATTTAGAGGTCTTTAGAATCGCGTGGAAAGATAGTATGTCACGTTATAAAAGGCCCTTAAAGCAGCCAGGGCTGAGCATCTCCAAACGAATAGAAAATAACCAAAATAATCCAAGGTTTTTATTTAACACCGTGGCTAGATTAACAAATAAACAAGCATCGCCTGAGCAAAATATTCCGTTACAGTTTAGTAGTAACGATTTTATGAATTTCTTCACTGAGAAAATAGAAAGCATCAGAAACAGAATTGTAAATGTACAACCTTTAATGATGTCTTATGATTCAACCTCAATTATCGCCCCTCAAGAACTACTACACCGCTTTACAACTATAGGACAGGAAGAGCTAAATAAACTTATCATTGCATCTAAATCAACAACATGTTTATTAGATCCAATACCCACTAAACTACTGAAAGAGCTGTTACCTGTAGTGGAAGAGCCTCTTCTCAATATTATTAACTCGTCTTTATCTTTAGGTCATGTTCCAAGAATATTCAAGTTGGCAGTCATAAAACCTCTCATTAAGAAGCCACAATTAGATCATAATAACCTAGCAAATTACAGACCCATTTCAAATCTTCCATTTATGTCTAAAATACTAGAAAAGTTGTGTCTGCTCAATTGTGCTCTTTCTTGCAAGAAAATGATATCTATAAAAATTTCAATCCATTCAGACCACACCATAGCACAGAAACTGCGCTCGTTAAAATCACAAATGATTTACTTCTAGCTTCTGACCAAGGCTGTATCTCAATACTAGTTCTACTCGATCTTAGTGCTGCGTTCGATACTATAGATCATAAAATACTCTTAGATCGACTTCAAAATTACACTGGTGTTCAGGAAAGGCATTAAACTGGTTTAGATCGTACTTATCAGACCGCTACCATTTTGTCTGTCTAAATGGGGGGAAATCAAAGATAACGCAGACTATGGGGTGCCGCAAGGATCTGTGTTAGGCCCTCTGCTATTCTCAATATATATGCTGCCACTTGGTAATATTATAAGAAAACATGGAATTAATTTCCACTGTTATGCTGATGACACTCAATTATATATCTCATCACGACCAGATGAAAACGCTAAATTATCTAAACTGACAGCGTGTGTTGAATATATTAAATACTGGATGACGTGTAATTTTCTGCTATTAAATTCAGATAAAACAGAGGTATTACTTATTGGTCCAAACCTCTCACAATACAACTTTAACTTGGAAGGACGTCCTGTCACTTTATCCACTACAGTAAAAGACCTGGGTGTTATATTAGACCGCAACTTGTCTTTCGAAAATCATATTTCATATGTTACAAGAACAGCATTTTTCCACTTTAGAAACATTGCTAAGCTACATAACATGCTATCTATTTCTGATGCAGAAAAGTTAGTTCATGCATTCATGACCTCAAGACTAGATTACTGTAATGCTTTATTAGCTGGTTGTCCTGCATCCTCAATAAACAAGCTACAGTTAGTCCAAAACGCAGCTGCTAGAGTTCTTACTAGGTCAAGAAAATATGATCATATAACACCAATTTTATCATCTCTACACTGGTTACCTATTAAGTTCCGTATCAATTACAAAGTATTGCTACTGACCTATAAAGCCCTGAATGGTTTAGCTCCTGTGTATTTAACGGATCTTCTATAGCCCTACAATCCATCGCGCTCTTTAAGATCACTAAACTCGAGGCTTCTGGTCATTCCTAGGATATCTAAGTCCACTAAAGGAGGGAGGGCATTTTCACATTTAGCTCCTAAACTCTGGAATAGTCTTCCTGATATTGTTCGAGGTTCAGACTCGCTGTCCCAGTTTAAAACTAGATTAAAGACGCATCTCTTTAGCCAAGCATTCACATTATAATTACCTTTTATACTACAGTTAAATCGGATCAAAAGAATTAATATTCTGAACAGCAGCTATGCTAATTATTTCCCATCTGCTTTTCTGTTATTATCTCGGGACACTAGTTCCGAGGTAAATAGTTGGTCAGCTCCAGTTTGTATCCAGCCTCTCATGGAGACTTCAGATGCCCCAACACCTGTGATGAGACGACTCGACGCCTGTGAAGAGACGACTCAACGCCAGCGCTGTTATAGCGGCCTAAAATAATACATGATTGATTAACTTTTTCTAACATTTTTCAATGTACATTTATAAAATGCACTTTCTGTAAAGCTGCTTTGAAACAATGTGTATTGTGAAAAGCGCTATACAAATAAATTTGAATTGAATTGAATTGAATTAATTAGTTGATTCAGATGATTAGGTTAATAGCTCGTTTAGAGAACCTTTTCATGATATGCTAATTTTTTTAGATAGGAATTTTGGGTTTTCGTGAGCTGTATGCCAAAATCATCAGTATTAAAACAATAAAAGACCTGATATATTTCAGTTGGTGTGCAATGAATCTAAACTATATGAAAGTTTAATTTTTATCATTACATTATGGAAAATAATGAACTTTTATCACAATATGCTAATTTTTTTAGAAGGACCTGTATATTCATATACTTTACTCTAACAATATTTCTGAAAAAAAATCTAACCCAGATTATATAATTTGAAAAGTGGAAATTGTACAAGTGTTTAAGATTGAGAACAGCGGCGTGTGGATGGCCAGGAGAGTGAGGACGGTGGCCAGGAGAGGGAGGGTGAGGACAGTGACCAGTGAAGAACTGTTAGTTGTGAAAGCTTTGTTTACAGCACTGTAGGCTGCATATACTTTTCATTGTTTTTTTGTGTGTTTATATAACAGTATATCATGCTGTATACATTTTCTTTTTACTCTGATGTATGGAAGTTACTTCACGTGTGTGAATGATAATGGTAACAATTTCCTTGGCAGTGTGAGTGCAACGTGTGATATCAAACCTTGGAGGCTACTCTTACCCTAAAATCCTATTTCTTTTTTTCAGTTTTATACACAATTGTATTCTGTTAGCTAGACAAAAAAAAAGTACAGTAACCATTGTCCATGAATGACTGGGCTAAGACTTAAAGGTGGACATGAGGGATATTTCAATGGTCCTCTGCCATAGTGACAAAACATCTAAACATTTTGACTTGCAATGCTTACACAATGCCAAAGGAATGAAGCATTTTGGGGGCACTGACTGTTTAAATGAGAAGGAATTTTAGAGTTGACACATGTGTGAACTGTTTTGGGAGAGGTATGAGCTTTTGCAGGTGAACCATGGTGTTGTGCCAAACCATCCACGTTATTTTTGCAAAAGCACCAAAAGTGTTGAGAACGTCCGGTTTGTTTCAAGAAACGAGCCAAAGCAATTGAGAAGGATCTTTGCCATTTTGGTGGCACTGACTATTCATACTGGAAAGGAATTTAGCTCTGAAGCATGAGTGAACAGTTTTGGGAGAGATATTAGCTTTTGCAAGTGAGTTATAGTGTTGTGCTGAACTGTAAGACTGTTTTGCCAAATTATCTTACAATTTTGAGACTGTAATTTCTACTTCAAGAAATGAGCCAAACCAATTGAGAAAACCTTGACAGTGATCTGTTACAGTTTATTTCAGATTGATACATGCAGGTGACCACTAAATGGCACATTGGAGACATGTATCGGGTGTTGATTCGAAGCTTCGGCACATTCGCTACAACTGTTTCAGTGCTTCACGAAGCCTCGGTCTGCCCATCACTATCTGAAGCCCAATCTAGTCTTGCAACACCTCTCATTAAGTTTAGCACTTTACTGCATATAAAAAAATATATAATCTATATGGTCTTTCTTGGTTAATATATCATCAACGCACATTCCCAGATTATGTATTTGGTTCCTTTGCCTCATGTGTCTTGTTCTCATTGGTTTATGGTCTTGTCATGTGTCTTGTCAGTCAGTTGTCTCTTCCCATTGGTTCATTGTGTTGATTACTTTCAGGTATGTATTGTTATGTCATTAGTCCTTGTGTATACATAGCCCTCATGTTTCCATAGTCTCATGTCAAGCTTTGTTCCCTGGGATTGCAGTTTGGTGAGTCTCATGTTCATGCGACCCAAGTCATTGTTATAATTGAGTCTAGTCATTGTTTTGTACTTTTTTATTTTTTATGAGTTTTACTTGGGTTCAACTGTGCTCACCTTCAGTGGGCTAAATATAACAATATAGCCTCTTGGTGCTGTAAAGGATTCAATTTCTGTAGTAATTTGAGAGTGGGGAAAAGAAGAGCTTTGTTTTGAATCTTGTTTTTCAATTTCAGAGCTTTTGAGCCCCCATTTTAGCATTTGCGAGTCTTTATTATAGAACCATGTGCACACGGGTCTCCTTAAAAGAGCTCCAGGCTTTTTCTTCTACTCACACATACACAGTGTTGGGTGTAACGCGTTACAAAGTAACGCGTTACTGTAATAATATTACTTTTTTTAGTAACTGGTAGTGTAAGGCATTACTCGTCTGAAAATGGTAATATTATTACAGTTTTCCCGAGCTAGTTACTTGCGTTACATTTGCCAGTAGCACCTTCATCGCACACAACACAGAGAACAGAAGGGAAGGGGAGGAGGGCGTGAATGGAACAGTGATTGGTCTGGGTTTGGCACGAGGTATCATTTACCATCACCGATTGGTCGACAACCGGCAGCCTGCAGCAGAGCGGCACCCCTCAAAGACAGATGGGGGAAATGGAAGCGTAAACAACGGCAAGCTCTTTTTCAGATGAAGGTTCCCAGCAACAGAAAGCTAGTTTCGACGGGTGGAGATTCAGTAATTATTTTGAATATGTTCAACGGAAGGAAAATAACTTGACGGTGAAGTGCACACTCTGCCCGGGGACATAGCTGCTCTCCACCGCTTGTAATCAAATTGATTTTTTGCACTAACGTTAGATGGTTTTTGTTTAACATTGAGGAAGTTAATATATCTTTGGACTTGTTATAAATTGACAATCAAATATATTGATTGTTTGCACCAGAGGTGTTTGTTAAACATTGAGGAAGTTAATACTTGTTTGTACTTGATTGCACAAGTACAGTTGTTTAGTAGTTATGGTAACACTTTACAATAAGGTTGTATTAGTTAATATTAGTTAACGCATTAGTTAACATAAACTAACCATGAACAACACCTCTGTTCATCATTAGTTAATCTTTGTTAACACTTGTTAATAAAAATACAGCTGTTCATGTTAGTTCACAGTGCATTAACTAATGTCAACAAGATTTTATTAATGCATTAGTAAATGTTGAAATTAACAAAGATAAATAAATGCTTTATAAGTGCAGTTCATCATTAGTTAATGTTAACTAATGCATTAACTAATACAACCTTATTGTAAAGTGTTACCGTAGTTATTTGTGCTAGACAGTCCCAGTCTGTTGTTGGCGTAATAAAGACCCTAAAGAACACTCCTCCTTTGTATGTTCTCCCTCCATCTGATGCATCTCAGGCCATTATAGAGTAATTAAGAAAAAAAATGTAACTAGTAATATAACTTGTAATATAACTAGTTACTTTCTCCAGGGAGTAATAAAGTAAAGTAAGGCATTACTATTTTTGAGAGTAATATGTAATATGTAATATATTACTTTTTTGAGTAACTAGCCCCAACACTGCACATACAACATGCTGATGCTAAGCTGGATCACTTGTAAGTACTGCTTTAGAACCAATTTAACTTGCATTATTGCAAATAGTTTCAATCTGTTTCTATTTGCTTTTCAGTGGTGCTATTTCTGTGTCAACATGGTAAGGCAACTAGCATATAATGTACAGTCTCATTAAAGACATGAGTGCAAAACCAGTAGTTTTACTAAATCTTATGTTTTTCTCTCTGCAGGTGCAGAAGCAAAAAGTGTGATTGTCTGTGAAGGGGAATCTGCATGTCTCCAGTGTGGTGAGTATTCAGTAATTTTGTCTTCACTCCCAAATAGGACCGCATTCTGTCTATATTTTGGAACTATTTGTGAGGAGGAACAAGATCATTAGGGTATCTTGAGCCTGGAATTGCACTTTTGTCTCCAGCCCTTAGAATGTGTGCTTGCCATTTTATTTTTTTTAAACCTCAGATACGGGTTACATAAAGGTCCTTAAAGCCAACTATGGCCGAACCGACTGCACAACCTGCGCTACAGGAAAACCAGCTAATCAGCTCTCAAATACACATTGCAAAACACCCGACGCATCCCTCTCTATAATGTCTGATCGGTAGGTTTAACAGAGCATGAAGTGAAACCGTAAACTCTTATATTTCTATGCATTTATATAAGCACAAGATGTGTGTATATAATTGTCTGAGTATATTAATTTTGTCTGTCCATGAATCAGGTGTGATGGAATGACGATGTACTGTCCCTGGTGAACTCCGTTTTCTCTGATCCTTGTGTTGGGACTTATAAATACCTGGATGTTTCTTATGACTGTATCCCTGCAAGTAAGTAAACTTTTGCAGTTTAATATTTTATAAATTTAAGGCATGGCGAATGAGTATATATTTTGCTCGTATTGTTCCTGTTGTTAATATTTCTGACTTCTGTAGGCAGAAGTGTGACCTGTGACTGTCGTAAAAGCGTGGTAATTAAGTGTGGTAAGTTATTTTCTGTATGTTCTCTAATATGCTGAGACCAAGGGTACAGCATCTGGTTTAATCCTTAAGGGCTTCATGTCCACAGTATTTTGAATGGATCTGTCCTGCTACAGTATATTGGCACCAATAGTTTTGAACCTGATTTGACATTTTAACATGTGTTGGCAATCAATAATGAACTTTTCATCAGTGTCCGTTTGTGTATCAAAAGGTACTGGTGTTATTTCTATTCATCATGCCAATTATGGACGGCGGGATCTTGAAACCTGCCCTCATAGCTTGGCAACCACATCAGACTGTTACTCTCCTCAGACCAGCAGCCTGTCTTCCAGGTACAGCAGGTTCTCCATCTACAGTCACTCTAGACCCTTTTTGATACCATGTATAAACTATATCCAAGGGACAACGTACACTTTTAGACCGTCATTGTCCTGTATGTTAAATGGCTACTTGATACATATACATAAATTATCGCAGAGAAACCATAGAATGATTCAAGAGCTAATACAGTGTCTCTTCTAATCCTCTTTTTCTTAAGGTGTGACGGAAAGAAGTCTTGTAAACTAGATGCTTCAAATTCTGTGTCCTCTGATCCATGTGTGGGTGTCCCTAAGTATCTGGAAGTGACATACAGCTGTAAAAAATGTGGATGTGATAATGAATGACAATGGGAAGCAAAATAGAGTTCATTAAAACAAATCCAGATTCTTTACAAATGGCTTCATGAGTTTTCTAAAAGACTACTCTTTTTCTACATGAATGCTAAATGTATGTAGTTATTTCACTCAAAGGGGGAGTCTTAATTCTTAACTCATTATTTGCAAATTAGCCTTTCGCTATATACACCATGATGCAGACATCAGATTGTTTAGTCAAAATGATCTATATGGTGGTATCTGTCCCTGTCAAATAAATATTTAGCTATAATGCACATAGGTGGTTTTGACTTGCAATTTCATGTCGCTATACAATGGTTACACACTTAAAACTGATCGTAGTGTTTATATCTCTGTAAGACAGGCCAATCTATGGAACAATTGCAAGGAAAACCAACTTTAATGCACTCCGAGAGCCCCCTCGTGGTCGGGAGCATTTGTGTTGTGGTTTAATTTGGTACGGCTGCCTTACAGGGCCACCATACAAATTATACCAATTTACAAAAACAACCAAAGGAAAGAAACACTAAACAAACCCAAGTTACACAATTTCCAAATAAACCAGAATAGACTTAATTACAGGGCTAGGGTTACCTACTGGAGTGATCGCCAACACTAGTTATTTAAAAGCGCACTTCCACACACACCACTGAACTCAGCTCACACTAGTACACTTCTAAAGTGTCACAAGGCAAGCGACGGAGCACCACCACTGCAAAGATCTTTCACCCGTGACCCCAGCTCCTGAAAGAAATCAAAACCAAAATAAATCTCAAATGAAAGACAAAGTCATAATTCCACTGGAGACGATGGGCAACAGTCACCACAGCACAGTTCACAATATACAAATCTTGAAAAAAAACAATGACAACCTGTTAAGGTTGCAGAACAGGACTCAAAAAGGAGCCGCCACGTTGACCTTGGGCCAGCTCCAAAAAAGACATTGTTTACAATAAAACTTCAGAAATCGCATCCAAAACAGCATCTGACAGAGAAACACAACTGATTAAAAGACAGGCTGATGTACAACATGCAAACCTTTAGTACAACGAAAAAATTAAATTAAAAAAGTAGTTAGCAAACCGCTACGTGCTAACAGCACATACCTAAAACTGCTGAAGCAAACAGACAAAAAGGGGAGGGTACGGACGTGACTCATCCAAGGCTCATAGTGATGTTACTTATGACACTGAAGCTTCGATGTGCGTATCAGGCTACGTATCAGGGTGTGTATTGGTTTCCCTAAGTCACGTGATCGATGACAAACGAAGCCTCACTTTCTGTCCAATCACATGCGCGTTTCACTTTGTGTGTCAGAAGCTTCGAACCCCCAGATCTTACTTAACGAGTCCCTGTTGGCTCAGTCTGGTTGATGGGTTTGTGAGGAGAGTGCTGTACTTTGAAAGTTAATCAATATATTGCATTTAGAAAAACATTTATTTGTCACTATTTATTCTTTTGTTGTTGTTGTGTCTTTGTATTTTGGTAAAATCTTTGCACTTTTTTTTAGGTAATTTTGGTGTTGGGATTTGGGGTTAGGGTGGGATTAGGGGATAGGGTGTTGGTGTTTGGTGAAGGGTTTGTGTTTAGAGCAATGGCAACAGGGACAGAAAGAAAGACTTCCCCTATCTGGGAACATTTTGAGCTTATAGCTTCCAATGTATGTATGCTTTTTTTTTTTTTTAAAGAGGTGGAAAAAAATACAGTTACACAAGCACTGCCAAGTGGCATAAGCACATTTAATTACAGATGATCCAATCACACAATATCCGTTTTTAGTGTGTGTGTGTGTGTGTGTGTGTGTGTGTGTGTGTGTGTGTGTGTGTAGAGAGTAGGCCTACGTTATATCTTATTATATCATATAAGCTTTTAGCTCATATTAGATTAGATTAGATTCAACTTTATTGTCATTGCACAAATACAGGTACAAGGCAACGAAATGCAGTTTAGGTCTAACCAGAAGTGCAATAGCAGCAAGTGCAGGATATACAATGGTTGAATAAGTGCAGGACATGGATATGTACTGAATATATGTATATATATATATATATATATATATATATAATAGAGAGAGAGGGAGAGAGAGAGAGATGGTTATTATTATAACAATTTACAGGTGAATATGTACAGTGAATAAATATAGAGATTATAGAGAGGTATGCAATGATATGTTAGGCTAAGATGAGGAATATAGCAGTGGATTAAGGTAGTGCAATAAAGTATGGTCAGAAGCTATCCGAAAAGTGTAAAAGTGCAATGGAAAGTGATTGCATATTACAGTTAAAAGTACGGTGCAAAATGCAAATGTAAACAGTTGTTACTGTGAATAACAGTCGTCTGTGCAAATTAGCATAATCCAGTTAGTTATTGTAGTGCAAGATGCATAAGTAAACAGTTGTGACTGTAATAAACAGTCGGTATTGCAAATAACAAGTGAAGGCAGATGTGAGGGGGGAGAAGAAGTTAGCAGTATAAGAGGGGAGTGGATCAACGAGGGTTAGAGTTCAGTAAAGAGACAGCTCTGGGGAAAAAACTGTTCTTTAGTCTACTGGTACTGGTCCGGAGGCACCTGAAACGCCTGCCGGAGGGCAGGAGAGAAAACAGTCTGTGGGCTGGGTGAGAGGAGTCCTTAAGGATGCTGCGAGCTCGATGCAGACAACGTTTCCTCTGGATGTTCTCGATGGCAGGTAGTGGAGTCCCTGTGATGCGCTGGGCAGTTTTCACCACCCCGCTGCAGTGCCTTGCGCTCCGCAACAGAGCAGCTCCCAAACCATACTGCGACACAGTTGGTCAGGATGCTTTCTATCGCGCAGCGATAGAAGTTCACCAGGATAGCCGAGGAGAGCTGATTCTTCCTCAGTGTCCTCAGGAAGAAGAGGCGCTGGTGAGCCTTCTTGACCAGGCTGGAGGTGTTGGTTGTCCACGAAATGTCCACCGAGATGTGGATCCCCAGGAACTTGAAACTGGAGACGTGCTCAACAGCCTTTCCTTTGATGTGGATGGAGTCGTGTGGGCCTCTTGACTCCTTCCTGAAGTCCACGATGAGCTCCTTCGTTTTGGTGGTGTTGAGGAGCACGTTATTTTCAGTGCACCATGTGGCCAGATGCTGGATCTCCTCCCTATAGGCAGTCTCATCGTTGTTACTGATGAGACCAATCACCGTAGTGTCGTCCGCAAACTTGACGATGGAATTAGATCCATACACAGGCTTGCAGTCGGAGGTGAAGAGGCAGTACAGAAACGGGCCCAGCACACAGCCCTGTGGTACACCAGTGTTAAGTGTGATGGACGTGGAGCAGGTGAATCCTGATCAAACATTCTGGGGTCTGACAGTTAGGAAGTCCAAAATCCAGTTGCACATTGAGGTGTTGATGCCCAGGTCTCCACGTTTGGCTATTAACTTGGTTGGGATGACAGTGTTGAATGCTGAGCTGAAGTCAACAAACAGTATACGCGCATAAATGTTCTTATTGTCCAGATGTGTGAGCACAGAGTGCAGTGCCATGGAAAACGGCATCCTCTGTGCTCCTATTGCTGTGATAGTCAAACTGGTGTGAGTCCAATGTGGATGGTAGAGAGTCTTTTAGGTGTTCCAGGACCAGCCGCTCAAAGCACTTCATAACGATGGATGTGAGTGCTACAGGGCGGTAGTCATTAGGGCACCTGGGGCTAGAGTGTTTTGGCACTGGCACAATGGAAGTGCGTTTAAAGCATGTTGGTACAGCTGCTTGGGCAAGAGACAGGTTGAAAATGTCTGTAAAAACCCCAGCGAGCTGCTCCGCACATGCCCTGAGAACACGTCCAGGGATGTTGTCTGGTCCAGCAGCCTTGTGCGCGCTGATCCGGCTCAGTGCCTTGCAGACATCTGTGGAGGAGAGTGTGATTGGTGGGTGGTCATCTGAGGGTTTGAGCTTGGTGGCAGTTTCTCTGTTGTTCCTTTCAAAGCGAGCATAAAAGTAATTTAGCTCGTTCAGGAAGTTGACATCAGTGGCTGCGGGGGTGGAGTGGGTGGGTTTGTAGTCACTGATGGCCTGAATGCCCTGCCACATGCGTCTAGGGTCAGAGTTAAACTGTGAAGAACAAACTGTGTTAAATAAAATTGGAAGTAAAAAGGTATTCGTCCTACATTGTTTTTTTCTACTTCACCACAGTAAAGCATGTGAATGGATAGGCTATAATAGACTTAATTATAAGCAAACAAAAGGAAGAAACGTTTACAATTCCCTGCGAAAATGAGTGTGACGCGAGTGAAGATTTATGAAAATAAACGTGATGTCCAGTGGGATAAAATGGACTAACTGTTAGCCTTTGGGTTATGCCTATTGTTAAAGTTCGCGGAAATCGGAAAATCGGGTACAAAAAGCTGGCAAATCTTTAATTGGGCTCAGCCTCCCTCTCTCATTCGGCGTGAATCCATTTGTTTTCATGGCTGGGATGTAACTGCGAATTTATTTCCTTTGAAAACAAAGCTTCGTGCTTCTGTCCTGTGGTAATATATTCACGTACAACAGCATTCACATACAAAACACGGGATAATAACAAAATTATAGTTTTAAATAGAAAATAGTATTTATGTAAGGAGGAATTTTAAAATAAAAAGTGCAAAATTCTTTACTTTGTTTCCCCTCACTGCAACCTAGCGCGGGTGAGTCCTTATTTGGGTTAGCAAAATAACGAAATAGAAAATAGTATTCATGTAAAGAGATAGCAAAATACAGATATAGTAAATTATATTTTTTTATTTAAAAAAAAAACGACGATATCATCGTCCATCGCAATGTTTTACTGTAAACATTGTCAACTGCCAATTTAGAGGACATCGCCCAACCCTAGTCCACTGGTCACATTTAAGGCAAAGTACAACTGTTAATTTATGGGAAAAAATTTCATCATTGATTCTGTGATTGATCCTGTGGTCTGTTTAATAATGCTGTGAACGTGCACTTATCCCAGCTATCTACGCCTGGCTTGACATAGCTGCACATACTAATCCTGGCTTAGCAAACGTGCAACGGACTAAGCAGGGATGAGCTGATTAAACTAGGTCAAGCTGTGCCTTTTTTGTTATCCTGGCTTTCTTGATTCTACTTTTGTGCAATAGCCCTCTGGTTAACTTATCATTAAAGCACATTCCCAGATTATGTATTGGGTTCCTTTGCCTCATGTGTCTTGTTCTCATTGGTTTATGGTCTTGTCATGTGGTAGTCAGTCAGTTGTGTCTTCCCATTGGTTCATTGTGTTGATTACTTTCAGGTATGTATTGTTATGTCATTAGTCCTTGTGTATACATAGCCCTCATGTTTCCATAGTCTCATGTCAAGCTTTGTTCCCTGGGATTGCAGTTTGGTGAGTCTCATGTTCATGCGACCCAAGTCATTGTTATAATTGAGTCTAGTCATTGTTTTGTACTTGTTTATTTTTGATGAGTTTTACTTGAGTTCAACTGTGCTCACCTTCAGTGGGCTAAATATAACAATATAGCCTCTTGGTGCTGTAAAGGAGTCCTTTTCTGTAGTAATTTGAGAGTGGGGAAAAGAAGAGCTTTGTTTTGAATCTTGTTTTTCAATTTCAGAACTTGAGCCCCCATTTTAGCATTTGCGAGTCTTTATTATCGAGCCATGTGCACACGGGTCTCCTTAAAAGAGCTCCAGGGTTTTTCTTCTATTCACACATACAACATGCTGATGCTAAGCTGGATCACTTGTAAGTACTGCTTTAGAACCAATTCAACTTACATGATTTCAAACAGTTTCAATCTGTTTCTATTTGCTTTTCAGTGGTGCTCTTTCTGTGTCAACATGGTAAGGCAACTAGCATATAATGTACAGTCTCATAAAGACTTGAGTGCAAAACCAGTAGTTTTACTGAATCTTATGTTTTTCTCTCTGCAGGTTTAGAAGCAAAAAGTGTGGTTGTCTGTGAAGGGGAATCTGCATGTCTCCAATGTGGTGAGTAATCCAGTCACTTTTTTTTGTCTTCGTTCCCAAATAGGACCGCATTCTGTCTATATTTTGGAACTATTTGTGAGGAGGAACAAGATCATGAAGGTATCTTGAGCCTGGAATTGAACTTTTGTCTCCAGCCCTTAGAATGTGTGCTTGCCATTTTATTTTTTTTAAACCTCAGATACGGGTTACATAAAGGTCCTTAAAGCCAACTATGGCCGAACCGACTGCACAACCTGCGCTACAGGAAAACCAGCTAATCAGCTCTCAAATACACATTGCAAAACACCCGACGCATCCCTCTCTATAATGTCTGATCGGTAGGTTTAACAGAGCATGAAGTGAAACCGTAAACTTTTATATTTCTATGCATTTATATAAGCACAAGATGTGTGTATATAATTGTCTGAGTATATTAATTTTGTCTGTCCATGAATCAGGTGTGATGGAATGACGAGATGTACTGTCCCTGCGGTGAACTCCGTTTTTTCTGATCCTTGTGTTGGGACTTATAAATACCTGGATGTTTCTTATGACTGTATCCCTGCAAGTAAGTGAACTTTTGCAGTTTAATATTTTATCAATTTAAGGCATGGCGACTGAGTATAATTTGCTTGTATTCCTGTTGTTAATATTTCTGACTTCTTTAGGCAGAAGTGTGACCTGTGACTGTCGTAAAAGCGTGGTAATTAAGTGTGGTAAGTTCTTTTCTGTATGTTCTCTAATATGCTGAGACCAAGGGTACAGCATCTGGTTTAATCCTTAATGGCTTCATGTCCACAGTATTTTGAATGGATCTGTCCTGCTACAGTATATTGGCACCAATATTTTTGAACATGATTTGACATTTTAACATGTGTTTGCAATCAATAATGAACTTTTCATCAGTGTCCGTTTGTGTATCAAAAGGTACTGGTGTTATTTCTATTCATCATGCCAATTATGGACGGCGGGATCTTGAAACCTGCCCTCATAGCTTGGCAACCACATCAGACTGTTACTCTCCTCAGACCAGCAGCCTGTCTTCCAGGTACAGCAGGTTCTCCATCTACAGTCACTCTAGACCCTTTTTGATACCATGTATAAACTATATCCAAGGGACAATGTACTTTTAAAAAATATTTTTAGACCATCAGTATCATCTATATTAAATGGCTACTTGATACATAGACTTAATTTATAGCCTTATGCGACAGTAGAATGATTTAAGCACTAATAGTGTCTCTTCTAATTCTTTTCCTCTTTTTCTTAAGGTGTGACGGAAAGAAGTCTTGTAAACTAGATGCTGCAAATTCTGTGTCCTCTGATCCATGTGTGGGTGTCCCTAAGTATCTGGAAGTGACATACAGCTGTAAAAAATGTGGATGTGATAACGAATGACAATGGGAAGCAAAATAGAGTTCATTAAAACAAATCCAGATTCTTTACAAATGGTTTCGTGAGTGTTTCTAAAAGGCTAAATTTCTATGCATGCTAAATGTATAAAGTGATTCCACTCTAAAGGGGACTATCAATAACTAATTATGATTATTTGAATTGTCGCTAGAACCAATCGACCAGTTCATCCTGTGAGCAGTCAGTATTGATGATTAATTCTAAGAGAAGGATAATTTATGGCCACAGAAGACTCGTTCTTCCTTATTTAGAAAAGTTAGGACTGAGGTTCTGAAAAGAGAACACCACCTTGGAAAACCAGTTTCTTACTATAACCCATCTCTACTAACCACATTGTATTGTACCTTTTGTGAGAGAAGAGCATCCAGATATACAATCACAGGAGAGTCCTGATAAGGGTTCTAAATTAACAAATCTGTTTATCTGTTAATAAACTTACAAGCCAGATGGGTTGGTGAAGCATGTGTTACATGCGTGAGACAGAAGGTTGTCATTTATCCCCTGGCAGCACTTCCTACATTTCCCATGAACACTGTGATGTAATGCTACACAATGTTTCATACACCAGTGAAACCAGCGCTACAAACAATGGACCTGAACAAAGCGTCCACCAGAAAACACCAGGAAGAAGGAATGGAGCCGGAGCAAGTAGCATAGACTGAATGAGGAGGGAGTTAGCTAGTTAAGCTAAACTAAATACGGCGGTGGTTGGGGCAGATCTGTGGGGGCGAGAAGAGGAACGAAGCAGGGGATGAGGATATTGACAAAGAAAAGTAAATGTAATTCCATATGGCTGATGTGTCGTGATTGGCTTGTGTTTGACCACGAAAATATCATTGTTTTGCAAGGATTGCTGCATGTGCGCAAAACAAAAACAAATTTTTACGACTTTGTGCGCAATCATGGAAAAAAAGGAACTGAGGGTGGCTCAGATTCTGATGGCACCTCTGAAGAAGAGCTCTGAAAACATGCGATTCGATAGATAGATATAGATAGATAGATAGATAGATAGATAGATACCAAACTTTAACCCTCTGGACCCTGAGCCTATTTTGTGGACCTGAAGAAGTTTTGACATGCTCTGATAGTTGTTTTTGTTTTTTCAGTTGCTTTAAAGCATATCAGTGGCTAAAGTCTGATTACACTGTATTCAGCACAAACAGGGCTACGGTAATATATGAGCAACATGTACATAAACATTGTTTTCCCAAAACTACAAACTTTTATGAATAGTTTTGTTCACAAGGCTTTTCAGAACTAATGTTGTTGCCTTGAGTTTTTTCTTCAAAACAATGTGAAGACTACATTGTTTGTGATCAAAATGGTTATTTAACTTTTGTTAGACGCTTATTGTCAGAATGGCTGTATGTGGGGAGGGTGTGGATCATCATGAATATTAAAACCTGAGCCGTCAACTACAGCCAAGATGGCGTCCTGCTAACTTTTGCGGAGCTCTGCTGACAAACTTTTATAACGGCATGTAAATCGTTCCCTGAAGCTACTTTTGTGCAAAATTACCCACATCAACCATTCTGCTTTCTCCGAGGTTGAAAATATGAAGTCGACTGCTGACAAAAGGAAAGATGTTTCGCGGCAATCTGACTAGATGGACTATCACAACTATGCGTCTTTGGAAGAAACTCTGACTGGGGCCATAATACAGCTTCCAGATAGTCCAGCAAAACCTCCATCCAAAAAGGGAAAGTCAGATGATGATAGCTCTTCAGTTGTTTCAACGCTCTCTAATCTGATAAACACTCGCTCTGACACAATAGAGGAAATGGTGAGTGAAAATGCCCTAAAAATTGAAGGTTTAAAAAAACTGTGGACTTCGTATGTGCTGAATTAAACGACATCAAAGGCAAAGTCAGTCACATTGAGACTAGACTGAACACCGAAGAGAAGAAGATGGGATTCTTTGAACAACGTCTCACTGACTTGGAAAGATACTCCCGTCGCTGGAATCTTCATTTACACGGTGTAATTAAGAAAGAAAGAGAGGATGTAAGAGTGGAGTCCATCCGTATCTGTGAAGCGTCGTTTCCTGAGGGAGGAAATTGCTTAGCAGACAAAATAGATACTGTTCACCGTGTTGGAAGGAAGCTCCAGAATAGTTCACGGCCGCGACCCATCATTATTAAATGTTCTTCGCGTGTGGCAAGGGATGGAGTATGGAAGGCAGAGAGGACGTCGGAGTTTCTTCGAGCCAATCAGCTTCGCTTGAACGAGGACCTCATCGCATCTGATCGGGAAAGAAGACAGTTGCTTTGGCCCGCTGTTGACAAAGCTCAAAAGGAGGGAAAGAGGGCTCATTTCGTGGGAGGCCGTGCCTTCGTTGATGGGTCTGAAATCTATCCACCTTAAGCATGGTAAATCTGTTTTAGTGGGTGCAATCGTTAATTTAATAACAGCTCACTATTTTGATTGACTGAGTTTATGCCGAAGATCGGACTTACCTGTCTGTTAGTCAGCTACCGATACACTTTTATCCCTAGAGGGTTCCACAACTGAAAATCTTGTTCAATTTTCTTTTGTTCTTTTTCTTTTTTGAATGTCCATTTCAATTGTTTCTCTCAATGCCAGAGGGGTTGCGTGATAACGTAAAGCGCAAAGCGTTGTTTTTCTATGCAAAGACTTTCAAAACCGACTTTTGTTTCTTCCAGGAGACTCATTCAGTTTTCAATGACACTACTTTTTGGAAAAACCAATGGGGCAGTGAGGTTTGGATGGCTCATATTTCAGAGCGTTCTGCTGGTGTAATTCAATTCAATTCAATTCAAATATATTTGTATAGCGCTTTTCACAATACATATTGTTTCAAAGCAGCTTTACAGAAAGTGCATTTCATAAATGTACATTGAAAAATGTTAGAAAGTGAATGTTAAAGAAAAATGTTAGAAAAGTTTAATCAATCATGTATTAATTTAGGCCATAAAGCTGGCGTTGAGTCGTCTCTTCACAGGCGTCGAGTCGTCTCTTCACAGGTGTTGGGGCATCTGAAGTCTCTATGTGAGGCTGGATACAAACTGGAGCTGACCAACTATTTACCTCAGGACTAGTGTCCCGAGATAATAACAGAAAAGCAGATGGGAAATAATTAGCATAGCTGCTGTCAGAATATTAATACTTTTGATCCGATTTAACTGTAGTATAAAAGGTAATTATAATGTGAATGCTTGGCTAAATAGATGCGTCTTTAATCTAGTTTTAAACTGGGACAGCGAGTCTGAACCTCGAACAATATCAGGAAGACATGAAAATGCCCTCCCTCCTTTAGTGGACTTAGATATCCTAGGAATGACCAGAAGCCTCGAGTTTAGTGATATTAAAGAGCGCGATGGATTGTAGGGCGATAGAAGATCCATTAAATACACAGGAGCTAAACCATTTAGGGCTTTATAGGTCAGTAGCAATACTTTGTAATTGATACAGAACTTAATAGGTAACCAGTGTAGAGATGATAAAATTGGTGTTATATGATCATATTTTCTTGACCTAGTAAGAACTCTAGCAGCTGCGTTTTGGACTAACTGTAGCTTGTTTATTGAGGATGCAGGACAACCAGCTAATAAAGCATTACAGTAATCTAGTTTCGAGGTCAAGAATGCATGAACTAACTTTTCTGCATCAGAAATAGATAGCATGTTACGTAGCTTAGCAATGTTTCTAAGGTGGAAAAATGCCGTTCTTGTAACATATGAAATATGATTTTCGAAAGACAAGTGGCGAACACCCAGGTCTTTTACTGTAGCGGATAAAGTGACAGGACATCCTTCCAAGTTAAAGTTGTATTGTGAGAGGTTTTGTGGGCTTTTTTGGACCAATAAGTAATACCTCCGTTTTATCTGAATTTAATAGCAGAAAATTACACGTCATCCAGTATTTAATATCTTCAACACACGCTGTCAGTTTAGATAATTTAGCGTTTTCATCTGGTCGTGATGAAATATATAATTGAGTGTCATCAGCATAACAGTGGAAATTAATTCCAAGTTTTCTTATAATATTACCAAGTGGCAGCATATATATTGAGAATAGCAGAGGGCATAACACAGATCCTTGCGGCACCCCATAGTTTACTGACGTTATCTTTGATTTTTCCCCATTTAGACAGACAAAATGGTAGCGGTCTGATAAGTACGATCTAAACCAGTTTAATGCCTGTCCCTGAACACCAGTGTAATTTTGAAGTCGATCTAAGAGTATTTTATGATCTATAGTATCGAACGCAGCACTAAGATCGAGTAGAACTAGTATTGAGATCATTTGTGATTTTTAACGAGCGCAGTTTCTGCGCTATGATGCGGTCTGAATCCTGATTGAAATTTTTCATAGATATAAATTTCTTGCAAGAAAGAGCACAATTGAGCGGAAACAACTTTTTCTAGTATTTTAGACATAAATGGAAGATTTGAAATGGGTCTGTAATTTGCTAGGTTATTATGATCTAATTGTGGCTTCTTAATGAGACTTCCGGGCGCGATTGATATCCATTGCTGTCTATGGGCACTTTCACTGCTCGATGTGTTTGGGCTTCAGCACGTTCGGGGCAGTGTTTGTGGATGTGTCATGTTCCCACTGCGGGCGTGTGACCATCGCGATGTTGTGGTCGAGACTCCGTGATCTCCGTGAGGAGAGAGTCCCCTCTGCCACACCCCAATCTACCGTCTCCGAGAGAGGTGGTACTTTGGATGGTGGCCAGGGTGACCTGAGGGCTGGTATTAAGACCTCCCCGAGTTCCTCGGGCCACGCCACCCTCTCGCACATCGCTTCCCGCGAGTGCTGGACTGAAACAGCGGCCCGTCTCTGACGCCTCGTTCGTTCAGTTCACACCCAGATAGCTGTGAGATTTAGATCGCCGCATCCCAAGGTGGGCTAGAGTCCTTTGGGGATAACGATTAGGCTGTGCGCCGCCTTCGGGTGTGTCAGCGTCGCCTGATCTGACCCAGAGTTGACAGCCTTGGTATCTCGGGCAGCCGCGAGCCTCAGGCTGGTGTGGAACTCCGCACTGCCACGAGTGCTCGTAGTTGCGCGATTGTTTTTTGGGGACGGTGCCCGACAGCTGTTGGGCCCCGCCCCCAATGCCTTTCGCCCCGAGGTGCATGAGGAGGTCACGAGGTCCGGGGAGTCCCCTTGCTTCCCGTGACCGCTCGGCCTCCTCCACCTTCTCTGCCCTCGATGGGGCCGTGGCCTAGGGTACACTGGGGTCCCCCCCACTGTTGAGCAATCTGTTGCGCACTTCAGTGTCCATGGAGTGCTTTGACGTGGCGTGGCTATCCTAAGCACCCTCCCGAAGCCTCAGGGCCCGTCTACTTAGGTGGCGTGGTCCTGCAGAGCTACGGGGCAGGCCGCCACCCCTTTGCACATGCACGAGGGTGGAGCCGACCCAGGCCTCTTTAATGACCTGCGTGCCGCCACTGATCCCGCCCTCTGGGCGGTGAAGGTGGCCACACGCTCCCTAGGCCGGGCGATGTCCACAGTTGTGGCCGGGAGAAACACCTGGCCTTACCTGGTGATGTGGAGGTAGTTGAGTGAACCCACCTCCTCAACTCGCCCATATCCCAGGCTGGCCTCTTCGGTCGGCGTGGCTGAGAACTGCGCCCAACGGTTCTCAGCCACCCGAGAGCAGACTGAGGCTGTAACACGTACTGCCCCGGTGACCAGCTGCTGCACCAGCCGCCAGCTCAGTCGCCTCAGTCCGCTCGCTGTCAAGGGCGCCCTCCCCCCTCCCGTCCGGCCCCAGCAGCAGCCTTCACCTGGACCGTGTCGTGGAGGAGGTTGCAGGATGACGTCCAGTCCGCTCCACAGCCTGACTAAACGCCAGGCTGGAGGTGGACAACTCAGAGATGGGTTCCAGTTCTTTCCAGGGGATGGTAGCAGGGCCTCTCCTTCCCCCTTCCTTTCGTCGCTGGCCTCCGGGCTGGCTGCGCTTGGAGGGAACTGGTGTCCCCATCTCTGAGGACATAGAGACTGGTGATAGCAGTGTGCACCGCCCTCGGGCTGTGTTGGTCTCGTTCCTCTCTCTCGCCAGCCTCTCAGAGCAGACCCCAGTGGAACGCGCGTCCTTCCCTGGTCTCCTCTGTCAGGAAGCAGCTGCTGGCTGTGCCCCCACACCGGGACACTACGCCTCCCACGTCTGGGCCAGTCACGCTGCCTCGCTGCCCCACCCAGGGTACGTCTGTGGTTCAAGTGACCCCCGTGGGTCAGTTCCTGGGAGTCTGGCTACAGCTTCCGGGACTGTCCGCCGGGCTGCGAAAACCATCAGGCTCGGCTACGCGATTCAGTTCCCGCTTCCGGGAAGTCCGCTCACCATGGTGGGGCCCAATGTCCCAGTCATGTGTGCGGAGGTTGACACCCTACTGGCGAAGGGTGCGATCGAGCCTGTCCCTCCAGCCAAAATGAAGTCCGGCTTCCTCAGCCTTGCTTCATTGTACCCTAGAAAACTGGTGGGTTATGGCCAATCCTGGATCTGCCTGTCCTGAGCCGATCCCTTTACAGGCTTCCGTTCAGGATGTTAGCAGCGAACGCCTTCTCGAATGCGTTCGTCCAGTAGATTGGTTGCAGCGATTGACCTGAAGGACGCCTACTTCCTTGTCTTCTACCTCGACGCAGACCGTTCCTACAGGTCTGCTTCGAGGGGCGGACATTTCAGTACGCGTTCCTCTCATTCGGGCTAGCTCTGTCCCCTCGTGACTTTACGAAGTCTGTCGAGGCAGCCCTTGCGCCACTCAGGCAGCACGGGTTGGCATCCTGAAGTCACTCTCGAGATCAGGGTGCGAACACAGAGTTCTAGTGCTCCAGCAAGTAGCTCTTCTGGGCCTTCAGGTCAACTGGGAGAAGAGCAACTCTGCTCTGTGCAGGGGATCTCTTTTCCCGGTATGGTTTTCAACTCGGTCGCCATGTGCGTGCAGCTTACCAGCCTCCGTTAAATCGAAGCAAGAGTGCGGATCCACTGAAGTTGTTTCAGAGGCTCCTGGGGCATATGGCATCTGCAGCCGCGGTGACGCCACTCGGATTGCTTCATATGAGAGCGCTTCAGCATTGGCTTCGCGATCGAGTCCCGAGATGGGCATGTCAGTCTGGCACGCTCCGGGTCCAAGTGACTCGGGCCTGCTTGCAGACGCTCACACCGTGGTCGAACCTCAGTTTTCTACGGGCCGGTGTGCCCTTAGAATGAGTTTCTAGGCATGTTGTTGTGTCAACGGATGCCTCTGCCACGGGCTGGGGTGCCATGTGCAATGGGCAAGCAGCCGTGGGCTTTTGGACAGTACCCCAGCGCTTTCTGCATGTCAATTGCCTTGAGTTGCTGGCAGTACGGTTCGCCCTGCACCGCTTCCGAGCGTTGCTGAAGGGTCAACATATGCTTGTCCGGACAGACATCACGGCCGTAGTAGCGTACATCAACCACCAGGGCGGTCTACGCTCCCTCCGTATGTCTCAACTCGCCCCATCTCGTTCTATGGAGTCAGAAGCGCCTGAGGTCCCTTCGTGCTGTCCATATTCCGGGAGTCCTGAACCTCGCAGCCGACGCGGTTCAGCCTCTCCCGGGAGAATGGAGACTCCATCCCCAGACGGTCCAGCTGACTTGGGAACAGTTCGGGGATGCGCAGGTAGATCTTTTGCCTCCCACGACTTTTCCCACTGCAGCCTGTTCTATTCCCTGACCGAGGGCACATTCGGCACGGATGAACTGGCGCACAGTTGGCCGCGGGGCCTACGCAAGTATGCGTTTCCCCCAGTGAGCCTATTCGCACAACTCTTGTGCAAGATCAGGGAGGACAAGGAGCAGGTCCTTTTGGTCGCCCAGTACTGGCACGGCCGGACCTGGTTCCCCGAACTCTTACTCCTTGCGACAGCCCCTCCCTGGCCTATTCCTCTGAGTCCTCACTCAGAGACGGGGCACCCTTTGGCACCCGCGTCCCGATCTGTGGAGCCTCCACGTGTGGCTCCTGGATGGGACGCGGCAGGTTTGAGTAGCCTGCCACCTACGGTGGTCGCCACCATCACTTCCGCTAGGCCAGAGTCCACTCGGCATGCCTATGCGTTGAAGTGGAACCTCTTCGTCACCTGGTGCTCTTCCCGCCAAGAAGACCCCTGGAAATGCCCGATCGGGTCCGTGCTCTCGTTCCTCCAAGAGGGGTTGGAGCGAAGGCTGTCTCCCTCCACCCTCAAAGTTTATGTGGCCGCAATATCTGCCCACCACGATCTCTTGGAGAACAATAAGGTAAGTCAGCGCGACCTGATCATCAGGTTCCTTAGGGGGGCGAGGAGACTGAATCCTCCTCGCTCTCCTCTCGTACCCTCTTGGGACCTCTCAGTAGTTTTAAGTGCTCTGCAGAGGCCTCCTTTGAGCCTTTGCGGTCGGTTGATATTAAGTTCCTGTCGATGAAGACGGCTCTGCTGACCAGGTGGTGAACCTGCAATCGCTGCCCGTGGAGGGGGCAGACCCAGCCTTGGCACTGCTCTGTCCAGTATGCGCGCTCCGTGCCTACGTAGACATGACGCAGTGTTCAGGACCTAAGACCAGCTCTTTGTCTGTCTGTTTACTGACACGGTGAGGCAGGGTTACGTATGCAAATTCCGCATGCCCCATGGCTTTGGCACGCCATTGAGTGTTTTCTCTAAGCTCGAAGATGATAGGCTTCTAAGCGAAACCATTCGTTAGTCACTAACGTTACGTCTCCGTTCCCTCCTCAGGGAACGAGGGTTACATCCGTAACCGAGACGTTTTATGACTGCCAACTTGAATATTCTTGGAACATGACCTAAAGATAAAGACGAGTTAATAATATTGAGAAGAGGCTCTTCCACTACAGGTAACAACTCTTTCAGTAGTTTAGTGGGTATTGGATCTAATAAACATGTTGTTGGTGTAGATGCAATGAAACGTTTATTTAGCTCTTCCTGTCCTATAGTTGTAAAACGTTGTAGTAGTTCTTGAGGGGCGATAATTGAGGTTGAATCATAAGACATGATTAAAGATTGAACATTTTCAATTCTGTTTCTGATGCTTTCTATTTTCTCAGTGAAGAAATTCATAAATCATTACTACTAAATTGTAACGGAATATTTTGCTCAGGCGATGCTTGTTTTTTTGTTAGTCTAGCCACGGTGTTAAATAAAAACCTTGGATTATTTTGGTTATTTTCTATTAGTTTGTGGAGATGCTCAGCCCTGGCTGCTTTAAGGGCCTTTTTATAACGTGACATACTATCTTTCCACGCGATTCTAAAGACCTCGAAATTAGTTTGTTTCCATTTACGCTCTAGGTTACGAGTTTCTCTCTTGATAACATGTGTAGCACTGTTGTACCAAGGTGCTTTAGTTTTCTCTCTAACCTTTTTTAATCTAATTGGTGCAACAATTTCTAATGTACTAGAGAAAATGGTGCTCATACTGCTTGTCATTTCCTCTAGTTCATCTGTTTGTTTGGGTTCACTGAGCAGCTGAGACAGATCAGGTAAGCTATTTGAGAATCTATCTATAGTGGTTGAAAGGATTGTTCTGCCTGGTCGATAACGTGGCGCAACATGACAGATTTCAGCAGTACGCAGTATGCAAGTTACCATGTAATGGTCAGTGACATCATCACTTTGCGGTATAATATCTATATCGGTTGGGTTGGTTCCATGTGATATAATTCAATCTAGTGTGTGATTAAAACGATGAGTGGGACCAGTGACGTTTTGCTTGACCCTAAAGGAGTTTGTAAGCGCAGCCCCTAACGCATCATTTGTGTTATCTACGTGTATGTTAAAATCTCCAACAATTAATGCTTTATCGACGTTGACCAATAGATTTGAGAGAGAAAGTCTGCAAACTCTTTTAGGAAATCAGCATAGGGCCCTGGAGGTCTATATACAGTAGCCAAGGCTAGAGATAATATGGATTTCTTTCTTACATCTAAGAGCGTAACATTTAGCACTAGTACTTCAAACGAATTAAACCTGTGACCTGTTTTCTGAGTAACATTAAGAATATCTCTATAGATTGTTGCAACACCGCCGCCACGACCAATCAGACGGGGCTCATGCTTATAACAGTATCCTGGTGGAGTTGACTCATTAAGACCAAAATAATAATTTGGCTTAAGCCAGGTTTCATTAAGGCAAAGTACATCGAAACAATTATCAATCAATCAATCAATTTTATTTATAGAGTGCTTTTACAATGACGATTGTTTCAAAGCAGCTTCAGTGTTAAACAGGACAACATTGCAACAAAATTTGATTTGGCTAGTTTAATTTGGATAGTTTATAGAATTATATATGACCAAATGAATAAATTCTATTTGTATATTTAGTTTAGTAACTTGGATCATAATTTGAGTGTCCCCAACTGAGCAAGCCAAGCCAAAGGCGACAGTGGCAAGGAACCAAAACTCCATCAGGGCATGATGGAGAAAAATAAACCTTGGGAGAAACCAGACTCAGTCGGGGTGCCAGTTCTCCTCTGGCCTATTATTAACAGTGTATAATTATTACTCTGGCAACCTTGCAGGTCATAAATCATATTAGATAGGAATATTCAAAATTTTGGGTATCACGCACGAGATGGGTTCATTTAGGATGGCGCGTCGATTACACAAGAATATGAATACTTGAAAAATCAGAGTTATTGCGCTGGAGACGGGTTAATTGAGGATGACGTGCCGGTGAGGCAAATTCAGAGGAGACACTAATGGACACGGTCTCAGCAGACACTCCAGGATGAGCTGGTCATGTCCAGATGCAGGTCCACCATCCGATCCGGACACGGCCTGGATCCGGCCGACTGCAGTAAACCTCAGAATAAACAGAGACACTAACATTAGTGTGGATGCCACTCTTTTTATGATGTAACGAGTACAGCAGGTGTTATGGGAAGTGTTCCCGGTTCCGGCTGACCTAGTTAATGCAGCCTAACAATCAGTCATTTGATTTGAATAAAGAATGTTAAAAATGTTCTATGTGTATGCCATAGTAAAGAGATGTGTTTTTAGTCTAGATTTAAACTGACAGAGTGTGTCTGCTTCCCGAACAATGCTAGGAAGACTGTTCCAGAGTTTAGGTGCTAAATAGGAAAAGGATCGACCGCCTGCAGTTGATTTAGATATTCTAGGTATTTTCAACTGGCCAGAGTTTAGAGACCGCAATAGACGTGATGGAGTATAATGCGTTAAGAGGTCGCTTAAGTACTGGGGAGCTAAACCATTTATTGCTTTATAAGTAATAAGCAAGATTTTAAAATGTATGCAATGTTTAATAGGGAGCCAGTGCAGTGTTGACAGAACTGGACTAATATGATCATACTTCCTGGTTCTAGTAAGAACTCGAGATGCTGCGTTTTGGACCAGCTGGAGTTTATTTATTAGGCGGGCAGGGCAACCACCCAGTAGAGCATTACAATAATCTAGCCTTGAGCTCATGAACGCATGTACTAATTGTTCAGCATTTTGCATTGAAAGCATGTGACGTAATTTAGATATATTTTTAAGATGGTAGAATGCAGTTTTACAGATGCTAGAAACGTGGCTTTCAAACGAAAGATTGGTATCAAAGAGCACACCCAGGTTCCTCACTGACGACGAGGGCTTGACAGAGCAGCCATCGAGGGTTAGACAGTATTCTAGGGCACTATTTGTGGAGCTTTTCTGTCCAATAATTAAAAATTTAGTTTTATCTGAATTAAGTTGCAGAAAATTACTATTCATCCAATTTTTAATATCAGCTATGCATTCCGTTAATCTTGTGAATTGGTAAATTTCGTCAGGGCGTGAAGAAATATAGAGCTGAGTATCATCAGCATAACAATGAAAACTAACGCCATGCTTCCTAATGATATCTCCCAGTGGTAGCATATACAGGGTGAAAAGCAACGGTCCTAACACTGAGCCTTGCGGTACTCCATACTGAACTTGTGATCGGTGTGACATCTATTCATTTACTGCTACAAACTGATAACGGTCAGATAAGTAAGATTTAAACCATGCCAATGCAGTTCCACTAATGCCAACATAATTTTCGAGTCTATTCAAAAGAATATTGTGATCGATAGTATCGAATGCAGCGCTAAGATCGAGTAACACTAATAGAGAGATACAACCACGATCCGATGATAAGAGTAAATCAGTACTGGACAGAGCAGTGCCAAGGCTGGGTCTGCCCCCTCCACGGGCAGCGATTGCAGGTTCACCACCTGGTCAGCAGAACCGTCTTCATCGACAGGAACTTAAAATCAACCGACCGCAAAGGCTCAAAGGGAGGCCTCTGCAGAGCACTTAAAACTACTGAGAGGTCCCAAGAGGGTACGAGAGGAGAGCGAGGAGGATTCAGTCTCCTCGCCCCCCTCAGGAACCTGATGATCAGGTCGCGCTGACTTACCTTATTGTTCTCCAAGAGATCGTGGTGGGCAGATATTGCGGCCACATAAACTTTGAGTCTCAGTACTATGAAACGGTCTAAATCCTGACTGGAAATCCTCACATATACCATTTCTTTCTAAAAAGGAACATAATTGTGAAGACACGGCCTTTTCTAATATTTTTCATAGAAACGGTAGATTCGAGATTGGTCTGTAATTGACTAATTCTTTAGGATCAAGTTGCGGTTTTTTAATAAGTGGTTTAATTACAGCCAACTTAAAAGTTTTTGGTACATATCCTAATGTCAAGGATGAATTAATAATATTAAGCAGAGGATCTATGACCTCTGGAAGCATCTCTTTTAATAGCCTAGTCGGTATAGGGTCAAGCATACATGTTGTTGATTTTGATGATGTAACAAGTTTAGCCAATTCTTCTCCTCCTATAGTAGTGAATGAGTGTAATTTTTCCTCAGTGACACTACAATGTTCTGTCTGAAGTGATACTGTAGTAGATGGCTGCATGGTTATAATTTTATTCCTAATGTTATCAATCTTACTAGTAAAGAAGTTCATAAAGTCATTACTGCTGTGTTGTTTACAAACGTCAGAAGTTGAAGCTTTATCCTTTGTTAATTTAGCCACTGTATCAAATAAATACCTAGGGTTGTGTTTGTTTTCTTCTAAAAGAGTTGAGAAATAAGCAGATCTAGCAGTTTTTATGGCCTTTCTGTATGCAATCATGCTCTCTTTCCACAAATTGCGAAAAACCTCCAGTTTTGTTTTCTTCCAGCTGCGCTCCATTTTTCTGGCTGCTGTTTTAAGGGCCCGAGTGTGCTCGTTGTACCACGGCGTTGGATTATTTGCTTTAATCTTCTTTAAGCGCCGAGGAGCAACTATGTCTAAAGTGCTAGTAAAGAGAGAGTCAGTAGTTTCTGTTGCAACATCAAGTTCCTCTTGGCTATCTGTAATGCTGAGGAGATGGAACTGATGAGGAAGATTATGTACAAAGCTATGGGATGATTTTAGACTCAAAATGATTAATACATGCACACACAATTATCCATGAACTTTTCACTATCCACAAACAAATGCCTTTCAACTTGTATGTGCAAAACACAGAATTGCATGAATGTGCTGCAGTTTGTACAAATAGAGACATTTTTTTGAATACAAATGTTTTATTTTGCATTAGTGTATCGTAATTTGCACATGCAACAAATAAGATGTGCATTTGTGGATAATGTGGCGTGTGCATTTATTGGCGTCTTTTCTGCATTGATCTCATTTTATTCATTTGGATTTTGAGACTTTCATTTCGCGTTTTCAAGCATTTCACGTTTTCAAGCATTTCACAAACCACACACAAACAACTACCAGTGAATGCGCCTGGTGCTGATTATTAATGTATGCACAACTACCAAATGTGCATTTCTACATTAAAACTTTACAACTTGTATGTGCAAAATCCAGATTGACATGAATGTGCAGTATTTTGTACAAGCAGAGACATATTTGTGAATACAAAAATTCGATGTTGGTCAGAATTTGTGCGTGCACCGAGTACGATGTGCATTTGTGGATCCGGTGACACGTGTGCATTCATTGACTCGTTTGTGAGTCGATCCTATTTGATTCATTTGGATTTTGAGACTTTCATTTCGCCAGTTTGGCCTTGCACGATCCACACACACAGCTGTCTAAGAAAACCTGCTACCACTAGATGGCAGTATTCTGCCGAAACAGACAACGGCACCGGAAGCGTTCTTCTGCCTATAAAACACTTAATGTTTCCTCATTATAAAGACGAGAAAAACGCTTAACAGTATAGGCAAGCAGATTAAGTTATGAACACAACATCTCAATATTTTTCTCCTTTAGAAAACCATTATAAAATGCTTAATATGAAATATAGCGCATAAAGTGTAGCCTACTCAGTTTTAATATCATCGTCTTACTGCATTAAGCCACATTAAGCGCTTTCTTTTATAATAGGCTGATTAGGCTCTATGGGAGAAAAGCGTAGTCCCACATGGAAAAATACTATTGTATATTATAGTAAAATTACAATAAATTAGTAAAGGCCTACTATAGTGTTTTTGAACCATATGGTAACGATATTACAGTAAATTGTAGTATATTATATAGTATTTACTACACTTCGTTAATTTACTGTAGTAAATTAACTATAGAATGATTCAAAAACACTATAGTATTTACTAGAGTAATTCTACTATAATATACTATAGTATTTTTCCATGTGGGGACTAAGCGTTTTCTCCCATAGAGCCTAATCACCCTATTATAAAAGAAAATGCTTAATGTGGCTTAATGCAGTTAGACGATGATATTAAAGCTCAATGATATTGAGTAGGCTAAACTTTATGCTCTATATTTCATATTAAGTGTTTTATAGGCAGAAGAACGCTTCCGGTGCCGTTGTCTGTTTCGGCAGAATACTGCCATCTAGTGGTAGCAGGTTTTCTTAGACAGCTGTGTGTGTGGATCGTGCAAGGCCAAACTGGCGAAATGAAAGTCTCAAAATCCAAATGAATCAAATAGGATCGACTCACAAACGAGTCAATGAATGCACACGTGTCACCGGATCCACAAATGCACATCGTACTCGGTGCACGCACAAATTCTGACCAACATCGAATTTTTGTATTCACAAATATGTCTCTGCTTGTACAAAATACTGCACATTCATGTCAATCTGGATTTTGCACATACAAGTTGTAAAGTTTTAATGTAGAAATGCACATTTGGTAGTTGTGCATACATTAATAATCAGCACCAGGCGCATTCACTGGTAGTTGTTTGTGTGTGGTTTGTGAAATGCTTGAAAACGTGAAATGCTTGAAAACGCGAAATGAAAGTCTCAAAATCCAAATGAATAAAATGAGATCAATGCAGAAAAGACGTCAATAAATGCACACGCGTCACATTATCCACAAATGCACATCTTATTTGTTGCATGTGCAAATTACGATACACTAATGCAAAATAAAACATTTGTATTCAAAAAAATGTCTCTATTTGTACAAACTGCAGCACATTCATGCAATTCTGTGTTTTGCACATACAAGTTGAAAGGCATTTGTTTGTGGATAGTGAAAAGTTCATGGATAATTGTGTGTGCATGTATTAATCATTTTGAGTCTAAAATCATCCCATACAAAGCAATCTTTAGTCGCAGCGGTTATAGTCCTGCCATATTTGAAGCGAGGGGATGGCTTTGCAGCTTTAGCTAAATTAAGTATACATGATATTAGGTAATGATCTGAGATGTCATCGCTCTGCTGCAGAATTTTAATGGTATCAACATTTAGTCCATGTGACAGTATTAGATCTAAAGTATGATTAAGGCGATGAGTGGGTCCCGATACGTGTTGTCTAACTCCAATAGAGTTTAAAATGTCTTTAAATGCCAATCCCAATGCGTCTTTTTCATTGTCAACATGGATATTAAAATCACCAACAATTAGTACTTTATCTGCAGCCAGTACTAACTCTGATAGAAAACCAGCAAATTCTTTGATAAAGTCTGTATTGTGCCCTGGTGGCCTGTATACAGTAGCCAACACAAATGTCAAAAGGGATTTATTATCTGTCTATATATATTATCTGTGACCATTTAATTTACAATAACCGCCTTAGTTGTGAGCGATCTAATGTTTAGAAGACCTAGTTTTAAAAATAGTTTCACGAGTTTGTGTGCCCATATAATCTTAGTGAAAGTGGTAAACGGATTTGGCTTGCTGTCTGCTATAGAGGGGCTCGGAGAGGATATTCTACCCGAGCTCCGATTGCCCCCCAAAAACATAAATGCATAAATAGACAGCAAGCTGGAATTATGGGAATTGGAACAGCTCATGATTACTTAAGGAATCTGTTACTTAAGGATTACTCTCTGAATCAATTATTATTAGTCCAGAAGACCCCCCCAAAAGATATGGAATGGAAGATGGCACTGTAGCAGCATTGAGATAGGCAGGTAACTGCCGTGGCAGTTATGAAACCGCTGAGGCGTTGCAGTGGCTGTATGGAATAAAGTGGAGCACTGCAGCGGCAGTCTCTAATTGGCAGGGCACTGCAGCGCAGTCTGTAATTGGCAGGGCACTGCAGCGGCAGTCTCTAATTGGCGGGGCACTGCAGCGGCAGTCTCTAATTGGCGGGGCACTGCAGCGGCAGTCTCTAATTGTCTGGGCACTGCAGCGGCAGTCTCTAATTGGCAGGGCACTGCAGCGGCAGTCTCTAATTGGCAGGGCACTGCAGCGGCAGTCTCTAATTGGCAGGGGCAGCGGCAGTCTCTAATTGGCAGGGCACTGCAGCGGCAGTCTCTAATTGGCAGGGCACTGCAGCGGCAGTCTCTAATTGGCTGGGCACTGCAGCGGCAGTCTCTAATTGGCTGGGCACTGCAGCGGCAGTCTCTAATTGGCTGGGCACGGCAGCGGCAGTCTCTAATTGGCTGGGCACTGCAGCGGCAGTCTCATATTGGCGGGCACTGCAGCGGCAGACTCATATTGGCGGAGCACTGCAGCGGCAATCTTAAGCAGCAGTAGTATCAAGTAAAATGGAGCACGACAGAGCAGCATTAATTAAACGAGGTTTGCAGGCGTAAGTTGGATTGAGTTTCGAAGGGAAGCTATCTTAAGAGAAGTGAGATTTAGATGGGCTTGTTTGATGAGGCTGAGGTCAGATCGAATGTAAGACTGAAAGGCGTCTGAGGACCACCGGCCCAGTAGTTTGATTTGATGGTCTGGCAGACCTTTTTGGGCTGCAGTTGTAGCTGCTCCAATACGAAAAGAGTGAGATGAATACAAGTGAGCTTGGATACCAGAGTGAGTGAGGATGTGTTTAAGCTTTTTATGGAACCATTGCCTGGTGACAGGAAGGTTGTTCTCATCAATGAAAAGTGGGTCGAGCTGAGAGGAGATCTGAGTCTCCTGTGTGCCAGGAAGAAGGAAAGAGATTGATATGGCTGGATGGGTGTCGGAGATTGAAGATATGGATGAAATGGCCGTTTTTTAATTGATCAGTTTTGCTGCGTTTGATCAGGAAACGGATGGTGTCCTTGTCTAACACTTGGAGGTCGGAGAAGGTTGGATGGATGGCTGGGTTGAATTTAAAATTAGTTGTAAATTCAAACTCTGAGGAATCCAAAAAAGGCCAGGGTAAACATAGCATCTAGAGTTCTTGCTGTATCTGGAGGCATGTGACCAGAGCGGAGGAAGGTCAGACATTTAGCTAAAAGATCAATGGTTAGAGGTTGCCTGGAATCAGGATGAGTAGGGTTGGTTTTTTGAATTCCTTTGATTAGGAGTGTGATCTGGGGGTTTGTTATGGCAGGACATGGATGGCCGTAGATTAGTTTGAAGAAAAATTGAATGCCACTGAGATAGACTTTGATGGTGCTGGGTTGGATTGACTTGATCTGGTGGAGATATGAGATGAATGAAGAAATTGATAGGAGGGAAAAACTGGGGAAAAACTGGTTGTAGGAGGAATGGAATTGTTTGAAAGCTCTCCAAGCTGTCCAGTAAGATTGCAGTGTTCTGGGTGAGAGGGCGTGAAATATCGAATCCAGAGATGAAGTGTGGAGGTGTTTGAGTGGGTGAGTTACTGGAATATCAAGTCTGAATAGGAGGAACTGGAGTTGGATCTGGGTCCCTCCGCTAATGCTCTGAATTTCTGAAAGAGAAAGCGAGAGAGTGCGTCAGCAATTTGGTTTTGGTGGCCTGGAATATGAACAGCTTTGAAGATGAATTGTTTACAGGCAGATAACCATGTGAGGCGTCTCAAGAGGGGCATGATTTCAGGGGAATTTGAACGGCCTTTGTTGATGCAGTGTACAGTGGCTAGATTATCACAGTGGAATTCTATGTTTTTAGAAGACCATTCGTGACCCCACAAATATGCAGCTATGACGATGGGATAGAGCTCAAAAAGAGCTGAGGATGCAACATCTTGATTTAACGTGGAGAGCTCAGGAGGCCAGGTTGAAGCGAACCAATGGGTCTTGTAGAATCCTCCAAATCCTACTGAGGGAGCGGCATCTGTAAACAGCGGGAGATCACAAGGTTGAGATTGAAAGTCGTCAGAAAAGAAGGTAAGGCCGTTCCACTGTTTAAGAAACATGATCCATAGATTCAGGTCGGTGAGGCAAGATGGGGTTAGAGATATGGTGTAATCTAATTCCTGAATGGACGATGCAAGAGACAGCAAGTGGGAGATGAAAGGGCGTCCTTGAGGCACTATACGCATGGCGTAGTTTAAGTGTCCTAGCAGGGAAAGTAAATCTCGTTTGCTGCACTGAGGTGCTTCGAGCAGATTGGAGGAGATGGCAATTATTCTGTCGATTTTGTCTTTGGGAAGGGAGGCTTGGAATTTAACAGAGTCGAGGTTAATTCCGAGGAACTCTAGAGATGTTGAAGGGCCCAATGTCTTCTCTGAAGAGACTGGAACTCCTAATTCAGAAAAAACACTCTGAACGGTAGAAAGGTGAGCTGCTGGAGGAAAAAAGCTGGGGGAAACAGTGAGAAAGTCATCCAGAAGATGCACCAGGTAAGGGACTGCATGGTTGTTTTGCAGGATCCAGCAAAGCGCTTCTGACAGCATGTCAAAAATTTTTGGACTACTTTTGCAGCCAAAAGTTAAACGTACTGCAAAAAAGAATTTTCCTCTCCAGTGAATGCCAAAAAGGTGCCAAAAGTCTGGATGTATAGGCATGACTTTAAATGCTGATGTGATGTCAACTTTTGCTAACCAGGCTCCGTAACCAGCATTTTTGATTAGGTGAATGGCTTGGTCTATGTTATGGTAGCACAAGGAGAATTCTTCTAGCGGGATGAGGCTGTTTATACTTGGATGAGTATTGTTGTGGGGAGCTGAGAGATCTATGATCATTCGTTTTTTCCCTGAAAATTTCCTTGTGGCTACACCGATAGGACTTATCCGAAATAATTTGAAAGGCGGAGAATCAAAAGGGCCAATCATGAATCCAGACTCTAGCTCTTTGGCTATTAAGGTGTCGACTGCTTCAGGTTCAGCGTTTGCCGACTGAAGGTTTTTGCAGATAAGGCTACTGGTAGGGAGGCTTTCCAGACCAGGATTAAAACCTTCCTTTAAACCTTTGAGAAGATATTGTGCAAAGTTTTTGTCTGGGTGATTTGCCAGTTCGTGTGCTAGAGAGGAGACAATGATGGGAGAAGACAGATACTTTCGCAATTCTTTATTGGAGTTTGCTGAGGAGCGATAGACAGGGCATACAGAGCGAGCATGAGCTCCACCACAGAAATTACACACATGTAGATATTTGCAGTGTTGTCTAGTACAACCAAACTGATTGAAATTATTGCATACTTGTCTGCCTGGAGTGAACCTGAAGTTGCGGCTCTTTGAGTCGCCCCTGGACTGCGGTACGTAAGATGTTGAATTTACGAATTGAGAGGTGCCAGGATTGGTGCTCATATTGTTTGAAGGGCCGGAATTAAAGAGGGGCATGAGGAAGGCTCGTGTGTGGTGGAATTACACAAGACGCAAGAGACACTCAGCCCAGAAAAACCTTATTGTATAGCTCCAAGTCAAGAGCTCCCCAATAAGGACATTGATTCCACTGGGTGACTCGAGCTGTGCATTTGGCTGAAAAAAGCCTGTAGTAGGTGAAGAAATGAGTACCCCCGAAGGTGTGTGACAGTTCTGCTATGATAGTTAAAAGTCATTTAACTCCTTGCGTCTAGAGGGGAAGACGGAACAAATAATCTCTGTATATCTACCGAAAGCGATACAAAATTCAGCCATGGTAAGTATGCGATTTGATTTGGAATTTGTGGTTTTCAGATTGATTATCATTTGACCGCAGTCAAGGGTGCGATGGGGTTCACTTATTGAAACAGAGGGAAGGAGAGAAGAGAGGTCAATGTCCGCACCTGCTAAAATCTGGGAACGTAGATGAGTGGAGACGGGTGGTGGATCCATGGCAAGGGCATTGGAAGGAACTGGAAGAGCTGATGCAGTTGAGAGTGTATATGTTGGGAGGCGAGGAACTGTTGAGGAAGCAGTGGCTGGATGGAATAGGGTTGGGGAATAGATCACTTGGGGAGGCAACCCCATGCTTGGATCGGCTCCAACGGCAGCAGATAAAGGAAAGAGAGGGGGTGGCAGGACCGTTTGCGGAGGCAGCCTCACGCTTGGGTCTGTGCCGATAGCAGAGGAGAAATTAGTGAGAGGGGGAAAGGGAGGGGGGGGCATGACCGTTTGCGGAGGCAGCCTCACGCTTGGGTCTGTGCCGATACCAGAGGAGAAATTAGTGAGAGGGGAAAAGAAGGGGGCATGACCGTTATGGAGGCAGCCTCACGCTTGGGTCTGTGCCGATAGCAGAGGAGAAATTAGTGAGAGGGGAAAGGGAGGGGGCATGACCGTTTGAGGCAGCCTCACGCTTGGGTCTGTGCCGATACCAGAGGAGAAATAAGTGAGAGGGGAAAAAGAGGGGGCATGACCGTTTGGAGGCAGCCTCACGCTTGGGTCTGTGCCGATAGTGGAAGAGAGAGGAATGGAAGAGGGGGAAGGGGGGGGACAGGTAGCCTCAAATTTGAATTGATTCCATGGCTAGATGTATTTAACTGGGGATGAAAGACAGGAGGAACAGACATGTTGGAAGCGTGGGCAGTAGAAGCTGTGATAGACTCACCTGTGGCAGGAGGAAAGGCAACAGTCACAGTTGGAGAGGCCACAAAACTATCGCGGGTGACGGCGGAACTAATGTTTGCGGCCGCGATAGACGGCCGGCCGCAATGAGCGGCGGACGAGGAAGCTGTAGCAGCAGCGGCTGCCGGCTGAAATTGTAGCGGGTTAGAGGCAAACCGTATAGATCGTACGGTTGCGTGCGTTGAGGCTTGCGTGGTGCTTGGAGGACGCTGGGTATTTTGGTGAGAGCGCACGAGCAGTTCGTGAAGTTGCGCTTTTGAATTCTTCCTGGAGAAATGGATACCCGCGTTGGATAACGCTTGCCTGAGCGCCGTTGGACGGTCCATTTCTCGACAGGAGGAACTGAAGGGCTTGCTGATGATGGTGATGATGATGATGATGATGATGATGATGATGATGGGCCGAGATAAATCGCGGCGAGGATCAGCCGAGCCCCGTGATGATCTAGTTGGAGGAGGTGAAAGAGGTCTCCTTGAGCGTGGTTTTTTGTGCTGGTTTGTGGAGCGGAGGGACCGGCGACCTGGACGATCGACGGGTGAAATGTGCAGTGAAGGAGGATCCAAACTGTTGGGAGAAGAGCGTGCAGGTGTTTCTGGCACGTTAGAAAGTTCGTCGTCTGAGGGAAACAAATCGATTTCCTGGAAGTCAGTCATGATGCGGGTCAAATGCTGCAAGAACTAACAATGGGAAGAGGTAGGCTGCTGGTTTTATACCTTGGTAGTAATTGGAAGATTAGATGGGCGTACTTCCTCCCGAAATTACGTTTAGTAACTTCACTTTTGTTCACTAATATTGAGATTTTCTGGTTTAATCACAATTAGATTTTTCCTAGATCCTACAGTAGATTTAATGTTTGACCTCACTAAACGAGGAATAGACAGAGTTTCTATATAATGTTCTACATTGGTACTTATGTCAATTAAGTTAGGACAGCAAAGACTGTGATTTGGACTTTGACTTACTAGTCATATGGTGGTGTGTAACTCCCTGGAGATGTTGTACGACAGAAGGGGTCCAGACACGATGATCGTTGCTTCAGGCGATGTTCTGCGCACCGTCTCGACCAGACTCCTGTAGTCCTTCTTCAGAACCTCCATCTGCCGCAGCCTGATGTCGTTCGTTCCCGCGTGCAGCATGACAGCTACGATGCGCTCGTCACCGTTCAGGATCTCGGGAACCTGCGCAGCGACATCGAGAACACGAGCACCAGGAAAGCAGTGAGTGCGCACCTTACCTTTACCTGAGGTAGCGCGGACATGCCGGACGATGGAAGTAATGATAATGAAAAACCATTTCACAGGTTCAGTGTTAAAGAACTATATAGATCCTAAGGGGCACTTCATTATATTATTAATTTGTAATAATATCTTTGTTTTATTGATAAACAATTATGGATATAATGCCTCCCGGGAAAATGACCTGTTATTTGAAGAAATAGGAGACAAAATTTTGTTATGGCTTAATACATTTCCTGATGCTGTTATTTGTATTGGTGGAGACTTTAATATCACTCCTGATAATAATCTAGATAGATTTCCTCCAAAGCAGCATACTTCTCCAAATTCAGAACTGAAAATGTTCATGGAGAAGTTTGATTTAATTGATATTTGGAGGGAGAAGTTTCCAAATATTAAATCTTACACATGGGGTAACAAGAATCGCTCAAGACTTTCTCGTTTAGATTATTGGCTTGTACCATACTCTTTCAAAAATCATAATGTTTCGGTTAATATTCTCCCTTCTCCCTTAACGGATCATGACACTATTCTTCTATTCTACTCCTCTATCCTCAGAACACTTAAATATAGGTTCTAGATCCTCTTATTGGAAAATGAATTCCTCTCTACTTAAGCATGATGATTTAAAAAAGAGTATTTCCTTACTGATTCGATACTACTGGGTGAAAGCTTCTTCTGACAAAAAATTTGGCCTAAACTGGGAGTTGCTAAAATATGAAGTAGGAATCTGTATTAGGCATTTTACCAGCAATTTAGCAAAACAGAGAAGGTATTAAGAGGAGAAGGTTATATCAAAAATCATAACCCTTCAGAGCAAAACGTCTCGGTTACGACTGTAACCTTAGTTCCCTGAATAGGGAACGAGACGCTGCGTCACCGCTTTGGGAACGCCCCTGCGTGATTGCGTCGTGAAGCACGTATGTCATCAGTCCAATAGAGAGACGGAACGTCATCGGCGTGGTGACGTCGTAGACCCGGAAGCTATAAAGCACACTGGCAAACACACGCCGTTAGCTTCTGATAAGGATGAAACAAGGCGCTTGCGAGCATGCGGGAGTATGGCTGGGTGACGAGCGCCTCGTTCCCTATTCAGGGAACTAAGGTTACAGTCGTAACCAGACGCGTTCCCCTTCAAGGGAACTCGAGCTGCGCCACCGCTTTGGGAACGAGAATAACCACGCCCCATAGGAGCCGAATGCCCGCCTGTGTCATGATTAGGCGAGCACCCGTGCCCCAGGAGTAGCCTTGATGTCAAGTTCATAGAACCTGACGAAGGTATGCGGCGGACCAACCTGCCGCATCACAGACCTCCTGCAGGGAGGCACCTGACAGGAGTGCCTGCGAAGCAGCCATACTCCTAGTGGAGTGGGACCGGACAGCCAAGGAGAAGGCTGTCCGGCCGCCACATAAGCAAGTGAGATAGCCTCGACTACCCACTTGCTCATCCTCTGCTTTGAAACCGCCCCTCGAGGGAGGCCCGTAACAGACAAATAACTGTTCTGTTCTCCTCCACAGGGCAGTTCTGTGGACATAAGTGTCTAAAGCACGAACAGGGCAAAGCAGATTGAGTCGTTCCTGGTCTGACGTCACAAAAGGCGGAGGACAAAAGGCTTGCAGCACAACAGGTCTCATAGGGTTAGTAAGAACCTTAGGAACATAGCCTGGCCTAGGGTACAAGAAAGCCTTGGCCATGCCGGGCGCGAATTCCAAGCACGAGGGTGCCACCGAGAGAGCCTGTAGATCTCCTATTCTCTTTAGAGAAGAAATTGCGAGAAGAAAGATAGTCTTTAAAGTCAGAAACTTCTCGGAAACTCCCTCGAGCGGCTCAAAGGGAGCCTCGGAAAGACCCCGAAGGACCACCGAGAGGTCCCAGGCCGGCACCCTGGTGCGTACTGCAGGTCTCAACCTCAAAGTGCCACGAACGAGTAACCATAGGGTGTCGCCCCAAAGAAACACCATCCAAAGGAGTGTGGTAAGCACCTAAGGCCGCCACATACACCTTTAGTGTGGAGGGCGCTAACCCAGCGGAGAATCTCTCCTGCAAGAAGTCCAGCACCGCACTCGCAGGGCAGTTAACTGGATCCCACATGCGATCTCTGCACCATAAGGTGAAGAGTCTCCACTTCAGTGCGTACAGTTTCCTCGTGGAGGGAGCTCTAGAGTGTAGAATGGTCTCAACAACCTCAGTTGAGAGACCAGAACTTATGAGCTGGGCCCCCTCAGAGGCCAAGCCCACAGTCTCCACAACTCTGGGCGAGGGTGTACGAAGACGCCGCCCGCCTGAGAGAAGGTCCCTCCTGATCGGAATCTCCATGGGAGAGCCGAGGAGAGACACAATGTCCGAGAACCATACTCGGCCTGGCAAGAACGGGGCTACTAGCAGTAGACGGGCCCCGTCCCGGCGCACTCTCTCTAGAACTCCTGGAAGCAGAGCAATCGGGGAAAAGCGTGCAGGGGCAGCCTCGGCCACTCCTGTACCATAGCGCCCAGTCCGAGAGGAGCTGGAGGTGCTAGGAGAACCCCGACGACAATGCGTATTCGTGAGTGGCGAACAGGTCCACTTGAGCCCTGCCAAATCTCTCCCAAAGGAGCTCCACCACCTCGGTGTGGAGTCTCCACTCCCGCCTCGGCCCCTGCCTCGACAGGATGTCCGCTTCACATTCAACCGCCCAGGAATGAACATAGCCCTCACTGAGAGCAGTTTCCTGGGACCAGAGGAGGATAAGGCGCGCCAGCTTGTACAGCTGACGAGACCTCAGACCCCCCTGATGGTTGACATAAGAGACCACCGATGTGCTGTCTGTGCGAACGAGCACATGATGGCCCCTGAGATATGGCAGGAAGTGCTTCAGAGCCTGAAACACTGCCAGCATTTCTAGACAATTTATGTGCCACGAATGATGGTGTTCCTGCCATAAGCCCTGGGCTGAGCGACCACTCATGGTCGCCCCCCAGCCCGTAAGGGAGGCATCCGTGCTCAGAGATACCCGCTGGCACGGTGCCCCCAGTAACGGGCCCTGGGCTAAAAACCACGGGTCCTTCCACATGACCAAGGAGCGGAGACACCGCCGCGTAACCTTGATCACACGAAAAGGATTTCCCCTCGGGGAAAAGCCCTTTGTTTTGAGCCACCACTGTAACGGTCTCATGTTCAACAGGCCGCATGGAATGATATTGGACGCTGCTGCCATGAGACCTAACAGTCTCTGAAACTGTTTTACAGTGAATGACTGGTCTAGTTTCACCCCCCTCATGGCCGAGCGGATCGACCCTATGCGAGGCTCTGACAATCGGGCCTGCATAGAGACCGAATCCCAACTCACGCCTAGATACGTTATTCTCTGTACTGGAGAAAGAACGCTCTTCTTGGAGTTGAGCCTCAGCCCTAACTTCCTCATGTGCGCGAGGACAACATCTCGATGTTGAACCGTGAGACAAGCTGACTGTGCTAGGATCAGCCAGTCGTCGATGTAATTGAGGATGCGAATCCCCTGCATACGCAAGGGGACTAGCGCCGCGTCCACACACTTGAGCGTGAACGGGGTGAAAGTGCTAGACCAAAGGGAAGCACCCGATATTGGTACGCTTCTCCCCTGAAAGCGAACCTCAGGTACTTCCTGTGCTGTGGGAGGATGGAGACATGAAAATATGCATCTTTGAGATCTATCGTGACAAACCAGTCCTCGGACCTGATCTGAGACACGATCTGTTTGAGTGTAAGCATCCTGAACTTGAGCTTTGCTACACAGCGGTTCAGAACGCGAAGATCTAAGATCGGGCGCAGCCCTCCATCCTTCTTTGGCACTATGAAGTACCGGCTGTAAAGCCTGACTCCCTGCCAGGCAGGGAAACCTTCTCTATAGCCCCTTTTTGCAGCAGAGTCTGTACTTCTTGAGATATAACCAGAGCCTGCTCGGGGCCCACCACCGTGGGCAGAACCCCGTTGAAACTGGGTGGACGACATCGAAACTGAATGGCGTACTTCCTTACACACTGCAGGACCCATTGAGATATATTCGGATTCTCCCACTCTGCCAGAAAATCTACTAAGGGTACCAGCCTCTCGAGACTGGCCTCTGATGTACTCTGCACCACGAGTGCAGTGCCCTGAAACGGCTGACCGGCAGGGAACCACTGACTCGACAGCGCCACCTCCCTCCTCGGAGGGCGCGAGCCATCCTCGAACGACCCGCGAGGGCTATCCACGCACCGGCGCTCGGGCGGGGTTGGTGGATCGACCCTGTGAGGGCACCGAGGACAGACGGGTACCGTGTGCTGAAGTAACCACCGTCTGCCCCCGGAGGGGATAACCCTCACAGCCCTGGACGCCGTAGCGTCAGGACTTCTTCGACGCAGCCTTCCATGAGATAATAACTGTCCTCAGATCAGCTCTACTCGTGGAAGGCTGCGCCTGAGAGCACCGCCCACCAGCCCACCCTTTCTGCGGGGGTGCGCGAGTGGCGACGCTCTGTTTTTGCTGCGCCCTGTGCGAGGAGCCAGTACTCGGCGCCTGCTGCTCCCGCCCAGCAGCAGACGAGACTTGGGGTTTCCGAGGGAGGAACTGCTTGAGCGCCGCAGATTGTTTCTTTGCCTCCTGGAACCTGTCGGTAACCGTGATGACCGCGTCACCGAACAGGCCTCCAGGAGACAGTGGCGCATCAAGCAGAAAGCTCTTGTCCCTCTCTTTGATCTCGGTCAGATTTAACCATAAATGCCTCTCCGTGGCCACAAGGGCTGCCATAGAACGGCCCACACATCTGGCCATCTCCTTGGTGGCACGGAGAGCGAGATCTGCCGAAGATCGGAGCTCGGTGACCACATCAGCTCCGATCTCCTGGCTTTCCCCCAAGTCCCTTAGCAGATCAGCCTGGTATGCCTGCACTAATGCCCTAGTGTGCAGACATGCGGCGGCCTGACCTGCTGCCGAGTATGCTTTGCCCACTAACTGAGATGTTACTTTCAGCGGCTTAGTGGGCAAAGATGGAGCCTTCATGGCCGATGCTGATTCGGGCGAGAGATGGCTCGCGAGCGTCTCTTCAACCCGTGGCATCGAACCATAACCATGCCTTTTCAGTCCCATAATGTTACTATAAACGGATGTATGGGGACTGAACACACGTGAAGACATGGGCCGTTTCCACGATCTCGCGCGGGCTCCTGAACCCAGAGAAGCAGCACTGGATCTAGCGGGTGAAGGCTGAGATAGGGCTGGGCCCGTCTCAAACCCCTCCATTTGTCAGATCCATTTGCGAACCCCACGACATGAGCTGCCGCTGTGCCTCGGCAGCAGCGGGGCCCACGCCGCGGGGAGCGCGAGCCGGGACGCCCTCCTCGAAGAGCGCCCGGCGGGATCGCAGCACACGGAGAAGCAGAGCCTCACAGTGCTCACAGCCGGCACCCTCGAGTGCCGACTGAGCGTGCTGCTCACCCAAACAAACGATGCACATAGAGTGTGTATCCCCGTCCGTGATGTAGCGAGGACAGGGAGGAACACACTTTCTGTACAATTGTTCGCTCGCCATACTCTCTTGCCCAATATCAGTGTTAGTGCAAACTTGTGAAAACAGGGGTCTGAACTCAGACACAAACAGATATTTAGACAGACAATGACACAGAGGGCTTGTTGAAGACAACAGAAGCTAACGGCGTGTGTTTGCCAGTGTGCTTTATAGCTTCCGGGTCTACGAAGTCACCACGCCGATGACGTTCCGTCTCTCTATTGGACTGATGACATACGTGCTTCACGACGCAATCACGCAGGGGCGTTCCCAAAGCGGTGACGCAGCTCGAGTTCCCTTGAAGGGGAACCCAGGAAGCCTTACCTGCAACTGATCTAACAGAACTTGCAGAGCTCCAATCTAAATTAGACAGTATTTACAAATACAAAGCTGAAGGCTCTTATATTTGCTCAAGGAGAAAATGGCTACAACAAGAAGAACAAAGCTCTGCTTATTTTTTCAGAATGGAGAAACAAAACTCTAGGAATCTTTCTATTTGTTCACTGCAAATTAATGGCACTTTGACGGATAATTCTAAGGAAATTTCCTCTTTCTGTAGTAATTTTTATTCAGAACTTTATAAATCTAATTACTGTAAGGATTCAGCCTTCCTTTTTTCTCAGTCATTAAAGGGGGTTAAATCAATATCCAAAGATGAGCAGTTTGCTTGTGGTAAAACTTTAACTATCGCTGAAATAATTGAGGGTCTTAAAAATAACAAATATCCTGGAACCAATGGCCTTACGGCCAAATTTTATAAATGCTTTGCTAAAGAATTGGCACCGTTCCTATTAGGAATGTTTTTGGAGAGCATAAAATCCGAAACTTTGCCTTCTAGTTTGACAAAAGGGCTGTTAACTCTTATACCTAAACCAAAAAAAGATATTACTTTGATACATAATTGGCGGCCTATTTGTCTCCTTAATAATGATTATAAAATATTAGCTTGGGCTTTGGCCAAGAGACTTAAGTGTGTTCTGAGTTCGGTTATTGACGAGACTCAATCAGGATTTATGCCAAAAAGACATATAGCAAACAATATCAGACTTGTTTTAGACTATAGTTGTTCTGGATCATCTATTTAGTGTCTGCTATTGATTCCAATGTCTAGTCATGTAGCTTTCTTTTAAAAATGGTTGCCATAGTAACATTCCATGACAGTTAAATTCAGTTAATTGCATCAGTTAAAGTTAGTTCAACACAGAAGAAACTTGAAGCAGCCATTCATCTTATGATCCGCTGTAGAAAGCATTGTCTGTAAGTTTACGATTCATTTATTCTATTTATTATATTTACTATTTATAAAGCTATGTAGTGCAACATTTTGACATTTAAGTACTATATACAGTTAATTTATATTGGTGTTATGTTGTTGGAGATAACTAAGCAGCTCAATCATTTACATCTCCTTTCTGTAGTTTCACTCTGTTTCAACATTTTCATCGTGGTGTGGAATAAAGCAACATTCTCCCACAAGCCTACGTGTTGAAGGAGTTTATCTATCTGTCTAATTTTGGGAAGAGAGACGCCATTGTGAGGGCAGAATAATAGTGATTTAATAAATGATGATAGTTTTATTCTTTTTGTAGATTTTTACAAAGCTTTTTGACTCTCAAACACAAATTTATTTTTCTATCCCTCAAAAAGCTTGGGTTTGGTGATTCATTCTGCAAATTTATAAGAACTGTAGCAATTGTGGCCGCAACAGACACAAATTAATCTTACAGATGATTCATTCAAACAGGCAGAATAGTGAAAAGACAAGATTCAACAGTGATACTACAACAGTGAATGATCTTCATTCTTCTCAAACAATCTAAAGTAAAATGTTATCAAAGGAAAACGTGAGCATTGCACCCAGGTCAGTGTGTTCACATTCACACAAATCCTCCAGATCAACACATTCAAGAAGATCATCAGCCAGTCTTGTAGCAACAGAGGCTCCAGCCAAAGCTGAAGCTGCCCGCACAAGAGCAGCATATGCACAAAGAGAGATTGAAATCAAAGTAAAGAAAGCTCAACTGCAGGTAGAAGAGACACGCTTAGAGGCTACATTAGAGGCACTCCAGCAAGAGAAATAGGCAGAAGCTGCCTTAGCCGAAGCTACAGTCTTTGAAGCCATAGTTGATAGAGCTGACATAGAAGAGTCATCTGAAAATGAATGTAAACAAAAGAGCTCAGCTTTCTACTCACTTAAGCGAACTGATTAATATGTTCAGAACCAAAATGCATACAAAAATAGCCATCAGCAAGTTTCAAAGCAAAGGGTCACATCACCACTTCAGTCAGCTGACAGAGAACAGCAAAATGCTCTCCCATCTCATATGCAGTCTATTCAATATTCCCAGGAGACCCCTCAGCATGTCAGTTCATACAGTGAGCCACTCTTTCAGTCACAGGACCCACATGACAGTTTTCAACCTATAAGAGTACCTGGAAAAGAAGCAAATAGTCAAGATACAATACCTCATTCCTCTCAGCCATCAAACTGCTGGACCTCAAACAGGTATTACTCACCTAATGCGGGAAATGAGCCACATGCTGCAAAACCTGAAAACTCAGAGATCTTAAAACCTTGTGAAGAGCTTGACTTACTAACTAAGTGGCTCGGTCCAGGATCGTCTTAACATGCTCGTCGAATAAGGTCAGTTCATATTAACTATCCTGCCGTAGGACTCAGTAGGATTTGGGAAAGACTGGAGCAGTGCTATGGCTCTGCTGAAGCTATTGAGTCAGCACTCCTAAATAAAATTGACCGCTTTCCCAGAATCTGTAATAAAGACCCACAAAGTCTCAGAGAACTAGCAGATTTATTGTCAGAGATTGAGTCTGCCAAAATGGAAGGATACTTACCTGGACTGTCATACCTGGACACTGCACGAGGCATCGCCCCCCTGTTCTTGAGAAGTTGCCTTTTGCCCTCCAGGAGAAGTGGATGCAACAAGGGTCCAGGTATAAACAAGAAAACAATGTTAGCTTCCCTCCCTTCTCATTTTTCTCCACCTTCATCAGGAACGAGGCTCATATGAGAAATGACCCCAGTTTTAAATTAAATGCACCAAACACAATGCTACCAACAGGACAGAAGTTTTCTTTCAGAGAAAAAAGGCTACCTTTTGCTGTGCACAAGACTGATGTAGAGCATGCAATTCCTACAGGAAAATCTAAGCTGGTGGTAGAAGACTTCAACAAACAGTGTCCAATTCACCAGAAACCTCACCCCCTCCACAAATGCAGAGGATTTAGGGGAAAACACATAGATGAGCGCAAAGCCTTTTTAAGGGAAAACTCTATATGTTTCCGCTGCTGTTCTTCAACATCCCACCAGGCCAAGAACTGTACCATAACCATTCGGTGTTCAGAATGTGACAGTGAAAAGCACATAGCTGCCCTTCATCCTGGTCCCGCTCCCTGGTCTAAAAATGAAAATATCAGCCCTGTGATACACTATGGCGGGTAGGATGACGAAGAACCCATAAGAACTATCGCCACATCCAGCTGCACAAAGGTCTGTGGGAATGGTTTCAGAGGAAGATCCTGCTCCAAGATCTGCCTAGTTAACATTTATTATAAAGATCATCCTCAAATAAAGTTGAAAGCCTACGCTATTCTAGATGACCAGAGTAACAAGTCTTTAGCAAAATCCACTTTTTTTGACAAATTTGATGTCACTTACCATGAATCTCCTTACACACTGAAGACATGTGCAGGTACATCAGAAATCTTAAGACGCAGAGCAAAGGGTTTCACTGTAGAATCAGTCAACAACAGTGCCAGTTTCACACTTCCCACTCTTATTGAGTGTAATGAACTACCTGACAACAGAGCTGAGATTCCTACTCCCGATGCCGCTTGGAACCATACTCACTTCAAATCAATAGCTCATAAGATATCGCCACTTGACCCCGAGGCTGAGATTCTTATCCTTCTTGGAAGAGACATCATTGAAGTGCACAAAGTACTTGAACAGAACAATGGTCCTCAACATGCTCCTTTTGCTCAGAAGTTAGCTTTGGGATGGGTAATAGTAGGAGATGTCTGTCTGGATGGAGCCCACAAACCATTTGAAGTTAATGCTTTCAAGACAAACATTTTCATGAATGGACGCCCCAGCTTAATGAGACCCTGCGAAAACAATATCCAAATCAAAGAGAAGTTTTTTAACTACGATGAGCATCTGACTTCACTGGCCCCATCTTTGAAACAAAAACTTGCGACAATGCACACAAAGAGCAATACAAGTGATGTCTTCCAGTCCACAAAAGATGATGAGAAACTAGCTCCATCAATGGAAGATCTCGTCTTTCTGAAGATGATGCAAAAAAAAAAAGCAAATAATCCAACGCCGTGGTACAACGAGCACACTCGGGCCCTTAAAACAGCAGCCAGAAAAATGGAGCGCAGCTGGAAGAAAACAAAACTGGAGGTTTTTCGCAATTTGTGGAAAGAGAGCATGATTGCATACAGAAAGGCCGTAAAAACTGCTAGATCTGCTTATTTCTCAACTCTTTTAGAAGAAAACAAACACAACCCTAGGTATTTATTCGATACAGTGGCTAAATTAACAAAGGATAAAGCTTCAACTTCTGACGTTTGTAAACAACACAGCAGTAATGACTTTATGAACTTCTTTACTAGTAAGATTGACAATATTAGGAAGAAAATTATAACCATGCAGCTGTCTACTACAGTATCACATCAGACAGAGCATCGTAGTGTCACTGAGGAAAAATTACACTCATTCACTGCTATAGGAGAGGAAGAATTGGCTAAACTCTTTAATTCATCTAAATCAACCACATGTATGCTCGACCCTATACCCACTAGGCTATTAAAAGAGATGCTACCAGAGGTCATGGATCCTCTTCTTAATATCATTAATTCATCTTTGTCATTAGGATATTTACCAAAAACTTTTAAGTTGGCTATTATTAAACCACTTATTAAAAAAACGCAACTTGATCCTACAGAATTAGTCAATTACAGGCCAATCTCAAATCTACCCTTTCTTTCAAAAATACTTGAAAAGGCAGTGTCTTTACAATTATGTTCCTTTTTAGAAAGAAATGGCATCTGTGAGGATTTTCAGTCAGGATTTAGACCGTATCATAGCACTGAGACTGCTCTAATTAGAGTTACAAATGATTTACTCTTATCATCTGATCGTGGTTGTATCTCTCTATTAGTGTTACTCGATCTTAGCGCTGCATTCGATACTATCGATCACAATATTCTTTTGAATAGACTCGAAAATTATGTTGGCATTAGTGGAACTGCATTGGCATGGTTTAAATCTTACTTATCTGACCGTTATCAGTTTGTAGCAGTAAATGAAGAGATGTCACACCGATCACAAGTTCAGTATGGAGTACCGCAAGGCTCAGTGTTAGGACCGTTGCTTTTCACCCTGTATATGCTACCACTGGGAGATATCATTAGGAAGCATGGCGTTAGTTTTCATTGTTATGCTGATGATACTCAGCTCTATATTTCTTCACACCCTGACGAAACTTACCAATTCACAAGATTAACGGAATGCATAGCTGATATTAAAAATTGGATGAATAGTAACTTCCTGCAACTTAATTCAGATAAAACTGAATTTTTAATTATTGGACAGAAAAGCTCCACAAAGAGTGCCCTAGAATACTGTCTAACCCTCGATGGCTGCTCTGTCAAGTCCTCGCGTCAGTGAGGAACCTGGGTGTGCTCTTTGATACCAATCTTTCATTTGAAAGCCACGTTTCTAGCATCTGTAAAACTGCATTCTACCATCTTAAAAATATATCTAAATTACGTCACATGCTTTCAATGCAAAATGCTGAACAACTAGTACATGCGTTCATGAGCTCAAGGCTAGATTATTGTAATGCTCTACTGGGTGGTTGCCCTGCTCGCCTAATAAATAAACTCCAGTTGGTCCAAAACGCAGCAGCTCGAGTTCTTACTAGAACCAGGAAGTACGATCATATTAGTCCAGTTCTGTCAACACTGCACTGGCTCCTATTAAACATCGCATAAATTTTAAAATCTTGCTTATTACTTATAAAGCAATAAATGGTTTAGCTCCCAGTACTTAAGCGAGCTCTTAACGCAATATACTCCATCACGCCAATTGCGGTCTCTAAACTCTGGCCAGTTGAAAATACCTAGAATATCTAAATCAACTGCAGGCGGTCGATCCTTTTCCTATTTAGCACCTAAACTCTGGAACAGTCTTCCTAGCATTGTTCGGGAAGCAGACACACTCTGTCAGTTTAAATCTAGACTAAAAACACATCTCTTTACTATGGCATACACATAGAACATTTTTAACTTTCTTTATTCAAATCAAATGACTGATTATTAGGCTGCATTAACTAGGTCAGCCGGAACCGGGAACACTTCCCATAACACCTGATGTACTCGTTACATCATAAAAAGAGTGGCATCCACACTAATGTTAGTCTCTCTGTTTATCCCGAGGTTTACTGCAGTCGGCCGGATCCAGGCCGTGTCCGGATCGGATGGTGGACCTGCATCTGGACATGACCAGCTCATCCTGGAGTGTCTGCTGAGACCGTGTCCATTAGTGTCTCCTCTGAATTCGCCTCACCGAACGTGATCCTCAATTAACCTGCCTCCGGCGCAATAACTCCGATCTTTCAAGTATTCATATTCTTGTGTAATCAACGCGCCATCCTAAATGAGCCCGTCTGCAAGGCCATACCCAAAATTTCGAATATTCCTATCTAATATGATTTAAGACCTGCAAGGTTGCCAGAGTAATAATTATACACTGTTAATAATAGGCCAGAGGAGAACTGGCACCCCGACTGAGTCTGGTTTCTCCCAAGGTTTATTTTTCTCCATCATGCCCTGATGGAGTTTTGGTTCCTTGCCACTGTCGCCTTTGGCTTGGCTTGCTCAGTTGGGGACACTCAAATTATGATCCAAGTTACTCAACTAAATATACAAATAGAATTTATTAATTTGGTCATATATAATTCTATAAACTATCCAAATTAAACTAGCCAAATCAAATTTTGTTGCAATGTTGTCCTGTTTAACACTGTGAAGCTGCTTTGAAACAATCGTCATTGTAAAAGCGCTATATAAATAAAGTTGATTGATTGATTGATGCAAAAAGAAGTCTTTCAAGATGAATCAAACAGCTGGGTTGCTCCACTTCCCTTTCGCAGTCCACATCAAAGACTTCCTAATAACAGACAACAAGCAAGTAACCGTCTCCATTCACTCACATGCATGTTGAAAAAACACCCACACATGAAGGACCACTTTCTGGACTTCATGGCTAAGATTTTTGAAAATAAGCATGCAGAACTTGCACCACCTCTTTCTGAAAACGAAGAGTGCTGGTACCTTCCAATCTTTGGGGTGTATCATCCACAAAAACCAGGTCAAATTAGGGTCGTCTTTGATTCTAGTGCTCAATATCGTGGAGTGTCTTTGAACAGTGTCCTCCTTACTGGGCCCAACATGAACAACAGCCTACTTGGAGTGTTGCTACGCTATAGGAAAGAACAGGTTGCCATAACAGCTGACATCCAGCAAATGTTTCATTGCTTTGTAGTCAGAGAAGACCACCGTAACTTCTTGCGTTTCCTTTGGTACCGTAATAATGACCTAGAAAATGAAGTTGTAGAATTCAGAATGCGAGTGCATGTCTTCGGCAACAGTCCTTCACCAGCTGTGGCCATGTACGGGCTCAAGAAAGCTGCCCTAGAAGGAGAAAAGGAACATGGTTCAGAGGCAAGACAGATCATTGAGAGGAACTTTTATGTCGATGATGCCCTGGTATCATTACCTACAGAAGAAGAAGCTATCACACTCCTAAGAAATGCCCAAGCCATGCTTGCAGCTTCAAATTTACGCCTACATAAGATAGCCTCAAACAAAGTTGAAGTAATGAGAGCATTCCCTCAAGAAGATTTAGCAAAGAACCTGAAAGACTTAAACCTTGCTTCTGACTTTCCCCATATGCAGAGAAGTTTAGGAGTTAGCTGGGATGTTTCAAAAGACAACTTCACCTTTCACGTGTCAGATGATGAGAAACCATACACAAGACGTGGAATCTTGTCTACAGTTAACAGTCTATTTGATCCATTTGGATTTGCAGCACCTGTAATAATTAAAGGCAGATCTTTGCTCAGGGAGCTCACCATGGAGGAATGTGACTGGGACGCCCCTCTGTCCGAGAAAATGTTCAATGAATGGAAAACATGGAAAGACTCATTGAAAGAACTGAAGAAAATGACAATCTCCAGAGCATACATCCCCACCACACTCAGTAATGCACAGAGAAAGGACATGTGTGTTTTAGTGATGCCTCCATCACTGCCATCGCTGCTGTTGCTTATTTAAGGACCACTGATTCAGATGGGAAAGTAAATGTTGGTTTCATTTTGTGGCGGAGGGGGCGTGGTTCCGCGAAAGCTGCAGCGGGAGAAAGAGAGCGGAGCAGAGCGGTCGGTAAGTAGGTCAAGCAGATGATAACACCTGTCTCTGATTACAGTAATTGGCGTGGAGAGAGCGCTTATAAGCCGCTGCAGAGAGAGAGTGAGAGAGAGAGAATTGGACTGGGACTACACGCACGCTGCTGAGAGTGAACAAGAGAAGCTGCTATTGCTGAGAACTGAACGGGGCGACCCATATCGTGGAACTTGAGTGTACGAGCCACTAAGGTGTGCCGGTGTGAAACGGGGCGACCCATATCGTGGATTTTGAGTGTATACGCCAGAGAGCGTCTGTGTGTGCGTGAGAAAAAATAAAAGTGTGTAAGTCCCAGTCAAGCCGACCCTGTCTTCTTCCTTCCACCATCGAACTTCATTACACATTTGTGGAAAGGCCAAGCTTGCTCCGCGTCCTGAAATTACAATTCCAAGGCTTGAGCTATGTACAGCAGTTCTTGCAGTGGAGATAGCTGAAACTATCACAGATGAGATTGATGTCAAATTTGATGCTGTCACTTTCTACTCCGATAGTAAAGTTGTCCTTGGATACATTCACAATGAATCTAGAAGATTTTACGTGTATGTGAACAATCGAGTACAGCGTATAAGAAGATCCACATCTCCTGAGCAGTGGAATTATGTCCCTACTAACCATAACCCTGCTGATCATGCTTCAAGATCAATCTCAGCTAAAAGCCTAATGAACAGCACATGGCTGACAGGACCAACATTCTTGTGCAAGTCACTTGAACATGATACAACAATTTTAACTCCCGTTGACTTAGTTGATCCCGAATCTGATGCTGAGATTCGCCCCGAGGTCAGTGTCTGTGCCACTGAAGTTGTCTGCCAGAAACTTAACACTACATACTTTGAGAAGTTCTCCGACTGGCAACGCCTTATAAATACTATTTCAAGGCTAAAACACATTGCTCACTCTTTCAGCAAAGACAACAAATCAATGGAATGCAGAGGATGGCACGTATGTAATAAACCAAATTCAGCAGAAGATTTGCGAAGTGCTAAGGAGATCTTAATACGGAGCCTGCAAAAGGAGACCTTTCAAGATGAACTAAAGTGCCTTGAGAGAAAAACAGATGTATCTAAGAACAGTCCTCTCTTCAGTCTGAGCCCATGCATGGATGAGTCAGGCCTACTCAGGATTGGTGGCCGCTTATCCCAGTCAACCTTTGAGAAAGATGAAGTCAACCCTTTAATCTTACCTGGTCGTAGTCACATTACAACCTTACTCATTCGGCATTATCATTCCCAGATTCAACATCAAGGACGCCATTTCACAGAAGGTGCATTAAGAGCTGCTGGTCTATGGATTATTGGTGGAAAACAAAGAATTAGTAGCATTATCTATCACTGTGTCACCTGCCGCAAATCGAGAGGAAAGATAGAAACACAAAAAATGTCTGACTTGCCTGTAGAACGCTTGAGTACTGATCCCCCATTCTCTAATGTTGGACTGGATGTATTTGGGCCATGGAAGATCACATCACGACGAACCAGAGGAGGTCTAGCTAACAGCAAACGCTGGGCAGTACTCTTCACATGCATGAGCACAAGAGCTATACATATTGAGGTGATCGAATCAATGGACACTTCAAGCTTCATAAATGCTTTACGAAGATTCTTCTCCATTCGAGGACCAGCTAAAAAGATAAGATCTGACTGTGGTACAAACTTTGTTGGTGCATGTAAAGAACTGAAAATTAATGTTGACACAAGTAACAAGGACATACAGAATTTTTTAAGTCACAAAGGATGCACTTGGAGTTTCAACCCTCCACACTCATCACACATGAAAGGCAGCTGGGAACGCATGATAGGCATCACCAGGCGCATCCTTGATTCTATGTTGCTGAAAATCAGTCAAGCAAAACTCACCCATGAAGTCCTTATCACATTCATGGCAGAGGTTTCAGCTATTGTAAATGCACGTCCATTAATACCAGTATCAACGGATCCACACAATCCACTCATCCTAACCCCAGCAACACTACTCACACAAAAAACTGGTACGCTTCCACCTCCAAATGGAAACTTTAATGAAAAGGACCTCTACATCCGCCAGTGGAGACAAGTTCAGAGTTTAGCCAACACCTTTTGGCATCGATGGAGGAGGGAGTATTTAAACACTCTTCAAAATCGCAGAAAATGACAAAGAGAAGGTAACCTTCAACATGGAGATGTAGTCCTGCTCAAGGAAAGTCAAGCTAAAAGAAATGACTGGCCCATGGGCATTATACTAAAGAGTTTTCCAGGAAACGATGGAAGAGTCAGGAAGGTTAACGTTAGGACAATAAAGGACGGAATACCAAAGGTCTACTTACGTCCCATCTCAGACATAGTTCTCCTCTTGCCTTCAGAGATGGATGATCCCATGTCAGTTCAGTCATGACATCCTACGGATGCCAGGCGGGGAGTGTTCTGGATCATCTATTTAGTGTCTGCTATTGATTCCAATGTCTAGTCATGTAGCTTTCTTTTAAAAATGGTTGCCATAGTAACATTCCATGACAGTTAAATTCAGTTAATTGCATCAGTTAAAGTTAGTTCAACACAGAAGAAACTTGAAGCAGCCATTCATCTTATGATCCGCTGTAGAAAGCATTGTCTGTAAGTTTACGATTCATTTGTATTCTATTTATTATATTTACTATTTATAAAGCTATGTAGTACAACATTTTGACATTTAAGTACTATATACAGTTAATTTATATTGGTGTTATGTTGTTGGAGATAACTAAGCAGCTCAATCATTTACATCTCCTTTCTGTAGTTTCACTCTGTTTCAACATTTTCATCGTGGTGTGGAATAAAGCAACATTCTCCCACAAGCCTACGTGTTGAAGGAGTTTATCTATCTGTCTAATTTTGGGAAGAGAGACGCCATTTTGAGGGCAGAATAATAGTGATTTAATAAATGATGACAGTTTTATTCTTTTTGTAGATTTTTACAAAGCTTTTTGACTCTCGAACACAAATTTATTTTTCTATCCCTCAAAAAGCTTGGGTTTGGTGATTCATTCTGCAAATTTATAAGAACTGTAGCAATTGTGGCCGCAACAGACACAAATGAATCTCACAGATGATTCATTCAAACATGAGTCCACACAAAATTAACTCAACATTCCAGCAGACAAAGATTTACTACCCCTGTGGGACCAAGCCAAGGAAAGGAAGGGACTTCTCATTGGTCCACAGGCAGTTTCTTCCCTTCCCCCATTGACAAAGTAACTTCTAAGTCCGGCTCTGTGACACCATAAATTCCTTAAGACCCCAGCACTCAGTAGAAAACCAAGGAAACTCACAGAAACCTTGATACGTATAAACTGCATCAAATCAATAAACCAGTGATTGTCGAACGGACGGCGACTCAGCCATCTGTCGAATGCCCAAAGACACTTTACACCCACACACACACACGACCCATGTGGTGACCTCTGAATCATCCCCACAGTCCCAAGACATGCGGACTGTCTCTTGACACCCACATGAACACATATATGGATCAATTGGACAACTGCTTTTTTAACATATAAAAAATATATATTTTGTTGATTTAATGTCTTTATACGATGTATTAAAATGTCTAGGGTGTGTACTTTATGTAAATCAAACTATGTATTCTAGTTACTGTGGAATTCTTGTATCTCTGTACTCTCAACTTTTAATATTATAGTTTTTGGTACCGCCCCAATCAGAAAAACTCAATAGTACCGAATCTTGTAAAATAATTTACAGAAAAGGCATTATTATAAGAATACCAGCTTTGTAAGTATAAACTGCCCCCTCTGTACATCAGCCAGGAGGCGTAAACGAACTGAACAAATAACTTTTGCGTGCCAAAAAAACTGACAGACACGATTGGATATACCCGAAAGTGGGCGGCGCTCAATCTTATCTATAAGAGCAGAGACCCTCTCATCTAACTCTGCCTGCTGTTCTTTTGTTCGCACTTCCTGCTGTTCTTGTTTTTGTATTCCACCTCGAAGAAGGAGTTGGAGAACTCCAAAGGTGGCAGACCAGAGAAAATGGGTTAAATTCATTTAAGCCGTCTAGAACTCTCACTTTCCTTTTTTTTTTTACTTAAGTTTGTTTTCTTTTCGCGAGTCTCGTGTTCTAAGTTAAGTTTCGCTGCAAAGCTTCTCTCAACGAATCTCTAGCGAGCGCGCTTCAACCTCAAACAGCCGAGACCCCCTCATCCAGCAGCCAACACGCCACGTGGTTGGCTTCCCAAGACGCCCATCAAAGACACGACAAGACCTTCCGCGAATCACAAAGAACCGTGAAACCCCTTTCCAGCCAGGACCGAAAGAGAATCCCCGTTCAATGATGAAATGCGCGACAAAAGCAAGTAACCAGATTCTAAACTGAACTGGTGCATTGATATCAAATTGAATAACCCCGCCTAAGCAACGATAGGAGGGTTTAAGTCAAAACCGGTGGTTCATTCAGGTCATGTGTTATAAATGCAGATACTGCTAGAAACTTGGGACTTCAACTCTCTCTCTCTTTAAACTCACTCTTCCCTCACTTTCCTCCTTTCTGCAACGCGTGTGAATGTGTGTATGTTTGTTTTTGTTAGATTCTAGTTTTATGTGTTAGAGTAATCAATAAAGCTGTGTTTATAAATTAAAGATAAGTGTTCTTTTGTTATGTGCTTAAGAATTTTAATGTCTTGAAATGCCGATCTAAGTTACCTGGCTATTAAATAATGTTTCACTATTCTGTGGATATTAATATCCGCTGCAGAGTTGATAGTTACGGCCCGTTCAAATGAGCATAAGGCAGAGTAATTTGCTCGGTCGTAAAATAGACTCTTGCAAAATTCCCTATGAATTAATTAATTCATTACTTTGAGCTAAATAGAACTGTTCCCTTATACAGAGTCCCCTTGTTACATATCATATGTACTACAGAACTATATATACAGTATTATATGTACTAATAATAACGCCAATTGTTCCATCAACCTTAAATCGGGTACCTCGCCTAGATTTAAATTGTCAAGAGGAGTTCGCCTGGGTTGTCCTGTTTCCCCCTATTTATTTCTTGTGGCTGCACAGCTTCTTTCCTCCTTTCTTTCTAGTAGTCATCTAAAAGGTATTAATATTGCCAACCAACATAAACTTATTAGTCAGCTAGCTGACGACACTATCCTGTTTTTAAAAGATGAATCACAGATTCCGATTGCCATCCAACACATCACATTTTTTTCTAAAGCTTCTGGTTTAAATTTAAATCTTATAAATGTGAGCTGTTAGCTATCAAAACCTGTCACAGGTGACATATCTTGGTGTATCCATATGTAAGGATGATAAAACCAGATGTAGACTTAAAGGTTTAGTTCACCCAAAAATGAAAATTCTGTCATTAATGACTCACCCTAATGTCGTTCCAAACCCGTAAGACCTCCGTTCATCTCCGGAACACAGTTTAAGATATTTTAGATTTAGTCCGAGAGCCTTCTGTCCTTCAATTGAAAGTGTATGCACACTCTACAGTCCGTGTCCAGAAAGGAAGTAAGTAAGTAAGGTATGAAAAACATCATCAAAGTAGTCCATGTGACATCAGTGGGTTAGTTAGACTCTCTTGAAGCATCGACAATATATTTTGGTCCAAAAATAACAAAAATTATGACTTTATCCAGCATTGTATTCTCTTCCGCGTTTTTTTGAATCCGCACTCATGAGTCCACAGTGACGCTGCTGACGTAAGACGCTACTGCTGTGTTATCTGGTGCGTCAGAGCGTTCATGTAGTCTGAGGGAGACGCACGCTTTGTGTCTTACGTCAGCAGCGTCACTGTGGACTCGTGAATGCGGATTCAAACAAACGCGGAAGAGAATACAATGCTGGATAAAGTCGTAGTTTTTGTTATTTTTGGACCAAAATGTATTGTTGATGCTTCAAAAGAGACTAACTAACCCACTGATGTCACATATGGACTACTTTGATGATGTTTTTCATACCTTACTTCCTATCTTTCTGCACACGGACTGTATACCGTGCATACACTTTCAATGGAGGAACAGAAAGCTCTCTAAATCTGACTAAATCTAAAATATCTTAAACTGGGTTCCGGAGATGAACAGAGGTCTTACAGGTTTGGAACGACATTAGGGTGAGTCATTAATGACAGAATTTTCATTTTTGGGTGAACTAACCCTTTAACTTTGACCCAGTAGTTCAGAAAGCCAAAAGAAAATTCAATTCATGGTTACAGAGAGATTTATCTCTGAAAGGACGATCCCTCATTGTTAAAGCTGAGGGTATTTCAAGAATGACTTATCCTGCTCTCTCCTTTTACGTGGATAAATCTGTATGTGCAGATATTGACAGAATGCTATTTGATTTTCTGTGGAAGCAGAAGAGGCATTACATTAAAAAGTCTGTGATTATTAACAATTATGAATGTGGTGGTCTGACCTTTTTAGATTTTTCTTCCCTTAACAATACTTTCAAAATAAATTGACTAAAAAAGTATTTAACAAACCCCATCTCATTTTGGAATACTATTTCTAATCTTGTGTTCTCAAAGGTGGGGGTCTCCCTTTCCTATTATTGTGTAACTAAAATATCACTAAACTGCCCCTTAAATTATCAAATTTTCACAAACAAATGCTTTTGGCCTGGCACCTAATTTATAAACATAATTTTAGTCCTCACCGGTACTTCATTTGGAATAATTGTGATATTCTTTATAAAAATAAGTCCTTGTTTTTCACAAAAAATTGGGTTAATAATAATATTATTTTGGTCTCTCAATTAATTAATGCCGATGGATACCTATATTCCTATTCAGAGTTTTTGAACAAATATAATATACCTGTCACTCCGCGAGAGTTCGCTATTGTAATGAATGCCATTCCTTACGGAGCATTAACTCTTCTCAGGAGCTCAGCCAGATCTCAGTATTCTTTTTTAGTTCATCCATTTGATACAATGATTGGGAATATTTGTTTTTTATCCAACTCCTCTGGTCGGAACAGGAGAATTAGGCAATTATTTCAGAATGAGATTGTTTCTCTCCCATATACTGTATATTTCTGGAATGGCCAGTTTGTTAACATTCCATGGAAGAAAGTGTGGCCTTTGGCATCTCAAAGAAGTGTCTTATAAAATACTTCATCTTTTTTATCCTGTGAAGCTCTATTTAAAAAAGATGTTTCCTGATATTGACCCTTTATGTGTTTTTTGTGGTGCTGAAGAAGAATCTATTTTTTCATCTCTTCTGGGATTGTTCATACTCTAGTCTGTTCTGGAAGGATTTATGTATCTTTGTACACACATTTTCATCACAAAGCTTTTCTTTGTCATACAAAGACGTTTTTTTGGTCAGCACAACTTCAATAAAGATGTAAAAAGGACCAATATTTTTTTGATAAACCTTTTTATTTTTTTAGCTAAGTTTTTCTTACACAAATGTAAATTTCAGTGTGCTAAGCTCTACTTTTTTATTTTTTGTAAGGAACTTAAATCCTACCTGGACACCTACCTTCTTACATCCAGCAATTCTAAAGCCCTTAAAACTGTCTCACTGTGTCATATGTATGATATTTTTCTGTTTGTCTAACCTGTATTTACGCTTCCAATTGTTTTAACCACTGGCATTTATTATTTATGTTCTTTCCATAAAAAAAAATAAAAAAAGATGTCAGCCAATCACAACAGTGGGCGAGCAGACACAGGGCATTCAGCCAGAGGGGTAATAACAGGATAGAAAAAAATGTGTTTTATTTCTAAATTATGACATTTTTTAAATTATGACATTTAAAAATCATACTTACAATATAAGTACACCTCAGGAAACATTATAAAATAATAGAAAAATGCCATGCCGTGGGACTTTTAAAACAATCTGAGGTGGGCTCTGTGTTGTAAGTTTTGATGAAGGGCTGTAGAATGTCCCAAACAATCACAAAAATAACACCAGACATTATTATTACAAGAAATTTCCGTATTTTTCCCATTATTAATGGAAAATAAAGGCATGGTGCGTTATAGGCTGCGCGCGCTGCTTCGGTCTGTATAGCAGAAAAGCCAACACATTCTCACTCCCAACTCGTCACATATTGACGCTTGGTCAGTACCCCTCGGCGTCACTTTTTAACGCACAGGGTACCCCTTAAGCGTCATTTTTCGACGTTCAGGGGCACTCCACTGATTCCAAGGAGAAGCCTAGGGCGTCATATACAGACGTGTTGGGCACGTGAATGTTATCATCGTGATGAAATTATTTATTGGGTTGTAATTTTTCCATTATGACATGTTGGAGTGTGATTCTCAATGTAATAAGCCAGCACACTTTTATTTAAATTTATTTAATTTTATTTACGCTATTCAGACACGTTTGAAACAGCCCAACCCCATCCCGCACTAAACCTGCCCATTTGCGTATTATATGATATAAAACACAGAATATAACAGACAGCAGACACACTTTATTGAAAAAGTCCGGCTATTGCAACTGTTCCGAGGCCAAACGATTGATTTCTGTGAAGAAAAGACCCAAAAGCAATCACCGTCTCCACGGTACCCCTCGGCGTCACGATATGGACGAAATGGGAACTCCATTGCTTTCAATGGGAAACCTTTGGCGTCAACAGAAGACGCGTTTGAAATCGCGCTGAAGAAGTGAAGTCTCATTCAGAACACATCGCGATGTTTGGCGTCAGTTCACGTGTGCCACATGTGGGTGAGTAGTCAAATATTATGTCCTGATGTTTGATATAAAGTATGTTCTGTCGCTATCTATCAGATTATGTTCAGTCACTGCATTATATCTGTCATCTCCACTGAGGATTTGCATTTCTTTGTTTTCTAAATCAACACATCTTGCTAATAGGGTGATTGCACACTGTCACGTGACATGCTATAGACCTTTAAACAGTTGTTCATATTTAATAATAACTACCAGTGTAGTTTCAACGTGGAATTTGTAGTAGAAGCACAATAAAAAACAACACTTGCCATGCTTTTACCACAGTAACCTTAGTTTTAATGTGATAGGTGCAGTAAAGGACAGTAACCTCAAATATTACCATGCTTTTACCACAGTAACCTTAGTTTTAATGTGATAGGTGCAGTAAAAGGACCGTAACCTCAAATATTACCATGCTTTTACCACAGTAACCTTAGTTTTAATGTGATGTTTGTTGTAAATAGACAGTAACCACAACAATTACCATGCTTTAAATGCATTTTATGTAAATCCAAATATTTTAATGTAAATAGTACTTTTCCTGTATATAATGCAATATATTATATATTATGACTTTTGTTCTCTCTTTCTTTTTACCTGAAAAGACCAAAGGGCCTTCCGGACTCAGTCAGCCCATTCTTGTTTGTGGAGAAGTAACGGAGAAGACCAAAAGCTGCAACAGCAAATATTTGCAAAGGTATATATATATACATGTATGTGCTGGTTAGAGCCCTTTATCAAACATATTATTCAGCATTTGTTGTTACTTAAACTTATTCTTACAAATCCATGGCTCAATCAGTAAGAACATATTCTCAAAGTCTCAATAATTCACAAGATTTAACAAGTAGTCAAATTCATATGATACTCGTACATAATCCTGCAGCTTTTACTATAACTCCTGCCATTGGCTACTGCCTCAATTCCTGTACATATTTATTGTTGTTCCCTTTCTTAGAAAGTAGTCAGATGTCCCACACACTGTCAGAAAATTTATATTAAGTCCATTGTATTCTTTAAAATTATTTCAAATTGGGCTCTGTCTGTTCATGTAATGTTACATGTCTCTTCACACCTCATAACCTACCTCTGTTTGCAAGAGTGAAAATTCTTGCAAACACATGACATCAGATTTTCGATTATTTTGTCATACTCAGATCAGTTGCACTGTTGATAACGTCAACAAAAAATCAAGTGAATTATCAACATTTTTAAACACATTCATATGATATAGCTTGCTATTAAATATACTTTTAATAATGGGCATGCACACATATCAGTGAACTTATTACATAAATGTATTTAACATTTAATTATGCAACGCTTTTTACAGAAAGAAATCCTGCAGTTATGTATAAACTGACAACATCATCATCATCATGTCCTGCCCTGGGCACATCAGGCAACATGGGTCCTCCAACATATTCGATCTGTGGCCACGTTCTTCACATCTTCTCATTGAACACCGGCATTCAGGTCTTCGTGAAACATCTGTATCATATCTTCCTTGGTCTTCCCTGTCTCCTGCGTCCTCCTGGTGGTGTCCACTTCACAAGTGTTTTTGGGTGTTGTTGTTCGGGTATGCATAGGATATGTCCAGTGAAGTGCCCTTTTTTCTGACACAGTTTCTCAAAGTCTTCACGTGGAGTCTGTGGAGTCTTATGATCTCTTCAATTTATGCAGAACCAATATTCATAAACTGTACTTGATGTCTCCCTATGCCTTTATCAAAAAAGCATTAGTTCTCATCAGGAGTTTTAGTGAAGGACATATCTATTGCCATCCACTAGTTCTAGTCATGCAGCGACTTTATGATGCTATAGTCCAATGTATATTTCTGCATTTGTTGTTTGTTCAAACAAATGAAGATAGTGAGAGTGAATACCTTTTGAAATCAATATTTATTCATTAAACCTTTCATCTACCTCTATGGTATCATTAATAACTACATCTATGGTATCATTATCACTACCTTTTTAATGTAACTGTAAGATGAATGTATTATATAGAAGCATTTTCTTCCTAAAAATGGTTGTCATTTATAATAATTTAATTAGACTTTCATTTAGTTGCAGTAAAAGTGAACAATAATCACAAATATATTGTATTAAAGTTGAGAATGTAAAATGTTCTTCAGTTTTTGCCTATTTATTTTTTAATGGGAAGAAATATATTTTCAGAAAACAGAATTGCACCTCATCTCTTGGTTTGTACTTCATCATGGTAATATTTTTAAAAGTGTGTGTGTGTGTGTGTGTGTCTTTATCCTGGTGTGCATGTCTTTAAACTGTTTGACATTAAATATTGGAATATGCTTACAAAATTGTGTGCATTCTTAATGGTTTTGTTACATTTATTTTAATTCCAATAGTTCAGATGGTCAAGGGTGGCATAAAGAAGTTTAAAATGTATACCTATATTTATATACATACCTAAATATATATACACATAAACACACACTATAAATGTTACAAAATATGCAAAACTACCAGTGCTGTTGTAGCTTGTAGGCCATTGCATAGAAAAAGAGGTTTCTCTTTCAAATATATTTATGCATCAGTTTAACCACACACATGAGTCTTTCGTTTTAAAATGTTAGTTTTATTATTTAATTAGAATAAATAAATGTTTAGCTGCCTAAATATTAAATATTTAAGGGATCCTTCAGTTGGAAAGAAATCCCCGGATGAGATCTGTCATCATTTACCATAAATGGACAGGTAAGTGTGACGCCTCTGTTCAGCTGGATTGTCATTGGCTGTGACTTTATCGTAGGACTCACTGTGATTGGACAATCTTTTAACCCATATAAAACGGCGTTTCATGTTATAAAGTATGTATTGGTGTTATTATTATGTTAGTTATACGTTAAGTAAGCTATAAAGTGTCGGTATGTTGTGAGAAATTACTCCTTTACCGAGAACCCAACCTAACCCTAAGCATTGCTGCACACTTCAATGAACTACAGCGCCATATTTACCATTGCATTGATACAATGACAAAGATATATGGGTAATGTAGTTTAAAACGTTTAATAATGAAACAATAAATGTTAAGTAAATTACATCTTTAATGGACAACTGGATATCTACATATGTGCATTGTGCAAACCTTTATGACATTATGAGGGCAGGCTAAATTTTTATATTTTACTGTGAGCATTTTGAGAAAAACCTTTATGCCAGCTTTCCATATATGTCTGAAAACTGTGCCCAACATTATTTAGTAAACATAGCATAAGCAGTTGTCCTGCCGATTTTCTCTGTGATACGCTAACCAGACTTTGAGTAACAGCCATTTGAAATATGTTTTGTTTTGCTCTTCCAGGGGCCACTACTGGGTCCCTGGAGAGGAAGGCAGAACAACTTACACAGATCTATTCTCCTCATCACGGACAACAAACTTTGAGTCAGATTTAAATATCTTTTAAATAAGTATTTTGTCTTTTCTATTCTAACATCATGCTTGCAGTATTTCTTGATGGGTATTGTGAGACCATCTGATGAAATACAGAAATATTTGAAAGAGATGTTGTAAAATAAAAAAATATTAATATTTCGTTTTATGGATAGACACAAATAAATATAATGGATGAACCTGCAACAACTTGCCATTATCTAGTTTCCAGTGTAAACAAAAACTATTTATATATTTACACTTTACTATTACTATTAAACATAGGACAATGCACCGTTAAGTAAAATAACAAGAGACATTGCCAGAATTTCATCTTCACCCTGTCTCCACGTTCCTGAAATCGGTAATGTGCATGCTTTAATTTTTATTGCAGTAGTAGATGTACCACAATTACCAATATGGATCATCTTCAGTTAATCTTGAAGTGTTTGTAATCCTTCCCTTTATTTCACTGAAAACTAAAAGTATACACAACTTTTTGGTGCATTGTTGTACCAGATATAACCAGACAAAAATTTTTACGTCTCAAGTAAAATAATCTTGGTAATTAATTAGATCACCTAAATAAACTTGTAAAATGTGTATTTACTGTACCAAACACCATACACAATATTCACCATACGTTATCGCTCAACACTTTATTGGAGGATACAGCATACAGTTGATAAAGTAGCATAAAGTCAAATGAGTTTCAAGATAAATAAAAATGCGTCTTCAAAAATACATTAACATCATATTAATCCATTCACAGCTGCTGAAGCCACACAAATGAGTTCCATATAATCCCATCCAGTGATACAGAAAACAGATTTGATATTGTGTTGGAAAATAATGATTCATTATCACAGCTAGACTGGTTTCTGGCTCTTTCCTGTTCATGGTCCATCATTTTCTTCTTCTTCTAAACACTTTGCCCATTTATACCCTACAGTATAACTGATGAACAGAGGATGTGGTCACTGATGTTGTGTAGCTTTTTCTCAACCAGAGGAAGAAGAACATTCCAGTGTCAGGAGTTCTCCAGTCCTGGTCTAAAAGTAAAACAAAAACACAATTAAAATGAAGTTTAATGTAAAGTCAGGTTAGCCTATGTTCTGCATGATTTAAGCAGTGGTGGGTGACTCTGGCCCTAAGCATCCACTGTCCTGCATATTTAGCTCCAACCTCAAACCCACCTGTCTATAACTGTCTATAAGTAAACCTGAAGACTTTGGTTAAAAATTTCAGGTGTTCTCGATTAGGCTTGGAGGTAAACTCTTCACCTCCCCATTCTCATTTAAATTTACAAAGCCGCAGTACATTATATAATATACACATTGAAGCATTATGTATATAATATTGCAGCACATAATATTAGCCAAGTACTGGACAAAAACTATTTTACCCATATCAACAGAAACATTTTAAACAGCATATCTTCTAGAAAGGCATGGTCTCTTCGGAGCTTTTATAATTGATGCTAGATTTCTTTAGTCACTTTCAAGAGCATCACTTGTGATAGCCTTAACAATGTACAAGTATTAAATACTGCAATACAAATTTCATGGTAAGGATTAAGAAATAGGTACCGAGGCACCAGACTTACCATGCTTATGAAGCACCCATGGCCATGCAGAGTTCTCAGAGAGTTTTTGCCTCTTGTGTTCCTCCTTGGCAGCACATTAGTCTTTGTCCTGTAGAATCTTCTGAAGTTTGTGCCTTCTCTTGCTATCCATCTGATAACACACATAAAATGTGTTTTATTCAGTGGAGTATAAAGCCTTGTTTCAAGCCAAAGAACTAACCAGATATTTCACATAATTTAAAGAACATTTACTATTTGATTCCTAATATATATCACAACTCATTATCTTCCAAAGCTACCCAGAACCATCCATGGTCTACAAAACAATAGAGAAATAGCTGGAGTTTATAACAACTACATGTCTGCTTTTATCTAAGACAAACAGATAGTGATAAGAACTGAAGGCCAAAGTGTTTCAGCCTTTATGCTAAAAGGCAATAATTGTAATAATAATTGTATCAAAAAGGGAAGAAAATATATATATATATATATTTTCTCATGTTAGATAAATCCAAGAAACAGAACCTCATTTGCTCATTTTAGGAGTTATAAAAGATTTAGACATGAATATTGGTGTGTATTTTATCAGAATAGAAAGAATGATCGCTGCTGAAATGAATAGTTATTTTTAGAGATCAACATCAAATTCTTAACTACATATTACAGCATTGCTTCAATACAAGACATACCAGTGGACTAGCACACTTTTCTGTCTTCTTCGGGCACAAGATTGCCATGTTCCTTCCTCACCCAAAACAAAGGACTTATTCGATTAGCTTGCTTCGATATACGGTCTGGTCTTTCTTCTCTGCTGTAAAACAAGAAAGTCTCACTTACTCTTTGTGCAAATACTATTGTTTTTAAAACATCTAAAAAAAAGACAGTTACAATAAAGTTAATTTATCATATGATTCAGGAAGGCATTTGATGAGTAAATACTGATATACTAAAAATATTCTAGAAACTTTACCTGTGAAGGACTGATTACGGCAAGATCGCTGCAAATCACTACTAGCTCGTGTGAGAGTTGACTCTTAAAAGTGCTGATGAGTTTGATATTGTAGAGATCTTAAAAAATACAAAAAAGTAAAAGTAATCTGCAAGTATTCCTGCAAGACAGAAAGAAAGGGTATTTTATTACATTGCATGCAAGTTGTAAGTTTATACATAACTGCAGGATTTCTTTCTGTAAAAGCGTTGCATAATTAAATGTTAAATACATTTATGTAATAAGTTCACTGATATGTGTGCATGCCCATTATTAAAAGTATATATTTAATAGCAAGCTATATCATATGAATGTGTTTAAAAATGTTGATAATTCACTTGATTTTTTGTTGACGTTATCAACAGTGCAACTGATCTGAGTATGACAAAATAATCGAAAATCTGATGTCATGTGTTTGCAAGAATTTTCACTCTTGCAAACAGAGGTAGGTTATGAGGTGTGAAGAGACATGTAACATTACATGAACAGACAGAGCCCAATTTGAAATAATTTTAAAGAATACAATGGACTTAATATAAACTTTCTGACAGTGTGTGGGACATCTGACTACTTTCTAAGAAAGGAATAAATATGTACAGGAATTGAGGCAGTAGCCAATGGCAGGAGTTATAGTAAAAGCTGCAGGATTATGTACGAGTATCATATGAATTTGACTACTTGTTAAATCTTGTGAATTATTGAGACTTTGAGAATATGTTCTTACTGATTGAGCCATGGGATTTGTAAGAATAAGTTTAAGTAACAACAAATGCTGAATAATATGTTTGATAAAGGGCTCTAACCAGCACATACATACCTTTGCAAATATTTGCTGTTGCAGCTTTTGGTCTTCTCCGTTACTTCTCCACAAACAAGAATGGGCTGACTGAGTCCGGAAGGCCCTTTTGGTCTTTTCAGGTAAAAAAAGAAAGAGAGAACAAAAGTCATAATATATAATATATTGCATTATATACCGGAAAAAGTACTATTTACATTAAAATATTTGGATTTACATAAAATGCATTTAAAGCATGGTAATTGTTGTGGTTACTGTCTATTTACAACAAACATCACATTAAAACTAAGGTTACTGTGGTAAAAGCATGGTAATATTTGAGGTTACTGTCCTTTTACTGCACCTATCACATTAAAACTAAGGTTACTGTGGTAAAAGCGTGGCAAGTGTTGTTTTTATTGTGCTTCTACTACAAATTCCACGTTGAAACTACACTGGTAGTTATTATTAAATATGAACAACTGTTTAAAGGTCTATAGCATGTCACGTGACAGTGTGCAATCACCCTATTAGCAAGATGTGTTGATTTAGAAAGCAAAGAAATGCAAATCCTCAGTGGAGATGACAGATATAATGCAGTGACTGAACATAATCTGATAGATAGCGACAAGCAGAACATACTTTAAATCAAACATCAGGACATAATATTTGACTACTCACCCACATGTGGCACGTGAACTGGCGCCAAACATCGCGATGTGTTCTGAATGAGACTTCACTTCTTCAGCGCGATTTCAAGCGCGTCTTCTGTTGGCGTAAAGGTTTCCCATTGAAAGCAATGGAGTTCCCATTTCGTCCATATCGTGGCCGAGGGTACCGTGGAGGCGGTGATTGCTTTTGGGTCTTTTCTTCACAGAAATCAATCGTTTGGCCTCGGAACAGTTGCAATAGCCGGACTTTTCAATAAAGTGTGTCTGCTGTCTGTTATATTCTGTGTTTTATATCATATAATACGCAAATGGGCAGGTTTAGTGCGGGGTGGGGTTGGGCTGTTTCAAACGTGTCTGAATAGCGTAAATAAAATTAAATAAATTTAAATAAAAGTGGGCTTATTACATTGAGAATCACACTCCAACATGTCATAATGGAAAAATTATAACCCAATAAATAATTTCATCACGATGATAACATTCACGTGCCCAACACGTCTGTATATGACGCCCTAGGCTTCTCCTTGGAATCAGTGGAGTGCCCCTGAACGTCGAAAAATTACGCTTAAGGGGTACCCTGTGCGTTAAAAAGTGACGCCGAGGGGTACTGACCAAGCGTCAATATGTGACGAGTTGGGAGTGAGAATGTGTTGGAAAAGCAGAGGCTGCAGTCACACGAACGTAAACGGGCAGAAATATTTGAAATATCGTGCTATTAAGGTAATTACGAGGAGTTGTATTTGTGAATATCTTGTAAATATTAATATGCAGCTCTGATTAGATTTTTTTTATTCATGCCAATTTGAAATTAGCTTAAAAAGAAAACTTGCTCATTTAAGAATGTGCATTTATTGCTTGGACAGATCTAGAATATAATGTAGCTAAGTGTTTTAAGCTCTTTGGCCTGCTGTTGATGCTGTAAACTGAATGTACGAGGCAAGCTGGCTGAAATAAAAATGCGCTGTTTATATTTTAATCAGTTTAGGGCCATTCATGCAGGATGTGTTTTTGGGGTTAAAAACATGATATGCAAGGTCTAGAGACGCGTTGCAATGCACAGATATGCATCATCTTTCTCAACTTTATTAATGCATGTACAGGCTAACTGTCATGTCGTATAACAGAATCAGTCCCTTGTCAAAAAATCCTTAAGGATTTCTAAAGGAAATCTGTACAGGATTCCATTTAAAATTTCTATCATATTTTGGATCCATTCCTATTGGATTCCGTTCAAAATAATCTTATAGGATAATTTATGTCTTGTTAAAAATGTCGAATTAGACCCTTTTCACATTTCCGGGTTTCTCAAAGCGGAAGTCATAATAGTTGGGTTTAACTTTTATAGCGGTGAATGAGAGAATACATTAAATATATTTTGTGTGTGTCCATTTGCTCAAAATAGCAAAAGAAAAATGCCACAATGGTGATTTTCAAAAAGAGGGAAATAGTGAGATTGATAACGGCAGTGAAAAGAGAGAAAGATTTAAATTTTTCCATCACTCCCATAGACACTGTAACGTTATTAGAAATACCCTCACGGCAGCGCTAACTTGTTTTTTGTAACAGTTAATTTGATACAAAATGTATTAGTGTTATAAATGTACATACATTTAAAAAAAATGAAAATGCAAAAAACTTTGCAGGATTTACAATATTGATGACCGTTAAAACACGTCATCACAGTCTGTGAAAAGGGTCTATATACACACACACTCTGTTACTCTATAAAAGTTAAAGGGATACTTCAGCGCTGGGAAGATGAATCTGTATTTAAACTGGGTCATTAATGTAGTAGAAATGTGAAATTATTTTTGAATTTGGTGCCTTCTAGACTGAGAAAACACAGAACATGTATTTTTGTCTCATGGAGATGAAAGACAACAATTCCCAGAATGCACTTCGCTGCCCTCCTACTTAAGGCACAGCTAGTCGGCTACAGGATTACTGGATCACTTGCCCACCGCGTTCATTTTCATAAAATCAGTTCATTTAGAGACACTACAATTAAAAACTGAACGTGTCTGTTCAACATAATGTGAGTGAGCCGATTGAGTGTCACGGCACAAACGCAGCAGGATTGAATTACATTAATCACATGAGCTGAGGTGATCGCGGGCGCATTCACAGCGCATGATCAGTCTGGAGCATTTTCAGTTCATGTCTTTGGAAGCTTAACTTTCACAGGAATTCATTTGAACAGTTGAAACACTCACTTTGCTCTCCACCGCTCCGTTTACATGAATCTCCGCAGCTCCCGAGCCGAGTGCTGTGAGTGTGATGTTGAAAACATGTGGGAATAGCGCCTCCTGCTGGCTGTAGTCTTCAGCCTCTGGACAAAAACTCCTCCGATGACGCAAAATGACGATATTTGCGTCATCAGAGGAATTTTTCCAGAAATAAAATACATATTTCTCTCGTCTCAGGGTGATATGAGGGGAAAGTACGATAATTTGAATATACTCCTGGGTTTCTACTGATACAAAGCTTAATGCTAATTGCTGAAGTAACCCTTTAAAGGGATTGTTGACTCTGAAATGTAAATAAAGTCATCTTTTACTCACCCTTCTGATGCTCTATATCCTTTGTTGAGAATAAATATTTGTTTGTGCACTATTGCTAATAACGCTTGTAGAAATTAATCATTAACAATAGTAAATTTAAGATAATGTTAGCTTATGAAATGATTTTGCTTTAAGACTATGTGTACTTTCTGTTGGACATAAGAGTCACCAGAGCAACAGCCAGAGGTTGTGGTAGGTATAACAGATCCATATGAGAAAGTGTTTTGCTATGCATTTTGCTGTGCTCTTAGAGTGCTTGTGTATGTGTTAACAAAGAAGCAGTCTTTTGTCCAGGAAATTGGAGGGGTGATGTTGCGAACGAAGCACAGCTGACCAGAAAATCATCTGACTCCCAAAGAAAGACAACTTATGTATTTTTTGTGTATAAATGTTGGGTCAGGGAAAGGCAAGTTTGTCGCAGACTGCCTGTACAAGCCTTGCATAGGATTGTGTAAATCAGGGACAGTTTTTGACCCAGAGCTCTGTATGCTATCTTCATCTGACTTACTTATTCATTAAAAGAGTTAAACTATATTTTGTTCCTGCTCTCCTCATTCAACGAACACGCGGACTCGAGGAATTGATGCGAGTCCAACAATTGGTGACCCGATCGTGTGAGGGGAGTCCGAGGAGGAGTGGACAATCTCTGATCTTCTCTTGACATCAGGCGGCCTGAACCAAAAGAAAGGTAAGCAGACACCTGTTTTCTATATCAAAGTCTGCAATTGGCTATTTTCTAAATTATGATGTCAAGAGTGGTGAAGTGATTGAAACATTTTGTTATGTGTGGATAAGTCATATGAAGAAAGTATAAAATATAAAAATAGCGTCAGGACGCAGTGTCTGGGACACAAAGTAATTAAGCGTCAGGGACGCAGTGTCTGGGACACAAAGATTTGGGCCAGGGCCAAAGGCCTGGGGGCCTAGGTCACTGACGAGTGAATAAAGGTACCTGGGGAAGATCCCAGGGAGTGGGGTGAGAAATCTACCACACGGTCCGACCCTGAAGACCGCATTCAGAAAAGTACAGTAGTACAAACTAAAAATAGAAAAGATAAAATATGATAAAAGTGTGTGCGTGAGTATAGTCGAATAAAAGATTATAGGAGGAAGGTGAAAGTTTAGAAAAAGAAGTTAGGAAGGATTTAAAAAAAAAAAAAGAGATAAATAAATAATATAATAGATATATAATAAATAATATAATAAATAAAAATTTAAATTAATTATATATATATATATATATATATATATATATATATATATATATATATATATATATATATATATATATATATATATATATATAGATAGATAGATATAATAAAAGTAATAAAGTGATAAAGTAATAATAAAAATAAAAGGATAAATTGTTATATACAAAGAAAGAAATATTATATGACAGGGAGGGTGCTGTGTGTGACTGGTTAAAAGAAGGCACTAAAATTACGGGTGATCCGAGTAACCTTGGTGGTATATCCGCTGGGGACGAGGTGAGAACCACATAGGAAAGTGCCCACTAAAAGAAGGTGTTCTAGGGCGATCAGGGAAACTTGTGAGAGCCCACATGAGGAAAACACCCACATCAGTCACATCTGGAACTATAAAAAATAAAAATAAATAAAATAAAAATAAAATCAACAGAATACTATACAAGGGAGTCAGAATGGAGAGAATTTGATATAGAGTGTGAGAAATATGGTCCATTAAAACCCAGTGGGAAGATATTTCAGCACAAGTGATAAGTGGAATTGAATCAAAAGGAGGGATAAAAGATAAAAGAAATAAACATTCTGTATGAAGTGTTCAAAAGATAAATAATTTAGAGGATAGTAGTAAAATAGATTTGTCGGTTCTTTTAAAAAAAACAGAGAAAGACAGTTATGACAAATTGAATGCGCACAGGCAGCAAGAGAAAAAGGAGTGTTAACAAAAGAAAGTGGAAGAATGAGGAAGAGACACTGCAGAACAATTTTGCTAAGTGGCATAATTTGACCTTAGCAGCTGCAGCTCTAGATAATTTAGAAAAGAGGAAGACGGTGCAAAAGCAGAACAAAAATCTGCAGAGGAAAGCAGAAAACAGACAGAGTGTAAGTCAATATATACAGTTTTACCTACAGCGCCACCACTCTATCAGGAGGAGGAGTTCACTGTCAGGTTCCAGTATATGATGTAGATGGAGGAATGCTGGATGTTACTAAGGGTGGAGGAGCAAGACAATGGCAGGTGAAAGGAGGACACTTAGAAGTCAGAAAAAGGGAGACAGAGAGGGATTCTCCAGAACTAGGTGAGGAAGTACTAGATGGAGCAGATGGAGGAAATAGTGTGATGTCAGAACACAGTTATCAGGGAGAGGGAAGTGACAAAGCCAATAAACAAGGAAGTAAGGCAGATAATATGGGGAGAGAGTGGATTCATGAGGAATCTGATGAGTTATTGAACAGATGTACGTGGTCAGCTAAGAAAAAATTGGAAGACAGGCTCAGACCTTGGGGAACGAGACAGGGGTATCTAGGAGCGTCCACAACCAATGAATATGGAAAGTATGATACAGGAAAGAGAGGAGGAGAGAACAGTTAGGGACAGAGAAGGAGATCATGATACACAGGAACTGGAGATAATAATAGAAGGAAAAATGCAAGTACAGGGACCACTTAGGTCAGAATATTATACAAGGAGCAAGAATAGACAACAGCAGGAGTCCAGAGAGGGACCAGTAACCAACTTCCTCTAGTGGTTAGAAATGGTCAGGAGGAATATCAGGCTTGGTCCTTCACAGATATGGGTGCTATTTTAAACAAATTACCACACATCACTGAGGAGGTGGCAAATGGTTGAATAAAATGCTCACTTTAACCCAGGGTCACAAACTGGCCCTTGGGGATATGAGAGCCTTATTAGGACAAGTAATTATGACAGGACAATTGATAGAAATTGAGACAGCTGCAGGAACCATAAATTCCAGATCTGATGTGAGGTATAGTTCAGTATCCACTAAATGGGGAAACGCAATAAGGAAGTTGTTTCCTGCACCCCTTGGGGCTCTCCATAATGTTCGATTTTCTCCTAAAGTAGGAGAGAACCCAGCAGCTTTTCTGATGAGGTGTAAGGAGGAATGGGAGGCCCATACAGGTGTGCACCCACACTCAGATAAGGTACATGAAGAAATGTTTAGAGTAGCAGTACTGGATGGGACCACTGAGAGTGTGAAAGCAGCCTTAAAAGACAATCCTGACATACCAGGAAGTGAAACACAAATCTGGGAGAGACATTTGATACATCACATGACCAGGGCTCTTGAAAAATCTAAGATTAAACAAACAGAGCTGGAAGAATTAAAAGCTCAGCTCTTTAAATTGCAGTTAGGTGAAACCAGACAAAAAATCAATGAAAACAAAAAAGAGAAACCAAAACAGTTGGTTCAATATCCAACTACAATAATTGATCAACCAGCATGGCCAGAGGTTAATTCTCATGTCATGGCTCAACCTAGAGCTCGTCAAATCTGGCAGCAGCCAAGTGAGGGTTATAGTGTGAGGGGCATGATGAGCATGGGCAACCGAGGTGGCAGAGTGGGAAGGCAGAGTGGTCACTGTTTCTCCTGCGGCCAGATGGGTCATTTTGCCAGAGAGTGTCCTCAGGCACAGACAGCCCAGAGAGGAAGGGGAACCCCAGCAAGAGGTAGAGGAGCACCAAGAGGCAGGGCTTTCTATGCCCCACCTACAGTTCAGTACACAGCACCGCATGCAGCTTTAGCTCCGAACCAGACAGGCACCCAATACCAAGTTTGGGAGGCAGAGGAAGCTGAGCTGGACTATTGACACAGCCCACAGAGAGACCCGAGCAGGGCTAGGAGGGAACCCCTGCTCAGTATGGAGGTCAACAAAGACCGTCTGAACTTTGTGGTTGACACAGGAGCCACATTTTCAACCTTAAACATCCACATGGACCACACATTGATTTCTGACAAAACCACGAGGGTGATGGGTTTCTCTGGGGCTTGTGAAAGACTGTCATTTTCTAAACCTCTATCTGTACGAGTGCAACAACAGACTGTTAACCACTGTTTTCTGTTATCTCAATCAGCACCAACCAACCTGCTGGGAGAGACTTATTGATCAAACTAGGAGCTTCAATCCTTTGCAGTTCTGAGGAGTGATAGTCAAGTTCAAAGGGGGAAAGATGGTCAACTGCTCACTGACTCCCCATGGAAACACAAGTGGACAATGGCTATTGTCAGATGCCAAAGATCCAGAGGGGCAGACATCTATTGGGGTGAATTGTATCCTGAGGCTAGGGAAGAGCAGGGTCTGCTTGAGCTGTACTCGCTTGGAAGCCGTGGGTTTTGAACATTGCTCCATACATGCCTCCACACGACCCCCCACATGTAACTTTATTTTATGATAGAAACCAACATGAATGGTATCAGGAAGAATTTAACAGAGACTTAGAGGGTAAAGAATGGGAAATTGAATGTACAGGGATACTAGTAGGCCCAGAAGGAGTAGTAGGAATTGTGCAATTGACACTTGAACAGGAAGAATGGTACATGATGCATAAGGAGGCTTGGCCTCACATCACGTTAGCCATTCACCCAGAGCATCAGGCTAAAGATCTGGGCCCAATGACAAAACGCATGCTAGATGCGACTGATTGGCTAAACACTCAAATTCCTGGGGTATAGTATTCTCCAAAACAAAAGGGATACAGAATTAATAAGATCACTAAAAATGCAGTGACACTGCAACACAAATGGGTCACAAGATGGCATGGTAGAGAAAAACTGATCATGACCTGGCTGACACCATGATTGAGGATCTGCCACAGGACCTATGGTCTTCAGGACCCACGGATGTGGGGTGGTGTAGATCTATGAAACCAGTGAGTTTTGAATTGACATGTGATGAACCAATTTGGCAGTCCCAGTATCCCCATAAACCAGAGGCTGAAGAGGGTATTGCAGACACCATTCAAGGCCTGATTCAGGCAGGTGTACTGGAACCTTCTAGCTCTGAATGGAACACGCCAATTCTACCTGTAGAAAAACAAAATACAGGAAAGTATAGAATGGCACATGATTTAAGGCGCATAAATGCAGTTATAAAAACACCTACTCTTCCTGTGCCCAACCCGTACACTGCACTAACTACTATTAGACCAGAACAGAAGTGGTTTACATGTATAGATTTGGCGAATGCTTTTTATTGTTTACCACTGGCAGAACACCTACGAGATTTATTTTCTTTCACATTCAGGGGACAGAGGTTCAGGTATAGCAGAGTTCCACAGGGGTTCATTTTATCCCCTGGGATTTTTAACCACACATTGAGGGAGATGTTGCAGGAGTGTGACATGCCTGAGGGAACAGTTTTAATTCAGTATGTGGACGATCTACTAATCGCAGCAGAGACACCTGAGGCATGCGTTGAAGCGACAAGAAGAGTTTTACTACAGCTTTACCAGTCAGGTTTCAAGGTTAGTAAATCCAAACTACAGGTGTGTAGACCTCAGGTCACATTCCTCGGAAGAGTAGTGTCAGCTGAAGGGGCAGGAATTTCTTCACAGCATAGATCTGCCATTTTACATCATCCAAAACCTGTCACGGTGAAAGATATGTTGTCATTTTTGGGGTTGGCAGGATTCAGCAGGCAGTTTATTCCTGCATATACAGATAAAACTGCGCCACTGAGACAGCTGGTGCAGCATAAAGGAGCCAGACAGCTAAAAGCTGTACTGGATTGGACAACAGAGGCTGAACAATTGTTCATTGACCTCAAGTCCGCTTTAGCATTAGCAGCTGACCTAGCCACCCCTGACTATAACAAACCATTCTATTTAGATGTATCAGAGGGAAAACAAACTGTCAATGGAGTGCTGTTTCAGAAAGCTGATAGCAAAAGAAAAGTTCTGATGTATGTGAGTATATTGCTAGATAAAACAGAGCAAAGGGAGCATCCATGCACAAGATATGCAGCAGGCTTGGCAAAAATTGTGCAGAAAATAGCACATGTAGTCATGGGGCATGCATTAACCATTTTGACATCTCACACAGTGATGGCTTATGTGACTTCAACAGCATTCACAATGTCATCATTGAGACAGGATAGGATCCTGAAAGTCCTATCATGGCCGAACTTGACCTTTACTCATGAAGGCATCAACATGGCAGACTATATTACTGAAGGGCAGTCCCATGTATGTGAACTGACTGTAGAAATGGAAAGTAAAATCAGGCCTGATTTAGAAGCTATGAGGTTGGAGGGTGAGGTCCAGGATCTGTTTACAGATGGATGCTGTCACAGAAATTATAAGGGTGAATTAGAAGCAGGATACGCAGTGGTCAGAAAAGTGGGCGACAGATTTGAGACAGTTGTGGCAGACAAGCTGATAGGAAAACAGTCAGCGCAACGAGCAGAAGTCATGGCTATAATTGAAGCGTTGAAGTAGGGGAAAGATAAAAAGGTGAACATTTATTCAGATTCAGCATATGGAGTAGGGGCAGTGCATACTGAATTAACTAAATGGAAAAGAGCAGGATTTATGACAGCTGCACAACAGCCAATTAAGCATCAGGTAGAAATGCAGCAGTTAGCAGAAGCCATTTTACTACCAGAACAGGTAGCTGTAATAAAGTGCAAGGGACATGAAAAAAAATGAAACAATTACATCTAAGGGAAATCAGGCAGCAGACGAGGCAGCAAAACAAGCAGCTAATTATAATGTAGCTCACCAGCTTCTGTCTTCTGAACAACAGGTAACTGACCTCTTGCCAGCATTAACATGGGAGCATATCTTTGCAGCTCAAGAGGCAGCCTCCCACAAGAGAAATCCATGTGGCTCAAAGAGGGGCAATCAAAGGCAACAACGCCTGGAGGTTTGTAGATGGGCGACCTGTTATTCCACCAGCCATGATGAAGTCATTGCTAGCTGAGGCACATGGCCTAGCTCACTTTGGCAGGGCTCAGATGTTGAGAGCTCTTGCACACTGGTGGCATCCTTATATGAAGGAAACCTTAGAAGCCTTCATTAGGAGTGCTCAACGTGTGTTCAACACAATATAAAATCTACCATCAAACCTCACATGGGTGCGTTTCCATTGAGGAATGGCCCAGGAGAAGAGGTGGTCATTGACTTCACAGACATGGGTGAAAGGGTCCAAGGGAAAAGATATATGCTGGTCATGGTGGATAGTTTCACTGGGTGGCCTGAGGCATGGCCCACAAAATCTGAAGACAGTCAATCTGTAGTGAAATGTTTGATCAATCATTACATACCTCGGTATGGGTTCCCTAGGAAAATTTGGTCAGACAATGGTACACACTTTAAGAACGCAGATCTACAAGGTGTGGAAAAGGTACTAGGCCTGAAACATAGCTTCGGATCAGTCTATCATCCAGAATCCCAAGGAAATGCGAACGGATGAATTTGAATCTAAAGACAAAATTGGCTAAAATCTGTGCACAGACTAAATTGAACTGGTTAAATGCGTTACCAATTGCTTTGATGGCTGTAAGATCTTCATTGAACAGGGTAACTGGCTTTACACCATTTGAACTGCTGACTGGAAGACAATTTCCAGGTCCAACAGCTGGGTTGAATTTGACAGACTGTGAACCACTACAATACAAACCATACTATGACAAACTAACGTCTCTTGTCTCAAGTTTCTCAAAACAGATTGCTGACAGATCACAGGCACCAGATCCTAAGGCTGGACTTGGTCAGGCCGCAGAGTGGGTCCTCCTGAAGGTCTTCAAGAGGAAGTGGAATCAACCAAGGTGGACTGGTCCTCATAAGGTAACGGAGAGAACATCACACAGTGTAAGGTTAGAAGGCAAAGGGGACACGTGGTACCATTGGACGTGTTGTGCACCGGCGGAACCACCATCAAGGACATTGGAGGACACAAGAGTGGCCCTGCAGGAACTGCAGGACCAAAAGGGGGAGGAGACAGAGACACTTGATAGAGAACAAACAGACTAAAAACTCACAGACAGAACATTCTAATTTTGAGAGTAATATTAACTTGTACTAAACTATTGTTTATGCTTACCATTTGGTTATTCAGAGGTGTAAAAGAGTGTAAAAATGGTGTTGTGGGAAAATAAGAAAGTATTAGGAATAGTAGTGGGATTGACATTAATCATTATGGGTGTCATATTTTTATGGAATATCTGAGAGAAAGAGGGCATAACAGAGGAAAAAGGGCACCACAAGAGTATAAGATTCTGAAGGGAAAAATTTTGCCTGGAAAGATACGGGGCATAGAACTAAATTATGAGAAGGGGTCAACTACATCATTCACTTTCGACTTATGTCAAGTAATTAATTGTGGAGGAAAAAATGGGTCATGGAGGGGGTATGATGTGTATTTTTGTGCTCCCCCAGCATTCATAGATAAGTGTGAGCAAGGAGATTGGCCATCTCATCCAGGACCCTATATTACAGGAGCCTGTGAGAACTGGGGCAAGTGACTAAATTCACAGGGGCTTGGACGCCAGACTTACGTTATTTGAGTAAAGAACATAGAGACTGGTGGGGAAGAATAGGATTCCAAAGAATCCTATTTTCATGCATCACAGAACCCACTGACATTGTCCCTGAACAGAATAGACAGATCATCTTTCAAAAAGATGTTGCATATTTCATTATAGGGTGTACATGTCAGACAGGGATATCGGAGCATTGATTAAGATAAATTTTATAAATCAGCCAATAATAACACAACCAATACCTCCAAATGTGACACAGTCAGGAGAACATTTTGTAATTACTGTTGATTATACCAAATTAAAGCCTGAAGACATAATTGAAAAAGCAACGGGATATGGGGAAATAAATTTGTGGTTAGAATGGATAATTAACACAGCTAGAGAGCAGAACATGGAAAATTGTGTAGGATGTGCTAGGGGTAGACCGACTCTGTTTATAGAACCTGCTCCACTATATCCTGAAGATAGATGGGGTTACCAATGCATGTTACAATTGACCAATGAGGCAACCCCTTCAAACTGTACCACTCTAGCATCAGTCTTTCCATTGATAAATAATAAGACACGGACAGGTCCATTTACACCTCAACCGGGGAACTATACATGTTTTAACTTCACCAGGAGAAATGTAATGATCAATTTAGGGAAAATAGACCCCACTTGGTGTACAATTGTGATTCAGGATCCAGGGAATGTAATAGGACCATGGGCTAGAGCAGGATTGTATTACTATTGTGGTGATAGAAGGTTGTTTGTAAGGATACCAAAGAAGGCCAAAGGGATGTGTGCGATGGTAAGGCTGGGAGCACCACTAGTACTGATTGGGGAAGTGACTAAGAGACTGGAAGGTAAGGCAGGAACACTAGAGCTTAACAGACGCAGACAGAGACATGTGTTAAGTAAGAGGGACCTGGGAGCATTTGACTTGACTAAAGACAGCACCACCTACATAGATGCAGTTGGAATACCGGGGAGTCCCAAATGAATATAAATTAGCAGATCAGATAGCAGCAGGATTTGAAAACATTCCAATCATTGCAGCTCTATTTCCAGTGACACCTAATAAAAATGTGGATAGAATAAACTATGTGCATTACAATGTGTTAAGGTTATCTAATTTGACCAGAGATGCTGTAGAGTGATTAGCGGGATAGTTAGCTCCAACGTCACTGATGGCAGTTCAAAACAGGATGGCTTTAGATATGCTGTTAGCTGAAAAAGGGGGTGTGTGCAATGTTTGGAGATTCATGCTGTACGTTCATTCCCAATAACACAGCTCCAGATGGGTCTGTCACCAGAGCCCTAAAAGGATTGAGGGCCCTATCTAAGACTATGCATGAGCATTCAGGTATAGACAATCCACTGGAAAAATGGATGACGAATATATTTGGAAAATGGAAAGCAATTATGATGTCTTTGCTCGTCTCCGCAGCAACCTTCATAGGAATATTGGTTGCCTGTGGTTGTTGTTGTGTACCATGTATTAGATCTCTCTGTAACAGGCTCATCGTAACAGCAGTGGAGGGCAAGGAGGCTTCCCCAAAATATATGATGCCACTGCTGATGGAAAGCAATGAAGAGTATGAGGAGGTTGTTTTCTTGTAACTGTTTTCTTGTAAGGTTGTTTTCTTGTAACTGTTATTTGCACTGTCTTTAGAGCGGACCTGTTTACATTTCACTGCCAGTTGTATATTCTGTATATAACTGTGTATGTGACAAATAAAACTCTTGAATCTTGAATCTTGAATGAGGAAGAGGATACTTTGTAAGAGGTCGATCTCCTGTTTCAGGAGATCGAAAGGGGGATTGTTGAGAATAAATATTTGTTTGTGCACTATTGCTAATAACGCTTGTAGAAATTAATCATTAACAATAGTAAATTTAAGATAATGTTAGCTTATGAAATGATTTTGCTTTAAGACTATGTGTACTTTCTGTTGGACATAAGAGTCACCAGAGCAACAGCCAGAGGTTGTGGTAGGTATAACAGATCCATATGAGAAAGTGTTTTGCTATGCATTTTGCTGTGCTCTTAGAGTGCTTGTGTATGTGTTAACAAAGAAGCAGTCTTTTGTCCAGGAAATTGGAGGGGTGATGTTGCGAACGAAGCACAGCTGACCAGAAAATCATCTGACTCCCAAAGAAAGACAACTTATGTATTTTTTGTGTATAAATGTTGGGTCAGGGAAAGGCAAGTTTGTCGCAGACTGCCTGTACAAGCCTTGCATAGGATTGTGTAAATCAGGGACAGTTTTTGACCCAGAGCTCTGTATGCTATCTTCATCTGACTTACTTATTCATTAAAAGAGTTAAACTATATTTTGTTCCTGCTCTCCTCATTCAACGAACACGCGGACTCGAGGAATTGATGCCGAGTCCAACACCTTCTATCTTTTTCTAATTTTGAAAAAGCGTCCTTCACACACTCCTCTATATAATAATGCCGGTGATGCTGTTGGCCAAATGTGTTTTTCGGACCTCATGAGCAGAACAAATAAAAGAAACGTCCGCACGGGCTCCTCCATGGCTGTGAAATCCAGTCTAAAACTTTACAAAAAGGATACAAAAGTATCACGCAATGATAGAGGAGACGCGCACCATATAGAAAGTGTTCAGGAGGCATACTATAAGGTTTTGCGAGAAATAAACTGTGTTAATCAGTCAAAACACTGAGCTCGGCCATTACTCTGCGAGCGTTCCTCTGATTGTGCGCTAGCCGTTAGCGCGCCGCTCATGCATTGTTGTCATGACAACCGATACAAAGCATTCGCCTCAGGAGGTTTACCTCATTCTAGTATTATTGTATTATTTATTATTATTAACCTTAAAAGAGACGAGAGTCGTGTTTGTTTATAATGAGTCTGATTTCTCAAAATGGTGCGTGCATGTTTATCCTGGATGCCATGATAACAGTGCGAGTTATAGTAATATGCTGACAGCCACGCGCAGCTCACAGGAACGCGCACAGAGTAACGGGCGAGCTCAGTATTTTGACTGAATAATAATATGTTTCATTCTCCAGAACCTAGAGCATCTGGAGCGAGTAATTCTCTCCTGAACACTTTCCACATATAGCGCTCCTGTATCATTGCATGATACTTTTGTATCATTTTTGTACAGTTTTAGCCTGGATTTCACAGCCATGGAGGAGCGCGTGCAGGACGTTTCTTTTATTTGTTCTGCTCATGAGGTCCGAAAAACACATTTGGCCAACAGCATGGTGACTTTATATTAATTACAGGGTGACACTACAAATGTATTAATTAATTAACAATAAAAATATCACAGAACAAAGTGAAATTCCTATCAAATAAATTAGAAAGTCCAATAGTTCAATTCTAAGAATCCAATAAGATCCTACAGGACAAACTGCCAAAGCAGTGCTGTTCCTTCTGCTCCCACAGGAGCTCAGTTTCTCTGGCTAATTTTCTCCACTGCACAACAGTGCTGTTCAATGCTGATCCTCGAAAAAATCTAACTGTTTAAATCGTGAACTTCTATCCCTGCTCGGCCATTTAACATATGTTTCCATTCGAAAGAAGTGACTGTCTTGCTGAGTACTTAAGGTTATGTAGCAGAAAGTTTGGGGCGCAACATTGTAATTCAGATTCGCCCGTAACGTTGTGTGTGCAGCCAACGTTACGTATGGAAAGTCAGGAACGCATCTCTCACTCTTTACTTCAGAGTATTTGATGTTATGTATTGAGGATCTGGCCCCACTTTATATTAGGTGGCCTTAACTACTATGTACTTACATAAAAAAATAAGTACAATGTACTTACTGTGTTCATATTGTGTTGCAAAACACCTTTGCTGATATTGAGGTGGGATACGGGTAGGGTTAGGGACAGGTGTGGTGGGATGGGTAAGTTTAAAGGTAGGGTTAGGGACAGGTGTGGTGGGATGGGTAAGTTTAAGGGTAGGGTTAGGTGTAAGGGAAGTGTCAACTGTGTAATTACAAACGTAAGTACAGAAATTAATTACAGATGTAATTACATGCAGGTATTTTTTTAAATGTAAGTACAATGTAAAAACATGTATGTACACAATAAGTGCAATGTATCAAATTATGAATTAAAATGTTAGTACATAGTAGTTAAGGACACCTAATATAAAGTGGGTCCGAGGATCTTTGAATTGATTATGTAATTGGAATTATACATGTACCTGACTGTTTAATAAATTGTTACATTTTGATTTATTCTGACTTACTCTGGAATTATAAACTCCAGCTGGTCCAAAACGCAGCAGCTCGAGTTCTTACTAGAACCAGGAAGTACGATCATATTAGTCCAGTTCTGTCAACACTGCACTGGCTCCCTATTAAACATCGCATAAATTTTAAAATCTTGCTTATTACTTATAAAGCAATAAATGGTTTAGCTCCCAGTACTTAAGCGAGCTCTTAACGCAATATACTCCATCACGTCAATTGCGGTCTCTAAACTCTGGCCAGTTGAAAATACCTAGAATATCTAAATCAACTGCAGGCGGTCGATCCTTTTCCTATTTAGCACCTAAACTCTGGAACAGTCTTCCTAGCATTGTTCGGGAAGCAGACACACTCTGTCAGTTTAAATCTAGACTAAAAACACATCTCTTTACTATGGCATACACATAGAACATTTTTAACTTTCTTTATTCAAATCAAATGACTGATTGTTAGGCTGCATTAACTAGGTCAGCGGAACCGGGAACACTTCCCATAACACCTGATGTACTCGTTACATCATAAAAAGAGTGGCATCCACACTAATGTTAGTCTCTCTGTTTATCCCGAGGTTTACTGCAGTCGGCCGGATCCAGGCCGTGTCCGGATCGGATGGTGGACCTGCATCTGGACATGACCAGCTCATCCTGGAGTGTCTGCTGAGACCGTGTCCATTAGTGTCTCCTCTGAATTCGCCTCACCGAACGTGATCCTCAATTAACCCGTCTCCGGCGCAATAACTCCGATCTTTCAAGTATTCATATTCTTGTGTAATCGACGCGCCATCCTAAATGAGCCCGCCTCGCAAGGCGTCATACCCAAAATTTCGAATATTCCTATCTAATATGATTTATGACCTGCAAGGTTGCCAGAGTAATAATTATACACTGTTAATAATAGGCCAGAGGAGAACTGGCACCCCGACTGAGTCTGGTTTCTCCCAAGGTTTATTTTTCTCCATCATGCCCTGATGGAGTTTTGGTTCCTTGCCACTGTCGCCTTTGGCTTGGCTTGCTCAGTTGGGGACACTCAAATTATGATCCAAGTTACTCAACTAAATATACAAATAGAATTTATTAATTTGGTCATATATAATTCTATAAACTATCCAAATTAAACTAGCCAAATCAAATTTTGTTGCAATGTTGTCCTGTTTAACACTGTGAAGCTGCTTTGAAACAATCGTCATTGTAAAAGCGCTATATAAATAAAGTTGATTGATTGATTGATTGATTGATTAATGGGTACTTTGCACAAAGGGTTAAACAGAATAATTAAATGTGTGGCTAACTATTAAATATAAATGACTAAATAACCAAATTGGCCTTCTAATCTAAATTATGATAAAATGGAGTCAGATAAAGAGGAATTGGAATTAAATCCATGTTGCCCAGCTGAGAACACCGAACGCACAGATCCCTTCACCCGCTCTTCGCTGCCGCCATTGGAGTGAATTCAGCGGTCTTACAGAGGTAACTCAGATGATCCCTAGTTGGGCCTCACCTAAAGCCCTGTGAAATCCTGCATAAAACCTACATGAGTAAGTTTCTGAGGTCAACATGGAACTTATAGCCCATGTAGTAACCTTGTAGTACCCACAAAAAACTTAAAGCTGGGACCGAGACGAGTCATGTACACGTTGCCCAGTTGAGGTCCACCTGTTTACAAAAAAGTGTATATATGAAATCCATGTGGACAATTGATATGGGGCCATTATAGAACATACAGACAATCTCATACAGATCCCATTTCTCAGCCCATTTCAAACCCATTCATCAGCGCTGCCGTTAAGTCAAGTCAACTTTATTTATATAGCACTTTTAACAATGCAGATTGTTTCAAAGCAGCTTCACAGTGTTAAACAGAAAAATAATGCAACAGAATATATTTTGATTATCACACAGTAACAATGTGGGCTTTAGATCAGTAATTAGATCAGTAATTTGGTCTATATTGTTAATTTAGTTTATTAATTAGATTTATTTTGAAATATATTTGAAAAATAGTTTTTTTCCCCAACTGAGCAAGCCAAGCCAGAGGCGACCAAGGAAAGGAAACCAAAACCCCATCAGGAGACCTAATGGAGAAAAATAAACCTTGGGAGAAACTCTGGGTGTGCTCTTTGATACCAATCTTTTGTTTGAAAGCCATGTTTCTAGCATCTGTAAAACAGCATTGTACCATCTTAAAAATATATCTAAATTACGGCACATGCTCTCAATGGAAAATGCTGAACAGTTAATACATGCGTTCATGAGCTCAAGGCTAGATTATTGTAATGCTCTACTGGGTGGTTGCCCTGCTCGCCTAATAAACAAACTCCAGCTGGTCCAAAACGCAGCAGCTCGAGTTCTTACTAGAACCAGGAAGTATGAACACATTAGCCCGGTTCTGTCAACACTGCACTGGCTCCCTATTAAACATCGCATACATTTTAAAATCTTGCTTATTACTTACAAAGCACTGAATGGCTCTCCAGTACTTGCGTGAGCTCTTAACACATTATACTCCGTTACGTCTACTGCGGTCTCTAAACTCTGACCTGCTGATAATACCTAGAATATCAAAATCAACTGCAGGTGGTCGATCCTTTTCCTATTTAGCACCTAAACTCTGAAACAGTCTTCCTAGCATTGTTCGGGAAGCAGACACACTCTGTCAGTTTAAATCTAGACTTAAAACACATCTCTTTTCTATGGCATACACATAAAACACTTTTTCAATTAAATGATTATTAGGCTGCATTATCTAGGTCAGCCGGAACCGGGAACACTTCCCATAACACCTGATGTACTTGTCACATCTTCAGAAGAATGGCATCTACGCTAATGTTAGTGTCTCTGTTTTATCCCGAGGTCTACTGCAGTCAGCCGGATCCAGACTGTATCCAGATCAGACGGTGGACCTGCACCCAGATGTGACCAACACATGACCCTGAAGTGTCTGCAGAGACCGTGTCATTTAGACTCCCTCTTAAGCTGCCTCATCGACACGGCATCCTCAATAAACCTGTCTCCGGCGGGATGACTCCGATTGTTTGAATAGTCCTAGTTAACAATTCTTTAAATCGATGTCATCCTCAAAACAACCCGTCTCCAGCGTGTTGCCGCCCGATCTTCGAATATTACATTTTAGTAATTGTTTAATCAATACGGCATCCTCAATAAAAACCTGTCTCCGGCGTAATGACTCCGATATTTCGAATTTTTTATTTTTAATAATTATTTAATCGATACATCATCCTCAATAAACCCGTCTCCAGCGTGTTGCCTCAGATCTTTCGAATATTCAGATCGATTATGACCTCTGACCTTTAAAATAATAACTTTAATAATAATAATACGCTGTTTGTTAATTGGCCAGAGGAGAACTGGCACCCCGTCTGAGCATGGTTTCTCCCAAGGTTTATTTTTCTCCATTAGGTCTCCTGATGGGGTTTTGGTTTCCTTGCCACTGTCGCCTCTGGCTTGGCTTGCTCAGTTGGGGAAAAAACTATTTTTCAAATATATTTCAAAATAAATCTAATTATTAAACTAAATTAACCATATAGACCAAATTACTTATCTAATTACTGATCTAAAGCCCACATTGTTACTGTGTGATAATCAGAATATATTCTGTTGCATTATTTTTCTGTTTAACACTGTGAAGCTGCTTTGAAACAATCTGCATTGTTAAAAGCGCTATATAAATAAAGTTGACTTGACATGAAAAGATGTTTATTTCTAAGAGAAACGCGGATTTAGCCGAGGATTGTGAGCTAAGTGTATTATTGATAGTGTCTGTGAATATTAAACGCAAAAAGACCGTTTAAATATGAATCCTGCTGCAACATAACATTTTATAGACGCAAGACTGTTAAGACAAGATTTATTTGGCCTGTTTTGGACAGTTTATAAAGTGTTTATTGTAAAATATCAGTAAATCTTTTGTCCGCAAATGTCTGCTCAGATCTATAAATAAATAGATGGTACTAAATATAGTACCAGTAGTATTTTTTAAAATACAATATAGTATTTTGTTTCATACTGATATGAATAAGTGATTTTCGTTTTGTAAAAATTGTATCTTAATTTTAATCAATGTTTTTATATATTTGCTTCTTATTTAAAGCTGCAGTCAGTACTTTTTCCTCTTTGTTGCCATCTCTGTTTGAAATCTGCAACTGCAGTTATTCGCGGAATGATCAACTCTATGTGAGTTTTGCCTTGGCACCGCACAGCGCGTATCAATACAATGTTTTGAGGAGAATGTGCGTCTGTCATGAGAAGGGCTGTCAGTCTCCGCGCCGGTGTTGATACTTTCATTCAGAATCACAGATTCTACTGTTTGAACCAACATAAGAATGTCATCTGAACAGGTAAGCAGCTAACATCCACTTTTGTGCTGACCTACTAGGCCTACGTGGGAAAAGTATTGCAATAAATTGCGATGATTAAATCTAACGATCGCTTATCATATCACTTCAAACCGTGCAAATTATACTTTGTTTTCAAATTTTCAAATCAGCGTTGCGTGACTACACTTAATGTGTTTTAGGGCTACCTGTAGTTCAGTTTCCATTTCTGTGCAATCTCATTTCTAACCGTCATACCAACACATTAATGTGGAGTAGAGATGAACTGCTGCCTCTCATAGCTAGCACAAAATAATTGATATTTACCATAATGCAAGTAGCAAAACGAGAAAAGCACAACAAAGGAAACTCCGTAACTTTAACTGTATGAATGAAAGCCTGGGTATACTTCGGCCGTCCGCATGACATAATTTTCGTCATGCAGAGGGCTAGTCCGCATGCAACAGCGCATGCGCCAGCAGTACAGAAGAGTCCACTAGGTGGCAATACGCACAGTATTGAGCACAGTGTTCAGCCGTCAAAGAAGAGTGTGAAAAGACCGTGTGGCGAGTTGGACGAACGAGCGGCATGGGAGGAGCGAGTGGAGACTGGTGCGTGCCTGATAATGAGCGTCACCTGCACACTCACCTGCACCTCTCGAAGTCCTCTCATGAGGTAGCTCGGAGGCATAAAAGGGCTGGCGATACCAGTGAAGGGCGAGAGAGGACCAGGTCTGGATTTATGTTGAGTTTTGTTGAATCACATTGCTGTGTGTCGCCTGTTCAGAACAAAAGAATCCCATTCAAGATCTGTCTTGCCAGTCAACACTCTAAGAAAGGCATTCTACCATTTCTGCGTGTTAAGACTATATTAAGTATATATAAGTATTTGTACAATTTTTCTTGTTACCGCTGTGGATACCACCCATCCATTGTCATAGCAGACACCAACTGGAAAGTTGCATTCTATTTACCAGGTGAGTTTAAAATTTTAACCAAAATTGATGCATTAAGCATGACGCACATTCACATTTAAATGGTCCCTATCCCTTTAACCTTTGCAGTGAATCTCATGAGACGCCCAGACATAATAACATTGGCACACAGGACACCCAGGTTAATGTGGCAGCAAGATGGGAGAACCTAGAAAAGGAGATCATTGCTACTGGATTTTGTGATGCCCAGCATTAATGCCAGCTACAAAAAAAAATAAATAAATAAAAATAAGGCAAAGAGGAAACTGTGTCTGAATAGCCAAAGATTGCCAAATCCATTTCAGGAGGGTCAGACCCCCCAAAAAATCTTGCCAGTAAAAATGTATTGCTGTAATGAGATAAGGTCCCCTTTGCGCCCTGACATCGGTCACAAATCGGTCACAGTCTGTGTACAAATTTAAACTGAATTAATTGGAGTCTTGCATTGATTATGGAACATCTATGTATTCTCTTCAAGATTTCAGACCAGAGGTTGATAAATAAATTTATACCAGCCTCCTTTTCCTAGGCCTAAGATAATCAGAAGGTGTATTAAACTGCGAAGAGAACAAGGAGATAAATTGAGAAAACATATGCCTAGAATCTGGTGCTTGTCGCACTAGATTATAAAAACTCTATAAAGAGAAGACCTGGTGAAGGCATGCAACTGTCTTGGAGTGTCAACAACTGGCTCGCAAACAGACCTTATAAACCGGCTGGAAGAACTTCTTTATAAGGAGATTTACCCTAAAATGTTTGTGAAGCTGAAGAAAGCTGGAGGTAAGGTACTGTTATTCAATGTCATAAGCATTATTTTGTGTAGGGAAATGTTCAAGCTTTTCTTGTTTTATTACCCATATCTCTGCAGAAAACATTTACGTAAATGTAACACAGGTGGAGTGATATATATGGACTGAAGGAACGTTAGCTGTCAATCTTGAGTGGATGAAGAACATCAGGAGGAAACTAAGACATACAGAAGAACCCAAAGAAATGGACTTCTCATGTCCACACCCTGAGACTGGAACATCAGACTGGCATTAATTGTATGACAGATTTCATTAAAAACAGAAGTGACCTGAAGAGAAACTACGCAGCCTGAAACTGATCCCAGACTCGGCAACTCTGATTAATTCTTGGCACTGTGCCAGGTGAAGGACATCCACTACATGTTCTCACTACATCTGTATTTTCACCCCCATGATGAAAGACTCAATAGCTCCTTTATGAAGGATATGGAAAAACAGAACACATCAGATGCCATGCGCATCGGATTAAAAACTTGATATGTGGCAGAAAAGGTAAGAATGTGATGATTAAAAATGACTCTTACTGTAACATGAAATGTATTAACCGTTTGGCACTTACCTCTGGTTTCAAAGACAAGGCTTAAGCCTAGTCTCAAACTAAAATGCATGTTTGAGCTGTTTTAACTAAAAATAACTTGCACTTACAGATCTTAAAATATGTCAGTGGCATTTGTTTAATGTCAAGATGCACACCAGTAATGTTTTTTCTAGGGCATTTTTTATAAAATCTGCTTAATTAACATGATTTAACCAATTCCTAGTCCTGGCTTAAGATTAGCCCTGTCTGCGAAACTGCGCCATTATGTAATAATATTATGTAACTTTTCCAAATTAATTACAGAAACACACAAAAAAACTGCCCAAGAGTCCAGAAGTCCTCAGGATCTAGCAAGTCCCACTGTAGACTGTTTTCTTTTTTAAGTGTCAATGATTCCAATTAATGATTCCATAATAAGGTAACAAGTGTGCTGGTTACCACATCTGAACAGTAATACTAATAATATATACTTTCAATAGGAATATAAAAATATAAACACAACTTTTCCATCATTAGGACAAAACCTCACATCTCTATTCTGTTGAGAAGTGCAATGTCATTGCTAGATTTTCTCACTACACCTCATTGGAACTACGTGACCTGAAAAGTCTTTGCCCACCTGATCTCTTGAAATACACCAGTATGAAATTGATGCCATGGCTATCCGATAATGTAAGTACCAATTATGCTTACAAAATGTTTGTATTATTAGGTTCATTTAATGTACTTGATAAACTATTACTTAACTGTCAAAAAAACATGCATTGACATTATTCTCTCAAAAATACAAGCATTTACATACATATTATGGTAGCCCAGTTTATGCTGAATACAGTGTAATTACACTTTGCAATTCATGTGTTTATAAGCAACTGAAAAAAGCACAAATATCAGAGCATGTCAAAACTTCTAAAGGGCCCCAAAACAGCTCAGACTCCAGAGATTGCAACCTTTATTGTATTCACTTAAATGATTACAACCTTTATTATATTCACTTTCCACAGAATCACATTGCTGTGTGTCGCCTGTTCAGAACAAAAGAATCCCATTCAAGATCTGTCTTGCCAGTCAACACTCTAAGAAAGGCATTCTACCATTTCTGCGTGTTAAGACTATATTAAGTATATATAAGTATTTGTACAATTTTTCTTGTTACCGCTGTGGATACCACCCATCCATTGTCATAGCAGACACCAACTGGAAAATTGAATCCAATTATCAGGTGAGTGTAAAATTTTAACCAAAATTGATGCATTAAGCATGACGCGCATTCACATTTAAATGGTCGCTATCCCTTTTACCTTTGCAGTGAATCTCATGAGACGCCCAGACATAATAACATTGGCCCACAGGACACCCAGGTTAATGTGGCAGCAAGATGGGAGAACCTAGAAAAGGAGATAATTGCTACTGGATTTTGTGATGCCCAGCATTAATGCCAGCTACAAAAAAAAATTAAATAAATAAAAATAAGGCAAAGAGGAAACTGTGTCCGAATAGCCAAAGATGGCCAATTCCATTTCAGGAGGGACAGACCCCCCAAAAAATCTTGCAAGTAAAAATGTATTGCTGTAATGAGATAAGGTCCCCTTTGCGCCCTGACATCGGTCACAAATCGGTCACAGTCTGTGTACAAATTTAAACTGAATTAATTGGAGTCTTGCATTGATGATGGAACATCTATGTATTCTCTTCAAGATTTCAGACCAGAGGTTGATAAATAAACCTCATTGGAACTACGTGACCTGAAAAGTCTTTGCCCACCTGATCTCTTGAAATACACCAGTATGAAATTGATGCCATGGCTATCCGATAATGTAAGTACCAATTATGCTTACAAAATGTTTGTATTATTAGGTTCATTTAATGTACTTGATAAACGTATTACTTAACTGTCACATATCTAACATGTAATGTTTAGCTTTAAGTTAAATATTGCAATAAACATCATAACACATATTGAATACATTTCCTACAATGTATCTTCATATTGTGCTTTAAAGGCTGTAAACTATCCCAAGATGTAAGTAATTGCTTCAGAACCTATAGGTGCATGTCTGTAAGAAAATGCAAACAGTGCAAATAAAAGGCGCTTCCCAATGCTGGCCGCTCTAGCGAGGCGTTATCTCTGTATTCCTGGGAACCAGTGCCATCTGAAGCCTTAATGCTTTTCGTCGTGTGGTTTTGGTCAAGTTTACTACAGTAGCCTAAACATTGTCAAGCATTGATGGTTTATTGAACCATGACTCAGTTTCCCTCTATCGTTTCAAAGAACAGCACAACGGTCGGGCGCATCGAAACACTTCCTCAAACAGACAGGGCGCGCGCAGTCAGCAGAGGCTCGCACTGGAGACCGTATAAACCAGGCTTTCTGCCGCAGGTCTAACTGTCAACACGCTAACTTACATCATTTAGACATGTTATTTTATTTATTTATTTTTTAATATAAATAACCAGTCGAGCTGTGGATTGAGGTAGGCTATTTTCATTTGACTGGAAAAACTATTCTGGTTCTTCAAAGCTTCAAACGTATTCAGTGTATTTTCGGTTTGTTATCTTAATTTGGTAATTATTTAATTTAAAAAAATAGTGTAGGCCTATTTATTTTATGCTTTTTATTTCTATGATTTTATTCAGTTTTTGTGTGTTGTCAGAAAAGCTGCAGGTGTGTGAAAATGTGTGAATCCAGGTTCTGTTGTTGATCGGTTGCGTTTGCTGATGTTTGCACAGTAAAATAAACCCATGAAAAAAGTATTTTCAACGGATCACAGACACTCATCAATTGTATTTTTATTTGATGTCAATTCAATATTATAATCTTATCAGTTAACGGTTAATAATCGATTAATGAGCATCGGTTGTCGGTCGGGAAAAATAACCGAAATGAGCATCCCTAGCACTTACAAATAATTTTATGGAGTGTAAGTTTAAATGCGTATTTGGCGTGCTGTCCAGGGGGTGGGCTTCGAGCTCTGAGTTTGACCCGAAACCCAGAAACCCCCCCAAAAAGCTAAGGAACATAGGACAGCCGCCTGACTAAATACCATTTAGGGGCCTGGTTTCTTGTCCGGGAAGGCCCCTGAGAGCGGTTTATGGCACCTCGTGCTGGGGAGATTGCCTGAAAGAGAAAACGGAAAAGGAGAAACCATGGGAGAGACAATAAAAAACGTCCTTAATCCGTGAGAACTTTCCGCTCTTTTACGTTGCGTGAAAAATTTCTATCTGACTTGCTGCATGGAAACTTTCCACTTCTTGTTGCATGGAAACTTTCCATCGAGTGGCTGTGTGGAAACTTTCCACTCTTTCGCTCTGCATGGGAACTTCCCGCTGGTTCGCTGTGTGGCAACTTGCACTCTCACTGCATGGAAACTTTCCACTTCTCATGGAGTGCTGAAAGACATGAAGGAAAATATGAGTGTGTGACCGAGAGATTTCTCACTGTGTCCAATGGGAGACCAAAAGCTCGCTGGACGGCGAAAAAAGGAATAGTTTGCATGAGGGAGGTGGGAGGGTTATACACCGGTAGAGAAAATAGTAGAGAAAATTAGCCAGCGAAACTGAGCTCCTGTGGGAGCAGAAGGAACAGCACTGCTGTGGCAGTGGAGAAAATCAGTGTAACTGAATGGGACTCTTATTTTGAAATTTCAATGCCTTATTATTGAAGGATGTTTGTTCAATTCATATGAGGGAGATTAAATATACTTACACTGTATACAATGTATTACGATAAAAATCACGGTAAAGAAAATGTTGTCATTGTTCATACAAATTTGTTTTGAATAACTGTGCGCTAATCATTGATTGCGAAATGGTCTGGAAATGAATCATTTTGAAGAATGTTTTTTGCAAGCCAGTAGAATGCACAACAGCACCACATTCAGATTTTGAAACATGAGTGCTCACGTCTATTCAATTAAATCAATGCCTTTGAAATTTGCAGTTTATTATTTTATTTATTTATTTTACTTTCATCCCCAAAATATAGATGCCGTACAATAAACATTGATACACTGTTATACAATTGCCTACTGTAAGGTATTTGTTACATTTAAGAAAACGGGTGCTCCCAAATACGACCAAGCTTATGTGAGCGTCAAGTTGAGAAGTATTGAATCAAAGACAGTGATTATCAGCTGATTCCAACTAGTGGCTGATTGTATGGCGTAATGCAAGCTGTTGCATTGCCATCATTTTAGTGATTTAGTCTCACCATACGTTTACTCGCTTTACCAGAAAGCATATTTATTGTTCATCACCACGGCGACTGCACGCATTCTCTTGTATGTACAGTATCCTTCTGTACTGTAGTACACAGAGGCAGAAAGATCGCAAGAAAAGTTTGATGTATGCTATATACATTAACTTTTGTAGTTCTCCCTGTTGTGAGTCAGTGCGATGTGCACTCTTTACACTGTCCGAGCACTGCTCTCACAGGTGACACTGTCATCATGGCTCCAACACATTAACATCACATTGCTTATTAAAGTTGGTGAATCGATTAAAATTTTAGAAGATGCGATTGTGAATCGTAGCAAAGGCACGATTACATCTCAGGAAAAGCAGAAATGATTTTACCATGAATACTGATGGAAGCTGTATTTAAATTTGAAAGGAAAATATTTTAACACTGTAGCATTGCTTCGAGCTGCGTGCGGAGACGAGGAGACATGTAGACAGTTTGGATGGGTGGGCGGAGTGCCGGCGAAACTGCCGGAAATGCCGTCCATGCTGGTAAACTGTCAATGAAACAGAGGTAAGACTGCTGCTTATATATATATATATATATATATATATATATAAACCTCGTATGTTGATTAGCAGAGTGCTCTCCACCTGTGTCAATTATCTGACGAGCTTCTCCCAAAACTTGTTATAAAACCTCGAAAGTTTTTTTACTTTTGAAAATTTTATTAAACCCAGGTAAAATACGCCAACTCTCACCTCACGTGCATCATTTTCACATTTGTCTTTCTGGGCAACAACATTTCTACTCTGCGTTTATAAAGTGGCACCCGAACAGTTTGGATCTACCAACAATGTCTCAGGCCATGTTTACACATAGCTGGGTATTTAGAGAACCGAATATTTACCCGCCTCCGTTTTCAAAAATAACATTGTGCACACAACATTGTTTTCAAAAAAGTTGTCGTTTACATCAACCCGCATAAATACGCCGCCGAACGCCATCATAACTATGCCAAACCTATGGGTGGCAGTGTAGGGAGAAGGATAAAGCCATTCAAGCCAATCAGAATCCTCAAAATCGACAACAACGAATAGCACAAGCGACTTCCTTCGTGTACTCCTTCGCCTCTGCTCCTCGATATAGTATTTTTCAATGGGACAGACAGTTTACTGTTCTTTGAATTCATAACTTTGTTTGAAGAGACTTAAGAAATAAGAAAACACACATATTTATTTTGAGGTGACTACACGAGACTTTACCGTTCAACGTCACTTTTTTTCTTCTTCATCACTCCACGTGGCCTGACACAATGTGTCTGAAAAACTGTCATTGGTTTTTATTTAAGTTTGTATTGTATTTTGTGCATCTTCTCTGAGTTAAATTGTTTATAGTGTTTTAACAGAGACTGTACGGGTGCACATGAATATTTCTTCAGGGGACAAACAGGTTTGATGTACTGTTTATTGTGATTGTTGAGGCTATCCTATAAGCCTCGGCGTGGATGGCATGGTGTTCTCAACTCATAGCAAAGGAATCCAAGTCCCATTTTTCAGTTTTTCATAATGCGCCTCATGTATGTACACCTGCAGCTTCTCAACCAACTTCAACTTTGTCTCAACTTCGGCTGAATTGTCTACTACATCCAGGGTCTTGGCCTCTGTCCTCCATCAGTCATGTCTTGAACCTATAATATTCTACGGTGAAGGAAAGACGAGTCCTGATGATTGGCTTCAGTCTGTCGACATATACAGGACTTTGTTAATCTTACTGATTCCCAGATGTTACTTGAGCTTCCCTGTTTTCTCTCCAAAGAGCTAAAGAAGTGGTTTAATGTCCTGAGTTCTCATGTTTCCACATGGGCCGTTTTGCGATCGGTTTTAAGAAAGTTTTTCTGCCTTCTGATTATCAGGAGCGCATTACGTGTTCAGATGCCAGACGAGCCTTTTCCTACATTTGAAATTGTATTTCAAGTGTATTTCGAAAACTGAAAAATCTGACTCCTCAGCTGGAGCAAATCGAGTTAATATGCAAGCATGCTGTTGAAAAATATAGGGTAGTGCTCTATGGTATTGCAGTATCATCTGTGATTGACCTTCTTTTACGTGCTTATGAGCTACATGCAGTCTTGGGTCCATGTGGTTCTTAAGTCCTGCAGTTGGTTCCTGTCACAAGGAAACTTTATTGCTTCAAGTGTTTAACGCAGAGGTTTACTCCCAGTAACTGTCCAACTTGTAGACTCCAGAATAGTCCAAATGCACGTTCAGGAGGTTCGCCCAGTTGGCAGACTGAACAGACTATGGAGAAGCAGAGCTCAGAATGTCAAACTAACATGTTGCACATGGTGGTTGCAGACCGGGGTGCCTCAGTTACTTCAGGGGGGGCGGACGTTTCAGAGTGAGGAAATCCTCCCCTGAGACAGTAATTGAGCCTCACTTTCCTGACTCAATTAAGTCAACTCAGCTTGCTCTTGGTCATGTGGAAGACATCATATCTTCATCATCCTGGAACATACCTTTCCGTGTTCAGGTCAATTTTCACGGCCAGGTACTTGAAGCTACGCTGGATACGGGTGCTTCCATTTCTGCAGTGTGAGCGGATGTTTCAAAAATAGTTCCTTGGGGGAGTTTTAAAACAACAGTTTGGGGTGTGCCTCTTTTACAGTTTGCAGATGCGGCACTGTGTTGTCCTTTGGGTTTAGCTTGGATACAGTTTGGTTTCATGATTGAAAAAACGATGGTAAAAGCGCTGGCTTTTACCATCGTTTTTTCAATCATCAAAAACCTTTCAGCGCCGCTCATCTTGGGCATGGATTTTATGATGAGAGCTTCTGTCGAGATTCAGGTTCCTTCCAGAACGGTTGTTCTAGGTGATATGCCAGAGGCCTCAGAAGAGCTGGAGGGAGTTTACGTAATGTCACCAAGTCACAGTATAATTCGTTTAGCGTCCAGTTCTTCTAGATTGGCTACAAAAGTGAACGAAGCTACTCTAAATGAGGGTGATAAAATAAGCTTGCTGAGTTAAGATCTTTTTCTGATTTATTTAGGCAAGGCAAATTAAGTTTATTTATATAGCACATTTCATACACAATGGCAATTAAAAGTGCTTTACATAAGAAATAAGAATACATGTGTAAGAATTAAAAATAAAAACAAGGATAATTAAAACAGTGTAAAGAGAATTTAAAAAATAAAAATAAAATGTGGATAAATAGATCCCTATCTGCCTGATTCTCTAAATACGGTTACCCCTGTCTGAGATGGAAGAGATGGGGCAGGTTCGCAATGTCTCCTGGACCTTCCATGTCAGTCCAGGACGGGCTCCTGTAGGGGACATTACCTATGCCCCGCAGGGCCTCCCCTTTCTTGAGTCCGCTTCTCTTCACTGTCTGCTGCCACAGAATGAAGCGAACCGCACTGCTCTCCTTTTCCAATCTCCTCCAGTCAGACAGCCCTAACCAAAAATAATAATCACAGATGCATATGAAATAGAAATATACAGTATTAAAGATAATTAAAAATTATGATATATAAATAAAATAACAATAACCAAAGATAAGAACAATGGTAAACTAAAACAGTTAAAAAAGAATAAAAAGATGATGCATAGATTAGATAAGAGCGAATCAGTCGGACGTACAGTGGCACAGTGCTCATTCAGTAAAGGCACAGCTGAACAGATGTGTTTTGAGTCTGGATTTGAATGTGACTACTGTTGGAGCACATCTGATCTCTTCTGGAAGCTGGTTGCAGACTCTCCTTGCTTTGAGTGAACTCTTCTAACTGACTTGATCCTGATGATCTGAGTGATCTGTTGGGTTTGTAATTAATCAGCATATCTGCAAAATATTGAGGTCCTAGGCCATTGAGTTATTTATAAACAAGTAATAGTACTTTAAAATCAATTCTAAATGTAACTGGAAGCCAGTGTAAATTCAATTCACATTTATTTGCATGGCGCTTTTCACAATACATATAGTTTCAATGCAACTTCACAGAAAATGCATGCGTCTACATTGAAATTTAAAGTGATTTGTCCACATTATGCATTTCAGAAATGTACAAAGGACACAGATCAGCTAACAATGTTGTAATGTAGTTCGATGTTGGAAGGAAGAAGACAGGGTCGGCTTGACTGGGACTTACACACTTTTATTTTTGCTCACGCACACAGACTCTCTGGCGTATACACTCAAAATCCACGATATGGGTCGCCCCGTTTCACACCGGCACACCTTAGTGGCTCGTACACTCAAGTTCCACGATATGGGTCGCCCCGTTCAGTTCTCAGCAATAGCAGCTTCTCTTGTTCACTCTCAGCAGCGTGCGTGTAGTCCCAGTCCAATTCTCTCTCTCTCCCTCTCTCTCTGCAGCGGCTTATAAGCGCTCTCTCCACGCCAATTACTGTAATCAGAGACAGGTGTTATCATCTGCTTGACCTCACCGACCGCTCTGCTCCACTCTCTTTCTCCCGCTGCAGCTTTCGCGGAACCACGCCCCCTCCGCCACATACCCCCACCGCCCGACTCAGGCCGGGGAGCCATCCGGCCTGCAGCCTCCCCCTCCTCCGGGAGAGGAAGTCAGCCGCAGCCATCTGAGCACCCGGCCTGTGGACCACCTTGAACTTAAATGGCTGTAAAGCTAGATACCAACGGGTGATCCGCGTTGGTATCCTTCATGCGGTGGAGCCACTGCAGCGTGATCCGAACAGAGGGTGAACTCCGCCCCAGGAGGTAATAGCGAAGGGTGAGGACGGCCCACCTGATGGCTAAACACTCCTTCTCTATGGTGCTGTACATCGTCTCTCTCTTAGAGAGCTTTCGACTGATGTACAGCACCGCCGCCTCACCCTCCACCTCCTGGGCCAGGACTGCGCCCAACCCCCTGTCCGAGGCGTCCGTCTGCAACAAGAATGGGAGAGAAAAGTTAGGAGCCTGTAAGAGCGGTCCACCACACAGGGCAGCCTTTAACTGGGTAAAAGCCTGCTGGCACTGCTCCGTCCACCGAACTGTATCTGGTTCTTCCTTTTAGTTAGATCAGTCAGCGGGCTGGCGAGGTCCGAATAATTAGGTACAAACCTCCGATAATATCCCGCCAGCCCCAGGAACTGTCTAACCTCCTTTTGGTCTTGGGTCTTGGGCAGGCCGCAACCGCTGCGGTCTTATTAATTTGGGGACGCACCTGCCCATGACCCAAGTGGAAGCCCAGATATCTTACTTCCACCCGCCCAATTGCACACTTCTTTGGGTTGGCCGTGAGCCCGCCCTTCTCAGCGACCTGAGGACTGCTCGCAAATGCTGCATATGACGCTGCCAGTCCCCACTATAAATGATGATATCATCTAGATAAGCAGCGGCATATGCAGCATGCGGCATGCGGCGAAGGATTCGGTCCATCAGGCGCTGAAAAGTCGCGGGTGCCCCGAACAGGAAGCGTAACAAATTGGTGCAATCCAAACGGCGTGGTGAAAGCTGTTTTCTCTTTGGTTACTGGAGACAAGGATCTGCCAGTAACCCTTTGTCAAGTCCAGTGTCGAATAAAACGCAGCAGTACCCAGCCGATCAAGCAATTCGTCAATCCGTGGCATGGGATATGCATCAAATTTCGACACCGCGTTGACTTTTCTGTAATCCACGCAGAACCGGACCGAGCCGTCAGGTTTTGGTACCAAAACGATCGGGCTCGCCCAGTCACTGTTGGATTCTTCTATTACCCCATCTCTAACATTGCCTCTAATTCGGCCTGAACCACTTCTTTCTTGTGTTCTGGCAACCTATAGTCGGCTGCGCATAACCAGCGCCCGGCTCGGTCTCAACGTGGTGTTGGATGAGGTCCCGCCCCGGTAGGGGCGAGAACACGCCGGCGAACTCCGCCTGTAATTGTTTGAGGTCTATGAGCTGGGAGGGTGAGAGGTGATCTCCCCCCGGGACCAGAGCGGGAGATTGTGACTTTTGAACCGCCTCTGGTCCGAGATCATCCTCTCCACTCACTACCGTCGCCAGCATCACAGCCTCGGCCTCAACCCATTTTTAATAAATTGATATGATATATCTGACGTGCCCCCTGTCGGACGAATGACCTCATAGTTCAGATCCCCTACTGGCCGTCGTGTGACCTCAAACGGTCCTTGCCACTTGGCGAGTAATTTAGAACTAGAGGTGGGTAGTAACAGAAGTACTTTCTCTCCCGGTGCAAATTGTCTTAATCTAGCCCCTTTGTTGTACAGCTGTCTCTGTTTGTCTTGAGCCTGTAACAAATTCTCCATCAAAGCCCCAGAGTGTGGAGTTTTGTTCTCAGGTCCAATACAAACTGAATTTCGTTTTTACTAGCGGACGGTCCGTCCTCCCAAGCTTCCCTAATGACATCCAAAACTCGGGCTGGCGGCCATAGAGAAGCTCGGGGAAAACCCGTGGAGGCTTGGGGAACCTCGCGGACAGCGAACAAGAGAGGTTCTAGCCATTTGTCCCAATTTTTGGCGTCTTCGTGAACGAATTTACGAATCATGGTTTTCAACGATTAAATCTTTCTACCAGCCCGTCTGTTTGTGGGTGATAGACGCTGGTTCGAATAGACTTAATGCCCAATAATCCGTAAAGTTCGCGGATTGTCCGTGACATAAACGCCGTGCCTTGATCGGTGAGAATCTCTTTCGGATTCCCACCGGGAGATTAGGGAGAACAGTGCACTCGCAACACTTTTCGCGAAATGTTTCGTAGTGGCACTGCCTCCGGATATCGCGTTGCATAATCCACCAGGACTAATGCAAGTATGACTGGCTGACCGCTCTAATGGCCCGATGAGGTCCATCCCAATTCTTTCGAAGGACCTGCATCAATGGGAGGGCACAATGGTGCTTTTGGTTGGGCGGTGGATTTACCAACTGACATTCACGACAAGACGCACACCACCGGCGCATATTCTCGTGAATGCCCGCCAAAAGAACCGGGCCATGAGGCGGTTTAGTGTCGCTATTTGCCCTAAATGCCCAGCCATAGGATTATGATGAGCCGCCTGGAAAAGCATTTCCGACGGCTTTAGGAATTAACAACTGGGTTGTAGTCTGCTTTGTTTGGGCATCTTGGGTCACCCTATACAACCTGTCCTTTATCAGAGAAAATAAGGAAAAGTGAGCGGTTGATCAGGACGGAGGGGATGGCCGTCGATGGCACAGACCTGATTGAACGCATTTTTGAGCGTTTCATCCTGGGACTGTTCCAGGAAAGTCATCGCGTTCAAAACACTGGCGTTTCCGAGCGCTCAGTTCCCTGGATCAGTGCCCAGTGGTCGCGGTTCCACCTCCCCGCCTGTGCAACCGCCACTTTCCCGTCTTTTTTTCCCAAGAGGCACCCACACATAAACATCCCAATAATTCCTTAAAACCTGGCCAATTTGTTCCCAAAATCAGTGGGTGCCGGAGGTGCTGGTTAACGGCCACCTCAACTCTATGTTTTTTCCCTGAATAGAAAATCCATTGGCACTAACGGGTATTCTCTCACCTCCCGTGCACACACCTCACCATAACCATGCGGCGCTTATCCCATGCCCGGGCTGAATCAGGCTTTGGTGTACAGAGGTCTGGTTACAACCTGAATCCACCAGAGCCTGATAAGTACCCCCCTTGATACTCACGGGTATTTGGTACAGTCCAGCTTGATCGGGGCAGCGTGGGCCGGGGACCCTGACCAGCGTCCCCACCTCCATCACTGGACACTGATCAACAAAGTGCCCAGGGTCCCCACAACGCCAACACGCCGGCCCAGGCCTCCCGCCGCCCTAGTGGCTGGAAGCAGGCCGGAATTGGCGTGGAGAGACGCGGGCGGCCCGCCAGCGGTGTCGGTTCTGGCTCTCCTCCTCCTCCTCGGCGCTGATTGGGTGGTCGCGGTGGTTCTCCTGAACCACCCATCCTCCATCTTGGGGCCGGCCGGGGAGGCACCCCCCGCGATACCTAGGAAAGGGGATAGGTTTGGAGAGAGACGGGGAGGGGGAAGGAGAAGAGAGAGAGAGAGAGATGCTGATGGTAGATGTTCGCCGACCCCTCGGCACGCCACCATCTCGTCCTCCGCCAGTTGGATGGCCTGGTCCAGCGACGTCGGGCGGTGGCACTGGACCCACTGGGCAGTCTTCTTCGGCAACCTGGCCACGAACTGCTCCAGTGCCACACGGTCGATGATCCCCTCGACGTCACTTCCATCGGCCATCAGCCACTTGCGGCAGGAGTCCCGGGCTGGTGCGCAAACACGGCGGTCGGCCGGACTCGTCTAGTGTCAGGGTGCACGGAACCGCTGACGGTGTTGTTCGGCGTCCGCCGACCCGCTGTAGAATGGCGCGCTTGAGATCGCCGTGAGACCAGGAGATTCTGGACTGGCAGTTGGTGTGCGGCTACCTGAGCCTCCCCCGACAGCAGGGGAAGCAGCCACATCGGCCAGTCCGCCTTGGGCCATTCCGAACCCGGCCGCCTCTCAAAAAGCTCTATGAAGGCCTCAGGATCATCCTGAGGCCCCATCTTCGATAAGCGGGGACGGCCGCGGCTGAGTCGGTGGTCTGTCTCTGGGAATGGCCCGGATCTCCCGGTCTATCCAGCCCCGGAACAGCTCGCGGTCTTCATGCTGGGCCGTGAGGAGAGCTTCAAACGCCGCTGTTGCTCCTCCTCACGGCCAGCAGATCCTGGTGGTGTTCTTGGTGAAGACCGGCGATTGGACGCGATGTCCGCAAGCGGCGTCTTCGGCGGAGTTGACATGGCGGCGCGATCTTCTCCCTTCCCGGGTTTTCGGCACCAGTGTAATGTAGTTCGATGTTGGAAGGAAGAAGACAGGGTCGGCTTGACTGGGACTTACACACTTTATTTTTGCTCACGCACACACAGACGCTCTCTGGCGTATACACTCAAAATCCACGATATGGGTCGCCCCGCTTCACACCGGCACACCTTAGTGGCTCGTACACTCAAGTTCCACGATATGGGTCGCCCGTTCAGTTCTCAGCAATAGCAGCTTCTCTTGTTCACTCTCAGCAGCGTGCGTGTAGTCCCAGTCCAATTCTCTCTCTCTCCCTCTCTCTCTGCAGCGGCTTATAAGCGCTCTCTCCACGCCAATTACTGTAATCAGAGACAGGTGTTATCATCTGCTTGACCTACTTACCGACCGCTCTGCTCCACTCTCTTTCTCCCGCTGCAGCTTTCGCGGAACCACGCCCCCTCCGCCACAAATGTATTTATCAGTATAATAATGATTTAAATTAGGGCACATTGAAGTGAAAATAGGAATACATGTAGCAATGATTAGGTTTAAGGAAAAGAGCAAGGGCATGTTGATGCAGCTGCGTCATCTGAAGTCCTTGCAGGAGTTGGAGTCATCTCATCACAGGTGATGGTCATCTGAAGTCCTTGCAGGAGTTGGAGTCATCTCATCACAGGTGATGGTCATCTGAAGTCCTTGCAGGAGTTGGAGTCATCTCTTCACAGGTGATGGTCATCTGAAGTCCTTGCAGGAGTTGGAGTCATCTCTTCACAGGTGATGGTCATCTGAAGTCCTTGCAGGAGTTGGAGTCATCTCTTCACAGGTGATGGTCATCAGTCTGTATGAGAGGCTGGAGCTGACGGACTCTATGGTTACCTCGGGACGGGCGTCCCAAGATAAAACAGAACAGGAAAATATTTAGCGTAGCTGCTGTTCAAAGCATTAAGCAAAGACAGTCGTGTGCACTGATATAATTGTAGTACAAGATTATGAGAAGCATTATGGGAATGCTTGGCTAAAGAGATGCGTCTTAAATCTAGATTTAAACTGTGAGAGTGAGTCTGAGCCCTGAACATTAATAGGTAGGCTATTCCATAGTTTAGGTGCCAAATATGAGAACATTCTTCCTCCTTTAGTGGACTTAGATATCCTAGGTTCTACCAGAAGCCCAGAGTTTAGTGATCGTAAAGATCATGATGGGTTATAAGGCAATAGAAGATCAGTTAAATACACTGGAGCTAAACCGTTTAGGGCCTTATAGGTCAGTAGCAATACTTTATAATTGATAAGGAACTTAATAGGTAACCAGTGTAGAGATGATAAAATTGGTGTTATATGATCATATTTTTGTGACCTAGTAAGAACTCTAGCAGCTGCATTTTGGACTAATTGTAGCTTGTTTATTGAGGATGCAGAACCTCTTTCTAGTAATGCATTACAGTAATCTTGTCTAGAGGTCATGAACGCATTAACTAACTTTTCTGCATCAGAAACAGATAGCATGTTACGTAGCTTAGCGATGTTTCTGAGGTGGAAGAAGGCTGTTTTTGTAACATTTGAAATATGATTTGCAAAAGATAAGTTGATGTCTAATATAACACCCAGGTCTTTAACAGTAGAGGATGAAGAAATGGTACAGCCTTCTTAATGCAATTATATGCTAATAGAATTTGTGTACAGGTTTTTGGTCCAATAAGTAATACCTCCGTCTTATCTGAATTTAATAGGAGAACATTACAGCTCATCCAATATTTTATATCTTTAACACACTCTGACAGCTTGGATAATTCCATGTTTTCTTATAATATTACCAAGTGGCAGCATATATATTGAGAATAACAGAGGGCCTAACACAGACCATTGTGGCACTCTTAAATTTACCAATGTTATCAAAGATTTTTCCCCGTTTAAATAGACAAATTGGTAACGTTCTGTTAGATACGATCTAAACCACTTTAATGCCTGTTCCTTTGTGCCATCGATTAGTGTGATCAGTTGCTTGTTTCTCTACCTGTTGAGTAGCACTACATTTATGGGACTCACTGGCAGTGTGCAGAGGTAGTTCATGATGAAACTCTGCTGTGATTCACCAGGTTTGGTGGTTCTGCAAGTAACTTTGTTTCAAGAACTGCAATTCTTTGTAAAAGTCTGTGACAGTTTGTGCAGCAAGTTGATTCTAGAAGAGGCATTTATTATCCTTATCTGTGTTTTCCCTTCTCCGGAATGTAAGCTGATGGCAGTGGGAGGCTGGTCGGATGAAACATTCTGCTTTTTTTGTAGTAATCCAGTCAGAGTTTCTAATTTTATTATTGAAGTCAAGCTTTGTCGTTTGAGCACTGTGCTGATTTGCTGAAGTTGAAGTTATGAGATAAAATATAGAAGCGAAAGAGCAAAGCGCGGAGCAGTAAGCAAGAGCATCCGAACAGTAGCTAAGCAGGAAGTGGACTTGATTTAATGGACATCTAGGCCATACATCTCTTGTTGAGCACAAAATTGACACAGGTAAGGCCAGACCTATCCATCTAGCTCCGCTCCATATCATACCTCACCTGCGAAGAAAGAACTGATTGAGAGGCAAATTGACATGATGCTAGCAGAAGGTATTGTGGAACCAGCATCAGGGACTTTGGCTGCACCGGTGGTCATCGTTCAAAAGCCTTCCGGTGAACCAAGGTTTTGTGTAGATTATCGAGGGCTGAACCGTTTTACGGTGAAAGATTCGTACCCACTTCCGAGAATAGACAAGTCCCTTGATTTTCTAACAAGAGGAAATTTTGTGTCTACAATCGATCTTGGCATTGTGGCCATGGAGGAATCGTCAAGGCCTAAGACTGCTTTTATTTCTCACAGTGGGTTGTACCAGTTCCGTGTTCTTCCTTTCGGGCTTTGAAACACCCCAGCCACTTTTCAGAGGCTTATGAACACGATTCTGGCAGGCCTTATCTACAAGTCGTGTGCAGTTTACCTTGATGATATTGTGGTTGCCTCGCCCACGTTTGATCAACACCTGATAGACCTTGAGGAGGTCCTGGCTAGGCTTAAGTCTGCTGGTCTCTCAATCAAGTTGGAGAAGTGTCAATTCTGTAGGAATGAGCTTACCTTCTTGGGGTATCGGGTCACAAAGGACGGCTTCCTACCCAATGAGGAGAAGGTGAAGGCAGTTGTTGATTTTGTTACTTCAGTAAATAGCAGGCAGGTGAGACAGTTCTTGGGTCTGACAAGTTAATAACGGCAATTCATTCACGAGTGCACGACATGCTAAAACCTCTTTTTGCTCTTACAAGGACCAATGTACCTTTTCTGTGGACCCAAGTCAAAATGTTATGGATTTTCTCAAAAGTAAATTGACATCTGCGTCCATCTTAAGATTTCCAGTTTTCACTTCCATTCTTCATTCATGTTGACGCATGTGATGTCAGTCTGGGAGCTGCTTTGATGCAGAGTGATGAGGAAGGAAGAGACCATTCAAAAGAGTGCAATTGCTTATGCCAGCCAGGCTTTGCACAAATCAGAACACCCTTACTCAACCCCGGAGAAGGATTGCCTAGTGGTAATTTGGGCACTTGCGTATTTCAGACTGTACATTGAGGGACAGCACGTCACATGGTGTTGTATGGCCGAGAACTGGGCATGGCCTTGGATCTGATTTCTCATCCTGATTTTCTGGTAGTGGATGATCCAGGTGTGACTTCTTTGGATGCCCTGAAGCATTCTCTCCAGGAGGCTTCTGATCATGTTAGGTATTTTCTGGAAGTAAGTCACTCTAAGAAAAAGCGCCACTATGACAAGAGTCATCGTCTCATTTCTTTCTCCGTTAATGATATGGTGTGGGTTAAGACTCATTCACGTTCGGATGCCTCTACGAACTTTGCTGCCAAACTTGCGCCCTTATACACAGGTCCTTACTGGGTCACAAAAAAGTTGTCTGGTGTAAATTATAGCCTTACTGATGTGGCCACGGGGAAGGATGCTGGGGTGTTTCATGTGGTAAACATGGAAACTTTCCGTACATGGGATTCCGTGAAGATCCGCGAGCTGTATGTAAGTGTTTTTTGTGAATACTCCGTTTTGTTGTATTACTTAGTGTACTGGGTGCTAGAAGAAGGATACATTTCGATTTTGCACTTATCTATCTTGTCATAATTGTACTGTGTTTGCAAATTGCATTTGAATTATAACCACGGCTGTTTTCGCCACGCCACAGTTGCAGTCAATCGTTATTGTTATTGCTGGCTTTTAGCACAGGTAGTGAGTCATACTTTTCGTTTCGATTCGAGGCACTGACAGGCTTTTGCCTTGATCCTTTGGGCTAATTACAAGGGTGGACTGTACATATATAAGTCAGGTCAGTCACTTGCTCATTAGGAGAAGCGTCCAGGTCCGTGAAGATCCGCGAGCCGTATGTAAGTGTTTTTTGTGAATACTCCGTTTTGTTGTATTACTTAGTGTACTGCGTGCTAGAAGAAGGATACATTTCGTTTTTGCACTTATCTATCTTGTCATAATTGTACTGTGTTAGCAAATTGCATTTGAATTATAACCACGGCTGTTTTCGGCCTTACTGTTGTGCAGTCAATCGTTATTGTTATTGTTATTGCTGGCTTTTAGCACAGGTAGTGAGTCATACTTTTCATTTCGATTCGAGCCATTGACAGGCTTTTGCCTTGATCCTTTGGGCTAATTACAAAAGCGTCCACAGCTGCTCTCGCTCAAATAGTAAAAGGTGTGTATTTAATAAGCTTGTCAGCGCTGGCGCGGAAGCGTTCAGCCCTCGTGTTCAGCCTCCTCGTGTGAAGATCAACTCGGGTAAAGACATCTTCTTTCGACTCTACCTGTGATCGACTCCACCGAAGAGCGAACACCGATACAGCACTTAAGTATCTCATTTTTCTGTCCTTTTCCACCTTCCTTTCTCTCTTACAATGTGCTTTCAATACATTCCCACTGTCTCTCGACCACGATCCACTGTCACACGCAGAAGGCAGCGCAACACTGCTAATCTGCGTCCGATTCCCTCCTCCACTAATGCCCCTCCCTCTTTTTCTGTTGGTCTATGGAACTGTCAGTCAGCTGTCAACAAAGCTGATTTCATTCCGGCCTTTGCCTCTCACTCCACTCTCAATATCTTGGCTTTGACTGAGACCTGGATCCGTCCAGATGACTCAGCAACCCCTGCTGCTCTCTCTACCAATTTCTCTTTCTCACACACCCCTCGTCAGACTGGGAGGGGCGGAGGAACAGGTCTTCTCATTACTAACAATTGGAAATACTCAACCCACACCTCTCTATGCAACAACAACTCATTCGAATACCATGCTATTACAGTCTCAACTCCCGTTAAAATCCATCTTGTAGTCATTTACCGTCCCCCAGGTCAATTGGGCACCTTTGTTGAGGAACTAGATGTGCTGCTGTCCTCATTTCCGGAGGATGGCAGCCCACTTGTAATCCTTGGCGACTTCAATATTCACCTGGACAAACCATATGCTACAGACTTCCACTCCCTCCTTGCCTCATTCAATCTCAAACGACATGTCACCTCACACACCCACAAATCTGGTAACCAACTTGACCTCATATACACACGCAACTGCACTACAGATAATATCCTGGTCAAACCCCTACACACCTCAGACCATTACTTCATCACATTTAATCTACAACTTACTGCTCCCGCATTCCCAATCCCACTACCAGTTACTTTCAGACGAAACCTACGCTCTCTTTCTCCCTCTCATCTCTCCTCTGCTGTGTCATCCTCTCTTCCCTCACCCACACAGTTCTCATCCATGGATGTCAACACTGCAACAGACACTCTATGCTCTACTTTAACTTCTTGTATAGATAGTATCTGCCCTCTGTCTTCTAGGGCAGCACGCCCCACTCCCGCTAACCCATGGTTATCTGATGTTCTTCGTGAACACCGGACAAAACTAAGGGCAGCAGAGAGAAAATGGCGAAAATCAAACGACCCGTCTGACCTGGGTAAATATCAATCTCTGCTCTCATCATTCTCAGATGATGTCCATGTGGCTAAATCCTCATATTTCCACAAGAAAATCAACAGCACCTCTAACACACGCACACTCTTCAGAACATTCAACTCTCTCCTCTTTCCACCTCCACCACCTCCCACCACCTCTTTATCTGCAGACGACTTTGCCCACTTCTTCACAAATAAAACTACAACCATCAGCAGTAAGTTCCCACCCCTGCACACACAGGATTTTAGATCAGCCACACCCACAGCCAAACATCTTCTCTACACTCACTGAGGCAGAAGTATCTAAACTTCTCCTCTCCAGCCATCCCACCACCTGCCCTCTAGATCCTATCCCCTCACACCTTCTACAAGCCATCTCTCCCACACTTCTACCAGCACTCACACACATCATCAACACATCTCTCAGCACTGGCTTTTTCCCTACCACATTCAAGCAGGCCCGGGTCACCCCACTGCTTAAGAAACCCACTCTAGACACATCACTTGTAGATAACTACAGACCTATTTCTCTCCTGCCTTACATAGCAAAAACACTTGAGCGGGTTGTTCTCAACCAGGTTTAATTTTTCCTCTCACAGTCAAATCAGCTGGACGTTAACCAGTCAGGTTTCAAAAAGGACCACTCAACAGAGACTGCATTACTGTCAGTCACTGAAGCCCTGGATGGCAAAAGCTGCTTCCAGATCATCAGTCCTAATCCTCCTCGATCTATCTGCTGCATTTGACACAGTGAATCACCAAATTCTTCTGTCCACCCTCTCATCACTGGGCATCACAGGGACTCCACTCCACTGGTTTGAGTCTTACCTCACAGGTAGGTCTTTCAAGGTTGCCTGGAGAGGTGAGGTATCCAAAGCACATCAACTGACCACGGGGGTTCCTCAGGGCTCAGTGCTGGGACCTCTTCTCTTCTCCATTTACACTACGTCACTGGGACCCATCATACAGGCACATGGCTTCTCATACCATTGCTATGCTGATGACACTCAACTCTATCTTTCATTTAAACCAGATGACCCCACAGTAGATGAACGAATCTCAAGCTGTCTGGCAGACATCTCGGCATGGATGAAAGAACACCACCTTCAGCTCAACCTGGCAAAGACTGAGCTTCTCGCCTTCCCTGCCAATCCGACTCTACAACACAACTTCACCATCCAGCAAGGTTCATCTCTGATTACCCCTCAGGGTCGGTCAGAAATCTTGGTGTAATCTTTGACGACCAGCTGTCCTTCAAAGACCACATTTCAAAGACAGCTCGATCATGCAGGTTTGCTCTGCACAACATCAGGAAGGTCAGACCGTTCCTTACAGAGCATGCAACACAACTTCTCGCCCAGGCCCTTGTCATTTCTAGGCTTGACTACTGCAATGCGCTTCTGGCTGGTCTTCCATCGTGTGCAATCAAAACTCTTCAAATGATTCAGAATGCTGCAGCACGTCTTGTATTCAATGAGCCCAAAAGGGCCCATGTCACACCTCTCTTCATCTCTCTGCACTGGCTGCCACTTGATGCCCGCATCAAGTTCAAGGCCTTGACACTCGCCATGGATCCACCACAGGCTCGGCACCAGCATATTTCGACTCGCTCCTACGAGTCTACACCCCTACCAGAAGCCTTCGCTCAGGTAAGGAGCGTAGGCTTATGGTACCATCACAGAGAGGCATGAAATCCCTCTCCAGAACCTTTTCATTCACCGTTCCTGGCTGGTGGAACAATCTTCCTACCTCCATCAGGATGGCAGAATCACTGTCATCATTCAAAAGACAGCTAAAAACTCATCTCTTTCGTGAGCACTTAACCTTATCATTAAAAAAAAAAAAAAAAACTCTTCTCTTTTATTCCTTCCTTGTTCTATCTTAAGCTTATTCTATGTAATGTCCAAAACCTGGTATTTAAGGCACTTTTTGCGTTTTTCGCCTATTCATGACCGATCGCTTCCTGTACTCCTATGTTGTAAGTCGCTTTGGATAAAAGCGTCTGCTAAATGCCTAAATGTAAATGTAATGTGTCAGAGGTTATGCTTGTGGAGCCGCCCCCGGAAGGTCCAGAGGACACTACCTTGTTGGGTGATGGGGGCTCCTGTTGTAACATTTCCACTGAGAGGCAAGTTTTAAGAACCCAAGTGCAGTTTCTTTTTCAAAATCCAAATCAATAAACAAAAGACTTGACTTAAACAGACTTGACAAAAACAGACAGTGGTTACACATCCAATATCAGACAAAGACACACAGAAAACATGCACACGGAAAAAAAACCATGCACACTTAAATACACATGGGCTAAGGACTAGACAAGGGACACCTGTGAACAATGATAAACCAATAAACCAATGACATGACACAGGAACACATGGCAGGATCACATGATGGCAAGGAATCACATGACAATGGAACATGACAAAACCAGGCAGTGCATGGCAGTGAACAAAGCAAACTAAAAAAACATGAACAATAACCTAAACACCTGTCATGAAAGTCCAGGTGTGTCGTCATGTGAATTTCCTATTAACGATGTTGGCGATCGGAGTCTGATGTGAGAGTTTCTCTGTCTGATTTATGTGACAACGTCATTGGAGAAGGAGTAAGCTAGTGTGTTGATCCTGCGATTTCCTGTGATGAGGGTGATGTTGATTGTGTCAACCAAAGGTATAATCTGCGACCTAGACTTTTCCCCAGGATTACCTCGGGTTGGGCAACTAATTGATTCAATTCAATTCAATTTAAATGTATTTGTATAGCGCTTTTCACAATACACATTGTTTCAAAGCAGCTTTACAGAAAGTGCATTTCATAAATGTACATTGAAAAATGTTAGAAAAAGTTAATCAATCAATCAATCATGTATTAATTTAGGCCATAACACATAAATGGACTTAATTGATGGACCAATCCATTTCACACAGACCTGATGGACTTAAAGTGAGCATGTGAATGTGGTATGTATTTTGATTTCTACGCCACTGTAATACACCATACTATACTGTTAATGGTTTTTGTTGACTGTTTCTAGGTTAACAAAGTTGTATTTTGTTCTTGTGAACATAATATATCCTGTAAAATTAAATTTTCCTTGGTTTTATGAAATGCCTATGTTTCTCTCTCTCTCTCTCTCTCTCTCTCTCTCTCTCTCTCTCTCTCTCTCTCTCGTTGAGACCTTTTCTTTTTGTGTTCTTGGTAAAAAGGGTTTCAATGAGTTAAAGACTGTCATGTATGTCAGTATTTCTCATAATTTAACCTTACTTTTCTGTGAGGTCGGAGTATTTACAACTATTCATGTATGAAGTTGTTTATTTACTGTATCTTACATTGCTGTTGGCTGAGGACAGCCCATTTTTCCAGGGGACTCTGTAACGGTCACTTAGAATCAGTTACAGTAATTTGAGGTAGAATGTGAACTGTGCATGTGTGTGCGTCTGAAATAAGACTGTATGACAACAGAGCACTACGTTAACATTTCACCGTCAGACATGGACATTCTGAAGTAAGATCTATCATTTATTTAATTATTGTACACACTTTAATATTTAATGGTTTGGGTACGTTCTGTTTTACATCCATTTTTTTTTCAGAGATGCTTTTAGAAATCTAGACTCCCTGGATGTGTGGACTGTGTGCAATCCACAGCAATGGCGGAGAAATTATGGAAACAACTGTGGAGTTTTTGTTTGCACAGTGAGGATGTTACGGTTCATGAATTCACTTACTCATTCTCTCTCTGTGTGTATGTGTGCGGTTGTGTTGGAGGCGTGGTCACTGATTATTACCGATCTCATTATCACCTCCAGCTGCGCCGCATTTCACCAGCCTTTATAATGTCTCATCACCCACAGATCGTCACAGACTGTCCAGTGTCCCAGTGTGTGGGGGATTCTAGTTGCTCATGAGTTCGCTTCCCAGTTCCTGTTCTGGATTCTCTCGGCTGTGAGTTTGCCCATTGCGTCCCTGTGTCACCTGGCTACTGTTTCTTCGCTCTGTCTCCCTGGGTTCTCCTGACGGTTGGACGTGCACTGTGGATTTCTGTGCTCATTACTCATGTTTTGTGAAAATAAATATTATTCAACTTGAACTCGCTACTAGATCCTTCTGCAGTTATTTCTACTCAGTTGTTGTGACAGATTTGTTCTTTTTTTTTTTTTTACATTAATTAACATTTATATAATACATTACTGGAGACTTCAAAATCAAAATCTGTTTACAAGTAAAGAGTACATTACAAGTACATTATATAAAGCCCTTTACATTTTCGTAGGTTGCAGAGAAGGAAGCAAAAGGTCAACATGTCGTCAGAGTTGCTCCACACTGAACAGCTGATTCACCTTTGAGTTTACCGTGCCTCCTCCCACATTTAAAAATACCATAGTATACTATAGTAAATTATAGTAAAATTACTCAAGTAAATACTATAGTGTTTTTGAACAAAACTATAGTAAATATACTACAGCCAGACTAATTTTCCGTATACTTGAAGTGTGTTTTAATGAATAGTTAACTTGAAGTGTGCTATTTTGAAAACAACTAATTTTGTACTAAGTATATTTTAGTTGTAATTAAGTTGTGTTAAAGCATAGCTTTAAGTGTATTTAGTGTACTTTTATGTGCTAAATTGGAACAACTTTAAGTATACTTAGTACACTTTAAGTATAGGGCATAATTACATGCTTGATGAGTGATATTAAAAGTATATTTTATTTGTATTAAGTATATTTTATTTGCATTATAAGTGTACTTTATTTGTATTATAAGCATACTTTATTTGTATTACTTTATTTGTGTTGTAAGTACATTACAAATTAATTACCAGTATCTTCAGAACACACAAGCAATAATATATATTATATATATAATCTAACAAACATAACTAATGAAGAGACATTTCATTAACAAGCCCAACAGTTTTTATTAATGGTTTCACATGGTTTCAGCAAAGCTAAACAAAATTAACTTATGTTTTTCATTAAATGAACACTGGAAGATGTTGGAAAATATATTATTGAACTAATTCCACCTACCGTCTCTATACATAAATATAAATTACACATTATATGCCATTTTCTGACGAGCTGCTGATCATTACACTTGCGTCTGAAGGCGCTTACACATCATCAGAGACAGCTGACAGCAAACACTCGCGAAGAACAGCATCTGTTAACAGAATATACAAGAGATAAGGTCAACTTTTTATTCACGTTTAGTTACATTAGTCTAACATTAACTTATTATTTACCTCCAAACAGCAGGACTTTTTCTCCGATTCTTGTTAGGCCGTTTTATTCCAAAACAGTTTATCATCACTATCAAGTTCAGGCTGCGATGTGGCGTAATTGAACTGGTCGAAGAGTACTTTCCGCTCTCAATGTTTTATTAAATAAATAATGTAAATCAACATTGTACTTCACCTGCAAGGCTGCAAAGGTGCAAACCTCCCACGAGTGAGCCAGCGTCAGCCAGACGAGTACCGTCAGCAGCTCTGTCTCTGATTGGCTGCAGGCATTGAGCAACACAATCTGATTGGTCACAGACCAATGATTGAAGAGACATTTGAATTCTAATAAGACAAAATACAACGCAAGAAAATATGAGTTGAGTAGTTAAGTGTGCTGTTGGTTTAATATTGATGTGTGTATGATTGTAACACGATTCTTCTCTGCCACTGTAAACTTATTAAACATATTTGCACTTAAATCACTATATAGCTATTGTAACTAAAGTAGGGCTTATAGCATACACTGCATATAAATGGCCTTTTAGTGCATTAGTCATAATTTAACACTTATTTATTCATGCTTAATTTGAACACTTAAGCATGAATAAATAACCTTAAACATTATTTAACTTTAAATATACTACAGCTTAATGATATTAATTATGTATTTTTTAAATATGCTTTGGTGCATTGTTAATTTGTTACAATGGCAATTTTGAGCATACAGTTTAAAATATACAAAAAATATATTTTAAAGTAATGTTCAAATAAGTACACTTTACAAAAGTACACAGAACTTTCATTTTAAGTATATTTTTAGAAAATATACTAAAATACAATTATTTTAAAGTGTGTTAAAAGTTGTATCGTGAAAATATAATGCTAATATACTTTGTATATATTTAGAGATGGTACACTTTTTTTAAGTAGGCCTGCTTCCTGCTTTGCTACTGTTCGGACGCTCTTGCTTACTGCTCCGCGCTTTGCTCTATCGCTTCTATATTTTATCTCGTAATTTCGTAATTTCAACTTTTGTAAATCAGCACAGTGCTCAAACAACAAAGCTTGACTTCAATGATAAAATTTGAAACTCTGGTGACTGGATTACTACAAAAAAGCGGAATATTTCATCCAACCAGCCTCCCACTGCCATCAGCTTACATTCCGGAGAAGGGAAAACACAGCTGCCTACATTCAGAATGATAAGAAAATGCCTCCTCTAGAATCTACTTGCTGCACAAACTGCCACAGACTTTTACAGAGGATTGCAGTTCTTGAAACAAAGTTATTTGCGGAACCACCGAACCAGACGAATAACACAGCACAGCTCCATCATGAACGCCCTCAGCACACTGCCGGTGAGTCCCATAAATATAGTGCTACCCAACAGGGGAAACAAATAACTGATCAACACACTAATCGATGGCACAAACAGGGAGCAAGACCCAAAGGGACCCGAGACATCAGATTGTCACGAGCGTCACATACTGCCACAGTAGCATGCTCTACCCCAGACACAAGGATTGCAAACGCTGATTTCCTACCACCAACTATACAACTTGAAAACAGATTTGAAGTATTAATGAATGTGGGTGATGAATCCCCAAATGTGATGAATGTAAACGAACACAGATCGTATCAGCCCGCAGCTAACACTGATACCAACAGGCGCTCAAGGTCGAGCAGACAGCGGCACTTAGCTCAGAGCGCAGCCGAGCCCAGGACTCTGATAGTGGGGGACTCCACAGTCAGAAACATTAGCAGCAGGGATACAACTACATGCTGCCTTCCACAAGCTACAGTTTCTGACGTAAACAGGGAAATTCAGAACATTCTGATGAAACATAAGACTGCAAATCGACTTGTCATTCATGTGGGGAAAACGATATTCAGAGAGAGCAGTCAGAACTCATTAAGAGGGATTTCAATGTACTTTTTGAAACATTTAGAAAACTAAAAGTTCAACCGTTCATCAGTGGACCACTTCCAGCAAGAGGAACAAATAGATTCTCACGGTTACTTGGGCTTAATACATGGCTGCAAAAAACCTGCAACATGAAGGGAGTGAACTTCATCGACAACTTTAATCTATTCTGGAGCCAGAGACAACTGTTTACATCAATTGGCCCCCACCCAAACAAACTTGGTGCAAGAGTGTTAAAGGACAATTTTCACTTTTCCCTACACCATCCCTCAGCTGTGTGTGCTAACCCACTCGACCTGAATGGCACACACACACCTGAACAGACTATGGACGACTACAGGACTTCATTTCAGCATCTGAATGGACATGCAGCTGACACACTCCACAACGACACTGATAACACCACGCAGCCACAACAACCACTGCTCACGGACACACTCCCAGCTGAGTCCCGCCCACAGTGCTCACCACAGACAGACTGTGACGTATTAGAACTAACACAGATTGAGGACTGAACAGTAACATCTCTGCCCATACTGTGGAGGTGCACGAAAGGGTGGGCTCTAAGGGGGGTCAGACTAGTGAACTGTTACGCTTTATGACTAGTCTGAACAGGAAATTGCATGAAATGTCTAAGTCACTCCATGAAATGGATGATAACATAATTCAGCCTCCGATAACGCCAGAACAACAGCCACCCTCACCAGACATGTTATTCCTCTCTCCAGCATCCCCGCTTCTGAGCTTCTCAGAGAGAATGGAGCAAATGGTCTATGCTGGAACCAGACTATCACACTCGATTTCTGCGAGCCCCAGATATCAACCAAAGAGCGCCGAGCCCCACAACCATCAAAGCCTGTGGGCCCAGCTCGCTCTCAGCCTCCTCCTGTGAGATTTCTTCGGTCACAACGCCAGGGCCAACACCCTCCTCCATCTGTTGTAGGTGAACCAAAAACAACTGATACCAGCTCTCAGTGATGTGTGTTGGGTCCCCGCCATGATAACAGTAACTTTATCAAATGTTTACAGAACGAGCGGGAACCCAGTGTGCCTGTCTCTTTCTCTATTTCTGTTCTGTTACGTGATAGACAGTGTAAGACCTTCTCAGACCGTATAGCAAACCCATCTAATCTGCTGCCTATTACATGTCAAACTAAGATTACTGTGGGGGAAAAAATCAATACTGTTAAGTTAGCACTTTTAAATATCCGTTCACTTAAGAACAAATCATTTCTAGTCAATGACTTAATAACCACAAACAACCTAGATTTTTTGCTTCTAAATGAAACTTGGCTTGAAGAAAACTGCAGTGCAACAGTTCTCAATGAAACAGCCCCTCCTAACTTTACTTTTATGAGTATGTCCAGAGCGTTTAGAAGAGGTGGGGGTATTGCTGCTCTTTTTAAAGATGTCTATCAATGTAAGCAAGTGTCATTTGGTGACTATCTGTCTTTTGAATATCTGGGTATTGTGTTAAAAGGTGCTCCACGCATCCTGCTTATCATTGTTTACAGGCCTCCAAAATACTCTCCATCCTTTACTGAGGACTTTACAGAGCTGTTATCAATAATCTCCTCAGAGTTTGATTTTTTTGCCATTGCTGGGGATTTTAACATTCACATAGACAATGCTGAATCCAGTACAACAAAAGAGCTCATGACTGTTCTTAACACTTTTGATTTGACACAGCATGTACATGGTCCCACACACAATCGTGGACACACTCTAGACTTACTTATCAGCAAGGGTCTAAACATTTCATCAATTGTTGTTAAAGATGTAGCATTGTCTGATCATTTCTGTATTTTCTTTGATATTTCAACCTCTCCTGCCATTGAAGCTAGATCTGTCGCTGTCAAAAAGAGAAGCTTAAATGAGAACACTAGTGAGCTATTTATGAAGGCTATATCTCTAACACCAAGCATATCCGCAGACTCTGTTGATTCTCTCCTTGACTCCTTTAACTCAAAAGTTAAGAGTGTAATTGATGATATTGCTCCTGAGAAAGTCAAGAAAAAGAGTGGCAGACAGAAAGCACCTTGGAGAAACTCAACGGCAGTGCAAATAATGAAAAGACAATGCAGGAAATCTGAACACATGTGGCGGAAGACAAAACTTATAATCCATTATAACATCTATAAAGACAGCCTTCATGATTTCAATGTGGAACTAGGCAAGACTAGACAGACCTTCTTCTCAAATATTATAAACAGAAACATAAACAACACGGGCACTCTTTTTGCTACTGTAGAGAGACTGACAAACCCTCCGAGTCACATTCCCAGTGAAATGCTCTCTGACAGCAAATGCAGTGAGTTTGCTTCCTTCTTCTCAGAGAAAATCAATAATATCAGGAAGGCGATCAGCACATCCGTGAGTTGCTTTGGGGTCAGTCAGATCAGACCACAACCTCGGAAAGTTACTATGTCTGATTTTGAAGCAATTGATTATAAAATTTTAGAAGAAACGGTACAGCACCTTAAAACATCAACCTGCCTCCTTGACACACTCCCACTTCTTTTTCAAAAGTGTGTTTAACTGTTTAGAAGTAGATCTGCTAGAAGTGGTAAACTCATCACTTCTCAATGGGAATTTTCCAAACTCCCTTAAAACCGCAGTAGTTAAGCCTCTTCTGAAAAAGAGAAATCTGGATAACTCCATATTGAACAACTACAGACCAATCTCAAATCTCCTTCATAGGCAAGATCATTGAAAAGTTGTCTTCAGTCAGCTGAACAAATTCTTAAGCTCAAACGGATACTTTGACAATTTTCAATCTGGTTTCCGACCACATCACAGCACAGAAACAGCGCTCATAAAGATCATAAATGATATTCGCCTCAATACAGATACAGGCAAAACATCAATTCTGGTGCTACTCGACCTCAGTGCTGCATTCGACACTGTTGACCATAACATACTTCTTGACAGGCTGGAAAACTGGGTCGGACTTTCTGGGATGGTCCTTAAATTGTTCAGGTCGTACTTAGAAGGAAGAGGTTATTATGTGAGTATGGGTGACCATAAGTCTGACTGGACATCCATGACTTGCGGAGTCCCACAAGGGTCAATTCTAGCACCACTCCTATTCAACCTGTACATGCTGCCACTGAGCCAAATAATGAGAGAGAACCAAATGGCTTACCACAGCTATGCTGACGACACCCAGATCTACTGATCCCTATCACCTAATGACTGTAGCCCCATTGACTCCCTGTGCAAATGCATTGATGAAGTTAACAGTTGGATGAGCCAAAACTATCTTCAGTTAAACAAAGACAAAACTGAAATCATTACATTTGGAAACAAAGATGAAATTCTCAAGGTGAACGCATATCTTGAGACAAAAGGTCTAATAACAAAAAATCAAGTCAGGAATCTTGGTGTGATTTTGGAGTCAGACCTGAGTTTCAATAGTCATGTCAAAGCAATAACTAAATCAGCTTACTATCATCCCAAAAAGCCTTCCCAAAAAGACCATTAGACAGCTGCAGCTCATACAGAACGCTGCGGCCAGGATTCTGAGCAGAACAAGAAAATATGACCATATCACGCCAGTCCTCAGGTCTTTACACTGGCTTCCAGTTACATTTAGGATCAATTTTAAAGTATTATTACTTGTTTATAAATCACTCAATGACCTAGGACCTCAATACATTGCAGATATGCTGATTAAATACAAACCCATCAGATCACTCAGATCATCAGGATCAAGTCAGCTAGAAATACCAAGAGTTCACTCAAAGCAAGGAGAGTCTGCGTTCAGCTATTGTGCCAGCCGTAGCTGAACCAGCTTCCAGAAGAGATCAGATGTGCTCCAACAGTAGCCACATTCAAATCCAGACTCAAAACACATCTGTCCAGCTGTGCCTTTACTGAATGAGCACTGTGCCACTGTACGTCCGACTGATTGCACCTATTCTAATCTATGCATCATCTTAATTTTTTATTTTAATTTTATTTTTTATCTATATATACTGTAATAATTTTATTCTTTTTAAATATCTTTACAACTATATATTTCTATTGTCTTCTTATTTTAAAAATTCTCTTTACAACTGTTTTAATTATCCTGTTTTTATTTTTAAGTCTTACACGTGGTATTCTTAAGTCTTATCACTATTTTAATTTCATTTTCTATGTAAAGCACTTTGAATTGCCATTGTGTATGAAATGTGCTATATAAATAAACTTGCTTTGCCTTGCCTTGCCTTGCCTAAGTATATTTGCAATATACTATTGGAAAAGAGAATATATTTGAAATACAATAAAGTATACTTTTTTTTTTTCACGAGGGTACACCTAGTACAAACACACTTTCTATCATGTATCTGCAGGCTGCAGCCAGGTGTACTTGTATAGTCCAGGCAGGTTTTTGGGGCAGCGCCACCTGCCACGCAAAGGTTTTACTCCCTCTCTGTGGTTGCATGGGGGTAATTTTATAAGTACGTCAGTACGAGTAGCCTACATAAGCACAGTATCGAACCAAAACCAAATACTGATATCGGTGCATCCCTAATTTTAAATACACTTGCAAAACTAGAACATTTATCTTACATCCTCCTTTTGAACATTTTGACATTAAATCCCACTATTACAAAAAGTGAACATTATATAACAAGATGATATAAAAGACAAGCGTTTCACTGAAATCTGAGTAATCGTTGAGATATTGTAACTTGATATTAACAACTGCAATGCAACAACCCATGTTATGCAATTATGGTTTAGACAATTATGCTAATCAGTACAAAATCGGAAAAAGACAGCTCACCAAGATAGACAGGAAACCAATCAATAAAAGAGGATCAATGAATAAACAATCAATGCCATTCCACCGTGATCTTTAACACAAATAGGCTACATAACTTTTCCCGATCAGCAGTAATATGTGCTCTCTCGATCTTCTTCAGTGGTTTGTATTGGCAGTTTGCAACGAGGTGCATTACCGCCATCTTCTGGAATGAAGTGTGAACTCATTGGGATGTCATTGTAAAAACAGATTTTTATTTTATTTTTTATTCTAAATCCTATTTGCAAGCTGAGTTTCTTTCAGAAAGATCATAACATCCTTAATTATAGATTGTGTGCCAGACATACGCAATAGATTTTTTAAAATTCAATTCATTTTTCGCTGCCCTCTCTAGTGCTTTTCTATTTTTCAGTCCTATTTAGACAGCTATTTAATCTTGTGCCATATTCTCAAACTTGTAATCATAGTTTCCTCCTGCCGTCTCAGACTACTGTGCTTTTTAATCACTTCTTTCTGAATGTTGTATAAATATCTTAATTTCTTCTCCTGTTTGATCATGGATGCTGTTAAGGTGGTACTCATTTTTACTTTTGTGCAAACGCTTTTGGCCTGTTTGCAGTTGCAAACACAACTGCTGTACTAACGCAACATTTAGGAGTAACTCCACTTCGCTGTCTGTCCACACGAACGAACCTCGCCCCATGTCTGTTGTTTTGAAAGGAACAGGTCGCTCGTGCTATTCGTTGTTGTCGATTTTGAGGATTCTGATTGGCTTGCATGGCTTTATCCTTCTCCCTACACTGCCACCCATAGGTTTGGCATAGTTATGATGGCGTTCGGGGGCTTATTTATGCGGGTTGATGTAAATTACAACTTTTTTGAAAACGATGTTGTGTGCACGATGTTATTTTTGAAAACGGAGGCGGGGAAATATTCGGTTCTCTAAATACCCGGCTATGTGTAAACGTGGCCTTAATCTAAAAATCAATTGATTTATTTCATCTAAAAGATCTTGTCTAGATATAGATTTTCCACTCTGAACACTTGACAGGGAAGACATGGAATCTGAACAGATAACTATCTTATGTGGTTTAACTTCCTCTATCCATTGCCGTGCTAGAATAACGGCCATTATTTCAACTGAGAAAACTGAGAGGTGATCCGATGTTCTTTTATGGATGTTAAAATTATATTTCGGGATGAATACAGCTGCAACTGTCATGATCCCAGCCCTTTGTTCCCCTGGCTTGTAGGAGGACTGGTTATTTCCTGCCTTGTGCCATGTTTTGTAGTTCTTTGTAGTTTTCTTCTTGATTAGTCTTTCCCAGGTGTGTCTTATCTTGTTAGCTTCTTGTGTATTTATACCACTGTGATTCCCCTGTTCAGTGCTAGCCACCGAATCTGCATGTGGATCCGCCTCATTCTGCTTTTGTTCTACCCAGCATAACAGAATGAGGCGGATCCACATGCAGATTCGGTGTATTAACAAACATGAGTAAAGACAGAGATTGAGCACATCAGGATACCAGGAACAAGAGCATTTACAGTGAAACATCGACTGTCACTGAATAGGGGAATCACAGTGGTATAATGCCGTGTTCCAGTCAACCCGTAACCAGTGTTTTTCCAACTTTCTACCAGTGAAAGTGCACTGGAACGGCAGTCAAACCCATGACTTCTCACCCGTGAACTCGTATTAGATCGATGTACTCCCAGTTACGAGTTCTGACGTCACATAGCCCACTAAACAACAATGGCAGCCCCTACGGATGCGGTGTTTATGGAAGACATACATTAAAAACCTAATTGTTTATTAAAAAAAGGTATTGCTCTAACATTATTTATCCAGAAATGTTATGCATAATCAGCAGCTTTTCTAGCGTTAGCTAGTTTTCAGTCCATTGAGTGCAAGAATAAATTAATACCAAATACATTACAAATAACTTAAAATAAAAGGTGTAACAGCTTCTCTTGCCTTATGCACCATTTTTTTCTTTTCTGTTTCCCTCAAATAAGCAAGGAGTTAGCACCTTTGGCAATAGAAATGATTGTAAATAAGCATACCTTGTATGGTCCGCCATGTTTTGTTTACATCTAACGTTAGCTGCCACAATTCCTGGCGCTCAGGCAGTTTGCATGACTTTGCCTGTGAGCAGGAGGTAATTGTAAAAAGGTGCACTAAGTGCACAATTAAGATTTAGGATAAATGCAACTTTAAAGGAACCAACTACGCCACTCTGACATCACCAAGAGAATGATTGATACACTTTATACTAAGGCACTCAAGTTGATTGCACTAGCAAGGAACAGAGACACGAGAATCGTACAAAAGAGTTTTTATTAATACAAAAATCACATTAAAATTCAACTGAGCGTACCAGACAGGACACGCCACACCATCTGAACGTAATATTTTGGTCAGAAGAGAAATACGTTATTGAAACAGTCGATCACCACAAATTAACATACATTCAAAAGCTTTGGCTGAGGGCTAATGGGCAAGGAATACAGCCACACAATTTGAAGAAAGCTCTTATCACTCACACACAAAATTCGTAAGTCTCACTGCACACAGCACCCAGCGTACAAACCACCACCAACACTCAGAGAAAGGATTCCTGGCTGAAGCGCTCAGCACCTTGCAAAATAAGTGTTGCAATTGCTCTCACACACGCACGCACGCACACACAAAAAAAATATCAAAAATCACAATTAGAGAATAAACCAAAAACAAATCAAGTCAGTAAAAACACAACAGAAAAGAAAGTAATAATAAGAAGCCAAAAAAAAGAAAACTACTGAAAACTACAATTCCCACTAATAAATAATCTCAAAACAAGAAACAAACAACTTAATAGCACGTCATTCAACCCACGTATGACGAGCCATCATTACAAATCAGAATAAATAAACCAAACAAAAGACCAAAAAGAACATAGGTTGTAGGAAAACGGCGATTCCTCGCATTAATTATTGACAAAACGGCAGAGGGGAAGGATCTCGAACACCCAATGACGGAATCAGGTCAATTACTATGAATGGTAACACTATAGATCGTTTGATTTTATTCTGATCCTGCAGCGTCGTATAAACTGATGTACATATGCCTGAAACAAGCCAACGTTGGAATCAGTCACGCGCTCTGAACAGTAACACTTTTTATTGATCGCTTGATTTCATTTTAATCCTAAAGCATCGCATAAACTGATGTACATATGCCTGAAACAAACAAGAAAAATCGCCCTTACTGGAGCGCACAAAGCTGCCGCACAGCCGCAGTCAAACCACCCGCGCGTTGGGAACAAAAGGGAAGCCCAGAGGCAATCGGAAGTGACGCATTTCCACATGAATGAAAGGGAGGCTATTTATATTTAGTGTCGCATGATTAAAAGGAAAATTTGTAGTCGGCAAGCTTTTCTTATTAATTTAAATTTCAAGTGATAACCAACATGGGAGGAGAGCATCCGGAAAGTCGTGAGTCATGGTTTGAAGTGGTAATTCATGGGCTCAAAAACCTGCCTGGAACGCAGCATAAATACACAAGAAGCAAACAATATAACAAGACACACCTGGGGAAAACTAATCAAGAAGAAAACTACAAAGAACTACAAAACCTGGCACAAGGCAGAAGTTCGGGATTTTCTTTAAGCCCTGATCTGTACGAGTTGGGGGCGTGTCAGAGAGAAACATGGCAGAATCAATGGATGCAACATCTGTAGTTGAATATAACGGGTATTCAGCAGTGACCCTGTCAGGCTTCGTTACATCAAAGTAAGCTAGCATTGTAATATAACAGCCTAATATATAACAATACCATTTACAGTGGCTTCATAGATTAATTAAAAACATAAAAGATTAAAACTGCACATTCTTTGTTTTTCTTCTTTTTCTTGCTGTATTTTCGTGAGATTCATTAAAAGGTACATCGCCATCTTGCTCCGATCAAAGAGACGCACATGATGTCGTAAACACGACTTCTTACCTCGTAAATACAAACATCCCAGAAGGACTTGAACACACCAATACACCACTGTGATTCCCCTGTTCAGTGTCAGTCGTTTCACTGTAGATGCTCTTGTTAGTGATGTGACATTTGAACCGAGGCATCGGAGCTTGTGTTGAGAATAAATTGTGTTGTTATCAGAGAAATCACTTGACCAATGACAAACAAGCTCTCGGTTTGTGTGGAATAGCCTACGTCATCGGTACGGTCTTAGTTCGGGTTCGCACCTGCACCCTATCCAAACCTGTCAGTGTGGTTTTGGCCGCAGTATTATACACTATGTCTAGACATGTGCCGATATTCGGTAATGCGATATATCACGATAATGAATATGCGCAATATTGTTATCGTGGGCACTTCGAAATACCGTAAATAATAATTTATTAACAAATAAATGATTTTATAATGCATTAAAGAATACTTTGCCCATCAACCGTATAAAATGCTCAACACCGCTGTATTCTGCGTCAAAGGGACACGCGCTCAGATGTAAATAAGCCCTAAGTGCATGAGAAGCACATGGCTGAACGAGTGAAGGAGACGCACACACTGAATGAAGTGCAGTTCACTCTCTGACAGCAGAGGGCGCTGATGGGACTGCAGAATGCAGCGGTTACCCCGGAAACCCCGCAAACAAAGCAATTGCTAGTGAAGTTTTTCAAATGCTCCAAACAGCCATTCATTTTTAGTAATTTTAATGTTGTTCATCACAGCACCAAATACTTAATACTTAAAGACTTAACAGGCTATTTATTTTCAAACTTAAATATTTTTATATTTTAAATTTGGACTACAGCATGCCCTAATGATTAGACATTTTCTGATTATGTGTTATTGTTCAGTAAAACTTTGAGACATAAGGCTTCATTAGTTAATTCATTATTACCATACAGTTGTATTTCTTAACTAACTTTAAAAAAAAAAAACTTTCTGTAACAAATGTAGCTATTGCTCAATCTTAGTTAATGTTACCTGTTGTTCTTTATAGCCTAATTCTTTTGCACTTAAAATGTAACTTTTATATATTTTTGGTGCATTGTATTATTGTATTTAAACATTCAGAGTTGTTATTACAATGTTATTACAAAAATAGTTCTTAAACCTGTTATACTATTACAACACTTTTTTTGCAACTTATTTCAATATCGTGATGATACCGTATACCGTGATAAAAGCTTCAGCAATTAATCGCAACATGAAAAATTGATACCGGCACATGCCTAACTATGTCATAGTCAAAAAATGGATTGAATTAAGGCACTACATACTCTTTTCGTAGATGAACCTGATGCACCCCAACTATATCCTGATTAACACTAGTATATTTATACCTATCTTACATTTATCTACCACTTTTTGAACATGGACTTAAAAAATAAGTTTACTGTCAAGCCATATTCCTAAATATCTTATAACCTTCTGTTGCTTGAGTGACTGTCCATACAGTTTGATATCTAGCCTAGGATTTACCTGTTTTTTAGTAAAACATATTTATTGAGTTTTTTCCACAGATAAACGAAAGACCACTTTCCGACCTGATCTATTGCTTTCTGCATTGGCGTCTCCAGTACACCAATGTTACGCCCCCTCACCCACAATGCCCCCTCATCTGCATATAATGCTTTGCTTATTCTCTGTTCAACTCCAGAAAAAAAACATCATCAATCATATTAAATAATATTGGGCTACATACACTCCCCTTTGGAGTACCATTTTCTTTTGAATAGATGTTTGAGGATTCCACTCCTATCCTAACCTCAATAGTCCTTTCTCTTAAAGGGTTACTTCAGCGATTAGCATTAAGCTTTGTATCAGTAGAAACCCGGGAGTATATTCGAATGATATTCATCCCCATGAGACAAAAATTTCCGTCTTTTCTCAGTCTAGAAGGCACCAAATTCAAAAATAATTTCACATTTCTACTACATTAATGACCCAGTTTAAATACAGATTCATCTTCCCAGCGCTGAAGTACCCCTTTGAAGTAGGAGTGTCACACACAGTTTATGTCAATCTCATGTCAATCTTGAGTACCTATAGAGTAGTACTGCATCATTAATTTCTCTGAAAAGTCTTTAGTTTTATCATATTTATAAAAAAAAGACACGCTGTACAGAGTCTTTCCGAATAAAACCGAGTGGCTGGAGGCGTATCGTGTGGGCGGAGCTTAAGAGTCACGAGCGTGCGCAGCTATTGCGTTTAGCATCTGAAAGCTGTGACATTCTTAGAAAACATGGAAAAAACGTTGTCCTAAATAAATGATGGCTATCAATCAGATTCAGCCATACATATATGATACAGAATCAGATTCATACATACAGGCGTGGTCAAAATTGTTGGCACCCCTGATAAATATGATCAAATATGGCTGTAAGAAATAAATCTGCATTGTTTATCCTTTGATCTTTTATTTAAAAAAATCACAAAAATCTAACATGTCATTGAAGGTAAAGAATTGAAAATGGGGGATAAATCACTTTATGATTTTCTCCAATTGTTGGTCACAATTGTTGGCACCCCTAAAAAATATTATGAGTAAAATATCTCTGAAGTATATTTCCATTAATATTTACATTTTTTAGCACACCAGGGTGACTATGAACATGAAATTGTCCAGCTATGACGTCTTATTTCACAGAAGTATAAATATAAGGAAGCACAAATGCCAAATTCCCTTAATCATTCACAATAAGTAAAACCAAAGAATATAGTTCTGATGTGCAGCGAAAGATTGTTGAGCTTGACAAAATAGAAAGTGGCTGTAGTGAAATAGCTAAAGCATTGAAAATCCCCATTTCCACCCTCAGGGCAATAATTGAGAAAATCCAATCAGCTAAAGATGTTATGAATCTGACTGGAAGAGGACGTGTGTCTATTTCGTCTTAATGCATGGTGAGGAGGAGAGTTTGAGTGGACAAAGACTCTCCAAGGATCACAGCTGGAGTATCACAGAGACTCAACATTAGATGAGTCTTGGGCTCAGAAAGCCTAAAAAAAAATTAAAAAATAAAACAAACCCCTATGTCACCATATGTTGTTTGGGAGGGATTCTAGAAAAATCCTCCTCGCTAATCCAGAAACAAACTCCAGAATATTCAGTGGTCAGACACAACTGGAACTTCAGACGGGACCTGGTTCTGTGGTCAGATGAACTATAAAAAGAGCTTTTTGGCAGCAAATCTACCAGAAGGGTTTTGTGCAAACAGGGATGAAAAGTACCCCATGCCCATGGCTAAAAATACAGCTGGAACTTTAATGTTGAGGGCCTATTTTTTTGCTGGAGGTCCTAGACATCTTGTTCAGACACATGGTATAATGGATTCTAGCAAATACCAACAGATAAAAAATCAAAACCTGATGGCCTCTGCTAGAAATCTTATAATGGACCATGGTTGGCTCTTCCATCAGGACAAAGATCCAAAACAAACACCAAAACCAACACACAAATGTGTCACTGAGCACAAAAGGAAGCTTCTGCCATTCCCATCCCAGTCCCCTGACCTGAACCCTAGAGAATGAGAGGCTGGACTGAAGAGAAGAAGCGCCAACATGGATCTGGGAATCTGAAGGATCTGGAGAGATTCTGAATGGAGGAATGGTGTCTAATCTCTTGTCAGGTTTCTCCAAACTCATCAGGCATTATAGAAGAAGACTCAGAGCTGTTATCTTGGCAAAAAGAGGTTGCAAAAAGTATTTAATAAAAGGGTGCCAACAATTGTGGCCAGCGTGTTTTGGAGAAAAGCATTTATTAAATAATGTGATTTACCCCCCATTTTCAATTATTTTACTTCAATAAAAGGTTAGATTTTTTTAAATATAAGATCAAAAGAAGAAACACTCTACATTTATTTTTTTACAGCCATATTTGATCATATTTACCAGGGGTGCCAACAATTTTGACCACGACTGTATATGATATAGAATCAGATTCAGAGGCTGAAATTGAAGAGGAGCTACAGCGACTACAGCAGGACGTCTCTATGTGGTGACGTTATGTGCTGTAACGGTATATATTTGCTAGCGGCTTGTGTAAATGACTAATTTCTACTTTCATTATGTCGTCGTCATTTTTTTGTAATCATGTTTTTTACTTGATGTGCACTTACACGCCGATAGCCAATAACACAATGCATGAACCTTTAACATTTAAAAAAAAAAGCCATGACACCTTTAATTCTACTGATATCTCCTCTCTATCCCTAGGTACAACCCCAAATCAGAAAAAGTTGGGACAGTATGGAAAACGCAAAAAAAAAAAAAAAAAAGTGATTTCTAAATTTACTTTGACTTGTATTTAATTGCAGACAATATGAACAAAAACTATTTCATGTTTTGTCTGGTCAACTTCATGTCATTTGTAAATATGCATCCTTTCCTCTCATTCAGACCTGCAACACATTTAAAAAAAAGTTGGGACAGTAAAGTATTTACCACTTTGTAATGTTGCCATTCCTTTTCACAACACTTAAAAGATGTTTAGGGACTAAAGACACAATGTGATGAAGGGTTTCAGGTGTAATTTTGTCCCATTTTTCCTGGAAACAAGTCTTAAGGAGGGCAACAGTACGGGGTCTTCGTTGTTGCATTTTGTGCTTCAAAATGCAACACACATTCTCTATTGGAGACAGGTCGGGACTGCAGGCAGGCCAGTCAAGTACCCGTACCCTCTTCCTCCGCAGCCAGGACTTTGTAATGTGTGCAGGATGTGGTTTTGCATTGTCTTGTTGAAATATGCATGGACGTCCCTGGAAAAGATGTCTTCTTGAAGGCAGCATATTATGCTCCAAAATCTCTATGTACTTTTCAGCATTAATGGTGCCTTCACAGAAGTGCAAGTTACCTTTGCCAAGGGCACTGACACAACCCCATACCATGGCAGACCCTGGCTTTTGGACTTGTTGCTTGTGGTTGACTTGTGGTCCGGAGCACACGGCGTCAATTCCTCCCAAAAAATACCTGAAATACTGATTCATCTGACCACAGTACACATTTCCACTGTGTGATGGTCCATCCCAGATGCCTCCGAGCCCAGAGAAGTCAACAGTTCTTCTGGACACTGTTAACATAGGGCTTCCTTTTGGCACAGTACAGTTTTAACTGGCATTTGTGGATGTAACTACGTATTGTGGTACTTGACAAAGGTTTGCCAAAGTAGTCCTGAGCCCATGTGGTGATATCGCTTATAGATGAATGGCGATTCATGATGTAGGGCCGCCTGAGGGATCGGAGATCACGGTTGTTCAGCTTAGGCTTGCGCCCTTGTCCTTTACGCACTGAAATTCCTCCAGATTCCTTGAATCTTTTAATTATGTTATGCACTGTTGAATGTGAAATATCCAAATCTCTTCCTATCTTTCTTTGAGGAACATTGTTTTTAAACATTTCAATAATTTTCTCACGTATTTGTTGGCAAGCTGGCGATCCTCTGCCCATCTTTGCTCCTAAAGGATTAGACCTTTCTTGGATGCTGCTTTTGTACCAAATCATAATTACAATCACCTGTTGACATCACTTGTTTCAAATCACATCATTATTTAACCATTTTACCTCATTACTAGCCCTAAATTGCTCCTGTCCCAACTTTTTTTTTTAAATGTGTTGCAGGTCTGAATGAGAGGAAAGGATGCATATTTACAAATGACATGAAGTTGACCAGACAAAACATGAAATATTTTGTGTTCATATTGTCTGCAATGAAATACAAGTCAAAGTAAATTTAGAGATTACTACTTTCTTTTTTTATTTGTGTTTTCCATACCGTCCCAACTTTTTCTGATTTGGGATTGTACTTTTCTGCCGCTTTTCTGATTATCTTGATTCTCTCTGTTCTACTGCTTGTTTGTGCTGAGCAGTTGATGACTTCTACTATGAATATCACAACTGATATATTACAACTTCTTTTTTTCCACAATTAACGTGTCGTTAGTTATTTTGCAGAGATGGAAACTCAAGTCTACAACTTGGACTCGAGAATAAATTACTTGCGACTTGACTTGGACTCGCAAACAATGACCTGATACTTGACTTGACTCGAGACATGACTTGGACTGGTCATGGACTTGAAGTCTTTTGGCACGGCATTCCGATTGTGTTCTCTATTTACTACCCCACATGACAGCACAAAACACCACCTTTTACTGTTTATTCATTCCCAAATATGTGCTGCAGCAGCGAATATCATAAAACATTTCTAAACACACCAAGCCCGCGAGCCTGTGACGCGTCTGAAGGCACGCAAATTCATCACCCATTAGAAAACTGCTGTTAAATAAATTAGCAACAAATCGTAACAATATAGTCAAGGCTTACCTTACTAAACTTTGTCATTTAATTTGAAAAGCAATCAATTGATCCGAAGGGAAGCTGAGGTGTTGCACAGCAGCAGAGGCTTGCATGTGGTCCATTTCCAAGAAGTACAATTGTTCTTATTTCCACTCATTTCCACAAACGAGACACGCAGATGGAAATGTTCTTCTTTGTGTCGTTTACTGTAACGCTTGTCTATACACAGGTTTTGTTACCGCCGGCGCTCACTGGAAGACTACATTATCCAGCATTACTTGAGCAAATCCACAGCAAACTACGGCAACTCAAATAGCTCAAAACACACAGGACTTCCATAATCTCAGTAAACACTTCTGATATTCAGTGTTGGGAGTAATGCGTTACAAAAGTAATGTATTGCAGTAACATATTACTTTTTGCTGTTACGCAGTAGTGTAAGGCATTACTAATCAATTTTCAGTAATATTTTACTCTGTACATTTTCAATAATGTTTGCGTTACAACGCACTTTTAGCCCAAAATGCAATTGTAAAAAAAAAAAAAAAAAAACTGTGATACATTAACGAATGAAAAACGCAAATAAGTTATTAGAAATTTTTGCTCAGTCAGTAGCTGTGTGTGGTGTCCAGGTTAGTAAATAAAAGACTAAATGAAAGCTTCTAATATATTTGTATAGCGATTTATTTCATTCATCTCCCTCGTGCTGGTGTATCTTTGTGTGACATAGTCCAGTGAAGGCGTGGTTAGGGCGGGTTTTATAGGAGTGTCGCAAGGCATGATTTCATCCTCTGTGCTTGCGCTGGCCAGTGGAAAAGCGGCTAAAAGTCTTAAAGGCTCTGTCGTTTCAAAAGCGGCTAAAAGTCTTAAAAGTCGCTTAAAAGTCGCTTTTCCACTGGCCAGCGCAAGCACAGAGGATGAAATCATGCCTTGCGACACTCCTATAAAACCCGCCCTAACCACGCCTTCACTGGACTATGTCACACAAAGATACACCAGCACGAGAGAGAAGCATTCGAGCAACAGGAAAGGCAACGACTGTGTGAGTACTGTATCATTGTTCTCCTTGTTTTTGTAACTCAGCTGTTATTTAGTACGTTTGTCTGCATAGTGTAGTGTGTTGTGTTGTGAAGTAGCGTTTGTTCACGGTTTGACCACGTGGCCTCGCGCGAGTTAACAGTATCGACGAGGCGTGGCCTAAGCCAGCGTTGTATATAAGCATTGCATTGTTTACATGTAGTTAGAGAGAAGCATTCGAGCAACAGGAAAGGCAACGACTGTGTGAGTACTGTATCATTGTTCTCCTTGTTTTTGTAACTCAGCTGTTATTTAGTACGTTTGTCTGCATAGTGTAGTGTGTTGTGTTGTGAAGTAGCGTTTGTTCACGGTTTGACCACGTGGCCTCGCGTGAGTTAACAGTATCGACGAGGCGTAGCCAGCTGAATTCAATAAGGAGTGTGTATAAATAGAGCGGGACTCCGCGGCAGCGGCAGCCCTCGTGTGGAGCCCTCATTGTGTGAAGACCAAAGAGTGTAAAGACCAGCGACTCTACTCTGCGCGACTCCACTCGAGCAAGGACACCGACAAGGCACTTGAGTATATCTTTCTTTTACTTTGGTATTTTGCTTGTTTTCGTTTGTTTATTCTTTAATCCCTTTTCACTATGTGCTTTCAAATCTCCACTATTACCACTACCACCCGTAAACCACGCTCTGTGTATTCACGATGCCGTAATCCTAATAATCTGCTTAGGGTACCGATTTCCTCTACCACATTACTGTCCATTCCAATTGGTCTCTGGAATTGCCAGTCGGCTGTAAACAAAGCAGACTTTATTTCAGCTATCTCCACTCATTCTAATCTCAGTCTCATGGCCCTAACTGAGACCTGGATCAAACCAGAAGACACGGCCACTCCTGCGGCCCTCTCAACTAATTTCTCCTTTTCGCACTCACCTCGTCCAATTGGGAGAGGTGGAGGTACTGGTTTGCTCATCACAAAGGATTGGAAATTTGAGCCCATACCATCTCTCTCTGGCAACAGCTCATTTGAATCACACTCAATCACTATCACTCACCCTGCTAAAATCCATGTTGTAGTTGTTTATCGCCCCAGGTCAACTGGGCAACTTCTTGGAGGAGTTGGATATGTTACTCCAACTTTCCTGAAGATGGCACTCCTCTGGTGCTGCTTGGTGACTTCAACATCCACCTTGATAAACCCCAGGCTGCAGACTTCACCTCTCTACTCACCTCCTTTAACCTTAAGCGAGTATCTACCACGGCTACTCACAAATCAGGTAATCATTTGGACCTTATCTACACACGCTACTGCTCTACAGACAACAACACTTTAGTGACTCCATTGCACACCTCCGACCACTTCCTCGTCACTCTTAACCTCATACTCACTCCTGATACAACTCATACTAATCCACAGATCACCTTTCGGCGTAATCTACGCTCTCTCTCTCCCTCTCGTCTATCCACTATGGTTTCATCCTCACTTCCTCCACCTGCTCAGTTCTCAGCTCTGGACACTAACAGTGCTACTGACACTCTTTGCTCCACTCTAACATCTTGTTTAGACAGCTTTTGCCCCTTTCATCTAGACCAGCCGCACCACACCCTCTGCCCCCTGGCTGTCTGATGTTCTCCGCGAACATCGCTCTGGCCTCAGGGTGGCAGAGAGAAAGTGGCGCAAATCTAAGAACTCTACTGATCTTACCTTGTATCAGTCTCTTCTTGTTTCCTTCTCTGCACATGTCTCCACTGCAAAAACTACATACTATCACAACAAAATCAACAACTGCTCTGACTCTCGTGCACTTTTCAGAACATTCTCCTCTCTTCTTTGCCCTCCTCCCCCCCTCCGTCATCAACTCTTACAGCTGACGACTTTGCATCTTTCTTCACAAACAAAACCTCCTCCATTAGCAGCCAATTCTCTGCACCACAAACTGACATACACATCTCATCAACCGTCACACACACGCTATCCTCTTTCTCTCTGCTCTCTGAAACAGAAGTCTCCAAACTCATCCTTTCCAAACATCCCACTACTTGTCCGCTTGATCCTATCCCCACTCACCTGCTTCAGGCCATTACTCAATTACTCCTGCACTCACCCACATCGTCAACACCTCTCTTCACACCGGGACTTTCCCACAGCATTCAAGCAGGCTCGGGTAACCCCACTGCTTAAGAAACCCTCTCTGAACCCAGCACTTTTAGAAAACTACAGACCGGTGTCCCTTCTGCCTTTTATTGCTAAGACACTTGAGAGAGTAGTGTTCAACCAACTCTCTATGTTTCTTGCACAGAACAACCTCCTGGACAACAACCAATCTGGATTCAAAAGCGGCCACTCAACTGAGACTGCCCTGCTCTCGGTTACTGAAGCACTGAGACAGGCAAAAGCAGTTTTCAAATCCTCAGTACTTATCCTGCTGGATCTGTCTGCTGCTTTTGACACAGTTAACCACCAAATCCTCCTGTCAACACTCATGAAGATGGGCATCACAGGAACTGCTCTCCAGTGGTTCAAGTCTTACCTCTCAGGTAGGTCCTTCAGGGTGTCATGGAGAGGTGAAGTGTCTAAGTCACATCATATTGCTACTGGAGTTCCTCAGGGCTCAGTGCTTGGACCACTTCTCTTCTCCATCTACATGTCATCTCTAGGATCTGTCATCAAGAAACATGGCTTTTCCTATCACTGCTATGCTGATGACACTCAACTCTACTTCTCATTTCAACCAGATGATCCCACAGTTGGGGTTCGGATCGCTACCTGCCTGACAGCGGCGAGAGTGGTCTTCAACGAGCCGAAGAGAGCTCATGTCACACCTCTCTTCATCAGTCTTCACTGGCTGCCGATAGCTGCGCGAATCAAATTCAAGGCTCTGGTGCTCGCCTACAAAGCAACCGCAGGCTCTGCACCAGTATACCTAAACTCACTTGCTCAGACTTACACACCCTCCAGAAGCTTGCGTTCTGCAAGTGAACGACGCCTAGTGGTGCCATCTCAAAGAGGCATGAAATCCCTCACTAGGACCTTTTCCTGGACCGTTCCCACCTGGTGGAATGACCTGCCTGTCTCAGTTCGAGCAGCCGAGTCTGTAGCCATTTTCAAAAAACATCTCAAGACACTTCTTTTCCAGCAGCACTTGACCAATAAAGAATAGCACTTATCACTCTATTCGTTACTGTTTGTTATTTAAAAAAAAAAAAACTGTCCTGTGTTTTGTGTTTCGTGAGACTTGTTACAGCGCTTGCATATTGTTGCCCTTGACTAGTGTTGGTTGCTTCTATTACTCTCATTTGTAAGTCGCTTTGGATAAAAGCGTCTGCTAAATGACTAAATGTAATGTAAATGTCAAAGAATAGCACCACGGCGAGCAAGTTGAGAATAAACACCTCCCCAAATGGACGAGGCATGCGCGCAGTCAGGCTTAATGGGTGAAGATTGTAGATGAAGACTGTACATTCTGTGTACATTATGTGTACGAGACTGTACGAGATGGACGTATGTGCATTACTTTGAGTTTGTCAGAGATAAGGACAAGAAGAACGGTATAGTCAAATGCAAATGCAGTCAAATGCAACCTTTGTCTAAAACCGAAAGAACTATCAATGTTGCGAAATAGCACTAGCAAACATCTTTTGCACTTTGTGCATGACGGTTTTATGTTGTGAAGCTCTTGAATTCAAAGAGAATAAAATAATGACAACAATAAAACAAAAACAAATATGCATCTTGTCATGACATTAGAGTTTACACAGTTCTGTTGTGTCTATGAACAGACCCAAGCTATTCCCAGATATTGCCAGATAATCACTTTACCTCTACTGTAGCAATTGTGGCCGCAACAGACACAAATGAATCTTACAGATGATTCATTCAAACATCAGTCCACACAAAATTAACTCAACATTCCAGGACCATTTCTGGCCTGGGCCCCCTCTCTCCACAACAAGCGGACAAAGATTTACGACACCTGTGGTACCAAGCCCAGGAAGTAAGGGACTTCTCATTGGTCCACAGGCAGTTACTTCCCTTTCCCCCATCGACAAATTAACTTCAGATTCAGATTTACTTTATTTGGCACACAACCAGATACACAAGTGCAACAGTAGGTGCAATGCTTTCTTAGGTGCTATTCCAAGCAACATAGTAACATGACACAAGACATATGACAACAAAAAACACAACTGTATACACAAGTGCAACAGTAGGTATTCTTACTCCGTTCCAACAGCAAAGTGACAAGACATGGGACATACGATGACCAAGACAACATAATCAGCTAAGGGGTTCACACCAAGGCAGCCTTCAATTGCGGCGCCATCTTTGAACCAGAATATAGAAAGCAGATTCACAAGCATACATATGCAACAAAACATAACATAGCATGAAACAGTACACGTGGTCACGTGCTGGGATTTTGTGTGGGAGTATGAAGGCAAGGGGAGAGAAGAGAGAGAGATTGTGAGAGGCAGACGGATGGAGGGGGGCTGGGATGGGGAGGGTTATGTATGGTGTGAAGAGTCAGTGATGTGTGGTGTGAGTGTGAGAATGTCAGCCAAAACTTCAGATGTTTTCAGAGTTCAGTTCAATGGCTTGTCCTTGAAGAGAGATAAGGCAGTGCACAGGAGTGATAGCAAGAAACCGTCTGACAGGCTGACCTCCCAACCGAGAGAGCTAGAAGGGGAGAAGTTACTTTTAATTTGCATTAATCCATTTTTCTGATCTTCGGTAATTTGTCCGGATCATAATTAATCAAACCATTCTGATCCTCAGCGTTCTTGGCGAACCGGTTCATGCAGTGACTTAGACATTTCATCCAGCTTCGCAGTCAGACCGGTCAGAGTCCGTAAAGTTCACCAGCCTGACCCCCGATGGAGCCCACTCTTGCCTGCGCATCCGCAGTCCTGACTGAGATGTTACGGTTCAGTTCATCAATCATTATCACTCTCTGATCTAATACCTTCAGTCGGTCACACACATCCCCGAAGTGCCCGTTAATTTCCGCAGACAGCGGCTGGGTGAATTTACTGGCAGCTGTCTTACCAATCTTCCGATAGGTCAGGGCAATCCCAAGGCCGAGGAATAGGGACCCCACTATCACAATTCCAATTATGAATAAATCTTCGTCCTCCACGGACAGAGCTTCTAGACACACGGTTTGCCAGGTGTTCCAGGCGTCCATCGTGTAGCCCGCAGCGAAGGTCCCGTCCGGGCAGGTGGGTTCTCCCGGAGCACCCTTTCTTAGTGAAAAAATCTTGTCAATCGCGCTGAGGGACCAGTTAATCAATTCCATTTCAGTATTCTCAGGAGCCCAGCCAAGCAGGAGTTTGGAAAAAAAAGACCAAAGGACAAAGCGCAAGAGCAAGAGCGGGAGCAGAGAGAAAACACGTCTGCCCTCTATGAGTACAGGAAGTTCAACTTCTAATGCCCGTTTCTGTGGCAACCAGAAATTCCTTCAGACCAGCACTGGGGAGAAAAGAAAGGAAGCGCACAGAAACCTCGATACGTATAAACTGCATCAAATCACTAAACCAGTGATTGTCGAACGGACAGCAACTCAGCCATCTGTCGAATGCCCAAAGACACTTTACACCCACACACACACGACCCATGTGGTGACCTCTGAATCATCCCCACAGTCCCAAGACATGCGGTATTCTGTCCTCTGCATGCGTGTGCGTTGAGCATGCATATACAGATAGCTAAACATTTTCAAGTGGTGTCCAATATGCTTTAATGACCACACGAACGAAGGAGTAAATTTTCCTCTTTACTTTCTTCAGTGGAATCATGTTGTTTCTCATCTTGTTACATTGTTTTTTGTGAAACCAAAAAAAAGAAAATACAAATTGGCTTACTTAAATATAAATAAACAACACAATGACTCATTAATACAATGTTTACATTCACATCTGTAAATTACAGTAGTTACCACATGATCACATGGCGAACACACATGGCACTGATAACATGCTTTCAATATAAACATCTCAACAATATAAAGACACAAAGTGTATATAATAACAATAATAAGTTATAAACTTACAAGCAAAGCTTCTCCAGGGCGTTAAACAACAACGGGAACAGATGCAAATGCATGCGATCTCTCTGCTGCACAGAACAGCAAAAATGGCTGCGTGATTGTCACTAAGCATAACAAATAAAGTTTTTCGGGCAGTGGTTTAAATAAACCTGTGTCAAACAGCGCCATCTAGTGGAGAGGAATGATTACTGTTAGACATGACATGATATGCGGACTGTCTCTTGGCACCCACATGGACACATATATGGATCAATTGGACAACTGCCGACTCATATATATTAAAAATATATATTTTGTTGATTTAGTGTCTTTGTACGATGTATTAAAATATCTAGGGTGTTTACTTGTAAATCAAAACTCTATATTTCTAGTAACTGTGGAATTCTTGTATCTCTGTACTCTCAACCCTTAATATTATAGTTTTTGGTACCGCCCCAATCAGAAAAACTCAATAGTACCGAATCTTGTAAAATAATTTACAGAAAAGGCATTATTATAAGAATACCAGCTTTGTAAGGATAAACTGCCCCCTCTGTACATCAGCCAGGAGACGTAACCGAACTGAACAAATAACTTTTGCGCGCCAAAAGACTGACAGACACGATTGGGTCAACCCGAAAGTGGGCGGCGCTCTATTTTATCTATAAGAGCAGAGACCCTTTCTGCAACAGCCTGCTGTTCTTTTGTTCGCACTTCCTGCTGTTCTTGCATTGTGTATTCCACCTCGAAGAAGGAGTTGGAGAACTCCAAAGGTGGCAGACCAGAGAAAATGGGTTGAATTTCATTCAAGCCATCTAGAACTCTCACTTTCCTTTCTTTTACTTAAGTTTATTTTCTTTTCGCGAGTCTCGTGTTCTAAGTTAAGTTTCGGCCGCAAAGCTTCTCTCAACGAATCTCCAGCGAGCGCGCTTCAACTTCAAACAGCCGAGGCCCCCTCATCCAGCAGCCAACACGCCACGTGGTTGGCTTCCCAAGACGCCCATCAAAGACACGACAAGACCTTCCGCAAATCACAAAGAACCAGGAAACCCCTCTCCAACCAGGACCGAAGGGGAATCCCCGTTCAATGATGACACGCGCGACAAACGCAAGTAACCTCCAGATTCTAAACTGAACTGGTGCATTGATATCAAATTGAATAACCCCGCCTAAGCAACGTTAGGAGGGTTTAAGTCAAAACCGGTGGTTCATTCAGGTCATGTGTTATAAATGCAGATACTGCTAGAAAACTTGGGGCATCTCTCTCTCTCTCTCTCTCTCTCTCTCTCTCTTAAAACTCACTCTTTCCTTACTTTCCTCCTTTCAGCAATGCGTGTGAATGTGTGTATGTTTGTTTTTGTTAGATTCTAGTTTTACGTGTTAGAGTAATCAATAAAGCTGTGTTTATAAATTAAAGATAAGTGTTCTTGTGTTATGTGCTTACAAATTTTAATGTCTTGAACTGCCGAACTAAGTTACCTGGCTATTAAATAGTGTTTCACTATTCTGTGGATATTAATATCCGCTGCAGAGTTGACAGTTACGGCCCGTTCAAATGAACGCTAGACGAGTCATTTGCTCGGTCGTAAGATAGACTCTTGCAAAATTCCCTATGAATTAATTAATTCACTACTTTGAGCTAAATAGACCTGTTCCCTTATACCGAGTCCCCTTGTTACATATCATATACTACACTACCATACTCATAACAGACTTGGATTGTTTGTGATTCTGTCTGTCGTCCTTTCTTGCATTGTCTTGAGCCTTCACTTTGCCAATTATATGCTATATTGTTAGTAGCCTGGATAGCCCACAGTCATTATGCTCCATCATATCGCCTCTACTGATGTAAAGTGCTCTGTCATTTTAGCAGAGGTGGGACAAAGTCATTGTTATGCAAGTCACAAGTAAGTCTCAAGTCTTTACCCTCAAGTCCCGAGTCAAGTCGAGTCAAAGATGAGGCAAGTCCCGAGTCGAGTCAAAAGTCAAAGCCAACAAGTCTCAAGTCGAGTCCAAAGTCCTACCATTTTAGTTTCGAGTCATTTCAAGTCCTCTTACCACAGAAATAAAATTTATACAAATCATGTATATCTGTAAGATTTGTATTTATTTAAACCCCTTTTTATACAATGACATTAATCAAATACAGTAAAAAACAGGAAAATTAAGTGTAGGCCTATAGTAGGCTGTGTTATGTATCCTGATTGACTTTATGATTAGTTAAATATGTTTTGCACATGCATTGCCAATTAGTTAACCATTTCAGACAGTACAGGACAGCCTCTGTCTCGTTCACTTCACGTCTGTGGGCGTTACGCACAGCTCAGTGTGGCCCAGGCACGGCGCCAGGATTCCAGTTTTGGATGGGCCAGACCAAATGTGGGTGGGCCTTAAATTAAAAATGTTATTTAAAAAAAAAATATATATATCAAAACACTTTTTAACCTAATAAAAAAATATTGACTAATACCTATCCGTGATTGCTCTCCATGGTTCTGACTACAGAAGAGTGCTTTGGAATCTCCATTACGCATGAAACGCATCATACCTGGGCTGCGTTTCCGATAACATTGTCTCTTGGCGCGCTATGGGTAAGACTCTTAGGGTATAACTTAAGTACAGGTATACTACCACTAAAGGTATATCATTGCTAGGCGTCTTCATGGCGGTCATCCACTCGCGAGGCATAGGCGCTGAAAGGCGGAGGCGCTGGCGCTGTTTTTGGTAAAACATGATTTTGACGACTTCATTAAGTTTTGTTTTATAGAAAACTATTTTTAAAAGATATTCGTTTTGTATAAATTGTATCCTCATTTTGATCAATGTTTTATCAATCAATTGCCTGTATTTAATAAATAAGAAGCAAATATATAGCAGACAATGTAATAACCTTAGTGTAATTGACAGAATTACTAAATAATATTTTGCTACCTAAAAGTTAAAGATTTTTTGTGTCACGCATGCATGCATGTCTATTTCCCTCGTATTAAATATAAAATATGTGGACTGGTATTTTTCCAGTGTCTGGACTCCTTTGGAGTATAAACAGACGTTTCGATATATTGGTATTAAATGCATTTTCTGAGAATTTATATTTCAAGTTTTTACTGCAAATGTCGAAATGCGCGCTCTTTGGTCCATCTTGCTTGAGCTGTATGCGATATAATTTTATGACACAAAATTTTAAAATGTAGGCTTAAATCAAACATTTTAATTCAGATTCTGTATGTAATATATATATATATATATATATATATATATATATATATATATATATATATATATATATATATATATATAAACGGAAAACGAAAACAAAAAACAGCTGGCTGACCCCCGTTCCAACGTCTATGCACTCATGTACCTCATATAATCCGGGTTCAAAAATCCCTATTTATTAGCATGAACCAGCAAGGGAGACGTGCGTTTACTGTCTCGTTGATACAGTAAATATGCAGCAGCTAGTAAGTTGCGGTACATCCGATAAGGTGCTTAGCATTCGTTCAAAACTTACCTTTCTTTGTGCAAATTCAGGTATCGAACAAAGTTGGACGTTGTGGCAGCTCCGTCTGTAATCTTCGACCCGCATGTTTTGCAAATTACAACTCGTTTTTCTCGACTACCTCGTAATTTGTATAGCCAAACGAAACAATCTTTGGTATAATTTTGCCAACTGGCGCGTTGCTGCTTGTTGAGCTTACAGTGATTGGATGTCGTGCAGGCAGCGCGCATGCTCTCTGCATGCATAAGTGGTGCACAATTTTTTCACAGATGCAGATAAACTGAGAGCAGCGCGGCCATGTCATCAAATTCATGACTCGAGTCTGACTCGAGTCCAAGTCACATGACTCGAGTCCACACCTCTGCATTTTAGAATGTTAAGTTCTACTTTTGTGGTTATTTTGGTCAACTCAAAAGTAATACAGGAGTAATGTAACATTACAATTCTGAGAAAGTAATATTGTAAGGTAAAGAATTACTTTTAAATAACAGTAACAAGTAATCTATACCGAAGTAGCTACAGTTTGGAAGTAACTTGCACAACACTGCTGATATCACTCCCATGACTTTCCCTTTTTCTTCCCATATCTGTGGCTTAATATCCTTCCCAAGCAGTGTTCCCTTTCAAAAGCTTCACTCATTGCTGCATGAAGTATGCATATGGGAACATCTTTATCCTGACCGGCTGTGTTTAACACGTCAATGAAATTATAGCCTCGGTCGGTGACGTCCTCAGCGCACCTGCAGCACGAGGCTACAAATAGATGAGCCCCAGCTGTAGCCTTTTTGTTTTCAGACCAAAACTGTGTGGTGTGCAAACAACCTCTCTGAAAAATCTCTCTCTAAACTTTTCAGACTTGACTTGAGGTCTTTGTTAGGAGTTGTTTTTCATCTGGCAATGTGCAGATTTCTCTCTTTCTCATCTCTGTTAGAAAAACATCAGTTAAAAGAGTTAAAAGAAATCTATCAGTTGAAAATGAGTCAGCAGGGTAAATGCTGTGTCTCTCCATGTTCTCTACCAAATAACAGAACTGGATACACACAATTACTGCTGTGTGTGTTTGGGCAAGAGCATGCGGTCAATGCATTGAGTCAGACGAGTACGAGCAGTGTAACAGCTTCATTTTTTCCCCATATTATATTTAACTGTTTTGGGTAGATTTTTAATAGTTTTTCTTGTTGAAGAAGACTTGTTAAAAAAAATCATAAAATAAATAAGTAAATCTCTAAAATGTTGACTTCTGAATTAACTTCTTAAATTAACTGAAATATTAGAAATATAAATGCACACCCAAGGATTTTGCTTTTACTACAGTTACCACACCTCAAAACATTGATCAGATGATTATTTCAACACATTTGTCAGGTTATGCTCTTACAACACTCTTGCTTGCGGTTGTCGAACTATTTGATTTCATGATTGGTTGACTGCCAAATTAAAATACTAAACAGAATGATAAAATTAAAGGCAATTTCAAATAAGCATCTCTTGATCTCTTGACCATTAAACTTGATTTCGTTTTTGTTTGTGTTCATTTCTGGGGGGTTTGCGTTCCTTGAACTGGTTCTTGAACTGAACACACTCCACCCTGATGTGAACTAATCAATATTACCATACTTCCCAGCTGATGGATCACCGTGTAAGGCAATTGTTTTGTATTAACTTTTTTTTTTTAAATGTTATGTTCAGATATGCAAATTGTGCATTAAATATGCATGAATCTTTATAACATTCCAGCACAAAATCTGAACATTCAATAAAGCCAGGTTTAATATTGTGTATGGTCACATGGACAACAATACTCCGATATTAACCTGATTAAGACATACACTGATTAAGAAACTACAGCGATTTGTAATTACCTTTAAATCTAGCTAAATATACTCAAAGTAAACGCAAACAAGTCCAAGTCAAGGACAAGTCCCCCACCAATTATTAGAAATGGCTGAATTGTTCCCCCCAATATTTGAAATTCTTGCCCTGCTCTCCTGCACTAAATTATAAAGCACTCTGTATGTTGTTGTAAGGATGACAAAATGGTTTAAAAGTTACATCGTAGTCTGGTCTGCCTCAGTGGTCTAACGGCGCTCGTCAATGTCAAAATGATTGAGATGGCCAATAAAATCAAAGTAGGCGGGCTTTATGTTCTCTTTTGTCTTATTCACATAAAGATGAGAGTGTCATGAGCGTGATTAACATATTTGAAAAAAAAAATATTTGGGGAAGAAAAAAAAAAAACTATATGAGCGTGGATTAGAACCCGGAACCTTTGACGGTTTACAAAAATGCTGTCACCAGACCACTAGATCATTTAAATAGTAACAGCAGATCTGTGTATTTATTCACTAATGCGAAGAATCTCGGGACTAATAATATATTTGATGCAAATTAATGCAAATATTGTTTGCAAATAGTCCCAAAAGGATTATTTCCCAACTAGAATTAGACCTAGAATTTCGTTCACTGTTCTGAGTCTTTATGATTTATAAAAAAAAGTGTCCCCCCCACCAATGTTCAAACCATGGTTAAAGCCTTGATCTGGGTGCATTACAGACATTTACACACCTTAATCTAAACATTAACATAATATATAGTGTTACAGGACACATATGCACACACGCAGTGGTCAACCATTGACGGAAAACAAGTGAACATGGCTTGGATTCAAGCAACTCTCTCATCTAGTACCTCAGATTTTTTTGCGGTGGCAAAGGAGGCCCTTTGCTGGAGAAATTGAATTTGCATTGGATGTGTAGCATGACAAATTCCTAGACGGAATTTTGTACTGCATGGCATGGAGACATAATGATGTGTGACATTAATCGATCTATGTTCTATAACATGTAAAACAGGGACATGAATGGAATATTCTAAAAGCAACTCATGTAAACACCTCAGTCAGAATATTGTCTTATTCAGAATAAGGTCAATAATTAGATTACTGCTGTTCATGTAAACAGTCATATTCTGTTTTGTTTTGTTGACATATTAGAGTTAAATCTTTTATAGTTTATTTTTAATCTTTATCACTCCATATATCAAAATACAGTCAACATTCAGAAAAAGGGGAAAAAATGTTTTCCATGTTTTTAGGAATAAAATGTTATATAAATAAGGCAAATTATATATGAACAAACCTCTCTGAAAAAACCCAGATGGTCAATCAGACAGAGCTCCAGCATTTCTCTGTGAAGAGAGGAGAACCTTCCAGAAAAACAACCATCTCTGCAGCACTCCACCAATCAGGCCTGTATGGTAGAGTGGCAAGAAGGAAGCCACTCCTCAGTAAAAGCCCACCTAGAGTTTGCCAAAAGTCAACTATTTGGCCTGAATGGCAAGCGTCATGTCTGGAGGAAACCAGGCTCTGCTCATCACCTGGCCAGTACTATCCCTACAGTAAAGCGTGGTGGTGGCAGCATCATGCTGTGGGGATTTTTTTTTTCAGGGTCGAGGGAAAGGTGAATGCAGCAATGTACAGAGACATCCTTGATGAAAACTTGCTTCAGAGCGCTCTGGACATCAGACTGGGGCAAAGGTTCATCTTCCAACAGGACAAAGAACCTAAACACAAAGCCAAGATAACAAAGGAGTGGCTATGGGACAATTCTGTGAATGTCCTTGAGTGGCCCATTTAGACTTGAACCCGATTGAACATCTCTTGAGAGATCTGAAAATGGCTCTGCACTAACACTCCCCATCCAACCTGATGGAGCTTGAGAGGTCTTGCAAAGAAGAATGGGAGAAACTTCCCAAAAATAGGTGTGCAAACTTGTAGCATCATACTCAAAAAGACTTAAGGCTGTAATTATACTTTTTGTGTGTGTGTGTGTGTGTTTTGTATTTTTAATAAATTTGCAAAGATTTCAATTATATGCAATGACATGCATTTAGCTGCTGAAGTGGAGATTGTGAGTTTAAATCTACAGACTCATAGATAAAAATGCAATAAAGTAAACACTTTAAAGTGTATTTTTGATCCAAAATTAACCAGTGCATAAAAAATGGGTTTGTCCGTAGTGTCTTGTCTAAAAGGCAAATGCAGGATATCACTTTAGCGTTTATGTTTGTTTTTTGATGCATAAATATGGCTGTTGTGTGTCTGGTTTCTCTCCAGTGATTCAGTGACTGGTCTGGAGTACAAATGCTGTATGTGTGTTTTAGCTGGTGAGAAACAGATTTCTCCCTGTAGGCGAGGCCATGTGGACAGCCTGTATATCAGCCCTACTGGCTCTTAAACATGATTGATCGCAGTGATCAAGCTGTTACGCTGTTCCTCTGTCCACGTGTGCAGGAGATACACTTGACCTTGAACTAAACCTTACTGGGGGGCTATAAGCATTTTTACTCTGGCTGTTTGCCATTTTGGCAAAAAGGGAATAAACTATGTAAGCCAAAGTTAAAGTTGTTAAAGTTGACACAAAACAAATCTATTTCCTAAATGTATAAGGAAGAACAATTCACCCTTGCACATGTTTTACAATTTTGCAGTGCAGTGCAACCGAAAACATGAATACCACCCCCCGCTGTCACTTTAAGAGCTGCACGGATATACACTGATATACCCAATATACTGTTACACACACGCTCTTACTCGGTGTTTACATTCACTTAAAGGAACACTCCACCGTTTTTAGAAATAGGGCTTATTCAACATCTTTCCTACATTTAGATATGTGGGCATGTTTGTTTTAGTTTGGCAGGGTCGCCGCTAGCTTAGTTTAGCATAATGAATGGAGTCCTATGTTGCCAGCTAGCATCTCCCGAGTAAAAGTGATCAGTTTACCGACTGTGTTTACTAGGATAATACCAAAAACGGCATTGACATATTTTGTGTGTAGACTATTTGAGGATTTAGAAGACCATTTGTATCTGTAGCTCATAGTTAACTTTGCTTATATCTCTTCCGCCCCGCCTCGGAGCACGCACATATGATCTCTTTAGTGGCTTAATGCGCTTTTAATAACATTTTATTATCAAGCACGTCCCACAGTTTAGCAACAGTAGACTTAATTTTACGTAAATCTCTTATTAAATTGTTTTTAAATAATTGTTGGAAGCCAACATCGAAATACAAATAATCGCACAGCCCTAATATATGTGTAAAAACGATTATTTACAGCCCTCATTCTAACCCTTTGTCTAACCCTTTGTCAGAAATTAAGTTTCTAAGTTGCGGCTCCTTTAAAGGCTTGTCAGTAAACAGCCACTGTTATGATTGGCTAACAGTATCAATGGTTTTTGAAAACATTGTCCATATAAAACATTAATTTACAGACAAAGCATTATGAAATCATTTACTTATGGTTTGTGATGCAGCTGCTGTCAGATCAATTCAGTCACTGCTTCATCTGTAAACAAACAAAAGCGAACTCTCCATTAAATGGTGGCTCGTTTACAAAACAAAATGCTCGAATAAACCTATAATTCGATCCAGGAGGGTATTAAAATAAACCATGCACTTGTTTTTGATGCTGGGATCCTTCTGAACAATCCCGTTTTTATTTGTAAGCATTTTTCTACACTTTTTTTATTTATTTGTGTAGGCTATAAATGCAAGACGTCACTTTAGGCTATTCAATTTGTTTCGTTTTGTGAAAAAAAAAAAGGATTTGTAAATGTGCAGATGTGAACATTTTGTTCATGGACGTGTGTTGTTGGAAAGAAAACAATTTGTCATTGCTTGCACAAGAGTGCATATGAGGAAAACATTCGGAACAAATGTTTGAAATACATAGTATGAAAGCTTTACAATAAGGGAAAAGTGCCCATAGTTACCATATTACCATTAATCGTGTTAAAATATAGGCATCATTGTGACACTTTCCGCTACGTTTCTACAGGTTGGAGCTGGAATTCTTGTATGCTGAGATGTAAGTTCGTTTTGGTGCACACAGCATGCATCGCATTATAAAAATAATCTTTTTGACATCTTGGAGTGAAAACATAGACTGAACTTGAGGCCACGGGTGATCTGCCTCCCGCAGCTCACACACATCTTCCTCTGCTTCAGCCATCATCTTCCGACTAAAGGCACGCTAATTATAAGCGGGTGATGCGTAGCCGGCACTCACCAAGCAGCCTCTCCAACTTTTCGCGAGACTTGCGAACAAGTCATTATTTGACAGTAGAACGCCACAGAATGTAACAAAGTAAAAGTACAGTTCTTTCACAAGAAATGTACTCGAGTAAAAGTACCCAACTTTTAATATACTCTAAAAGAACAAGTTACCCCAAAAAAATTACTCAAGTAAATGTAACGAAGTAAATGTAATTCGTTACTACCCACCTCTGCACAGTGTAGATAGCGTCTGTGATTATAATGGCTTCTATTTGCCTTTGACGCAACGCTCACATCCAGTGTAAGCAAATATCAGCCGTTCAGTGACTGAACACCAGTGGCTGGGGCCAATTGAAGCAAGTGGCCTCTGGAGTATAGGGTCTCTGTGGAAAGCAGGGCGTTTTCCAATTTTGGGGCATTTTCAAAATTGATTTTTTTTTATCTCCATCCAATCAAAAAAATGCGGACGCCTAAAAGGCCATTCATTATTATTTCTTCAGCTAACAGTTCTCCAGTTCTTCCAGTTCTGCGACCGTGAAAGCTAAGGCGAATCTTTCTCACTTGCCATCTCGCATATTCAATTCAATTTAATTCAATTCAAATATATTTGTATAGCGCTTTTCACTATACACATTGTTTCAAAGCAGCTTTACCGAAAGTGCATTTCATAAATGTACATTGAAAAATGTTAGAAAAAGTTAATCAATCATGTATTATTTTAGGCCATAACAGCGCTGACGTTGCGTCGTCTCTTCACAGGTGTTGGGGCATCTGAAATCTCCATGTGAGGCTGGATACAAACTGGAGCTGACAAACTATTTACCTCGGGACTAGTGTCCCGAGATAATAACAGAAAAGCAGATGGGAAATAATTAGCATAGCTGCTGTTCAGAATAGTCATGCTTTTGATCCGATTTAACTGTAGTATTAAAGGTTATTATGATGTGAATGCTTGGCTAAAGAGATGCGTCTTTAATCTAGTTTTAAACTGGGACAGCGAGTCTGAACCTAGAACAATATCAGGAAGACTATTCCAGAGTTTAGGAGCTAAATGTGAAAATGCCCTCCCTCCTTTAGTGGACTTAGATATCCTAGGAACGACCAGAAGCCTCGAGTTTAGTGATCTTAAAGAGCGCGATGGATTGTAGGGCGATAGAAGATCCGTTAAATACACTGGAGCTAAACCATTCAGGGCTTTATAGGTCAGTAGCAATACTTTGTAATTGATACGGAACTTAATAGGTAACCAGTGTAGAGATGATAAAATTGGTGTTATATGATCATATTTTCTTGACCTAGTAAGAACTTTAGCAGCTGCGTTTTGGACTAACTGTAGCTTGTTTATTGAGGATTCAGGACAACCAGCTAATAAAGCATTACAGTAATCTAGTTTCGAGGTCATGAATGCATGAACTAACTTTTCTGCATCAGAAATAGATAGCATGTTACGTAGCTTAGCATTGTTTCTAAGGTGGAAAAATGCCGTTCTTGTAACATATGAAATATAATTTTCGAAAGACAAGTTGCGGTCTAATATAACACCCAGGTCTTTTACTGTAGCGGATAAAGTGACAGGACGTCCTTCCAAGTTAAAGTTGTATTGTGAGAGGTTTTGTGGGCAGTTTTTTGGACCAATAAGTAATACCTGTTTTATCTGAATTTAATAGCAGAAAATTACATGTCATCCAGTATTTAATATCTTCAACACACGCTGTCAGTTTAGATAATTTAGCGTTTTCATCTGAGACAGATCAGGTAAGCTATTTGAAAATCTATCTATAGTGGTTGGAAGGATTGTTCTGCCTGGTCGATAACGTGGTGCAACATGACAGATTTCAGCAGTACGCAGTATGCAAGTTACCATGTAATGGTCAGTGACATCATCACTTTGTTGTATAATATCAATATCGGTTGGGTTGGTTTCATGGGATACAGTATTGTTCAAAATAATAGCAGTACAATGTGACTAACCAGAATAATCAAGGTTTTTAGTATATTTTTTTATTGCTATGTGGCAAACAAGTTACCAGTAGGTTCAGTAGATTCTCAGAAAACAAACAAGACCCAGCATTCATGATATGCACGCTCTTAAGGCTGTGCAATTGGGCAATTAGTTGAATTAGTTGAAAGGGGTGTGTTCAAAAAAATAGCAGTGTGGCATTCAATCACTGAGGTCATCAATTTTGTGAAGAAACAGGTGTGAATCAGGTGGCCCCTATTTAAGGATGAAGCCAACACTTGTTGAACATGCATTTGAAAGCTGAGGAAAATGGGTCGTTCAAGACATTGTTCAGAAGAACAGCGTACTTTGATTAAAAAGTTGATTGGAGAGGGGAAAACCTATAAAGAGGTGCAAAAAATGATAGGCTGTTCAGCTAAAATGATCTCCAATGCCTTAAAATGGAGAGCAAAACCAGAGAGATGTGGAAGAAAACGGAAGACAACCATCAAAATGGATAGAAGAATAACCAGAATGGCAAAGGCTCAGCCAATGATCACCTCCAGGATGATCAAAGACAGTCTGGAGTTACCTGTAAGTACTGTGACAGTTAGAAGACGTCTGTGTGAAGCTAATCTATTTTCAAGAATCCCCATAAAGTCCCTCTGTTAAAAAAAGGCATGTGCAGAAGAGGTTACAATTTGCCAAAGAACACATCAACTGGCCTAAAGAGAAATGGAGGAACATTTTGTGGACTGATGAGAGTAAAATTTTTCTTTTTGGGTCCAAGGGCCACAGGCAGTTTGTGAGACGACTCCCAAACTCTGAATTCAAGCCACAGTACACAGTGAAGACAGTGAAGCATGGAGGTGCAAGCATCATGATATGGGCATGTTTCTCCTACTATGGTGTTGGGCCTATTTATCGCATACCAGGGATCATGGATCAGTTTGCATATGTTAAAATACTTGAAGAGGTCATGTTGCCCTATGCTGAAGAGGACATGCCCTTGAAATGGTTGTTTCAACAAGACAATGACCCAAAACACACTAGTAAACGGGCAAAGTCTTGGTTCCAAACCAACAAAATTAATGTTATGGAGTAGCCAGCCCAATCTCAGACCTTAATCAATTGAGAACTTGTGGGGTGATATCAAAAATGCTGTTTCTGAAGCAAAACCAAGAAATGTGAATGAATTGTGGAATGTTGTTAAAGAATCATGGAGTGGAATAACAGCTGAGAGGTGCCACAAGTTGGTTGACTCCATGCCACACAGATGTCAAGCAGTTTTAAAAAACTGTGGTCATACAACTAAATATTAGTTTAGTAATTCACAGGATTGCTAAATCCCAGAAAAAAAAAATGTTTGTACAAAATAGTTTTGAGTTTGTACAGTCAAAGGTAGACACTGCTATTTTTTTGAACACACCCCTTTCAACTAATACCCAAATTGCACAGCCTTAAGAGCGTGCATATCATGAATGCTGGGTCTTGTTTGTTTTCTGAGAATCTACTGAACCTACTGGTAACTTGTTTGCCACGTAGCAATAAAAAATATACTAAAAACCTTGATTATTCTGGTTAGTCACATTGTACTGCTATTATTTTGAACAATACTGTATAATTAAATCTAGTGTGTGATTAAGACGATGAGTGGTACCAGTGACGTTTTGCTTGACCCCAAAGGAGTTTAATAGATCTGTAAACGCAGCCCCTAACGCATCATTTGTGTTATCTACGTGTATGTTAAAATCTCCAACAATTAATGCTTTATCGACGTTGACCAATAGATCTGAGAGAAAGTCTGCAAACTCTTTTAGGAAATCAGCATAGGGCCCTGGAGGTCTATATACAGTAGCCAAGGCTAGAGATAATACGGATTTCTTTCTTACATATAAGAGCGTAACATTTAGCACTAGTACTTCAAACGAATTAAACCTGTGACCTGTTTTCTGAGTAACATTCAGAATATCTCTATAGATTATTGCAACACCGCCGCCACGACCAATCAGACGGGGCTCATGCTTATAACAGTATCCTGGTGGAGTAGACTCATTTAGACCGAAATAATAATTTGGCTTAAGCCAGGTTTCAGTAAGGCAAAGTACATCGAAACTATTATCTGTGACCATTTCATTTACAATAACCGCCTTAGGTGTGAGCGATCTAATGTTTAGAAGAGCTAGTTTTAGAAATTGGTTTTGTTCACTAATATTGAGATTTTCTGGTTTAATCACAATTAGATTTTTCCTAGATCTTACAGTAGATTTAAATTTTGACCTCACTAAACGAGGAATAGACACAGTTTCTATATAATGTTCTACATTGGTACTTATGTCAATTAAGTTAGGACAGCAAAGACTGTGATTTGAACTTTGACTTACTAGTCATATGGTGGTGTGTAACGCCCTGGAGATGTTGTCCGACAGAAGAGCCACTCCAATTCTGCTGGGGTGAAGGCCATCAGGATGGAAGAGCCTAGGTCGCTCCCAAAACAGATTCCAATTATTTACAAAGAGCAGCTTCTGTTCATTACACCATGACATTAACCATTCATTTTGAGCAAGTAATCTACTAAACCTTTCATGTCCTAGTCGGTACGTGGGAAGGGGTCCAGACACGATGATCGTTGCTTCAGGCGATGTTCTGCGCACCGTCTCGACCAGACTCCTGTAGTCCTTCTTCAGAATCTCCGTCTGCCGCAGCCTGATGTCGTTCGTTCCCGCGTGCAGCACGACAGCTCCAATGTGCTCGTCACCGTTCAGGATCTCGGGAACCTGCGCAGTGACATCGAGAACACGAGCACCAGGAAAGCAGTGAGTGCGCACCTTACCTTTACCTGAAGTAGCGCGGACATGCCGGACGATGGAAGTACCGATGACCACAGCGTTCCGTCTCGCGAAGAGGGGAGAAGCAGTTCCGAGTGGAGATCTCAAAGACCGGGAGCGACGGAGAGGTCCTTGCTCTGGTCCTGGCTCGCGTCTTCCGCTGTGGAAACACCCAGGGTCCATGGTGCTGTGTCGGTGCCGGAGTGAACAAAACCAGGGATGATCGCGTCCTGGGTGCTTGGGTCCTGTGCAGAGAAACACACGGAGTAGACGAGTTCGGAGTCAAAAGGTTACTAACCACTGACTTGTGAGCATCGGCGCGTGATGTTTCCAGCGCTGAACGTCGCTCTCTCAGCACGGCTCGTCTGTCTTGTAGGTCGCGAATCTGCTTGTCCAACGACTCCAACTTCAACTGCACCGAATGCAGCTCGAACGTGTCCTCACCTGCACTCAAAGGTAACATTAGACACACATCCGAGTTATTCGCCATTGTAGTAGATGTGCTACAATGGCGAATTGTAGGTTTCAGTGGTTACGGGTGTAAATAAGTTACCACGTGTGCAATGCTAGCGGTCTATGGCTAGTAGCGGAAGTTCGGATATAAGTAGCGATATCAAAGCAATCCGATTGTTTTTTATAGAGAATCGTATCAGTGATATGTTCACACGCTGTAAATAATAGAAAGTATTCGTTTGTAAGCGAGTGTTAAGAAGAAAATCAAGGATTATGAGTCAATTCGACGGAGCTACAAACACATGTGAATTTAAGTTTCCACTCCAGCTATCAGGCAAAATCTATCAAGTACTTTGGGGACCTCCAGATGTGCTGCACCCACCAGGACTTCACAACAGGCTGGCAACAGCTGGAAGTAGGCATTGCCATGGGATGCTCAATCTCACCCATCTTGTTCGTCACAGCCTTTGAGATCATCCTCATAGGGGCTAGAAAGATGGTCGGAGGAGTGAAACTGCCGTCAGGAAAAAGACTACCAGCAGTTAGAGGATACATGGATGATATCACCACTATACTCCGGACAGCAGCATGTACAACAAGACTGCTGAAGAGGATCGACGAGCTTGTGGGCTGGGCGAGGATGAAGATCAAAGCACCCAAGTCACGCAGTTTGTCGATCAAGAAGGGTGTCAGAAATGACAATACCATCTTTGTCGCAGGCGGTGAGAATATCCCACTGCTGGCGGACAAACCGGTTCGTAGCCTGGGTCGTAAATATACAGCAGAGCTCTCAGACAGGCAGATGGGGGAGACGGTGAGGAAGCAGCTCGCAGATGGACTGTCCAAGATCAACCAAAGCCAACTCCCCGGAAAGTACAAAGTGTGGTGTTACCAGGCAATCCTGTACCAAAGGGTGATGTGGCCACTGAAGATGAGCGAAATCTCCTCATCAGTGGTAAACAAGATGGACGGGCTGGCAAACTCGTTTATTAGGAAGTGGCTGGGACTACCAAGATGCTTCTCGGAGGTAGGCCTCTTCGGGAGGAACACGCTACAACTCCCACTGCGAGCCATCATCGTGGGATACAAGCAAGAGAAGGCTCGGCTGGTGCTGGAGCTGAGGGAATCCACTGACCAGCTGGTCAGAGCAGCGGGCACCCAGATAAGAACGGGGAGAAAGTGGAAAGCCCAAGAAGAGGTCGACATGGCAATCGGCAGGCTGAAGCACCGCGAGGTGGTCGGCAGAGTCCAGGAGGGTCGGGCAGGCCTTGGGAGGCGATATTCCCTTGTTCTGGTCAAAGGCTTCCAAAGAAGACCGAAAAGCCATGGTGGTGGCGGAAGTGGCAAGAGCTGAGCATGAACGCCTTAACATCAAAGCGGTGTCCCAGGGCCAGCAAGGACGTTGGATGGCATGGGAAGGTCTCATTGACAGGTCCATATCATGGTCCGACCTATGGAAGATCCCCCAAGCTAGGCTCAGCTTCCTGATCAGAGCAACCTATGACACCTTGCCTTGTCCCCGAAACCTCCACCAATGGTTTGGTGCCGAAGAGCCCTGTTCCCTTTGTAACACCAGCAACACAAGCCTCCAGCACATTCTGTCGGGCTGCACAACAGCATTGTCCCAAGGCCGCTACAGGTGGCGGCATGACCAAGTACTGAAAAAGCTGGCAGAGGTGGTAGAGTCATGCAGAAAGGAGGCAAACAGCAGACCTACGCTCACGGAAGACATTCCATCCAGTTCACAAGGGCTGGAGAGAGTGTCATACCCTCCCGCCAGAGAGATGTAGCAAGGCTCCTCTCATCGGGAAGTGAGTGGTCCATGAGAGTTGACTTGGGAAAGCAGCTCCAGTTCCCCAGGAGATAGTGGAAACATCCCTGCGGCCAGACCTCGTTATGTGGTCTGAAGCTTGCAAGACCGTCTTCCTGGTGGAACTCACTGTACCATGGGAGGAGGGGTGGAGGCTGCGTATGGCGAGGCGAGCCAAGTACTCTGATCTGGCGACAGAGTGCAGTGAGGCGGGCTGGAAAGCCGTTATCTGCCCTGTGGAAGTGGGGTGTAGGGGATTCGTAGGTTCCTCATCCGCTCGCCTACTCCGCGACATGGGATGCACAGGAGCGAGACATCGGAAAGCCATGAAAGAGTTGGCAGAGGAGGCGGAGAAAGGCAGCTTTTGGCTGTGGCTAAGGAGGAAGGAGAAGGGTTGGGGGGCAAACACCTAGGGCATCAGCAGGGGGTGGCAGGGAGAGATCCCTGTCATCGCTCCGCCACCACGAGACGTACTGGGGTTAAAGGAGCGAAAGGTGGTCCCCAGCTGATGACCCGTTTAGGCTCACGGAAGTGTTCAGTGTTGTGTCACGGCACACCAGATCAAAAGGCACTGGAGGAGGTGCGTCAGGCAGTGATGTCCAGCAGGAAAACCAACACCTGTATTTTGATATACAATAATGTATTCATTTTGATAGTTGTCTCTCACATTGTCCCACAGCAACATTACAATAGTGTACATTAATGTACAATGTTTTATAACAATAATTTATTCTATTTCATTTCATTCTATTTTATGTCCAACTAAACACATTTAATATCGGGGGCATCCAAGTTTTGAAACAACAACAGAAAAAAGTAACTCAGTAGTTACTTTCCCTGGTAATTAGTTACTTTTATAATGATGTAACTCAGTTTTCTTTTGATTAATGTATCCATACAGTTGCTCACCTGTCTAATAAAACACATCATATATTAAAGCATCTTTGGTGTTTCCATGGTTTCTACAAAATAAAACAGAGGGTAACCCGGGTATTTCAATGATAGGTGACGCACAGTCCATGTCCTGGTTAAAATTGCTCATTTATCTGGACATTTCTCATGAACATTCTTGAAAAAACATCTGGGATAATGTGAGTACACAAGTCAACAAAATATATAACACTGTTCTAGGGGGTTTTGGATATTTTAATCCAAAAATCTTTAAAGTGACAAAACTGCACTAGTCAACAGCTGAGCAGAGTGTGCCAAATACATTTAGATAGCTCTTTACATTTGGTGTGAATTGATATGATGGTGTAGAGCAGCTAACGTTATTTTTTTAAATGTTAATTGCTATTACTGCTTTAGCCTTTTTTACATTAACCAGTTTAAATGTGTAGCTTTTGACAAGATTTTGTCCCTTAACACCTACAACTGTGGCTTTAAACAATGACTGACTGATGATGAGTTCTGGCTGGTACAATAATTAATAGCTTACACTTAATAGCTCATTTCAGAGGTGGGGCGAGTTATTACATTATGATGATGGATTATGAAGTCAAACCATTTTATTTGGAATAATGTGCACGGATGAATAATTTACAATAAGACCAAGAATGTATTAAGAAAGTAATAAAAAGGGTCACATTTTGATGTCATGATGACCTCAACACGCAATACAGCAATAAAAGGTTTGTGATTTTTTTTCATTTTTTTTCAGCATTTTCTCACCTCTGTGCTTCTATTTTTCCCCACCAAGGGGCAGCTGTGTTCAAGGAAACAGATTTCACATGTGATGCCAGCGATGGCGTTCAGCAGCGTCTCATGGCAGTTCACAGGGTGCAGAAACCAGCTGAGCTGTTTCATTTTGCCTCTGCAGTATCGCTTTCAAGTCAGCTTTTCTGCTCATTTTTATGTCTCCAACTGTTCTTTCACTGTTCTCTGCTTTTGACAATATAAGAGTTAAAATAAAACCCATGTGAGCCTTAACACTAGTCTGTGTAAACCAATGATATATGACTCTTATCATGATATTTTTCGTGGTCACATGCCAATTTTTTTGCATTGACATACATACACGATATTGCCAAAAGTTTTGGGACACCTGCCTTTACATGCAGATGAACTTTAATGACATCTCATTCTTAATCTGTAGGGTTTAATATGGAGTCGTTCCAGCCTTTGCAGCTATAACAGTTTCAACTCTTCTGGGAAGGCTTTCCACAAGGTTTAGGAGTGTGTTTATGGGAATATTTGACCATTCTTCTAGAAGTGCATTTGTGAGGTCAGGCACTGATGTTGGACGAGAAGGCCTGGCTCGCAGTCTCCGCTCTAATTCATCCCAAAAGTGTTCTATCGGGATGAGGTCAGGACTCTGTGCAGGCCAGTCAAGTTCCTCCACACCAAACTCACTCATCCATGTCTCTATGGACCGACGCTTTGCAGTCATGTTGGACCCACAAAGTTGGTACATGAAATTTTCCAAAATGTCTTGGTATCCTGAAGCATTAAGAGTTCCTTTCACTGGAACTAAGAGGCCAAGCCCAACCCCTGAAAACAACCCCACACCATAATCCCCCCTCCACCAATCTTTACACACTTGTGCAGTCAGGCAAGTCCCGTTCTCCTGGCAACTGCCAAACCCAGACTCCTCCATCGGCTTGCCAGACAGAGAAGTGTGATTGGTCACTCCAGAGAACACGTCACCACTGCTCTAGACTAGTGCACTGCACTGTGACCCTCAGCATGCGCTGACCCCGTTTTGTGTTTTACATGGCCTACCACTTCATGTTTGAGCTGCTGTTGTTCCCAATTGCTTCCATTTTGTTATAATACCACTAACAGTTGAGCGTGGAATATTTATTAGTGAGGAAATTTCACGAATGGACTTATTGCACAGGTGGCAACCTATCCCGGTCCCACGCTTGACTTCACTGAGCTCCTGAGAGCGACCTATCTTTCACAAATGTTTGTAAAAGCGTCTGCATTCCCAGTGCTTGATTTACACACCTGTGGCCATGGAAGTGATTGAATGTGGCATGTGGTATGTGGCGAGGTAAATGAGAGAGATGTGGGACAAGCGAGCTAGACCAGTGCGTGATTGAGAATGAGCATCACCTGCGAGGCACACCGGTCTCAAGTCCTCTCATGAGGGAGCTTGGAGGCATATAAGGCCGAGCGACACCAGTGGAGGACAAGAGAGGACCAGGCCTGGACTTTACATTGTGTTTTGTTTGTTTTATTATGTGTGTGCTTGGCAGTCGTCCATGAGGGGCTGCCCATTTTACTTCCATGAGCTAAGAACTGTGTTACAAGGGCATATCAAAAAGCATATAGTCTCGATTCGTTAAGTTGTAATGATCAAAGAAATAAATGAAACTTCACTTTACCCTCAGCCAAAACGAGTAGCCAGGGAACAAATGATAGATCCATGAGGCAAAAGATCACCCGTTAGATATAAACAAGACGAATTGTATGTTTAACCACTGCAGAGACATCAGAGCCAGCAGCAGACGTCAGAAGGGTTAGCCGAGGGAAGGCTGCTCTAGCCGGGCTTAATGAGCGCTGAGCGCCCAGTGTTCGACTGGATCTCACAACTCCAAAAACTGCAGATCAAAATTTAAAACAGGCGCTCTCTTTTTAAACAAACCACAGATTTGAGCTTTAAACAAGTTCATTTTTACAAACATTTAAGTTTGGATTAATGCATAAACTCTCTATTGTCATGCACAACGAACAGAACTGTGCAGTGAAACAACCAATCAGAGCAGAGCTCCACATTAATATTCATGACCCTTCCAAATTAGGCAAAAACAGACCATTTCATTCTAGGGACAATTTCTAGGGTTGTAAATGGACCTGTAAAACCAAATGTGGACAATTTTTCCCCTTAAATAAGCCACATACAATTTAAAATATAGTTTCAAATCATTCTAGGTGACCTTTAAAAAACCAGTGACGCTAATTATCACACAACGTTTTACTTACTGCTAAATGCAAAGGAAATGAATGAAAGGATAAAAATTAGACGTTCTTTCTGTTCCCTCTAGCCATCTGAAGTAGGTTATTAGTAACTATATGCACAAATCCTGAATTAGACTTTGGGCCTGTCCCAAATGGCACTCTAAACACTTGCAGTCTTGCTCCAAGTCCACTCTTTCATGACGTAACACCACTTTGACTGTCGGATAGAATATTGGGGGCATATTGGCCACAAAGGGGGTGCATGATGCGAGAACCCTTTTGAAACCTAAAAGAAAAGTGCTTGTGAGCGCCCCCTTTGCGGCTGATTTCTTTGCGTTTGCAGAGCCCACAAGCTCCACAGCAGACTTCTACCTGACAGTCAAAGCGGCATTATGTCACGAAAGTGCAAACTCAAAAGAACATTGGCTTAGGGCAGTGGTTTTTAAACTTTTTTAAGAGGGACCCTCTTTTTTTTTTTTTTACTTGTCGCGACCCATATATAGGCATAATACTTATATACAATGGGCCATTTGACTGTATTCTCCATTAAACCACTAGATGGCACAAAAGTTCAGCTCAGCACTTTTCCACACGACGGCTTTTGATCATTGACGCGTTCGCAAAGTAAAGTGGATTCTGCACTAATTTGATATAGGTCTATATATGGGATGCTAATTAACTGGTAAACTCTTTAACCAACAAGAATTTTAACCAATTAATCGTTTGCTGCATGCTTCAAAATACACTATATATATATATATATATATATATATATATATATATATATATATATATATATATATATATATAGTGTTTTTGAGAGAGAAAAATCAGGTAGGCCTTTGTCACGTGCAATTCGCATTTGATTGCATTCAGAAAATACCAGTAAATAAAGTGAAATAATGTACAAACATTATAAACACTACAAACATAGTTTCCCTCACTCCACAACAAATCCTTCAAAGTGAACAGTATTCAGTATGGACCAAGAATTAAAAACTAGGCATATATTTTTTAGGCTATAACTATAAAGCCAAAACTAAATAATTTAATGAGAAAATGAAAGTAACCAGCTTTGGTCTCGCATAGCCTGATTCCCTCATTCGAATCCAAATGTTTCCATATTCGCGATGTAGGCCTAGCCTATTTGGCTGCGTAACCATTATTTATTATAGGCTTTGTACTTCACTCGCGTCCCAATATTTATGGGAAAAAAACATCCTCTTCACTTGCGCAAAAATGTGCTTGGGAATAGAGACCTGCACTCCCGCAGGACCCAACGAATATAGAGTGCGGCGCGGGACTAGATTTGATGGCTGAGTGCGGGTGCAGGCGCTAAGGTATTCGTGTGTGTGCGGGTTGCGGGAGAATAACACTATTCGCGGGACTTCCACAAAATAGAAATATCTCAAAATAAAACATCTATAAACAAATAAATTGTTATGCATCTATTGCACAAATCAACAAGAACAACTAAAACAAAATAAAAACGATTTAGCTACAGGCGCAAGGCAGAGTTTCTGTTTATAAATTGTTTTGCTGCGCTGTGCAATGTAACGAATACGTGTTTATTTCTAGAACACAATGGCCAAACAGATGCATTTAAGATAGAATCCACTCAATCGGAACACAGAGTTTTTGCGCATTTCTGAATCCTGAATGCTGGCAAATCCTCAGATTATAACAAATAAAATGTATACTGTACATTATGGAAGATTCATTGCGCAGCCAGTTTTATTGATAACAGAGCTTTGTGAGATTGCGATGAACTGAGATGAAATACTGGCATACTGGCATAATAAAATACTCCGTCATTTTGGTCATGCAAATAATAAGAGAAGGACATAGTTCAAAATTGCAAAGTGTTTACTTACATTGTGCTATTGTAAAATAAAGAAAACAAGATGTGCTTTCTGTCGTCTGGGTTTCCATTCCGTGAACTTGTTCTAGGAGCACCGCCTCACAAACAATAAACCAAACTCAGCAGCAACTGTCACACATTTCTTTCTTTCTTTTGTTTGATCTATTAATTATATATAAGTCAATTATATTTCACATATTTATTCCTTTTATACAGGCCTATAGATTGATTTTATTTTTAGTGTAACTCCATTTAACTTAAATCGTCCTGGCAACCCATTTTTTAATTCTCGCGACCCTCGGGGTTTGAAAACCACTGGCTTAGGGTACCAATTGGGACAGGGCCTTTGTCAAGTCTGGTTTTGGCTGTGTGAGGGAGCACTGCAATGCAGCTCTAAGTGTGTGCCCCTGAAAAACAGCTCTGAGTGTTTGTGTGTGAGACAGAAAGTGTTAATATTTCGCAGTTTTGTATCCAAAATAAAAAGCAAGTTGTTAAAGGAAACATTTTTAATAATAAATGAGAATGTGGTGGACAGAGCTGCTGATTAACTGAATTGAGAAAGACTGAAATTACAAGAGCAGTAAAACCCAACAGCGATTCTAACTAACACTTTTTAGTTAACTTTACTAAATGACTTAACTTAATTGTAAAAATCTTGTAGTCTGTACTATTTAAATACTATTTTTAATACATAGATTAATTGATTGGTTTGCGTGCCATTTTGTCAAGCAAAAAGGTTTTTGAGGCGGGGCAATTCTTTATGGACTTTTAACTCTTGTTCTAATTCTGCAGTTCTTTTTCTCTTGTTGCATTCACTGATTTCCCAAAGTTATCTTGAATATATATATATATATAAACACAAGTCCTTCGCAAAAATTAGCATATTGTGATAAAAGTTCATTATTTTCCATAATGTAATGATCAAAAATAAACTTTCATATATTTTATATTCATTGCACACCAACTGAAATATTTCAGGTATTTTATTGTTTTAATACTGATGATTTTGGCATACAGCTCATGAAAACCCAAAATCTCCAAAAATTAGCATATTTCATCCGACCAATAAAAGAGAAGTGTTTTTAATACAAAAAAAAATCAACCTTCAAATAATTATGTTCAGTTATGCACTCAATACTTGGTCGGGAATCCTTTTGCAGAAATGACTGCTTCAATGCGGCGTGGCATGGAGGCAATCAGCCTGTGGCACTGCTGAGGTGTTATGGAGGCCCAGGATGCTTCGATAGCGTCCTTAAGCTCATCCAGAGTGTTGGGTCTTGCGTCTCTCAACTTTCTCTTCACAATATCCCAGAGATTCTCTATGGGGTTCAGGTCAGGAGAGTTGGCAAGCCAATTGAGCACAGTAATACCATGGTCAGTAAACCATTTACCAGTGGTTTTGGCACTGTGAGCAGGTGCCAGGTCGTGCTGAAAAACGAAATCTTCATCTCCATAAAGCTTTTCAGCAGATGGAAGCATGAAGTGCTCCAAAATCTCCTGATAGCTAGCTGCATTGACCCTGCCCTTGATAAAACACAGTGGACCAACACCAGCAGCTGACATGGCACCCCAGACCATCACTGACTGTGGGTACTTGACACTGGACTTCAGGCATTTTGGCATTTCCTTCTCCCCAGTCTTCCTCCAGACTCTGGCACCTTGATTTCCGAATGACATGCAAAATGTGAGCTCCAGTCCAGTGCTGCTTCTCTGTAGCCCAGGTCAGGCGCTTCTGCCGCTGCTTCCGGTTCAAAAGTGGCTTGACCTGGGAATGGCGGCACCTGTAGCCCATTTCCTGCACACGCCTGTGCACGGTGGCTCTGGATGTTTCTACTCCAGACTCAGTCCACTGCTTCCGCAGGTCCCCCAAGGTCTGGAATCTGTCCTTCTCCACAATCTTCCTCAGGGTCCGGTCACCTCTTCTCGTTGTGCAGCGTTTTTTGCCACACTTTTTCCTTCCCACAGACTTCCCACTGAGGTGCCTTGATACAGCACTCTGGGAACAGCCTATTGGTTCAGAAATGTCTTTCTGTGTCTTACCCTCTCGCTTGAGGGTGTCAATGATGGCCTTCTGGACAGCAGTCAGGTCGGCAGTCTTACCCATGATTGCGGTTTTGAGTAATGAACCAGGCTGGGAGTTTTTAAAAGCCTCAGGAATCTTTTGCAGGTGTTCAGAGTTAATTAGTTGATTCAGATGATTAGGTTAATAGCTCGTTTAGAGAACCTTTTCATGATATGCACATTTTTTGAGATCATCAAAATCATCAGTATTAAAACACTAAAAGACCTGAAATATTTCAGTTGGTGTGCAATGAATCTAAAATATATGAAAGTTACATTTTTATCATTACATTATGAAAAATAATGAACTTTTATCACAATATGCTAATTTTTTGAGAAGGACCTATATATACATATATATACCTATATATACATCATTCATATATATATATATATATATATGAATGATGTATAACATAACTATATTTAATGTCAAGTAATGATCTTTTACAACTTTTGTTGCTAACACTAATGTCACAAACACCTTGTGTATCGTTTAATTGGGTTGATATAATCCCTCTTTATTTGTAACAATATCTTGCAATTGATCATGCGTGCGTCACACACAGACTTCAACATTCAGCATTAAAACACAACAATGGTAACAATTACATTTTATTTATAGTCTTTATTTATAGTTTATAGTATGCATAGTACTCTGCTATTTTATAGTTACTAGATCTCCTGTGTGGTAATCATTTGTCAGTACAACAAACTATTCCTAATTCAGTTTACTTGTTTTTTTAAGGCAATAACATATTTCAAATACACAATTAAATCTGACATGTAAGGCACCTTCAGAAACTGCACATTTCATTTTGGTCCAGGTAGTTTCACGTACAGGCCAGACAGTGACTGTGTGACAGCTGATTGGCTCTTTTATTCATATTTCTTCATATCTTAATGTATCACAATTGTTTTCAGCATTGATAACAATCAGATTTTTTTCTCGAGCAGCAAATCTGCTTGCTGAACTCACAATTAACAACACAAGTCCCCGCATTCCTCTCTGTGACCTCTCTCTTTTTCTCTGAGTTCTCGCACAACATTTGCAGCTCCCATGATCTTTATTTTGGCTTGCTAGAGGATTTATACAGAAGGCATACAGTACAAACTTGTCAGGAGGCCCAAGGATACACTGGAGACGTCCTATCTGGAACCTTTCCAGAGTCCTGGTTATCTGCAGGTCACTTTTGACCGCTGTGATGCAGATGGCTTGATAGATGGCAGTACTGGTGTGGAAGCGACACAGTCGAGGGATATTTTGGATGACTGGGCATTTCCGCTTGCCAAAGGCAATTGATGCTTGTTCAATTCTGTGTTCAAATTTGATCTTGTATTGAATGCTGGGTTATTGTCAATTCAGTTAAGTCAGTAGGTGACCTTGCTCGTTGGCAGACAGCTCCGTTGTGTTGAGGTGTTAAAGAGTCCCAGGACACACTCAAGTCGAGGTTGCTGGTTTAAACCCCATATCAAATGACAATCATAGCTAAGATCAGGTTTCTCTAAGGTCCCTGTGCTGTATATCACTTTGGATTAAAGTGTATGCTAAATAAAAATCAGTTTGAATGTCCATTGAGGAAATCCACAGAGCGAAAACTTTGTCCTTTTAACAGTTAAGGAGGTTTCCCATGGCTAGTCAATTGTCAGTTGTGTCTTACAAGTTGTTGTTTAAAGTAAAAAATTATGTCCTTGTTTACAACCTTGTTTCAGTCCCTTTCAATATAAAAGTCTTTGCTACTAACTCACAGTCTTTGCTGCCATCTAATAGTGTAATAATGTATCTTTCACTGAAGTTGAAATCACAATCACTAACAGAGCCTTTCTCAATACCAAATACTGCATATTAGAAGAATATTTAAAATGATATTTAAATAAACAATATTAGCCATTATAAAAGTATAAGAATTTTGTACAATAGTAAATAAAAACATAAAGTTATGAAACTTAACGTTGCCTTATGCCAAATCGATTTGCTCTGGAACAAGTAGATTAATAAAACCAATTACCTGTTTGATATACCCAAAATGAATTATACCACATGTTTAAACAGTATCTACATAAGAGCCAGCGGCAAACTCCCAAAGCTGTTTCTTTTCGAAAGGGAACTTGCACTGCGTTGATCATGCTATGGGGAACACCTCAGGCGTGGCGGTGTCTGAAACGCAGTCGAATCACTGCAATCTTATTGGCCGCCGACAGCCTATGATGTCACTACTATTGCGACTCGGTAGTATATAAGGGACGCCCAGAGAATGTCATCCCTTTTCTCTTCAGGGACTGTCTGTTTGTAACCCGATCGCTATTTACTGGGTGAATAAGGTAATCATGGCAGAAAGTGACAAAACGTTTCAGGAAGTGTGTGGATCTTTTTCTTTAAGGACGCTTGAGGGATGATTTTCGCCGGCCAATACGATTGCAGTGATTCGATTGCGTTTCAGACACTGTTACGTTAACATGTTCTCAGTGAACGGAGGTTACATATGTAACCTGAGACGTTCTGTGAGCGGGTACATGAGTGCTGAACGGCCACTAACGGTATGGAGCTCAATCTAAACAAATTGTCAAATATGTTTGAGTCGCATATTTGAGGTCTAAGTGACTACGTTTACATGGACAGCAGTGATCTAATTATTGACCTTAATCTGAATAAGACAATATTCTGATTAAGGTGTTTACATTGATTTGCTTTTAGAATATTCTCTTCATGTCCCCGTTTTACATGTTATAGATCATTGATTGATTAATGGCATGTCATTACGTCCCCATGTATGTGACTGAAACAAACTGACTGGATTTATTAATGATAAATATATAAACCTGGTTATTGAGTATTTAAAACACATTCAGTTTATTAGTACTGTAACAGAAATCTGACCGGTTTCATTTATGTATGGCTGACAAATAAGCGTAACATTAACTATCTTGTCAGTCTCTTTATTTTAAAATTGTGCAATCCAAATAGATGGAAATTTTATATGCATAAATCTTAAATATAGGCCTAAATATGTTTTTGAGTGCACTATCTGACCTCTTCTGCCTGTATTTATGAAGTCCTGTGCTGCCTTTCTGTCATTGTGGATTATAATTTCAGGATGTGCATTTAAGTGATTCTAATTCATATTTCTTCCCCTCTTTTGTGCATATTTGCAAACAGTATCTACATAATTATAAAGCTGGATAAAAACCAGCTAAATTACTATGATCAATGATTACAAAGAACAATGATCTTCATCAACGCTGTCACAACTGATGTGTGCTCTCACGCGTGACACAGATCTCTTGGATGATTCATCGCTTTGAATCTGACATTTTCAGTTCAAATCTGTGTCACTTTTATATGTGGAAATAACTGAGATACATACACTACCATTCAAACGTTTGAGGTCAGTAAGATTTTGAGACACCTTTTTTTTCCCTGCTCATCAATGCTGAATTTACTGTATCAGAAATACAGTAAAATCTGTAACATTGTGAAATATTATTATTATAATAAATAAAAAATACTTTATCTTTTTTTTCTATATTTGAATACATTTAAAGTGTAATTTAGACGGTGCATGATAATGAAAAAGTTAGAAATGTAAATGTGATAAGCACTTGTTGTATGTCAAATTAAGTCACTATAATTTCTATAGCAGCTTCACATTAATAATCAGGGTTGAAAAAGCCATCATTTTTTAAATTACTTCGATTTCAGTAAAGCAGCTCTACCGAAGACAATAGCATCATTATTCCGCTCGATTCAGTTCAATGTTGATTCCATTCAGTTCAATGACAGAGTTTAAGGTGATACGTTTCGACAATACAAGGGTTTGTCTGCCCTTTAGTTGTTTTTTAATCTGGTTTGGCATTGATTTTAGTGTTGCATGTGTAAATTAGACTGCTTTACAAATCTGTGGAGACAGAATATAAACAATTTTCTGTGAGTGTAAATGTAAATGCATTTATTATGCTGGGTTTCTGACTCCCCACATTCTTACAGAGGACAATGTGGGTAAAGAAGATTGATTTTTCAAAATTCCACAGGGAACATGTGATGCAGAATATGGAATTAACCCTGCCACGTTGTATGGAGGAAATCACAATTTAGGAAATGTAATACTTTCTAGAATTGGATTATGTGTGTCTACTGTGCCGGTGAAGGTACAGAGAGTTTTAGATGCAATGGAGATTACTCCATGTCCTAGAAAGCTAGTAAATTATTCAGTCAGAGGACAGTTACATGACAAACGGTAATTCATAGAAGCTGATACTTTGGTTTGGCGGGTTTGATGGTGTTCCACTGCCCTGATGTGCTTCATAGTATTGAATGTGCACTTGGAGTGTACTTCAAATTCTTAAATGTATATATATATATAAAACGTATGCAGATAATAAAATGTTAATGAAATAAAAGGAAATACTTAAAGAGAGTACACTTTCATGACTGTTTCTTAACACACTTTGTAAATCTCAAATTATACACTACATTACATTTTTTTGTTATGCTTTAAAGAAGTACACTCATTTGGATATGTCGACTAATTACTTTGTTAACTGCAGTGTCTTCATTACATTTAAAGTTAATATATTTTAAATGTACTGAATTGCAACTTTATGAGTACAAATATATCATATATTTTAGTTTACCATAAATGTCAGTATATTCAGCTGTACATTTCAATAAAAGTAATTATTAAATTACTTATTGTAACGTGTATGTTCTGTTTAGGTTTAGTTCTGGTTTGCCTGTTATTTGCCTGTGTTCATTGTTCCCGTTGCTTATTACACTGAACAAAATTATAAATGCAACACTTTTGTTTTTGCCCCCATTTTTCATGAGCTGAACTCAAAGATCTAAGACTTTTTCTGAGTACACAAAAGGCCTATTTCTCTTTAATATTGTTCACAAATCTGTCTAAATCTGTGTTAGTGAGCACTTCTCCTTTGCCGAGATAATCCATCCACCTCACAGGTGTGGCATATCAAGATGTTGATTAGACAGCATGATTATTGCTCAGGTGTGCCTTAGGCTGGCCACAATATAAGGCCACTCTAAAGTATATAGTTTTATCACACAGCACAATGCCATAGATGTCACAAGTTTTGAGGTTGCGTGCAGTCGGCATGCTGACTGCAGGAATGTCCACCAGAGCTGTTGCCCGTGAATTGAATGTTCATTTCTCTACCATGCGCCGTCTCCAAAGGTGTTTCAGAGAATTTGGCAGTACATCCAACCGGCCTCACAACCGCAGACCACGTGTAACCGCACCAGCCCAGGACCTCCACATCCAGCATCTTCACCTCCAAGATCATCTGAGACCAGCCACCTGGACAGCTGCTGCAATAATCGGTTTGCATAGCCAAAGAATTTCAGCAGAAACTGTCAGAAACCATCTCAGGGAAGCTCATCTGCATGCTCGTTGTCCTAATCAGGGTTTCGACCTGACTACAGTTTGTCGTCGTAAATGACTTTAGTGGGCAAATGCTCACATTCGATGGCGTCTGGCACTTTTTTCTTACACAAACACCACTTCACTCCAGACGGCCTTTATTAACCCCTCAGAGCTGTGTGGAGCAGTTATATAATGGATAGGTGCACTTTTATGGACTTCATAAACAAGAGAACAATTCACTGCCATTATAAAGCTTGGAAGAGCTAGGACTTGTACTGTATTAATATAACTCCGATTGTTTTCGTCTGAAAGAAGAATGATGTATACACCTAGGATGAGCTGAGGTGGAGTAAATCATGGGCTAATTTTCATTTTTGGGTGAATTATCCCTTTCATTTTCATGAATAAATACATAGATCTGCTGGTCATGTTTGGATTCTCAAGTGGTCAGATGGTAGAATTTTTGTAAACTGTGTCAAAGGTTCCAGGTTCTAATCCGCCCTCATATCGTTGTTTTTCCTCATTAAAATCAAAGATGTTCATCAATGATTGTATATTAAAAGCAGGGACATGTTTGTGTCCATTTTGTTTTGTGATTTCACCAGAAATAATTGAGTCCCTGCAATGGCATAAAGCAATAGATTGGCACGCTGGTCTGTGTGAAGACTGCACAAGCCAAAAGAGAACGTAAACCCCGCCTGCTTTGATCTGATTGGCCATCTCAATCATTTTGACATTGACGAGGGCTGTTAGAACACTGAGGCAGACCAGACTTAAAATTTAACTTTTAAACTTTGTCATCCAAACATACAGAGCGCTGTGTGATGAGTGCAGGAAAGCAGTGCAAGAATTTCAAATATTGGGGGGGGGGCAATTTGGCCCCATTTCTAATTATTGGAGGGAACTTGTCCCCCTCAATGTCTACGGTGGTTTCAGCCCTGCTATACGTCACTAGATTACATAATGTGCCGACTGTTGCTGAAATCTGTCCTAGTCCATGCTCACATACTGTAATGTCCTCCAACCAGTACGCCTATTTAGGTTGTTTGTCACTTCCTTGGAATACGACCCATAGGAGCGTTCACTAAAGTCGTGCCCCTATCGATGATATTTTAATTCATGAAATACGACACATAGAGCGTTTCCTAAAGTTGTGCTCCTATTGACAACAGGACTCTTTCATTTTAAAGCATTTTCCCCTTTTATCGGCATAATATTTCAGGTTTTGCATAGCTCAATTGGTAAAGCATTGCAATATAATACAACAACATTTGCGTCACCGTCATTATTTTTACGCCAGCTAGAGGGAGCATGACTTTAAAACGTAAATAAAGGTCGTAAAAAGATGCTTGAAAAACGAGCTATAGAGTCGTTTTTTTTTTTGAGGACAGGTTCTAATTTTAATACATTATATAGCCAAATGTCCAATAAAGTGGTTCTCATTTACATATTTTCTGTCAGACAACAGAACAATTATGATATAGTGATGTATTACATGTTAACCAGAAATACAAAAAATTGCTAGATTTGTCACTACAGGGGTCTAAAAAAGTCACTAATCTAGTGACAATGTCTGTAAATTGGCAACATTGAGATCTGGTGTATCTCATTCTCTGTTGTAACCTGGGTGAGATGGGTTGTAACTATATATATATATATATATATATATATATATATATATATATATATATATATATATATATATATATATAGTAGGCCTACTTTTCTGACTTAGTAAACTTGTTTGGTAGCATTTCACTTGTATCTCATGCTTATTATCTTTGAGCTAACCATTATCAACAGGATCTTATTGCTGAATGAGATACAAATCAATCCCATCAGTTTTACATTCGTATTGCTTCGACTGTTGTGGTGTGTTGCATGGACAACCGGTCAGGCAGTGTAATTAGCTGAAGCAGTTCAGTGTGTGACTGTGAGTGTTGACTTTGAGACAGTGTCTCTCTCTGTACACATGTTCTCCTCTCACTTAGGCTTCGATCGATCGCATCCAGAGTTTCCTCCAAAGCTACCGATACTCTCATGGTCTGCCCATCACGCCAGCTGGCTATATCGATCTCCATCAGTGATGAGCGACCATTAGCATCAAGGAAAATGCTGAGCAAAGAAACCCTTTTTACAAATCTGCCGTAAGCCAAAGAACAGACATGTACAGTGTGGCCCACCTCAACACGGATGAGTTCTTTCATGGAAGTCTTTAAAAATTCATGAAGGAATAGAACAAAGCATACATTTCAAGATGTACACGTTGTTTTCAGTAACACTTTCTATGAAGCCCATGGGAATTATAGCCTCATTTATACTTATTTATAAGTGCGTATTACTATTCTATAAATACAGTCCCTGACAAAAGTCGTATCACTTATCTATTTTGTAGAAACACCTGCTATTAACCTGATTTTTAATTCATCAATTGGTGTTAGAAACAGCTCATATGAAAAGCTAAAACCCTCCCAAATGATGTTTAATGCACTGAAATAAATTAGTTTGACTGAAAAAAGATTTATCATTTAATCAAGACAGAAAGGTCAAATTTTGGCAAGACAAAAGTTTTGTCGCCTATACAGAAATTGAACAGATTTACTGCAAATACAAAAATATGTCAGCAAATTAAGTAGTGGTGCTGTGAGATCCAAATGTAATATCTTGTATGACTTCCATGAGCTTGAAGGGCTGCATCCATACGGTTTGGCAAGGACTCATACAATGTATTGATGAAGTCATCAGGAATAGCAAAGAAAGCAGTCTTGCATGCCTCCCAGAGTTCATCAATACTCTTTGGTTTCGTCTGCCATGCTTCCTCTTTCATCCTACCCCACATATGCTCAATGATGTTCATGTCTGGTGACTGGGCTGGCCAATCCTGGAGCATCTTGATCTTCTTCGCCTTGAGGAACTTTGATGTGGAGATGGAAGAATGCGATGGATCACCATCCTGCTGCAGAATTTGGCCTCTTTTATGGTTGGGAATATAAGAGGTAGCTAAGATTCTTTGTATTTTAGACTATTGAAGTTGCCTTCCACCCTGCAGATCTCTCGCTCACCCCCATACTGGATGTAACCCAAGACCATGATTTTTCCGCCACCAAACTTCACTGTTTTCTGGGTGAATCTCGGATCCATTCGGGCTCCAGTAGGCCTCCTGCAATTTTTGCAGCGACTGTGGTGTAATTCAACAGAATATTCATCTGAATAATCCACCTTCTGCCACTTTTCCAGCGTCCATCCTTTTAGCACGATGTAGGCTTTGGCAAATGCCATACGGTTTTTCAATTGTCTTTTGTTTAGTGCTGGCTTCTGGGCACTGATTCGACCATGGAGGCCATTTCGAGACAGAATCCGACAAACTGTTCTGGTTGACACAGGGACTTCAGGTGACCAGGTCTCGTGGAGCTCTGCTGCAGTGGAAAATGGGCTGGCCTTGGATTTTCGAGCCAACAAACGGTCCTCTCGAGCAGTTCTCTTGCAGGGTCTGCCTGACCTGGGTTTGTCATAAACGTCTCCAGTCTCTTCAAATCTTTTTTTTTTATCCTCTGTACTTGACGCTGAGACACTTTGAAGGTGTCTGCCAAATCAGCAGTGGATCTGGTCTTCAGCCTGTTGATAATCAAAACTTTAGTCTCAGGGTGAATCTTAGGCATGTTTGCAGAGGTCTAGTTGCAGTTGATGTGAAGGTCTAGTGCACTGGGGTTCTTTTTATACACACCTGAGATCTAATTGATCCATTATTAGTCACAGGTGAAGCTCATATGACAAGGCGACAACACTTATGTCTTTGCAAAAATTGACTCAATGGGCTTTACCAAGCTGTGAATATTAGAATATTTTTTGACAGTTTCGTTTTGCACTGAAACATTATTACAAACGCTGTTGGGATTAAAATGAGCCATTTGTTGTAAAAAAATATTGATAAGAAATATATTTCAGCGGCACTTCAGTTAAATTTGTACACAAGCGACAAGACTTTTGTCAGGGACTGTAGTATATGTATAAAGACTCATTAAGACCTTTATTGCATTATAAGAATAAGTTATAATTACATTTATATTATTTTTTTTATAATTACTTATAAGTCATGCATTTGCTTTTTCAATGCATAAATATTAAATGTATCATTATCTAAAAAATTTTAAAAAAATTAAAAAAACATTAGCAGAAAGACCCATGTCAACATGCTACTTATTTTCTCTGCACTAGAGTAGGAAGAACTGTTTCAGTAAATTGTATTAAATGTGGAGTGTGTATGTGCATGCCAACTGCAACTGGATGATTGACAGGCCAGTTTACGGTGACAGAATGCATGTAACTATGCAACAAAGCACAGTTTTATGATGAACTAGTACTGTATGTCCCAAAGCTTGCCTACTCTTCTGCTACACACTTAAAAGTATCTACTTGCTTCTCAAAAATAGTACAACATTTTAGCACATAGTGTAAGTAGGCGATTTAGGAGTTCAATTATAGTTAATAATTAATAATAACCTGGGATGAATGACATCATGACATCATGACCCCAGACAAAAACATCAAAACTGTAAACATGCATATATAATAAAACAAATAATTTGTAACATTTAGTCCAAGAAAGTTGAAGATAGTTCCAATAAACAATAAGGTTTATTAAACACAGCACAATGATAATCCAGAAGGGAGCAAACACAAACAACACATCATGATATGCTGCGTTCCAGGCAACACACCATATCATCCTTTGTATTCTGAGTTTCATCTTCTCCCGTCTGGTAGTCGGTATAGAACTTAAAAATTCATTTGTCCCTTCAGCTGTAAAGTTTTTAAATTATAGGAAAATGTATTTATTGTATATATTTTTTCTCCTATTTTCTTGTATGTGTGTGTGACACTGTTTTATGTGTATGCCTGTTTGCTGCAACCAAATTGCCTTCGGGAAACAAATAAAGACTGAACTGAACTAAAACCCGTAACCCGTCTTTTTCCAACCTTCTACCCGTGAAAGTGCACTGGAACAATTTCCCATCCGTGAACTCGTTCTAGATCGTTGTACTCCCAGTTACGAACTCTGACGTCACATAGCCAGCAAAACAACAATGGCCGTCCTTACGGATATACAAATAACGTCAAATAAAAAGGTATAACAGCTTCTCTTGCCTTATGCGCTGTTTTTTCTTCCTCTCCATTTCCCTGTAAGCAAGGAGTTAGCACCTTTGGCGATAGAAATGATTTTAAATGAGCATATGCCCTGTACGGTCCGCCATGCTTTGTTTACATCTAGCTACTACAATTCCTGGCGCTCAGTTTGCCGTGACTTTGCCTGGAACGCTACAAAGTTTGTGAGTAGTGGTTTGAAGTTGTAACTTATGGGCTCAAAAACCTGCCTGGAACGCAGCATAAGTCACGAACAATACCGGACAATGAGGGAGAGGAGGTGAGGAACTAATAATGTGATGAACATAATGGCAAACAGCTGTGATGATTGATGAGTATCCATGTAAACTGACTGAAGACAAACATTGGGCCCTATCATACACCCGGCGTAATGCGATGCCAGGTGCAGTGTTTTTTGCTAGTTTCAGCCAGACGCAATTATCATTCTCATGTCCAGCTCCATGCTGTTTAAATGGCAAACGCACTTGCGCCCATCAGTTCGCCCATGGGTGTGCTGGTCTGAAAACCAGGTTGGCGCATTGCTATTTTGAAGAACTGAAAATGACTGCGCCATTGACCAACACAAACCTGCTCTAAAATCGAACCAGAATTTGTGTTATTTAAAGGCTGTGAAATAAATGTGCATCTAGGTGGGTGCACAACATGTGTACAATCAATTTATAAAAGGATTGCTCTATAGAGAAGTGTTCAGTCTTTCCACACACAAATTCCACCATGGAAGCACCAGGCTTTTAAAGGGAATGGGAGATGAGAATCTGATTGGTTACACACTCAAGACTCATTAAGAGACTAGTGACAACCCTTTTGGACCATGTGTCTGGAGCGCCGACCGGTTTTCCTGTTGTTAAACTAGCAAAAGTGGATTTGTACACGCCCCAAATGCACCTGTGCCATGCACTCAGATCGTTAAAATAGGGCCCTAAAAGTCAATGAAACTGAACGTACACGTGTTGTGTACTTTTTTTGTTTTTTGTTTTGTTTTTGTGTGTGTGTCTTCTCATTGTTATTTTTATTTGAATAAAAAAAAGGTTAAACAAATTAGATTGTGTTATTTGTATGTGACCAATGCCTTGATAATGTAAAGCCTTTTACCATGCCACTAGAGCTACTTGAATCTGAATCTGTGTGATTTGACAGAGAAATCTCTGCTAAACCCTAAGGTGGAGAGGGAACCTCCTATAAAGTGCTGAATCAGACAAAACATCCTCTGCAATGTTTATTTTTAAACCCAAAAATGCTATTTTAAACCCATCTTTGTGCCATTAGTCCTTAGGCGCAGTGTATCTTTTAGGACTCAGGAGACCCATTTTTATCTCACCAGAAAGCAGTTTACAGAAAATGTGTTTACAGTCGAAACAGCCTTATTTTCTTCCGTCAGTGAGCTATTGCTTCACAGGCGGCTTCTTTTTGAGCAGCCTGGAATTTGTCCTTTGAACACGGTCAACAGGACTGATATTGAACGTCAATACCATTAAGGGTTGTTAATAGGGGACTGAGCTTCAGAATGAAGCTTTGCAGTCTTTGTTTCAAATGTATCTTCCATAAAAGAGAGAAATATCCGGTGAGTCCCTGACCTCTGTTATATCCATCTTCAATTTGTGTCTCTATTACCCTGCAGTGTATCTTATCTCTCTGCTCAAGTTGGTGCGTCTGTCCTGGGCAGTGGCCATGAGGGGCTGATTGATTGCTCACTTAAGGCTTGAACTCACTAACCTGGTCGGAAACTAGTCGGAGATCAGCTTTCTGCCGCATTTCAGTGGAATAAAGTGTTTTTTTCTGACATTTACCTTCTCTCATAGATTCTTGACTTACTCGTGCCTCCCCTGACAATGTCACATTGACAATGTCAAATTCCCAACAGGCATTACAATACACCCCTTTTATTCATAAAGAGCCAGACTTTTTGAAAGGCGCTGAACTTTATATATGTTATAATGTATTTGCTCAAATTAAGATGAAGAGGATTTTGAAAATGAGGTTCAATATTGTCATGGCCATTCAAAATCCCTTCCTCAGCTCATGACTACAGCAGGCGTTAGTATTATTATCACATTAATTTGGCTAACCATTCATATAGTTTTCAGTCATGTGACTGGTGCAGAGACCTGAAGGGCAAAAGGTCCATAGAACTGCGGCACAGGCCTGTCAATCTTTCATCTGTTCAAAGGCCCTTTAAGACAAGTCATTTCGCTCTGCGGCCATCTTTGAAACGCCTCTCATGCATGCAAGTGCAGCTCCTATCTGTTTGAATGGAAACAAATTCTCCAAAACAGTTTACCAAGCTTAAAATTAGATGTCATATTTGAAATCACCAATGAAATCTGACATCAACTTTCTCATAAATTTAGTTTCTAAACGCTCAAATCATGACAAAAAAACCTGAATTTTATGCTAAAGCGCATGTGCACTCCTACACTCGCGTCTCAGAACACTGCATGTTTCTATAGCAACCAGAGTTTTTAACAGCAGCGGCAGTGAAGCGATGACTTTACTAATCATCGGTTGGCTCTTTCATTTAGAGGCTGTTTCGCCATATTAGGCGTTGCACTTTCTCCCATTCATAAGTAATCGGAGTGCATCGTCTTCATTATATATAAAGTCTATCAAGGCACAAATATTTAGATCACCTCTCAAAAGAAGAAAAACAAAAAACAAATGTGATTAGATTGCAAGTTTTGGCCACTTGTGATTCATTTTCAGCCTCTGATGCAGTATTAAAAAAAAAAGAATATACTAAAACAGTGATATTAAAAGATCAAATTCAGTGAACGCCATATTATGCATACTATACAGATGAGTAGATGAGCTCAGAATATGAACACAATGCTCTAAAACATTTTCTTTATAATGGATAAAAACGCATAACAAGATGGCATTTATATTCTGGACTCATCTGCCCGCCTGTATGCATCATCAATAAAGTGTATATTGAAATTGCTCTTGTAATATCACTTTCTTACTATATCGGTACTTAGGTAAAAATGACTGGCGGTCAATGGAGGAAAGCTTTGTTTTGCCCTCCAGATGGGCATCCCTTCAATGTCTGCTACAGGACTGTGTGATTTCGGCAATCCTATAAGATCATTACAAATCACACTGTACGACATGGATCTAATAAACTCGGGTACGTCATGGATGTAGACTGTACGATGATGACACCTGACTGAAGAATAAAACACCATCAGCATGTGCTTGTCGTAAACAAATAGAGCAAAAGGAATCGCACTTTGGCAATTTATGTGTGCTGAGTAAAAGAGGAGGAAGCAAAAGAGAAGAATATGGACGTGGTCAAGACTAGGCAAAAGAGGCCAACTTGGCATGCCAATTTCGAAAATGGAGCTTGAGGTAAATAGTTTTAGCGCCCTGTCATGTTTATCACTACTCCATTTCTTGATGCATTTTTATTGGCTGGTCAGTAGACGTAGGTCGCAGCAGCAAACACACTGTGAGATGATCATGCTAAATTACTGACACAGTCAGAAAATTATCGAAGGCTATCTTTGGTTATAAGACCGTGACCGTCTTTGACCCTCTCTCACTGTACGACATACAACCACCGTTTAGGAGCCAAGACAACAGAAATCGCCACGATTGGTCATCTTTCACCTGGGACAGGTCAAAATCATACAATGTGTACTGGCATAAGGATGTGATGTCACATGAAAACTATAAGAATACTAGGGGCACCAAACAGTAATGAAGATTAAACCAAATTAGAAATTCTACCATGAGTATTTCCTAATGAAACTGCTTTATACATGTACACGTTAAACCCCCCTGAAAGTCATGCGACTAAATGTGTGACACTGATTATGTAACGACACGATCATGTGGTTTTGTTCATGTCAGATCAAATGCTGCTGTCATTAAAGCAAGAGGAGAAGCTCAAAAGGAGAAAAAGTCAATGTAAATTTTCATTCTTTTTCATTGAGAGTGAAATGTTGACAGAATGACCAAATGTGCAGCGACAAGATGCACGTGGCTGTGAAGATGGTGATCTAGCACCTGATACAGATCTGCAGATCTCAACAACAATTAGTGGACTCCACCACATCCAGTGATTTAATCGCTGTCAGTGTGAACGGGGCTTGATACTGCTGATGCATCATAAACTGCTGTAATTTGTTTAAACAGATTAGTAGGCAAACTCAATTTGTGGCTAAAATACTTTTTTTTTTTTTACCAATCTAATTATCTTGTTCCTTGTTACAAATCCAATTAAGCTGCATCAAAGGATTTAACAGACTGTGGGTCAGGAGAATTCATTGAACTGTTTGTCTATTTCAGTGGTTCCCAACCCTGTTCTTGGAGCCTCTTCAACACTGCACATTTTAAATCAAGTCTCCCTCATCAAACACTCTTGATTCAGCTCATCAGCTCATTAGAAGAGACTCTAAGACCTGAAAATAAGACCAGGTAGACATAATTGTATGCAACAATTCACTGGTAATTTCACTCATTGACTACTCTTATAGGGTTATGGTTATATATCTCTATGAGCACTCAAATGTTCTCTTTCTCTTAGGTTGACGCACCTGTTCATCATTTGAGAGCTGAAATCAGCAGATAAAAAGACAAAGAGGAACGAGAGAGACGGCAGACCTGCTAGCCAGCTAGCAAAACAGTGTTTTTGGCCTGGGTTTGATTAAGCCAGGGTTAGACATTAGTTCAGTTAGGACATTTCAGTCATGTGCCTTAAAAAAAAAAAAAAAAATTACTGGTATGCATCTTGAGACAAAACAATGGCACTGATATACACTATATTGCCAAAAGTTTTGGGACGCCTGCCTTTACATGCACATGAACTTTAATGACATCCTAATCCATAGGGTTTCATATGGAGTTGGCCCACCCTTTGCAGCTATGACAGTTTCAACTCTTCTGGGAAGTCTTTCCACAAGGTTTAGGAGTGTGTTTATGGGAATGTTTGACCATTGTTCAAGAAGCATGTTTGTCAGGCATTGATGTTGGATGAGAAGGCCTGGCTCACAGTCTCCGCTCTAATTCATCCAAAAAAGTGTGCTATCGGGTTGAGGTCAGGACTCTGTGCAGGCCAGTCAAGTTCCTCCACACCAAACTCACTCATCCATGTCTTTATGGACCGATGCTTTGTGCACTGGTGTGAAGTCATGTTGGAAAAGGAAGGGGCCATTCCCAAACTGTTCCCACAAAGATGGGAGCTTGAAATTGTCCAAAATGTATTGGTATGCTCAAGCATTAAGAGTTCCTTTCAATGCAACTAAGGGACCAAGCCCAACCCCTGTAAAAAAAACGTCACACCATAATCCCCCCTCCACCAAACTGCTGTTGTTCCCAATTGCTTCCACTTTGTTATAATACCACTAACAGTTGAGCATGGGATATTTAGTAGTGAGGACATTTAAGGAATGGACTTATTGCTTATTGCTGACTGAGCCTGGTTTCTCCCAAGGTTTATTTTTCTCCATTAGGTCTCCTGATGGGGTTTTGGTTTCCCTGCCACTGTCGCCTCTGGCTTGGCTTGCTCAGTTGGGGAAAAACTATTTTTCAAATATATTTCAAAATAAATCTAATTATTAAACTAAATTAACCATATAGACCAAATTGCTGATCTAATTACTGATCTAAAGCCCACATTGTTACTGTTTGATAATAGAAATATAATCTGTTGCATTATTTTTCTGTTTAACACTGTGAAGCTGCTTTGAAACAATCTGCATTGTTAAAAGCGCTATATAAATAAAGTTGACTTGACTTGACTTGCGACTTCATCCCAAAGTGTTGGCTTTCGATACTCATCTTTCTTCCTGGCTGCTGAGGTATCCGTTTCTCCATCTCCATACTTCCTCTATAAGACAACAATCAAGACTGTTATTCATCTACCATCTCTCACCATGAAACAAGTGCATCTACTACACCCCATTCTCTGCCCTGTGTTTCCAAATAAAGTGTGAGTTTGGATCTTCACTAACCTTGTCCAGTGTGTATATCCTGACAGTAACAGGGAGGTCGTAACTAATTTAATTGGGCTTGGAAATCACACTATTGTCCTCTGTAGAACTTCTGTATTTTCATAATCTATGAATTTTACAACATTGACAGTTATTGAACTGAACTGAATTAACATCGAGCTGAATGGTGACCCTATTGTCTTCTGTTGAGCTGCTTTGTAGCTGAATCTAATTTGTTTTGTACAGCAATTGATGAAATTTGCAACATCTTCACTGAATTGAATCAACATTGAACTAAACTGAGCTGAATAATGCCACTATTGGCTTCTGTCAAGCTGCTTTAAAGCTGAAATAAAATACATGATGAATTTTGCAACACTGTTATTTTCCTGTTTATTTCTATGAAGAGGCTTTGGAACAATTTATGTTGTAAAAAACGTGATAGAAATTAATGTGACTTGACCCCTTTAAATCTTCAGTAATATGAAAATGGTACCAATAAACACAGATTAGCATATTTACCCCATATACTGAAGATTAGAGAAAGGTTTAGAATCCAACATGCTCAGATATGTCATACTGGTACACACACACAGAAACCTTTTATAACACTGATTGATTGCCACAGAAGAGCATTTTACTATAGTATGTGGGAGGCTGTGTGATGAAGGCTCAGTTCCAAACAGAGATGAAGAGCCTCCTATACAGCAGACAGCATTTTTTGCTAGTTTGTCCTGGCACTTTGTCACAGCAAATCACTGTCAATGTCTACATCTGCCTTGTGAAATGAAGTGCAGTTTAGCATACTTTTAAAATGAACACTAAGGAAATAATATACTTAAGAATATACAGTAACACTTTATTTTACAGTGTCCTTGTTGAATATGTTACATGTACTTATCATAGTAATAACAGTAAATGATGCATAATTACTAGGGGTGTAACAATACATCGATATAGATCAATACATCGATGTAATGTCTAACGATACGATGCATCGATGCAATCCGTTAAAAATCTATGTAGGCTACCGGTATTTATATATTTAAGAGGCAAATTTTTTTTTAACACTCGCCACATTTCACACAATGTCAGTCTATGCATTATCGCCAGCGCGTGCATTCTTGTTTAAATTACCTTTCAGATCTTGTGAAAGACGCTCGGTGTTGAAGCTTCAATTTGCTCGTGTTTAAAGCTTTGCATAAAGCTGCGCGCAATCATCTCAAACAGAGCACAAATAGGCCACTGAATTGAGTCTTCTTTTACTTACTTTTGTGCTCCAGTAAAGTTCAAATTTTTTGCATATAAGGAGAATAAAGCGCTGTTAATTGTTCTTCACACACAGCTGAAATGTACAACTGTTCAAGGAAAATGCTAAATAAACTGCTGCACTGTGTGACTCTGTGTTGCTTAAAAGCCTAAAATTCTTTCTTGACTGTTGTCATGTCAACTGTCATTAGATTACTGTGTGATTTATTTTTTTATCTGTGGATGTCCCAATCAGGGTGCAAGATGTGAAATTTTGAAATAAAAGCGTTAATAAAAATGTAACTGGTTGTGTGAAATAGGCACATAATATCATAATATCGACATTTTGATTGATATACCCCTGAATCGAATCGACTCGCAGAACTTTTTGAGTTATCGGAAAATATCGTATCGCTGGCTATGAGTTTTGATATTGTATCGAATCATGATGAACCGTCTGATTTACACCCCTAATAATTACTTTGTTGTAGTCAAGACCACCTAAATCAAGACCAAGACCAGCGTGTGCCGAGATGAAGACAAGACCAAGACTTTGTGGGGTTGAGACCAAGACCGAGACCAAGACCAGCACTTAAATTAATCTAAAAGATCCACATACTGTCTGTGAAATGTCTTATATTTAATGAATAAATGCCGTTATAATAGTAAGAAACTATAGCCCTGTTACCAATCAAATCACTGACAATAACATTCATGGCACAGAAGTTGCATCTGAATTGGTACAATTACACCTTCATAAATAATGTTCAGATTCATTTAACATTAAAACATTAACATTATTGAACAGTCACGGAATCATTTATTCAACCAATTTGTTCAAAGCAGCTGATTCGTTTAATAACGAAACATTGCCGAATTAGCAAAGACACAGTTTAAAAATGTATAATTTAATATTAACTTCTTGTTTATTGAACATTTGTTTAAATCAATATCCTCTTCAATCACGCTTATATTCATGAAAACAGCTCTCTTGCTCTTGGGATATTGCTTAATTATATTCTGTAAAAAAAAAAAAATCTCAGAATTTTTTGGCCATTTATATTAATTTTTGGCAATTTTGAGACAATGCTTCATTGCTTTTGAACCCAGTAACACAAGAAATCGCATTACAAAGAAGTTATTGATTGCATTTTAAGCAGTAAGTTTTACTTCAAATCACATTAATGATGTTAAATCACACAATGCACTGGCAATTTAGTGATATCCTTGCAGTTGTGGTCTTGAGATAAAATCCCGAGTCATCTAAGTCCGAGACCAAAACAAGACTGAGGAGAAATGCGGTCGAGAATGAGACAAGACCAGGACCTTCAAAAAATGGTCTCAAGACCAAAACCGGTCTCGAGTACTACAACACTAATAATTACTAACTCTCAACCAAACCCTTATCCTACCCTAACCCTATAGTAAGTATGTCTACATATTGTTAATTAATATTACTCAGTACTTAGATATATAATTACACTGTAACAAGACACCTTAAAATAAAGTGTAACTGAATATACTTAAGTAAGAACTGAAGGTAATGTTTTCAGACACTTAATTTCATGTTATTTACAACTGTGGTAGCAATTTAATTTACAGTCCTGTTCCCCATGTACCTACTATGTACTTATAACAGTAATTACAACAACTAGGTAATAACTGGGTACCCTGAACCGACACCTAAACCTAACCTTAACCTCTGTTCTTACCTTATGTTACCCAGTATTTTCTTAGGTAAGTACATGTACTGTAAAATAAAGTGCAACTGAAAATGTTTTATAGTTTAAATGTATATTCAATGCATTCAGCTGAACTTTAGAGTGCTTTTGTACCCGCTTAAGTGGGACTTAAGTATATCTTTTTATTGGCTTTGAAATATGGTAAAACTGTATTGTTGAATGTCCTGACAAGCGTTAATGGTAAGCTAAAATATACATTAATCAGCAAAGTCAATATTAAGAAAAATTAAGTTAAGGTTCAGGAACAAAATCACCTAGCAACCATACCTTAAAATTAGAGATGCACCAATGTATCGGCCAGTAATCGGCATCGGCCTATAAAAGCTATTATTTTTAAACCTGTAGTTTAAGCCAGGGTTGCCAGGTCTACGTTTTCCCTACACTAAATGTTATTTGTAGAGGGCCTCTCATTCAATAATGGCAAGAAGCACTGTGCTTTGTTACTTCCAAAAAGAAACAAAATGTCATCTTTCAAATTCTATCCATTTTATCACAAATTCAAACAATAAATGCAGTGTTGATGCTCCTAAATGTGATGTGACAGATTGCTGTAGTGCCTCAGTTTAAGCGCCAACGCGGAGCACATCTCTTCCACTTAATACAAGTTATATCCCAAAAACATGCATGAATATCAAAAGGTATGTTGAAAGATACAGTACAACTTTCCGTATCATTATTCATGTAATCCCTCAAACAGTGTTTCACCCATGGAAAGACATCAATACAGCTTGTAAACAGTATAGGTCACATAACATTGTATTTAGCCTACCTCAGGAAAGTCATCTGAAGTTCACAGTTTGTTAGTTAGCAATTAAGAAACACTTGAGAGGAGCTTACTGTTAGTAATGTACACTGATCAGGCATAACATTATGACCACTGACAGGTGAAGTGAATAACACTGATGATCTCTTCATCAAGGCACCTGTTAGTGAGTGGGATATGTTAGGCAGCAAGTCAACATTTTGTCTTCAAAGTTGATGTTTTAGAAGCAGGCAAAATGGGCAATTGTGATGGCTAGATTTTACTGCGAGTACCATGTTTTACCAGGTCTAATATGATCCAGCTCACTGCAGTGTGAACTAGCATCTCATAGTCGCCAGCGAGCGAACACACAGAGTAGCATTATAACATAACTTCAACACACTGAAATGTGTGTAATATGATAAAACAGCACTGCATTACCACACAAATACATGAGCGGAAGCGGTGACTATGGCAGATTAAAAGCTCTGCGATATCGAGCCATCATCAAGCTACACCTTTGTTTTGAATAAGCGAACTCTAACGGCGAAAAATTACATATTGTCGCTTTAAATGTAACATCAAATAACACTAAAGTTAATATTATAATCCTGTAAAGTCAAATGAGTCTAAATTCTAAAGCAAGACAAAATATTATTAAAACATAATAAACATAATGATTTAAAATATACTTTAAAGTAAAACAATTACAAACTTTTTAAAAAGTACTTAAGTTTGTTAAACATTTATGAAAGTGTGATCTCTTTAAGTACACTTAAGTGGCGTTTTAAATCATTAATATTATATTATCTGTAAGTACAGTTTAAAAAAAAATACTTGTAAGATTTTCCACATTAATTTCCCACATGTCTAGTACAATTATGAGGTTTTGTTTTATTAATACAGTGTATAGTTTTTTCTTGATTTTCCCCCGAAAGAATGAAAGTGAAATGTGACAACATGCCCCATAAGTGCATTGTAACATGTGAGGGGCACATTGTAACATCACCATAAAACAGCTTAAAATGTTACATGATATAATAAAAAAAATATCCAAGACAAACTAAAATATGTTGTCAGTAAAATACAATGCCATTTTTTAATCATTAAAAATATACTAATTTTTGAGTTTGACAACGAACACATATCTAAACATAGCTATACAGCAAAGTTAAAAACATAATGATGAATAATTTCTGAACATTGACTCTCAGTCATTATTCACCCTTTTCTCATTGTTTCTCAAAAGAATTCATGAAAGTATAGAATATAATAGCATAGTTCTAATAGGGGCTCATTGTAACGCAGTGTGACAGCGCATCCCACCTGCTCCACTGGGATTTAACCCCGGCTCGTGTCTTCTGCTGTTAGATCAGCATTAAAGAACCATCTCAACTGTTAAATAACAGATAGAAGATCACAATAATATCAGATTTGTCTTATTTTAAATAAACACACTGGCATGTGTGGAAAGTGTTAAACTATGCGTGTTACAACTAACCTAGCGTGATCCTTCTTTACCCGTTTGTGTCTTTTAGGGACCTTCTAGGATTCCACTGATTCCAGGCATTCCAATTCCAATGCCTCCCGGCAATCTATTAAAAACTCATATTACAAAACACAAGGCAGAGATAGCAAGGGAACAAACTGAAGTATGAATTAAATGTATCAAGAGAACAGATGAAATTGGTGTTATCGATCAGGATGGGCCTGGGAAATGTGCAGGTGAATCCAATTGTTCACTGTCTCATGTGATTTATGAAGTGTGCAGAGAGGCTGCCTGGTCAGTAGAACACATGTAAACCTGCAGATAGGTGCTTCAGCTTTGTGATACATGTTTTGGCCACACATGGATGCCCGAAAGTGGTCCGTTAGTTAGCCAGACACTATAGGAGAGAGATCTCAGCGATTTAGTGCACACTGAAAAAGGTGAAATGACCCTGTAATTTCATCACAGGTTGTTGCAGGCAAAGGAGCGCAGGAACTCTGGAAAACAAGCATCAACCTTAACATTGACAATAACAAACTAAGAACTGAATTAATCGGGGGGCATACAGTATATTCACAGGACAAAACAAGGACTTAAACTAGAAACAGTGAATGTAATCAGTAACTATGGAAAACAAATAAGTAACTATGGAGACAAAAGACAACAAAACTCAAAGAACATGACATTTTTTTACATCATTCTAATCAAAAATCATAGTTTCCAGTTTACTCCTGCTTTGTTTAATTTGTCAAAAAGCAAATAACACTCCCCATAGATTTTTTTTTAATTTGTAAAAAATAGAAACCATTTTGTTTAAATATTATTTTCACTTGACACCAGAGAAATGATGTGCAGAACACAAACTGTCTAGTTTTACTGACTGCAGCAATTATTGTGGATTTTTATACATATTTCTGGTGTTTTTTCTTTTTTTTCTTTCAGTACATAGGAGAAAATATGGGGCACATTTTAAAAGGATATCACAGTAATTAACATTAATTAAGGTATTTCAAAAAGAATATTCCTAAACTAAATTAAACATTTGGTTAACAAAATGCAAATAAAAATGGCCCCAAAAGGGAGTCAAATCTGCAGCTCCCCCACGTTAAAATGCCCAACTTTACAGCAGAATAAAACATGTTTACAGCCTGGTACAAAAAGTGGTTTTGGTACCAGATTTGTTGCCTTCTGGGGTTTCAATCAATTTGACGAAGCATCTCACAAATGAGTGTGCTCAGTCGGTGCTGAACTCCCTGAAGAACAGCGGTTCCAATTAAACAATTTCAGAGGCTCCTGGGGCATGTGGCATCCATGACGAGGGTGAAGAGATTCACAGTCTGGTCAGTGCGGTTGGAGAGGTTGGATGGACGGCTGTCCCCTTCCACCTTCACTGTGCATGTGGCCACCATAGCAGCACATCACGTTGCAGTGGATGGTAAGTCGCAGTGGAAGCATGACCTGAATATCAGGTTCCTTACAGGTGCCAGAAGATTGAATCCTCCTTGGTCACCCTTTATTCCCTTATTGAATCTCTGTGTGGTCTTGCTGGGCCTACAGAGAGCTCCTTTTGAGCCACTGGAGTCAGTACAGCTTAGGGCCATCTCATTAAAGACAGTGCACCTGACTACACCCACCTCTGTCAAGAGGTTTGGGGAACTGCAGGCATTGTCTGTCAGTGCCTTGAGTTCGATCTGGCATACTCTCACGTGATCCTGAGACACTGGCTGAGACAAAAGTGTGTCTCCAAACAGAAGATGGCCCACTGGATTGCCATTGCTTTGGTACACCAGGCCCAAGATGTGTTGTGCCCTTTAGGAGTGTTTGCACACTTCAAAATAAATTTTGCATCCTCCTGGGCTCTAGCAAACTGTGCCTCTCTAACAGACATCTGTAGGGCAGAAGGATGGGCTACACCCAATACTTTTGCGTGATTTTACAATCTTTGAGGCAAAAGGTTGAGGCATTTTCGTCCCATGTGCTATTGGGCACAAACAGGTAATTTACGGACAGGGTGTACCACTTGAAGGGTGTATCTGAGTGTCACATGCCTGTCCTGTCTAATGTGCACATGTGGGTTTTGTTAGTGTGGTCATGTGCTTCTGTCATTGTTAGATCCCACCCCCTTGTTATCTCGTTATTGGTTTCATTTGCCCCACCTGTGCCACCTCATTCCCAGCTTGATTTCTCCCCGTTATATACTCCTTGTCAGTCTTTGTCGGATCGTTATATTGTCTACTTCTCCTGTTTTCCCCGGTTTGGTATGTTTAAGTTTATGTATTCTGATTATGTGTTTTTTCCCCCTTGTGGGTTTTTGTTTTGAGTTTATAAATTATTTTTTAAATAAATCCTTTAATCTGCACTTGAGTCCTCGCACCCGTTTGTCTTTTGTGTGAACGTGACAGAACGATCCAACCTTCAGAGGACTCAGCAGAATGGGAATCTTCCTATTCCCATCTCCCTGCCCTTCCGCTGCATCAGGGGAATGCTGGGGACGCCATCATTTTGACAGTTTGTGGGGTATTTTGCCTGATATGAAACATATATGACATCACTACTCGGCTATAGGGACATATACAGGTCCTTCTAAAAAAAATAGCATATTGTGATAAAAGTTCAATATTTTCCATAATATAATGATAAAAATTAAACTTTCATATATTTTAGATTCATTGCACACCAACTGAAATATTTCAGGTCTTTTATTGTTTTAATACTGATGATTTTGGCATACAGCTAATGAAAACCCAAAATTCCTATCTCAAAAAATAGCATATCATGAAAAGGTTCTCTAAACGAGCTATTAACCTAATCATCTGAATCAACTAATTAACTCTAAACACCTGCAAAAGATTCCTGAGGCTTTTAAAAACTCCCAGCCTGGTTCATTACTCAAAACCGCAATCATGGGTAAGACTGCCGACCTGACTGCTGTCCAGAAGGCCATCATTGACACCCTCAAGCGAGAGGGTAAGACACAGAAAGACATTTCTGAACCAATAGGCTGTTCCCAGAGTGCTGTATCAAGGCACCTCAGTGGGAAGTCTGTGGGAAGGAAAAAGTGTGGCGGCTGCACAACAAGAAGAGGTGACCGGACCCTGAGGAAGATTGTGGAGAAGGACCGATTCCAGACCTTGGGGGACCTGCGGAAGCAGTGGACTTAGTCTGGAGTAGAAACATCCAGAGCCACTGTGCACAGGCGTGTGCAGGAAATGGGCTACAGGTGCCGCATTCCCAGGTCAAGCCACTTTTGAACCAGAAACAGCGGCAGAAGCGCCTGACCTGGGCTACAGAGAAGCAGCACTGGACTGTCGCTCACATTTTGCATGTCATTCGAAATCAAGGTGCCAGAGTCTTGAGGAAGACTGGGAGAAGGAAATGACAAAATGCCTGAAGTCCAGTGTCAAGTACCCACAGTCAGTGATGGTCTGGGGTGCCATGTCAGCTGCTGGTGTTGGTCCACTGTGTTTTATCAAGGGCAGGGTCAATGCAGCTAGCTATCAGGAGATTTTGGAGCACTTCATGCTTCCATCTGCTGAAAAGCTTTATGGAGATGAAGATTTCGTTTTCAGCACGACCTGGCACCAGCTCACAGTGCCAAAACCACTGGTAAATGGTTTACTGACCATGGTATTACTGTGCTCAATTGGCCTGCCAACTCTCCTGACCTGAACCCCATAGAGAATCTGTGGGATATTGTGAAGAGAAAGTTGAGAGACGCAAGACCCAACACTCTGGATGAGCTTAAGGCCGCTATCGAAGCATCCTGGGTCTCCATAACACCTCAGCAGTGCCACAGGCTGATCGCCTCCATGCCACGCCGCATTGAAGCAGTCATTTCTGCAAAAGGATTCCCAACCAAGTATTGAGTGCATAACTGAACATAATTATTTGAAGGTTGACTTTTTTTGTATTAAATACACTTCTCTTTTATTGGTCGGATGAAATATGCAAATTTTTTGAGATAGGAATTTTGGGTTTTCATGAGCTGTATGCCAAAATCATCAGTATTAAAACAATAAAAGACCTGAAATATTTCAGTTGGTGTGCAATGAATCTAAAATATATGAAAGTTAAATTTTTATCATTACATTATGGAAAATAATGAACTTTTATCACAATATGCTAATTTGACCTGTATGTAGAGACATTACATTTACGTATGGGTCAGTTACTCTATTCCCTGATGTAGGGAACAAGATGTGGTGTCCCTCCTGCCACAATGCTGAATTGCCCATTGAAATGGCCAGGACACTGTCTCGGCTCCTTGGTTTTGGTGTGTGGTTTATTGGTACCTGTAGGTAATTTTGCTTCACATTTGCTTTGTGATGAGTGTGTTCCCTTTGGTTGTGGATAAGTGTGACCTGTCCTCTTGTCCTTGTCTTGGCATTGCTCACAGACACTCACAAATGATGGAATCTATGAATCACAGAGTATTTTAGTGTTTGGGGAGGGAGCATTGACATCGGCCACATAACAACCAGCAATGCCTCAAGCTTCGGTTTGGTCCTGGAAAAACAAAGAAGGATGTTCAGTTTTTCAAAAGTGCTTTTCAAAAAACAAACTGCACATTATTTTGGCTTAAGATGCATTAATGCATTATCAGAACTACATACAAGACAACATACCAGAGATTCAGTACGAGAAGTCTTCGGAATCAGAAGTACTGTACGGTCAAAGTGGGATACCTAGGATTAGTCTATCATTTTGTGTGTATTCTTTTTCACTAAGTATCAGTGTTAAATAAATTCTAAACTTGTATGAGGACATATTATTATAGCATTTAGATTATGTTTTAAAAACAACATGAATGACAAACGGCCAGAAGAGTCCCACTGTATTTACTCAATGATTACAAAATGTAAAATAAAAAAGGTCGAAATGATTTTCGATTGAACTGTTCAACATGTTCAGAGATTGTCATTTATATTCTTCCATCTGCAGACCAAATGTATTTTCTTGTATCTACAAAAATAGTATTCATTCATATTGATAAATCTAACAATTAAATGAGAACTTACAGTGTTGAAAGCCAACAGTGTTGACAAATGTACCATATGTTGTCTTCGTCACTGTGTTACTTTCCACTAATATAAACTGCTTAAAGTGTGAGAAATTCTCTAAAAATTAAAAACAATTTCCTTTCAAATCACAGTCTAGTGGAAATATTGATATTTTTGAATTACTGGCAGGGAAAGTTATGGGCTATTGTGTGTTTCACAAGTCTCAAGAATAAGTGTACCTACCTTAATTTGTTTCATATGGTGCTGTTCTCTGTATGCAGCTTCACTATAGAAACACCTGGCAACACCAGCGGGATGTTATTAGGAATATGAAAAATCACATAACAGTCAAAGATGACAATTTTTTTATTAAGTCGTTCTCTTTCTAAATAATGGGTCAGTGTGACCGACTAGCAACTGAATTGTGTGCCTTAATTTGAAGCGAACATATTACTGTCTCGGTTTGACTTTGTTTAGAGTTTGTTTTTGATCGTTTTTTCTGTTCATGTCTGTATTTCTAGTCTTGTTTTGCTGTCACTGTGTTTATTGGTTCTGTCACCCTCAGTTTCCCTGGCCCGTTCGTCACTATGTCGGATTGTGTTATCCCTGTCACCTGCCTCTTGTTAATTAGTCTCGTCAGCTGTGTCACGTTTCTTTGATTAGTTTGCCTGTGTATTTAAGCCTGTGTTTAGTCCAGTCCTGTTGTCAGTTATCGTTGCATTTAGCTGGTTGTTCTGTTCGGTGTTTCAGAGTTCTTTTTAGTTAATAAAACCTGTAAACTGCTTCCAATATATCTTGTCTCATCCTTAATGCAACCAGTGTGTGACAGAACCAATAAACACATCAAAACAAGACTAGAAACACAGACATGAACTGGAAAACCGATCAAAAACAAACCCTAAACAAGGCTAAACTAATTCAAACTGTGACAATTACAATCTTGATTTTTGTTTTAAATTACACTGGTAAAATTAAATATGTTAATTATTTAAATACTGTAAACCTTAACAAATATGCATGAACAGATAACTGTAATTCAATTATTTGCCCTTCAGTGCTCCTGGAATAATAAAGTTGTATGAAAAGTTGTCTTACATTAGGACAATTTGATTGGAATATCTAATCAGATATGCTCTATTTTGGATGTATATTAAGTGGCCCTAAAACCTGTTAACTTGCATGGTAACTAGATGTGTACCTATTATATAACCACAGTGTAAGTACACATTTGGCCATAGTATGTACAGCTCTAATATTTGTGTGACTACACACATGTAACAACCCACTGAATGGTATGTGGAAGATTAACAGGTACCAACATTTCCACTTCTGGTATTTCTGGTCCAGGTATTTCCACTTCAGTAAGTACACGTGTAACTGGAATGATGCAACTACAATTTGTAAGAAAAATATGTGGTTACACTTTATTTTAAGGTGTCATTGTTACAGTGTAATTATATATTTAAGTACTGAGTAATATTAATTAACTACATGTACTTACTATAGGGATAGGGCTTGGTTGAGGGTAAATTGCATGTAATTATGCATAATTTACTGTTATTATATGGTAAGAACATGAAACACAGGTAACAAGGACACTGTAAAATAAAGTGTTACCCAATATGTATTCACACAAGTATTTCTACTTCCACACACAGTCTTCAATACAGTAACCAGTTTGGAATACACTGAGACTTTGTACGTTGTACTTACTCCAGTAATAACAGTAAATTATGCAGAATTATAAGCAATTTATCTTAAAGTATACCCTAATCCTAACACCATCCATATAGTAAGTACATGTTAATTAATATTACTCAATACCAATTTGAGTAATTACACTGTAACAAGGACACCTTAAAATAAAGTGTTAATGTTTACTCCAAAAAATGCTACACACTAGCTTTGCTATAGTTTATGTGCCATAAGATTTAATGTCATTATTCAGTTGAACTGTCCATATGACCTAGAGGACAAAAACCAGACACCCTCCTCTGGCGTCCTTGAGTCATTAACCTCTCATTTATCATTCCTCCTAACTAACTTGCCTCTGTCAACCTTGAGTCTGTCTTGTTTAAATCAATTGCTTACTGCTCACAGATTACTACACACAGACAAATACTGTACATACAGAATATACATGTAATAATCTGCTTTAGATGTTTTATATTGATATAGCTGCCTGCATTGGATTAAGATAATAGCACAACCTCAAGTTTGATTGTGGTAAGACACCCCCAATTCTAACAAGAAACCTGCTGTTTCATTCAGAGCAGAATAGTTGGTGCAACACCTCACTTTTCTCTATATGTTTGGGTTATGATCACATGCTTCACTTTGTATGTCTGTGGATGACATCCAAGAGCTCATGAGAAGATTCTTCAGGTCTGACTATAGAACAGGGCAGATACTGCTTGTCGTGCATTCATGTAAAAGCTATTGATTTTTCCTCTCTCTCTTCCTTTTCCAATCAATACGTTTCCTGTGCAATGCATGCCAAAATAAAGGGCAAAAATAACAGAACAAGTCTCCTCATGTAATCTTTCAGTGTCTTGTAGTAAAATGGTCAATCTTTGACATTGAAACATTGAACATAGCCAGCAGCTGTCATCCTCCAACTCTTGCCTGGTTTCCATCTGAAGCTAAAGAGGTTAGTACCGGGATGGGAGACCTCCCGGGGAAAATTAAGGTTGCTGATGGGAGGGGTTTCGGTGAGATCAGCAGGGGGTGCTCATCATGTAGTTTGTAGTCCTAAAGAACATGACATAACAAAACCAAGATCAAATAACTAGCGGTCGCCTCGAAAGCAAAAGCTGTGTGTTGCCGCCTGGTGCCGCCTGCATCTTGGCCAAGGTTGCGACTGAACACACTGCAAAAACAACAGTCATTGACAAACTAGCATGTATATTCGGCACCTACCTATATCAGCAGGTGGCAGTATCAATCAATCAACTTTATTTATATAGTGCTTTTACAATGACGATTGTTTCAAAGCAGCTTCACAGTGTTAAACAGGACAACATTGCAACAAAATTTGATTTGGCTAGTTTAATTTGGATAGTTTATAGAATTATATATGACCAAATTAATAAATTCTATTTGTATATTTAGTTGAGTAACTTGGATCATAATTTGACTGTCCCCAACTGAGCAAGCCAAGCCAAAGGCGACAGTGGCAAGGAACCAAAACTCCATCAGGGCATGATGGAGAAAAATAAACCTTGGGAGAAACCAGACTCAGTCGGGGTGCCAGTTCTCCTCTGGCCTATTATTAACAGTATATAATTATTACTCATAATCATAGTCATAAATCATATTAGATAGGAATATTCGAAATTTTGGGTATCACGCAAGAGACGGGTTCATTTAGGATGGCGCGTCGATTACACAGGAATATGAATACTTGAAAGATCGGAGTTATTGCGCTGGAGACGGGTTAATTGAGGATGACGCGTGCGGTGAGGCAAATTCAGAGGAGACACTAATGGACACGGTCTCAGCAGACACTCCAGGATGAGCTGGTCATGTCCAGATGCAGGTCCACCATCCGATCCGGACACGGCCTGGATCCGGCCGACTGCAGTAAACCTCGGGATAAACAGAGAGACTAACATTAGTGTGGATGCCACTCTTTTTATGATGTAACGAGTACATCAGGTGTTATGGGAAGTGTTCCCGGTTCCGGCTGACCTAGTTAATGCAGCCTAACAATCAGTCATTTGATTTGAATAAAGAAAGTTAAAAATGTTCTATGTGTATGCCATAGTAAAGAGATGTGTTTTTAGTCTAGATTTAAACTGACAGAGTGTGTCTGCTTCCCGAACAATGCTAGGAAGACCAGAGTTTAGGTGCTAAATAGGAAAAGGATCGACCGCCTGCAGTTGATTTAGATATTCTAGGTATTTTCAACTGGCCAGAGTTTAGAGACCGCAATAGACGTTATGGGGTATAATGCGTTAAGAACTCGCTTAAGTACTGGGGAACTAAACCATTTATTGCTTTATAAGTAATAAGCAAGATTTTAAAATGTATGCGATGTTTAATAGGGAGCCAGTGCAGTGTTGACAGAACTGGACTAATATGATCGTACTTCCTGGTTCTAGTAAGAACTCGAGCTGCTGCGTTTTGGACCAGCTGGAGTTTATTTATTAGGCGAGCAGGGCAACCACCCAGTAGAGCATTACAATAATCTAGCCTTCAGCTCATGAACGCATGTACTAATTGTTCAGCATTTTGCATTGAAAGCATGTGACGTAATTTAGATATATTTTTAAGATGGTAGAATGCAGTTTTACAGATGCTAGAAACGTGGCTTTCAAACGAAAGATTGGTATCAAAGAGCACACCCAGGTTCCTCACTGACGAGGGCTTGACAGAGCGGTCATCGAGAGGTTAGACAGTATTCTAGGGCACTACTTGTGGAGCTTTTCTGTCCAATAATTAAAAATTCAGTTTTATCTGAATTAAGTTGCAGGAAATTACTATTCATCCAATTTTTTATATCAGCTATGCATTCCGTTAATCTTGTGAATTGGTAAGTTTCGTCAAGGCGTGAAGAAATATAGAGCTGAGTATCATCAGCATAACAATGAAAACTAACGCCATGCTTCCTAATGATATCTCCCAGTGGTAGCATATACAGGGTGAAAAGCAACGGTCCTAACACTGAGCATTGCGGTACTCCATACTGAACTTGTGATCGGTGTGACATCTTTTCATTTACTGCTACAAACTGATAACGGTCAGATAAGTAAGATTTAAACCATGCCAATGCAGTTCCACTAATGCCAACATAATTTTTGAGTCCATTCAAAAGAATATTGTGATCGATAGTATCGAATGCAGCGCTAAGATCGAGTAACACTAACAAAGAGATACAACCACGATCAGATGATAAGAGTAAATCATTTGTAACTCTGATTAGAGCAGTCTCAGTACTATGATACGGTCTAAATCCTGACTGGAAATCCTCACATATACCATTTCTTTCTAAAAAGGAACATAATTGTGAAGACACAGCCTTTTCTAATATTTTTGATAGAAACGGTAGATTCGAGATTGGTCTGTAATTGACTAATTCTTTAGGATCAAGTTGCGGTTTTTAATAAGTGGTTTAATTACAGCCAACTTAAAAGTTTTGGTGGTACATATCCTAATGTCAAGGATGAATTAATAATATTAAGCAGAGGATCTATGACCTCTGGAAGCATCTCTTTAATAGCCTAGTCGGTATAGGGTCAAGCATACATGTTGTTGATTTTGATGATTTAACAAGTTTAGCCAATTCTTCTCCTCCTATAGCAGTGAATGAGTGTAATTTTTCCTCAGTGACACTACAATGTTCTGTCTGAAGTGATACTGTAGTAGACGCTGCATGGTTATAATTTTATTCCTAATGTTATCAATCTTACTAGTAAAGAAGTTCATAAAGTCATTACTGCTGTGTTGTTTACAAACGTCAGAAGTTGAAGCTTTATCCTTTGTTAATTTAGCCACTGTATCGAATAAATACCTAGGGTTGTGTTTGTTTTCTAAAAGAGTTAAGAAATAAGCAGATCTAGCAGTTTTTATGGCCTTTCTGTATGCAATCATGCTCTCTTTCCACAAATTGCGAAAAACCTCCAGTTTTGTTTTCTTCCAGCTGCGCTCCATTTTTCTGGCTGCTGTTTTAAGGGCCCGAGTGTGCTCGTTGTACCACGTTGGATTATTTGCTTTAATCTTCGTTAAGCGCCGAGGAGCAACTATGTCTAAAGTGCTAGTAAAGAGAGAGTCAGTAGTTTCTGTTGCAACATCAAGTTCCTCTTGGCTATCTGTAATGCTGAGGAGATGGAACTGATGAGGAAGATTATGTACAAAGCAATCTTTAGTCACAGCGGTTATAGTCCTGCCATATTTGAAGCGAGGGGATGGCTTTGCAGCTTTAGCTAAATTAAGTATACATGATATTAGGTAATGATCTGAGATGTCATAGCTCTGCTGCAGAATTTTAATGGTATCAACATTTAGTCCATGTGACAGTATTAGATCTAAAGTATGATTAAGGCGATGAGTGGGTCCCGATACGTGTTGTCTAACTCCAATAGAGTTTAGAATGTCTTTAAATGCCAATCCCAATGCGTCTTTTTCATTGTCAACATGGATATTAAAATCACCAACAATTAGTACTTTATCTGCAGCCAGTACTAACTCTGATAGAAAACCAGCAAATTCTTTGATAAAGTCTGTATTGTCCCCTGGTGGCCTGTATACAGTAGCCAACACAAATGTCAAACGGGATTTATCATTTACACTACACAACGTTACATAAAGCACCAAAACTTCAAAGGAATTATATTTGAAACTAGACTTCTGAGTAATACTGAAGATGTGTTTGTAGCTCCGTCGAATTGACTCATAATCCTTGATTTTCTTCTTAACACTCGCTTACAAACGAATACTTTCTATTATTTACAGCGTGTGAACATATCACAGATATGATTCTCTATAAAAAACAATCGGATTGCTTTGATATCGCTACTTATATCCGAACTTCCGCTACTAGCCGTAGACCGCTAGCATTGCACGCGTGGTAACTTATTTACACTTGTAACCACTGAAACCTACAATTCGCCATTGTAGCACATCTACTACAATGGCGAATAACTCGGATGTGTGTCTAATGTTACCTTTGAGTGCAGGTGAGGACACGTTCGAGCTGCATTCGGTGCAGTTGGAGTTGGAGTCGTTGGACAAGCAGATTCGCGACCTACAAGACAGACGAGCCGTGCTGAGAGAGCGACGTTCAGCACTGGAAACATCACGCGCCGATGCTCACAAGTCAGTGGTTAGTAACCTTTTGACTCCGAACTCGTCTACTCCGTGTGTTTCTCTGCACAGGACCCAAGCACCCAGGACGCGATCATCCCTGGTTTTGTTCACTCCGGCACCGCCACCGACACAGCACCCTGGACCCTGGGTGTTTCCACAGCGGAAGACGCGAGCCAGGACCAGAGCAAGGACCTCTCCGCCCCTCCCGGTCTTCGAGATCTCCACTCGGAACTGCTTCTCCCCTCTTCGCGAGACGGAACGCGACGCTGTGGTCATCGGTACTTCCATCGTCCGGCATGTCCGCGCTACTTCAAGTAAAGGTAAGGTGCGCACTCACTGCTTTCCTGGTGCTCGTGTTCTCGATGTCGCTGCACAGGTTCCCGAGATTCTGAACGGTGACGAGCGCATCGGAGCTGTCGTGCTGCATGCGGGAACGAACGACATCAGGCTGCGGCAGACGGAGATTCTGAAGAAGGACTACAGGAGTCTGGTCGAGACGGTGCGCAGAACATCGCCTGAAGCAACGATCATCGTGTCTGGACCCCTTCCCACGTACCGACTAGGACATGAAAGGTTTAGTAGATTATTTGCTCTAAATGAATGGTTAATGTCATGGTGTAATGAACAGAAGCTGCTCTTTGTAAATAATTGGAATCTGTTTTGGGAGCGACCTAGGCTCTTCCGTCCTGATGGCCTTCACCCCAGCAGAATCGGAGGCTCTTCTGTCGGACAACATATCCCGTTACACACCACCATATGACTAGTAAGTCAAAGTTCAAATCACAGTCTTTGCTGTCCTAACTTAATTGACATAAGTACCAATGTAGAACATTATATAGAAACTGTGTCTATTCCTCGTTTAGTGAGGTCAAACTTTAAATCTACTGTAAGATCTAGAAAAAATCTAATTGTGATTATACCAGAAAATCTCAATATTAGTGAACAAAAACAATTTCTAAAACTAGGTCTTCTAAACATTAGATCGCTCACACCTAAAGGCGGTTATTGTAAATGAAATGGTCACAGATAATAGTTTCGATGTACTTTGCCTTACTGAAACCTGGCTTAAGCCAAATGATTATTTCGGTCTAAATGAGTCTACTCCACCAGGATACTGTTATAAGCATGAGCCCCGTCTGATTGGTCGTGGCGGCGGTGTTGCAATAATCTATAGAGATATTCTAAATGTTACTCAGAAAACAGGTCACAGGTTTAATTCGTTTGAAGTACTAGTGCTAAATGTTACGCTCTTAGATGTAAGAAAGAAAACCGTTTTATATCTAGCCTTGGCTACTGTATATAGACCTCCAGGGCCCTATGCTGATTTCCTAAAAGAGTTTGGAGACTTTCTCTCAGATCTATTGGTCAATGTTGATAAAGCATTAATTGTTGGAGATTTTAACATACACGTAGATAACACAAATGATGCGTTAGGGGCTGCGTTTACAGATCTATTAAACTCCTTTGGGGTCAAGCAAAACGTCACTGGTCCCACTCATCGTCTTAATCACACACTAGATTTAATTATATCACATGGAACCAACCCGATATTGATATTATACAACAAAATGATGATGTCACTGACCATTACATGGTAACTTGCATACTGCGTACTGCTGAAATCTGTCATGTTGCGCCACGTTATCGACCAGGCAGAACGATCCTTCCAACCACTATAGATAGATTCTCAAATAGCTTACCTGATCTGTCTCAGCTGCTCAGTGAACCCAAACTAACAGATGAACTAGAGGAAATGACTAGCAGTATGAGCACCATTTTCTCTAGTACATTAGAAATTGTTGCACCAATTAGATTAAAAAAGGTTAGAGAGAAAACTAAAGCACCATGGTACAACAGTGCTACACATGTTATCAAGAGAGAAACTCGTAACTTAGAGCGTAAATGGAAACAAACTAATTTAGAGGTCTTTAGAATCGCGTGGAAAGATAGTATGTCACGTTATAAAAGGCCTAAAAGCAGCCAGGGCTGAGCATCTCCGCATAAACTAATAGAAAATAACCAAAATAATCCAAGGTTTTTATTTAACACCGTGGCTAGATTAACAAATAAACAAGCATCGCCTGAGCAAAATATTCCGTTACAGTTTAGTAGTAATGATTTTATGAATGTCTTCACTGAGAAAATAGAAAGCATCAGAAACAGAATTGTAAATGTACAATCTTTAATGATGTCTTATGATTCAACCTCAATTATCGCCCCTCAAGAACTACTACACCGCTTTACAACTATAGGACAGGAAGAGCGAAATAAACTTATCATTGCATCTAAACCAACAACATGTTTATTAGATCCAATACCCACTAAACTACTGAAAGAGCTGTTACCTGTAGTGGAAGAGCCTCTTCTCAATATTATTAACTCGTCTTTATCTTTAGGTCATGTTCCAAGAATATTCAAGTTGGCAGTCATAAAACCTCTCATTAAGAAGCCACAATTAGACCATAATAACCTAGCAAATTACAGACCCATTTCAAATCTTCCATTTATGTCTAAAATACTAGAAAAAGTTGTGTCTGCTCAATTGTGCTCTTTCTTGCAAGAAAATTATATCTGTGAAAAATTTCAATCCGGATTCAGGCCGCATCATAGCACAGAAACTGTGCTCGTTAAAATCACAAATGATTTACTTCTAGCTTCTGACCAAGGCTGTATCTCAATACTAGTTCTACTCGATCTTAGTGCTGCGTTCGATACTATAGATCATAAAATACTCTTAGATCGACTTCAAAATTACACTGGTGTTCAGGGAAAGGCATTAAACTGGTTTAGATCGTACTTATTAGACCGCTACCATTTTGTCTGTCTAAATGGGGAAAAATCAAAGATAACGTCAGTAGACTATGGGGTGCCGCAAGGATCTGTGTTAGGCCCTCTGCTATTCTCAATATATATGCTGCCACTTGGTAATATTATAAGAAAACATGGAATTAATTTCCACTGTTATGCTGATGACACTCAATTATATATTTCATCACGACCAGATGAAAACGCTAAATTATCTAAACTGACAGCGTGTGTTGAAGATATTAAATACTGGATGACGTGTAATTTTCTGCTATTAAATTCAGATAAAACAGAGGTGTTACTTATTGGTCCAAAAAACTGCCCACAAAACCTCTCACAATACAACTTTAACTTGGAAGGACGTCCTGTCACTTTATCCACTACAGTAAAAGACCTGGGTGTTATATTAGACCGCAACTTGTCTTTCGAAAATCATATTTCATATGTTACAAGAACAGCATTTTTCCACCTTAGAAACATTGCTAAGCTACGTAACATGCTATCTATTTCTGATGCAGAAAAGTTAGTTCATGCATTCATGACCTCGAGACTAGATTACTGTAATGCTTTATTAGCTGGTTGTCCTGAATCCTCAATAAACAAGCTACAGTTAGTCCAAAACGCAGCTGCTAGAGTTCTTACTAGGTCAAGAAAATATGATCATATAACACCAATTTTATCATCTCTACACTGGTTACCTATTAAGTTTCGTATCAATTACAAAGTATTGCTACTGACCTATAAAGCCCTAAATGGTTTAGCTCCAGTGTATTTAACGGATCTTCTATCGCCCTACAATCCCGGATCAGAAAATCAAATAGCTGATTCTCTGTCTTGTTTTCTGTATCAGAAATTCAAGACGTTGGCGCCAGAGGCGGACCAATTCCCAACCCCAGTACCTCCTTATTCGGAACTAATATTCCCGTAAATCACCCATTAAAACCACTCCTCGAAGCATCGCTCGACTCCATCCTTCAAGTAGTTTTTCCCAGGACCCTCCAATCCTACGTGACCGCTTGGAAAAATTTTAGGGCCTTCCACTTTTCTTACAATATACCGTTCCCCGATTGTTCTCTCCTTTCAATCACCTCGTTCATCTCTCATCTTAACACTATCAAGGGCCTCCAAGTCGGGTCCATCAAAAGTTACCTCAGCGGCATTCAGTTTTTCCACAAACTAATGTTCGGCACTCCCTCTCCCGAGATAAACAATTCTCAGACCTCCTTCCTGATCAAAGGGATCCAAAGATCCCAGCCCAACCGTCCCGACACCAGGCAACCTATAACGCTAGACATCCTCACCAAATGTATTCATACCCTCCGCACAGGGTACCAGCCCCTCAACACCGCCCGAACACTTGACGCCATGTTCGTACTAGCCTTTTTCGGTTTCCTTAGATGTTCCGAACTCGCCATAACAACATCAAAATTCGACCCAAAAATCTACCCCGCTATCTCAGATCTAGCAGTAATGGACGAAGAAACAATTTCTTATCTGATTAAGCAAAGTAAGACCAATCAAACAAAAAAGGGTCATTTCATCTGCATCTTTAAACTCACATCACCGATCCAACCATACCAGTCAGTCCTGTCATATATTCAATGGAGAAGTTCTCAAACTCAATCTCCCCTGGAACCCCTGTTCAAGGATGAATCCAACAAACCCGTGACACGCTTTTGGTTCCACAAACATATCAAATCCGTTTTCCAACAGTCAGGTTTCCCAGCAAAGAACTTCTCTAGCCACTCCTTCCGCATCGGGGCTGCAACCTCAGCAGCCCAAAAAGGCCTCTCCCAACAACAAATCCAAGCCCTCGGGAGATGGTCATCAGATGCATTCCAAAGCTACATCAGGACCAATCGTTTCCATATCAAAGAAGCCCACAAAAACCTCATTAATTAAAAACCCTTCAGGCCCTCCACAGGGAGGTTTCCTTTCTCCGTCCAGTGAGCATTTGGTCTCCCAGCGGACACAATGAAAATTTTTCGACCAAACACTCATGATTTTCCCTTCTGTCTTTCAGCGCTCCACGAGAATTGCAAATCTCCACGCAGCGAGGAAGTGCAAATCGCCATCTAACGTGAAGTTCCCACACAGTAAGAAGTGGAAAATATTCACGCGGCAAGAAAGTGGAAAGTTTCCACGCAGCAAGACAGTGGAAAGTTTCCACACAACAAGTGGAAAGTTTCCACAAGGTAATGAAGTGGAAATTTCCCACACAGTAAAAAAGTGGAAAGTTTCCACGCGTAAGGAAGTGGAAAGTTTCCACACAGTAAGAAAAGGGGAAAGTTTCCCCGCGTAAGGAAGTGGAAAGTTTCCACGCTACAAGTGGAAAGTTTCCACAAGGTAAGGAAGTGGACAGTTTCCACACAGTAAAAAAGTGGAAAGTTTCCACACAGTAAAAAAGTGGAAAGTTTCCAGGCGTAAGGAAGTGGAAAGTTTCCACGCTACAAGTGGAAAGTTTCCACAAGGTAAGGAAGTGGAAAGTTTCCACGCAGTAAGGAAGTGGAAAGTTTCCACGCAGTAAAAAAGGGGAAAGTTTCCCCGCGTAAGGAAGTGGAAAGTTTCCACAAGGTAACGAAGTGGAAAGTTTCCACACAGTAAAAAAGTGGAAAGTTTCCACGCGTAAGGAAGTGGAAAGTTTCCACGCTACAAGTGGAAAGTTTCCACAAGGTAAGGAAGTGGAAAGTTTCCACGCAGTAAGGAAGTGGAAAGTTTCCACACAGTAAGAAAGTGGAAAGTTTCCACGCGTAAGGAAGTGGAAAGTTTCCACGCAACAAGTGGAAAGTTTCCACGCAGTAAGGAAGTGGAAAGTTTCCACGCAGCAAGTGGAAGTCTCTACACGGCAAACTTCACTCCCCAGGAGGAGCTACTCTCAGGGGCCTCCTAGCCAAGTATCCAGGTCCCTTCTCAGAAGCCAGCCCGCCAAGCTCGGCACTCTTTGGGGGTATTTAGCCAGGCGGCTGTCCTATTGTCTTTTAGTTTTTGGGGGGTACTCTGGGTTCGGGCCGTAGTCCGAGCTCGAAGCCCTCCCCCCGGACAGCACGCCAAATACGCAATTAAATGTACTCTATGAATTATATGTAAGTTTGAACTCGTGAAACACTCACTGGCACCCGCACCACCAGTTACCTCTCTGGAGTAGATTTACACCTATTCTGTGTCAGTGCCTCATGGAGAAGTCAGTCAAATTTAAGAGGACTTGGTTATTCCAAGTTATTGCATCGAACCTAAAGTACCATTTACAGTATGACTAAAATTCTTTGTCTACCCCCACCCAGTGTTAAATCTGACAGCAAATTTGGTTTTAGTTTAGATATAGTCTTTTGATAAAAATACAACTTAGTTTTAGTCATACTTTAATCATCTGAATTGGTTTAGGTTTAGTCTAGCTTTAGTCGACTAAATATCATAAAAACAGAAACATATCATAAACAGATTTAATTGACTAAAATCGAACCTAATGCAAAATGCAAACTGAAAGACCACATAACAAAAACACAAGAAACACAAAACCAGGGAATACATAATAGAACAAAGATAAATTTTAAATTTTTCAGGGAGGTCATTCGGACAATAGCATTTTATTTGAATGGGGTGTTGTGCACAAACCCACAAAAATTTGAAATTAAATAAAGTATCAAAATGTACAAAATGTAAAATAACAGTGCATAGTCTTCCTTGTATCCTTGTTAAAGGGCACCTATTATGCAAAATTCACTTTTGAACATAAATTTGTGTTGGCAGTGTGTGTACACAACAACCCTATAATGTTAAAAATCCACCCACTCCTTTTTTTTTAATCCCCATAAATCATAAGCAGTGTCTCAGAACAAGCCGTTTCCAGATGAGTCCAGATGTGACGTCGCACTGCAGAGGCCCCGCCCACATGTGTTGATGGACACTGACATACTAGCACAGACTCCTCCCTCAGAGAGCTGAGCTGTTCACAGTCCGTCATGTTTATCTCCTCGCCAGAGCATTAACAGCAGCATTCAAGTAAGAAATGTGTTCTTATTAAAGCTACTAAAGTTCAGTCTGTCAAGAGCAGTGAGTGAATTTCTGTTTATCTTCTGTTGTGTGATAGAGAACTAGTCTCGTTTAATGAGTACTCACGGATGTGCTGACATCCAGCTCTGTGCGCATGCGTCAGGAGCATGTGTGTGTGTTTAAGTTGAGAGCGATAAGGCTTTAAAACACATGCAGATGATAATATTTCATGATGATGAAGAACTGCAATGGCTCGTGAACATGTCTGCGATAGAGATGATCATTAAAACAAACAGATAACATGTTTCAGTTTTTCTTCATGTATTTAATGCTGTGAATGAGATGTGTAGGCTCCGCCCTCTCGGGTGGGGAGCTGCAGCTCATTTGCATTAAGGGAGCTACGCACTGAACAGCTCATTTTTCTTCAAACCCAAAATTGACATTTTCAAAATGGTATATTAAATAATCTGTTTGGAATTTTGATCAGAGACTGATGTTTTTCTCAGAATTGCAACTTTAATAAAAATAAATAAAAAGGTAATTGTGTCTTTTATCTTATAATTCTGAAATTATTACACACAATTGCGAGTTTAAATCTCAATTCCGGAAAAAAAGTCATAATTCTACAAGTCACCTTTATTTATAAATCGCTTTTTACAATGGAGATTGTTTCAAAGCAGCTTTATAGTGATAATAGGAAAATAATGCAACATAATTTGATTCGACTGTACAGCCGCTCTGGTGAAAACAGTGATGTCATCCAGTTCAGTTTTCGGTAACACTATTTTGATGGTCCCTTTTGAACATTCTGTTGACTATAAGTAACGTCGCACCTACATGTCAACTAACTCTCAGTAGAGTATTAGTAGACTGTCTTAATATCTGCTAACACTAATGGTCTTTCAACAGACATCCTACTGACTATAAGTAACATTGCACCTACATGTCAACTTATTCTAACCCTAACCCTACCAGTCTACTAACATTCTACTAACTCTCTAATGATATTTAGTGGACATGTAGGTGCAACGCTAATTATAGTCAACAGAATATGTTAAAGGGACCATCAAAATAAAGTGAACCCCAATTTTCACATAGTGTCAATGCGGGTAGATCAGTAAAAAAATTGAATATTTAATGTCCCCAACTAAGCAAGCCAAAAGCCAAAGGCAACAGAACGACAGTGGCAAGGAACCAAAACTCCATCAGGTGACAAAATGGAGAAAAAAACCTTGGGAGAAACCAGGCTCAGATTGGTGCCAGTTCTCTTCTTGACAACAAACAAACAGTGTATGATTATGATTCAGGCCAACATTACAGGTCAGAAGTCATATTAGATCGGAACATTCAGAAATGTTGTCCAGTTCCATCTGATTGAAGATCTAAATCACGCAGGAGACAGGTTTGTTGAGGATTAGTCAAAGAGGAGAGTCTGGTTGCTTTGTAAGTAATTAGCAAGATTTTAAAATGTATATGATGTTTAATAGAGAGCCAGTGTTGTGTTGAGAGAACCAGAATATTATGGTCATACTTCCTGGTTCTAGTAAGAACTCGAGCTGCTGCGTTTTGGACCAGCTGGAGTTCGTTTATTAAGCGAGCACCCAGTAGAGCATTACAATAATCTAGCCTTGAAGTCATGAACGCATGAACTAACTGTTCAGCATTTTGCATTGAGAGCATGTGTCATAGATTAGATATATTTTTGGAAGAATGCGGTTTTACAGATGCTAGAAACATGGCTTTCAAATGAGAGATTGGTATCAAAGAGCACACCCAGGTTCCTAACTGATGACGAGGACTTGACAGAGCAGCCGTCGAGGGTTAGACAGTATTCTAGGTTACTACTTGCAGAGGTTTTTGGTCCAATAATTAGATTCTCTGTTTTTTCAGAATTAAGTTATAGAAAGTCACTAGTCATCCAATTTTTTATATCAGCTATGCATTCCGTTAATCTTGTGAATTGGTAAGTTTTGACCAAGCGCAAAAAATATAGAGCTGAGTTCACGTGCCGCCTGAGCGCCACCAGTCCCCGTCTCAACTGCACCACCCGCTGCCCTACTCCGCCTGGTTCGGGCTCGTCAGTCATTGTCGTCATCGTCAGAAAGCTCTATCTCTGACTTGATTTTTGTTGCCGTTTTGGATTCTTTTTTGTTCCGGTCTAGATTATTGACAGCATTTTTGTTACTATTTTTTCCTCTGATCCTGTCTATTGACAACCTTTTTGGGTTGCATTTTTCAATAAACTGTTGTTTGGTGCCTACAGACTGAGTCCGTGTCCTGATCTGACAACTGTATCATTTATCCAATTTCCAGTCCTTGAGTATGTTTCATGAAATAACTTTTCAATCTTCTAGCCAAAGTTTTTGTTGCTTTTGAATAATTTAAGATTAAGGGTAATATTCTCTTCCCAGAATCCCTCTTTTATTATCAGTTTTGTTGCAGTCCTTTCTAACTTGTCTTAGAAATTGTCTGGGATATCCCCCGTTTCTGAGATCTTAGAACAGGATCTTTTCCGTTTGCACTCTATCCTTTTAATATGTGCATATCTTTTTGAATCTTAATAATTGTGCATTGACTATGCCTGTCGTAATCACTGTGAAAGTGTGTAACGGTGTGTACAGGCAGGAAGGCAAAGAAAGGTAAATGCAATTCAAACAAAGTTTAATGAAATGGGACACTCCGGTAAGTCATACAGGTCGGTAGCAACACACTCTATACATCAACAAGACCAGAAACAGGAGAACTAAATAGCAAACAGAAACAAGTTAATTGACAAGACACAGCTGAACAGAACTAAACTAACAAGGTTAACCATGTTACCACAGTTGAAATTACACTGATCTTAGATTATGCTGGTAGGCGGCTGTGCTCCATCTCTACTCCCTTTTTGTGATTTGTAACATATGTAATTCCACCAAAGCTCCTCTCTTATGAGAAATCTATTTGGAATTATGGTTCATGCCTAAGCAGTATTTGTTGTGTTGTTTATGCTTGCACATTGGGAGGCTATGTTTTCAATCAGTCTGTGTGGGTCAATTCAGTTGAATTCAGCAGTGGATGACTGTCACTGTTTATGAGAAGAGAAGCAGAGTATACGGGAGGATGATAGTGGGGCTGGAGGGTGAAAGGGAAGCAGTGCAGGTCTGGGTGTCAGATGTAGATGCTGATGAGGCCTGAATGCAGGGCATGAGAGCATCCTGTGAAAATGTCAGCAGACAGCACAGATCGCAGTGCTGACAGCACCTTCTGAAGGAGGAAAGGCCATTGCCTCTGCGTCAACACTATCATGCATGCGCATATCCTCAAAAGATCAATTCACACTGAAATTTACATGGGATATTGTTTACTGCACAAGACAGTGCAGAAATTTGTTTTGTGTTTAAGAGTCTTTAAGGGTTGTAACCTGTCAGGAGCATGAGAGAAACTTAAATTCCTGTTCTGGGTCATGACATCACAGTACTCAGCAATGCTTGTAGCTCCCCTCACCAAATTATTGCCTCAAGTAGACATTAATATTTTCTGTGTGCACGGCCAGCATAAATTAATTAACAAGAGAGGAAAACCCCCTGAAGCATAATAATTAATTAGGAAAGAAAATAGGTTTTCAGAGAAAAGAGCTGTGAGTGTTCCTGTCTCGTGGAAAGGACAGAATGTCTAGTTATTTGTTAGAATGCAAACAAGTCACGTACAGTGGCATGCGGAGTGTTCAAAGTTGACAAGCTCAGCAGGCCGGGCCAATAGTACCGCCCACAGTTCATCATTTATTCACCAGCACAGCACGGTGTGTCTGCCTTTCATCCGCTTGCCTCAACGTTTCTCTTCTGCTGATTTTTCCCGGTATGCCATGACCAGTCACCTTTGATTGCTGCATTATCAATTTTGTCAACCGCTCCAAAAAAGTATTCAAAAATCTGTTTATTAAACAAATAAACATATTATATTTGTTGTACAATATGTATTTTAGTTGCCCGATTCCCTTAATGCTGTGAATGGACAAGACTCATGAAAAGAATTGTTTATATCATTTGCATATATGCATTTGGCATATGATTTTATCCAACGCAACTCAAGGTTGAATTCAAGGTACTGTACACATTTGGTCAATTCTTGCTTTCCCTGGGAATCAAACCCATGACCTTGGCATTGTTAGCACCATGCTCTACTGTTTGAGCTATGGGAAGACTACAGAAAGTTGACACTTCATTTCGATGGTCCATTTTAGAAATTCTACAAACTATAAGTAACTTTGCAACTAAATTTCAACTAACTCTGGTAAGGGTTACACTAATAATGAATGGTCTTTGTTGGCATGAAGAACCTTTAACATCTACATTTCACAAAAGGCTCTTTATATTAATACATATTTTATATTATTAGTCGACAATGGTTCTTCAGATTATTAAAATGTTATTCACACTAAGAAAATATGGTTCTTTTAAGAACTGTTCACTGAAAGGTTCTTTCTGAAAGGTCTCAGGAGGATTTAGTCTCCTCGCTCCCCTCAGGAACCTGATGACCAGGTCGTGCTGACTTACCTTTTTGTTCTCCAAGAGGTCGTGGTGGGCAGATATTGCAGCCACATATACTTAAAGGGTGGAAGGAGACAGCCTTCGTTCCAACCCTTCTTGGAGAAAGAGAGCACGAATCCGATCGGGCATTTCCAGGGGGCTTTTTGGCGAGATGAGCACAAGGTGACGAAGAGGTTCCACTTCAACGCATAGGCATATCTGGTAGACTCTACCCTAGCGGAAGTGATGGTAGCCACCACCGCAGGTGGTAGGGTACTGAAACCTGCCGCGTCCCATCCAGGAGCCACACGTGGAGGTTCCAAAGATTGGGACGCGGGTGCTATAGGGTGCCCCGTCTCTGAGATAAGAGGACCTTCCTCGGAGGAATAGGCCAGGGAGGGGCTGTTGCAAGAAGTAAGAGTTCTGGGAACCAGGTCCAGCCGTGCCAGTACAGGGCGACCAGATGGAGCTGCTCCTTGTCCTCCCTGATCTTGCACAATAGCTGTTGCGAGAAGGCTCACTGGGGGGAAAGCATACTTGCATAGGCCCCGCGGCCAGCTGTGTGCTAGTGCATCCGTGCTGAGCGTGCCCTCAGTCAGGGAATAGAACAGTTCTCAAATCAGCTGGACCGTCTGGGGATGGAGTCTTCATTCTCCAGGAAGTGGCTGACACTGTTAGAGCTCGTCGGCTGCACGGTTCAGTTCTCCCAGGATATGGACAGAACGAAGGGACCTCAGATGCTTCTGACTCCATAGAACGAGGTGGCGGGCGAGTTGAGACATAAGGCGGGAGCGCAGACCACCCTGATGGTTGATGTACGCTACTGTGGCCGTGTTGTCTGTCCTGACTAGTACATGTTGACCCCTGAGCAACGCTCGGAAGCAGTGCAGGCGAACCATACTGCTGCCAACTCGAGGTAATTGACATGCAGGAGGCGCTGGGGTCCTGTCCAGGAGCCCGCGGCAGCATGTCCATTGCACATGACACCCCAGCCCGTGGCAGATGCATCTGTTGATGCAACAACATGCCTGGAAACTCGTTCTAAGGGCTCACCGGCCCGTAGAAAGCTGAGGTTTGACCACGGGGTGAAGGTTTGCAGGCAGGCCCGAGTCACTTGGACCCGAAGCCTGCCCGACTGCCATGCCCATCTCGGGACTCGATCGTGAAGCCAGTGCTGAAGCGGTCTCATATGAAGCAATCCGAGCGGCATTACCACGGCTGCAGATGCCATATGCCTCAGGAGCCTCTGAAACAGTTTCAGTGGAACCGCACTCTCGCTCTCGATTTGACGGAGGCAAATCAGCAGTGACTGCGCGCTCGCACACTCGTAAGCTGGGGCAAGGGCTGCCTCGACATCCTTCGTGAAGACGTGAGGGGACAGAGATACATACTGATATGCCCTCCCCTCGATTGCAAACAATAAGAACGGTCTGTGTCGAGGTAGGATGGACACATGGAAGTAGGCTGGAGGGACAGGCTTGATCGCACCCTTCGCCAGTAGGCAGGCAACCTCCGCACGCATGACAGGGGTGTTGGGCCCCACCAGGGTGTAACGGACTCCCCGGAAGCAGGGAGGAGCCTGCACGAACTGAATCGCATACCCGAGCCTGGTGGTCTTCGCGACCCAGAGGGACAGTCCTGGAATCTGAAGCCAGGCTCCCAAAAGGGGGACCAGCGAGGTCAATCGGACCACAGACGTACCCCCGGTGGGGCAGCGAGGCAGCGTTACCGGCCCAGACGTGGAAGGCGTTGTATCCCAGTGTGGGGGCACGGTTAATAGCTGCATCCTGACAGAGGAGAGACCAGGGAAGGATGCACGTTCCACTGGGGTCTGCTCTGAGAGGAGGCTGGAGACAGAGAGGGACGAGAGTGGCGGTCGTCACCGATCTCCGTGTGCTCAGGGATGGGTATGTCAGTTCTTTCTTTAACCACATTAGGGTGTTGAACAGTCGGGACAGCAGGAGCCGGCCCCGATGTTCTCGCTTGAGTGGGGGGGATCAGTGCATTAGAGGGGGGTGTGGGCCGAGGCATCAGCGTCGGAGCTTTGTTCCACACCGTCACCCTCAGGTCAACCTGGCCACCAGCCAAAGTGCCACCTCAAAGCACCCAGGGAAACGCACACACCAGCTGTATGCAGACCACTGCACAGATCAGCAGGTAGGAAGTATGCGCTTGCTGGAATGCGCCGTAACACCAACACCGACTGGAAAGCTGCTCGTCTCGAAGAAGCTGACAGAGTCTCAGAAGGCTTTGAGGAGTGAAGAGATGCTCTTGGCTCCAAAGCAGAAACATAATGCGATGTTGCCAGCGTACTTCCTTATATACCCACATGGTGGGGCAGAGTTACGCATGCAAATTCCGCATGCCCATGGCATTGACACTGCCATTGGCCGCTTTCTAAGATCTCGAAGTTGATAAGCTTCTTAGCGAAACCCTCATTCGTCAGTCACTGACGTTACTCGAGTGACTGAACGAAAGGGAACTGTAGTTATAAGTTATCTACTTTATTAAATAACTTTTTTTTTTAGAATTACCAGTAATAACCCCTATTGGCTCAAAAATAGAAGGAGAGCACATACATTAAGCTTATGCATAGAGCTATTAACATAATCTCTAGGACTCTCAGATATATCGTTTTGCATATATGTACAACAACCTAAAAACACTTTAGCCAGTAATAAAATACTTAATTTCTTTCCTTTCATAGTTATGATGATGGATTACAGACTATTTAGTAAACACTTTTTTGTGCTCTGAGAATAAGCATCACAATATGTGGTGTCATTGTGAGTCCTCTGTGTGGACGTCAATGAAGCCCTGGCCAACACAAGTGATGCATTCATGTGACTGGGGGGAGTCCGCAACACCTGCTTCCCATAATTAATCTGAAGTATCACAACAATTTGACATGAAATCTCATGGAGTCAGCACACCTATCTACTACACAGCATTAGATATACCAGATATCCTATCACGCTCACTATCCAACTAGCACCAGGTTTCTGCATTGAAATCCCACACTTATTGCCGAAAGGAACTTTAAATGTCTTTTCCTGTATAGTACTGTTAGCCTGTAGACTAACTTCCATGATGAATGTATTCTTTTTCTGTTTCGAACGGATGAAACTGTGATTATCCTTTTTGTACCCTTCACCGTTCTGCTCAGGTCGTACTAGGTCTGCTTCAACCAATCATTCTCTGACACAGGCTTTATTATTCTTGTGTTGTCAATCAAACTAGTGTCGTACCAAGAAATAACTAAGATGTTTGCATCTGACTTCGTCTTTACTAGAAAAACAACCAATTAACATAAGCAGAGTTAAGAACCAATCAGCATTCAGTATGTAAATCTCATTTGACAACATTACACAGGCCTCATGTTGTACTTGTAGGCAGTCATCATCTTCCTAGCATTATTCCCACTCATTTGCTGAGTCTGCTTTACACACACCTTTGATTTGGCACAGGTTTTACGCCGGATGCCCTTCCTAATAAAACCCAGCACTGAGAGCACTCACACACAATCCTACAATTTGGCATATCCAATCCACCTATCCTGCATGCCTTTGGACATGTGGGGGAAACCGGAGCACCCAGAGGAATCCCACGCTGACACGGGAGAACATGCAAACTCCACACAGAAAGGAATCCTGGCTCAGACCTTCTTGCTGTGAGGCAACAGTGCTACCCCTGAGCCAACGTGCCACCTTTTGTACTTGTAGGCAGTAGTGCCTCTGAATGTTTTTGTTTGTTTTTTAATGGTTTCTGATTGGGATAATTCCTCATTTCTGATACATTTCTGAGCACTTGTGCACAGCAGTTATGGCATATAAAAATCAAGATCATTTTAAGTAAAAAATAAGTAAATGTAAAGGCCTTTCATTTCATTGTCTTTATCAAGTTCACTAGATTTCACCCCTTCCTACCATCAGCTTTGGTATCCTAAAAAACATTTGGATACCTTTCATTACCATTTTCAAAGCAAAACATTCATCCAAGTCATAGTTTATCCTGTATTATTCCCCTTTCCACTGCACTAAAATCAGATTGAACTCATCAACCAAAAGAATAAGAAAGAATAAGTTCAAATACACTTTTTGTTTATTTAATTAATTTGCCTTGGCAAAAGTGCTTCTGATATTCATTTCCGGTAACACTTTAGTTTAGGGTCCAATTCTCGCTATTAACAAGTTGATTATTATCATGTATCACTAGGACATTGGCTGTTTATTAGCACTGATAAAGCACATATTAATGCCTTATTCTGCATGATCATATTTTACATCCCTTAATCTAAACTTACCAACTGCCTTACTAATTATTAATAAGTAGTAATTAGGAGTTTATTGAGGAAAATCATAGTTTGTTAATATTGAGAATTGGACCCTAGTCTAAAGTGTAACCTAATTCGCCATAATTGAAAAATGTCCTTTTCTATGCCTGGCTGTTTCAATATACTGCGACTTGTCCTTACAGATCTATTCTATACAGATCTATAGAAAAGCATATTTTTGCACATTAGCCACTTTTGTTCCAGCTTTTTCCCTCTGAGCGGAAACAAAAATTGAAAGCATTAAAATCCATAGTCACTCTGCTCTGTTTCTTCCCCCAGGCCACATCTATCATGAACAAGGACGCTGCTGTCATCTCCATCTGAGAACTCATCCCACTCACATGCTCTGAACATCATTTCCTTCATACCTGTAACAGTGTACAGTAGTACTTAATGTATGGCATATTTGTAAGTTTCCTGTACATTTTGACAATGCACATTTCTGAACAGAGTATGTCTTTCTCTCTCTCTCTCTGCTGTTTTGCATATGCACACAAAAAAATATTGACTATGACACTATCGGATGTTATTGACACAGTTATTGAACAGAACTGAATCAACACCGAACTGACCTCAACTGAACAATGACAAATATTTTTTAAGAGCTGCTTTGCAGAAATATTTACCCCAGAATTCACCCGTTTCAAGGGCTTGCGCTTAATAAAGGAGCCCCGCCCCCCGCCATCAGGCCACACACACTAGGGTCAGGAATTAATAAAAAATCTCCCAAAATGCATGATATGGGGCACAAAAATGTCCCTGTATGAGCTCTTGTTTTTAATATTCACAACAGGATATAGTTAAGCAACACCATACGAGCAAGAGTGCTGTTCCCGAATATCAGCAGTTTGTAAATGTGACATTGATTTTATACAACAGCTCAATAAACAAGAAGTTAATATTTAGTGACTACATTTTAGACTCAGAATATTGTTTTGGTCTATTTGGCCAACAAAAATAGTTCCAAACAAATCCACAGTAGAGCCATTGCGCATCTTTAAAGAAACACGTTTTTTTATTGGGTGAATGCTGGACTCATTCATAAAGACATTGGGCCCTATTTTAAAGATCTGAGCGCACAGTGCAGGAGCTTGGGCAGGGCATGTCCTAATCCACTTTTGCCAGTTTAACGACGGAAAAAAACGGTAGGCTTGCCAGGTGCATGGTCTAAAAGGGTTGTCCCTAGACTCTTAATGAGTCATGGGTGGGTTTTGGGCGTAACATGCAATAAACCAATCAGAGTCTCATCTCCCATTCCCTTTAAAAGCCAGTTAAGCTCAAACCATGGCGGATTCACTATTTACAGGAATTTGCAAGTGGAAAAACTGAATGCTTCTCCAGAGATAATAATCTTTTTATTTTTAATATTTGGCATGTGTGTGTGCTGCCCTGTCCCTGTGTGTGTAATAATCAGAATGTATGCGCGTTGTGCACCACCTATAGGCAAACATTACTAACACACCCTTTAAATAACACAAAAAATACATGCACTATTGACTTGAGCAGGTTTTTTTGGTCAATTTCAGTTCCTCAAAATAGCAACGCTCCAACAATGCGCCTGAACACACCTGGTTTTCAGACCAGACGCCCATGGGTGAACAGATGGGCACCAGTGCATTTGACATTTAAACAATGCGCAGCTGAAGGTGAAAATTATAACTGCGTCGGGCTGAAACTTGCAAAAAAACATTGCGTCGCACCTGCCATCGCAGTGTGCCGGGTGTATGATAGGGCCCAGTCTTTTGCTTTGTCTTTGAATGAATCAGCTGTTTTGAACGAATCATTTGACTGAAAGACTCCCTCATTAAGAACCCGATTTGCCGCCACCTACTGGCCATTTTAGTGTCATATTTAAAAGTAACCTATCATTTAATTTTAGCTAAAAGGCTGAAAGAGTGATGATTTTTTGTTTCCGGTCGTGATTGTAACACTAGTTCTGGCTAAAGAGGATGAGTGGATAGTGGTAGATTAGCCTGGATGCCAGCCGAACTTAGCCCCGCCCACAACATTTGAGCTTGGGCAGTTCGGTCTGGACTCGCTCCATAGAGGAGTAATTATGCCCGAACAGAAACTGTTCAGACCAATGAAATTGTCAGGGCGGGCTTTAGACGATGATGGACAGATGATAAACAGTAACGTAATCATCTCCAGTAAAATATGGTGTTTGGGGGGTAAAATATGTGTTATTTTGGCAAGGTTGTCTGCTAAAATTTGCATTCCTGGGTCTATATCACATAAATGGGGTCACGGACTTGCCAACACAGTGAGTTCTGTTGACATTTGACAACTAACGTTATTCGTCGCTCCGGTGCTCTGATTGGTTGAAGGTCTATCCAATTGCGTTTATAAATATGCTATTAAGAGTGAAATATAAGATAACATTGTTAAATATAACAGAGATAATAAAATAATTGCATTTGCATTGCATAGAATGTTTTTGTCTGTCTTTGAAACAGGCCTTCAAATTGCAAAGGCCACCTCTGAAGGTAAGGTTCTTAAATAGCAGTCCCAAACTAGTTTTTGTTAATAATAAAATTAGCAAGCTGGCATGAGCCACAGTCAGAAAATAACAAAGTGAAAATAAATAGGTATTTTGGAAACCACAGTTACTATGATAAATACACAATACTAACATGAACTGTTAATAAAATATACAGACACTGATCCTGATGAATAGAATGAACATCACGTTTTCCTGTATGGTTCCCATGGCCAAACCACTGCTGGGGATAACTATGTCCTTGAACATTCACTATGGCCCCTTAAGGTCCTTTTTTATTAACTTAATATAATGTAGTTGAATGTCTAGGACCCAGGGGGTCTGGAATTAAAAGACCTCAATTGCCCCTTAATTCCAGTGACTTCCTACAGTTATTGCATTAGAAATGTAGCAGCAGGCACACTATGGCCTTCTCTTTGTATCTAGTGTACAGTAGCATGTTAGAGTGAGCTGTGTCTCCTCTTCGACCTTGAGGAATTGATGTGTCGGTGTGCCGCAGCAGGGCAGAAACTCATAAATAAGAATGAAGGATAGCCCAAGGGGCCCTGAGAGTACACCGTCAAGAGTGGAAGCGCAAGCCTCAATGAAGACACTAAGCCTTTACCTCCTTGGCCACCTGAAGATTAATTACAACCACCAGCACTGCCTTACCAACTGACCCCTCAATAAGACCTTGCCCTAGAAACCCTCCTCCATAGCAGCTTCTCTTGCTTCATCATGCATTTTCACTGCTTCCCAGAAACAAAAGACATTTGAGCAGGGCTTAATTAATTGATTATAATTGTGGATATTAATATATTTGTAATATGTCTCTGGAGAGGTTTCATTGTTACTTAGCCTATGTCAGGGGTTTTCAGGGGTTCTTGAGAAAATTGAGATGTTTAATTAAATATGATTATTGCAATATATTTTAACTGAAGAAATCACCAAAAACTCACAGCACTTGAAATAAAATCCAAAGAGTTTACATTCTTAAAGGATTAGTTCTCTTAAAAATTCATTTACTCACCCCATCTTATCCAAGATGTTCATGTCTTTTTTTCCAGTTGAAAATAAATAAAAAAATTCTCCTCATAATGCATTTTTTTTAATTTTTTTTTTATGATATATGTTTTTCTGGGATCATGCAGAGCCTCTGAAGCCTTTCCTTTGAAACTCCATTGATTTGGACATTCAACGGTTGGTTGCCATTGAAGTCCATTATGTAGAGAAAAATCCTGAAATGTATTATTTAAATGTGATATTGTTTCATTTTTCATTATACTTTTAACAAACTAGTCAGAAACCATCATTGATAATGTAATTTAAAAGACATGACAGCCCTATAGTTTTTAACCAAATTAAATCTTTAAAAAAATCCATATTTTAGTGTTTATTTCTAAGTTTATCTCTTTCCTTGCAATATACATGTAATGCTACTCTAATAGCGGGTAGAAAAAAAGATATGCTTTCTAAGCCAATTATGATTATTTATTTATTTGTAAAAATGTATCTTTCTACATGAGAATATAAAGCTGTCAACAGAATCATCCTATTTGTGAGTTCTTGGCATCAAACCTTACTTGATATGCACAGTTCTTTATAGTCTCTCTTTCACTGTTCTCTCTGTAGTCTTATCTTTATGCAGGAAGGTCACATTTCATTTGCCCTTAGCCAATTTTCCTTGGGAACAGACACAATGTAATGAACATGAGGTTCACAGGGGAACAGACACAGTCAGATAAACGTAACATATATGAACATGAGACAGTGTTTCCTAAAATAGAAACAAGCAGCATGATAATAGATTGTGGTGACAGGAAATCTGCAGGCTTTGTGGAAACCCTGTGGTTTTATGATGTACAGCAGGAAATCTGGACACTGTATACAGCTATGGATCTTTTCATTCAGCAGTTTTAGGCTTTTTTTTCTTTCATTTTGATCTTAAAGCTGCAGTGTGTGATTTTTTGCACCTCTAGTACAGCTGAATGGAATTTCCCATACACCCTTTCCCATCTTCATTGTTCAATTGCATGTACAGTAAATAATGAAAATTGTTTTAAATTTGCATGTTCAGTATTGGTCCAGAATTGTCCACAATGCTAAAGTAATTTCTGCAGAATACTGCAATGGAACAAATTTACCACATTAAAAATGGTAATGTGTTGGTAATGTTGGTTGAATGCAATTTGAAGAAAGTGAAAAATTGTACATGCTGTTCTCCTGTTGTATTGCCCTAAGAAAGCAATAACTTTACATAGAACATTTAAAACAAAATAAGATCAAAAGGAAAGCACAAATGGAAAAACAATACATAAATCTGGTCTCCCAAATATATTAGAATTACTTAAAAATATTTGGTAACACTTAAATTAAGATATACTAATTATTAAAAGAAGAAAAACTAAAATATGCAAACAAACTGCAAGTTTTGGGAAAATGTGATTCATATGCAGCACCTCCTGCAGTATTTCAATCACTAAAACCAGCGGGACATTAAACACACTTACTGTGAAAATTGTTTAACATGCCTTAATGTACTAAGATGGTGTTATTAAAAGATCAAATCCAATCTTATTGATGATGCATACAGGAAAGCAGATGTGCCAAGAATATGAACACAATGTGTACAATTGCACAGTAAGCATTCACTTTATAATAGTTTTCTATGGGGAAATGCTTAATTCATTTGCAAATGAATGTGGTGCGTTCATATTCTGGGCACATCTGCTTACCTTTATATAGTATGCACAATCAATGAGGTGCATACTGAATTTGATCTTTTAAAGTCACTGCTTTAGTACTGTCAGAGGTCAGAGACTCTTATTTTGTTCTGTTTTGCATGGTTTCTCATTTCCTGTTTAGTTCCTGTTTCCTTGGTTGTCATGGTTTCTATGCATGTTCCCATTAGTTCCCTTAGTTACTGTTTATGTTTACTTGTCTCTTGGTCATTTCTCATTATCTTGTGTATTTGAATCCTTAGTCTGTTGTGACACAAGTACATTTTACTTAGTACAAACCTGGTAAAAATAACTAGCTGTCAGTGAAGGGAAGCTATGTTTTGCCCTCCAGATTGGTGCAACATCAAATGAAAATTATGAAATGACCCAATTATTGTCACAGTTTGTTTATTGATTGTGTTTGATTTGAAGACTTCCAATGCAAAAACCTCTAAAAGCCACCTCTGTCAAAAATGAGATAACGATACTGAGTGAATGCTCTCTGCACAAAGTATACATTCATCAAATACTTTCACTAAATCCCAGCCTCAGCCTATTCAGAATTACTTAAGTATAAACCTATACAAAGGATCCTGACAAAAATACTAATTTTAAAGAAAAACGTCTTATGAACTTCTTAAGTTCCTTGGTTCAGTTTCCTGCCACTCCTTTGTTTCCATGGAGGTTCCACCCTCAATGTTAGTTCAGTTGTTTCAGCTGTGTGTTACCAATCTTTCATTTGAAAGCCACATTTCTAGCACCTGTAAAACTGCATTCTACCATCTTAAAAATATATCTAAATTATGGCACATGCTTTCAGAACAGTTAGTTAATGCTTTCATGAGCTCAAGGCTAGATTATTGTAATGCTCTACTGGGTGGTTGCCCTGCTCGCTTAATTAACAAACTCCAGCTGGTCCAAAACGCAGCAGCTCGAGTTCTTACTAGAACCAGGAAATACGATCATATTAGTCCAGTTCTGTCAACACTGCACTGGCTCCCTATTAAACATCGCATACATTTAAAAATCTTGCTAATTACTTACAAAGCAATAAATGGTTTAGCTCCCCAGTACTTGAGTGAGCTCTTAACACATTATACTCCATCACGTCTACTGCGGTTTCTAAACTCTGACCTGCTGATAATACCTAGAATATCTAAATCAACTGCAGGCGGTCGATCCTTTTCCTATTTAGCACCTAAACTCTGGAACAGTCTTCCTAGCATTGGTCGGGAAGCAGACACACTCTGTCAGTTTAAATCTAGACTAAAAACACATCTCTTTTCTATGGCATACACATAGAACATTATCAATTTCTAATATTCAAATCAGTTAAATGATTGTTAGGTTGCATTATCTAGGTCAGCCGGAACTGGGAACACTTCCCATAACTCCTGATGTACTCGTTACATCATACGAAGAATGGAATCTACGCTAATGTTAGTCTCTCTGTTTATCCTGAGGTTTACTGCAGTCAGCCGGATCTGGGCCGTATCCCGATCAGATGGTGGACCTGTGCCTGGACATGACCAATGCATCCCTGAAATGTTTGCAGCGAGCGTGTCAATTAAACTCTGCCCTGTAAATGCCGCATCGACATCCTTAATAAACCCGTCTCCGGCACGACGACTCCAATCTTTCGAATATCTAATATGACTTCTGAACCGTAATGTTGCCAGATTTATAATCATACACCGTTTTTTCGTCAGCCAGAGGAGAACTGGCACCCCGACTGATCCTGGTTTCTCCAGAGGTTTTTATCTCCGTTCTGGCTCTGAAGGAGTTGTGGTTCCTTACCATCGTTGCCTTTGGCTTTTGGCGTGCTCAGTTGGGGACACCTAAGTTTCAACTATATTACCCATCTGCCCGCATTGACACTGTATGATAATTGAAATGTGCTGGATAACGTCACCGTTTTCACCAGAGCGGCTGTACAAATTCTGTCACATTATTTTCATGTTAACACTGTGAAGCTGCTTTGAAACAATTGGCATTAAAAGCGTTATATAAATAAAGGTGATTTGATTTTGATTTGTTATTAATCATCTCATTTCTGTCTGTGATTTTAACCTGCACCCTTCCCTGCACTCTTTATTTAGTCACCGCTGTGTTAAGCCCTATTTGGATGGTAATTGTTTCTCGTGGGATTGTGAGGTATATTCATCATTGACAGGGACTAGTTTGTGATTTTATTGCCGTCCGCATCCAGAATGTCAGTGTTTTTCTCCCACCACTCGCCTAAAAACCCTTGGCCGAATGACCTCCTGTTTTTTGACAAACACCAAGGTCGTGTGGTCATTTAATTGCCGTCCGAATCCACATCTCTGAGTTTTCAAAAAAGATTGCTTCAAAATAAACTGTTTATATATTTTTTGACCCCTCCCGCGCACCGTATCTTTGCGCATTTTGATGCATTTTAAAGATCTATAGACTACACTTTTATTACTGAAATGCTGGAAAGTATTTACAAGAATAATCTTTCATCACGGCTCAAAAGAGAACGAGAAGAAAAACATTTGAAATGAGCCGTTATTATGGCAGTAATTAACGTTATAAATATAGGTTACATTTGCAGCATTGTATTAACATATTTCCACTCACTTCCAATTTTTTTAATTTTTAATAATTTCCTATTATTAAATTAAATATGATTTTATTCTTATTAAGCATATGACATTTTTATAGCAGACAATCTGTCACGGTGTGTTTGGGTTTTGTTCACGTTTGATGTCTTGTCAAGTTTATTTCAGTCATGATTACTTTGCCCTCATGTGATCCTGCCTCATGTGTTTGTCATGTTCTCATTGGTTTATTAGGTAATCATTGTTCACAGGTGACCCTTGTCTTTAGCCATTGTGTATTTAAGCCCTCAAGTTTGCCATAGTCTTTGTCTGTTATTGCATGTGGTAACCCACTGCTGGTGAGCCAGTTTAAGTAAGTCAAGCCAGTTTAAGTAAGTCAAGCCAGTTTAAGTAAGTCAAGCCAGTTTAAGTAAGTCAAGCCAGTTTAAGTAAGTCAAGCCAGTTTAAGTCAAGCCAGTTTAAGTCAAGCCAGTTTAAGTCAAGCCAGTTTAAGTCAAGTCTTTTGTTTATTTTTCCAATTCTTTGTTTTATGTTTTGGATCTTTTGTTAAATTACATAAAGCTGCACTTGGGTTCTTACAACTTGCCTCTCAGTGGAAATTTTAGAGAGGTGGCATGCAAATTTATTTTTAAGGACGTCCACATTAGAAACAATTACCATCCGAATGAGGCTTTTGTGTGTTTCCTTGCCCATCTGCCAGTTCCTGAGCATTATAATTCAAGTTTTCGTTTGGATTTGATCTTCTGATTCTTCAGTTTTTTCTAAGATTAACACACCACGACAATTGTCTGTCATTGTATGCAGAGCAAAAAGAAAAACTTGAGACATTCGTTACATTGGGATTTGTAAGAGTATTTTTACTCTATTTGGTGCCTAATTCGAAGAAACAATTATGAATAAATCCTGAAAATGATTATTAAATGTCTTTTAAAGGACATTATATTGATATTGACATTAAAAATAGTAAAAATAAACATTTCACCCTTTATATTTTCAGTCAGCCTTCAGTTAGCAAACTAAAAGCGTAGGCTAACTAGCTTAGCATGGTGCTAACTGAATATAAAAGTTCTAGAAAAGCTAGAACAAGATATCAGTATAACACTACGTTTTGGATATCACACTGAGGAATGGCAACACAATAGCCACAAAAGACATTAACATGGGACATGTCTCATCCAAAATTCATCAGTCAACGAATTAATCCTCCAAATTAATATTTGTTCCAACCAGTCATACATACTGTATGTGGCTTAGTGTAGTGTGGGATGAAAGTGGTTTAGATGGGCAAGTAATAATGCCAGAATAAAAGTTAATAATGGCTGAATACAAACAAAAGAATGATGATTAAAGAATAATGATGATTAGGTCTCATTCATGGTAGAGGTGTGAAAAGTTCCTTGAGTGAGAACAATAGAAATGTGAATGGAGTAGTTCACCTCACCAGACATTAGACAGCAAATAGGTTTTTTATAGGGCAAAGAAACATTTTATTAGCATCTTATCAGCCATCTCTAAAAACTCACATCACCAACACGGTCTCACTCCTATTCGTCACATATTGTCGCTTGGTTAGGACCCCTCTTCGTCACTTTTTAACGCACCGTTAAAAAGTGTCACAGAGGGGTCCTGACCCTTTAGCGTTGTTTTCCGACGCACATGTACTCCATTTGATTTCAGTTGTTTGCCCAATGCATCAGATCAAGACGCATATAATTTTTGCATTTGTAAAAGTAAACTTGATTTTATGAATATTTATAGGCTACTTTTATATTTTGGAGCAACTAACCCCACTCCTACCCTAAACCTTCCCACTCAACAATATAAAACATGTAACAGGCAAATAAAAGTACACTCTTATTTATTGCAAAAACTGACCAAAAACAGTATTAACTCATGTTGCATTTCAAGTCTTCTGAAGTCATACGATAACTTTTTGTGTAGAACAGAGTTGATCTTAATGTTTTAATCACTGAAAGAATGATCCCACCCGCAGCTCCATGAACACACACACACTCCACTCAGTCATATCTCATTCAAATGATACACAAGACTCTTTAACATGATGTGATCGGTCAGGAGACACACAAGAGCCAATGGCATCTAACAATCAAAGATGATGTAATGCCGCAATTGGTCAGTGATGTCAAAGCTGACGTAACGCTTCTTCCGGCGGCAATTTTTGAAATGTGTTTATGATCTACGGGCGGATGGACTCAACGCCGCTGATCATTTTTGGGGATTTTCTTCACACAAATCAATAGTTTGTCCTCAGAACACTTGGAATATTTGTACTTTTTGAATAAATTGTGCTGCAGTATCTGCCTGTTATATCCTGTTTTTTATAATACACAAATGGGTTTAGGGATGGGGTTGGATTACGCGTTCAAACGTTCCTGAATAGCGTAAATAAATAAAAGAAAATAAATGTAAATAAAATTATGCTGATTGATTAAATTGAGAATCACACTCCATGACATATTGGCAAACTCATAACCCAATTTCATCATGACAATAACTATTGTAAATGACGCCAAAGGTTTCTAATTGAAATCAATGGAGTACTGCACGTCGAAATATTATGCTAAAGGGGGTAGCCTGTGCTTTAAAAAGTGATGCCGAAAGGGCCTGACCAAGCGTCAATATGTGACGAATAGGAGCGAGACTGCATTGACATGACATGGTCTTCAGCTTCAAAATTCAGTTTTATAGATATCATCCTCAAATTTTAAAATAAAGCATGAGCTTCATTGTGTTTCTAAGTTTCTAAAACGCAAACACATCATATTTTATACATTTAAAAATATATTCTTAATATTTTTTTGTTTTGTTTTTATGTTTAAGATTATATATCTCTATATTAATAACAGTAATTCAGAGTCAGAGTCTTGAACTGTAAACTCTCAAGTGTTGACTTTAAAAAAAAAAAATACTGTGTCGATATATATGTCTTGAAAAAAGTATTACAGTTTAGGATACTAGGTGTTATGGAAATGAAAACATTTTAAACTTTAAAATATACTTAATTTCGAATTTGGACACTTAATTGCATGTAATTTTCAGTAAAATGTATTTCAATAATAATTTTCATTTAATTGTTCATTCACAATTTTCATTTAAATATTATGTATATTAAATGCAATTAGTTGAAATTGAGTGGGAGATTTTATTTTACATTTATGGAACTTTTTAAAAGTGTACTCTCTTTCAGTGCACTTAATGGTCTTTGATTTCATTAATATTATATCATCTGCAAGTAATATTTTCTTTTAATATATACTTTACAAGTGCACATTCAATACAATTAAGCACACTTCTTTTCCCAAGGGTAACACTGCTATGCATTATCTATGCTATGCTATAGTCATTGTCGTCAAGAACAGTAGCTCTATCCTCCGCACTGCAGAGAAAGGTGAATGCTAGTGTCTTCCTCGCTTTTGGAGTATTGATTCTGCTAAAGCTGCCACACCTGAAATAGCTCAGACAGCGCTGACACACACAAACAAATCTGAGAGTATTCTGTGGAAGGGGACAATGATGGGCTAGAGTACAATATAGCCATCTCACAGGTCTCATGTTTCTGTATCTGCATCTGCAGGTGTGGAAAGGGTTGGTGTGCTCTCACACTGAGGAGCTGATCTCTCATGTATAACTAAAAATAGAGAAATTGTACATGTTTCTCTTCAGCCTCTCAAGGTGTAACCTGCTTTTCTTTCTTGAACTAGTGTGAGGGAATTTGCAAGCCCATCCCTCGAATCCCTGAGTCAGCCATTAATCAGACAGGCTGTGGAGGCCGGAGGGGGGATGGTGCATGCAGAGCGGACACACATTAATCAACTATTGCACAATGAAAGAGCTGAAAATGACAAAGCCGAGTAGCTGTGTTATCATCCCATTGGAGTCACAGAACACAGAACAGACTGTATTTAAAGAAATAATCTTTGCACGCTTGCTCTTCCAACCCTGGCTTTGGATAAACCATAGTGCAGCATGTCTCGGAAATCTGCTATTAAAGTATTATCCTTTTGAAAACAATCCAAATCCCATAATCCCACATATTTTGACATGGCATGATTAAAATTGGTGAATGAGCCCTATTAAAATAGACTGTTCAGCTCAACTTTGCAAACAATTCAGAGGAAAAGATGTTGCCACTGCTGCTACAATAAATCATGCGGGCCAGACATGACCACCATATTTTGTAACGTTTTTTTAATTTATTTTTTTACTCTGTCAATAAAATGGTTCCATTTTGCCTGACCTGAATTTTTTTTTTTTGCTGAAGTTGATGCTGAAAATACCATGAATGTTTGACAAGCTCACATGAGGAATATGTTTTATGAATGTTTAGAGTGACATAAAACTAATACCAAAAAATTCATCAAATCCATTGCTAATACTTTCCAACAGTTGTGCTGCTGTTTTCCCTCCAAAATGATGTTTTGTTTAAAATATTTAGATGAGATAAATACATAAAAAAATAAGAAATACCTGGAATATTTCAGAATATAATATAATATTTCATTGTAGACTATAGTAGCCTGGCTCCGCCCTCCTACGTACTTCCGCTTAATTTTCATTTTCCTTCAGTACTCCGTCTGGGATTGTGGTGTATTCTCTGTTATTCTCCGGTCATGACGTTGATGTCGTGCGCTAGTTTGAGATGACATACATCATGACCAAACGTTAGTGATTGGTTATGGCAGATCCAGAGTGGCTCTGGGCAGATCCAATAGTTTTAAACTTCAGTACCCGCCTTCAAGGAAGTTAACGCTTTCCAATGGAGAGTGGCCAGACTCTGTACAAATTAAATGTACAATTTTTATGGCAACAGTGTTTGGTTGTTTGAGAACGCAAACCTTGAATTAGGTTTTGATATAGTTTTGAAACGATACTGTTATCATCTTCGAGTAAACTTCAAAAAACGTGAATCTGTGAGAATGGTGACGGCACGCATGTAACGGCATCACGGGTTTAGTGCATCACGGCATCACCTGTTTAGTGCATCACGTGTTTAGTGCCTCACGTGTTTAGTGCCTCACGTGTTTAGTGCATCACGTGTTTAGTGTATCACGGCATCACGTGTTTAGTGCATCACGGCATCACGTGTTTAGTGCATCACGTGTTTAGTGTATCACGGCATCATGTGTTTAGTGCATCACGGCATCACGTGTTTAGTGCATCACGTGTTTAGTGTATCACGGCATCACGTGTTTAGTGCATCACGGCATCACCTGTTTAGTGCATCACGGCATCACATGTTTAGTGTATCACGGCATCACCTGTTTAGTGCATCACGGCATCACCTGTTTAGTGCATCACGTGTTTAGTGCATCACGTGTTTAGTGTATCACGGCATCACGTGTTTAGTGCATCACGTGTTTAGTGTATCACGGCATCACGTGTTTAGTGCATCACGGCATCACGTGTTTAGTGCATCACGTGTTTAGTGTATCACGGCATCACGTGTTTAGTGCATCACGGCATCACGTGTTTAGTGCATCACGTGTTTAGTGCATCACGGCATCACGTGTTTAGTGCATCACGGCATCACGTGTTTAGTGCATCACGTGTTTAGTGTATCACGGCATCACGTGTTAGTGCATCACGGCATCACGTGTTTAGTGCATCACGTGTTTAGTGCATCACGGCATCACGTGTTTAGTGCATCACGTGTTTAGTGTATCACGGCATCACGTGTTTTGTGCATCACGTGTTTAGTGTATCACGGCAACACGTGTTTAGTGCATCACGACATTACGTGTTTAGTGTATCACGGCATCACGTGTTTAGTGCATCACGACATCACGTGTTTAGTGCATCACGGCATCACGTGTTTAGTGCATCACGACATCACGTGTTTAGTGCATCACGGCATCACGTGTTTAGTGCATCACGACATCACGTGTTTATTCTGTAGGCAAACCTGTTTGAATACGTATATGCACAGACGTGTAGTTTTTCTTTACAAAATGACCGTCAAATTACTTGTATAGCTTGCATAATACAGCATTTTTAGTCATTTCCGTGGATCCATGTGAGCGGGAATCATTTTGATAACGTTTTTATATGTACAACATAAATATTTCAAATTCCAAATGTGACAATGCAGTCTGCAATGCACAATTCAAAGCTGGCTTTTTTGTCTTTCAGTTAAGTCTATGTTCACTGACCCAACCTCCATTGCTTGTGCGCTGCAGGTGGTCTTTCTGTAAGTGGAGCAGTGCTGATGGTGACTAATAAGGCCAAAGTGCCAGTTTATGTCCCTGAATCCCTGAGTTTATGTGCATGTTGTTTTCCGCAGGCTGGTGGTGCAGTGACTCCTGTTGCCTTTAGCATGGCTGGTTGGCTTCTCCTTTAACTGCTTGAGCTGTTGTCTCCATTGTAAAAAAATGTATACAATAAAATAATATAATAAAATAAATAATTGCCAGGATTGCAAGAGAGCATACACTTCCAGAAGTGTGACAAACACCGGTTCTTATTGATGCCAGAGCTTGGATCTAGTAGTCATCAAATCTGGCTCCCTCTGATATGAAGTCTGGAGCAGGAGTTTGTTACCAAAGAACTCTTCATTATTATAGATCTTGTGATTTTTTTTGTGTGTGTCCGTTCGAGTCACAATCCTTTCAAGGTAACTCAGTTCACCCGACAGCCATATTCACAACGCTTCCGGGCAGCTATTTCGGAATTCAAGGCAGTGGCTGTGTTTAAAGGGATAGTTCATCCAAAAATGAAAATGTGATGTTTATTTGCTTACCCCCAGGGCATCCAAGATATATATGACACTGTTTCTTCAGTAGAACACAATGAAGATGTTTAATTACCGTTGCAGTCTGTCAGTCGTATGATGCATGTGCATGGAAACAAAATCTATGAGAGTAAAAAAAACATGCACAGGCAAATCTATATTAAACCCTGCAGCTTGTGACGACACATTGATGTCTTAAGACACAAACGATCGGTTTGTGTGAGAAACCGAACAGAATTTATAGGTTTTTTTAATCTCTAATACACCATTATGTCCAACAGCATTCAGCGAGCGATCACTTTTGGCAAGTGAGGTCAATGTACACGATCTGGCGTAGTTTACACAAGCGCCTTTTGATTGGACATAGTCGTGTATTAGTATAAACAACTGAAAATTTATTTAAATCACTTCACTATTTCCTTAACCTATGCTCTCACTATTCCTTAATCCCTTCCTATTCTAGCTTGTACTATCCCGAACGATGGCTGAAACTTTGTATTAATGGCACTTCTAATGTTTATTGCCTCTTTAATTTAAAAATTTGAAGTTAATTGCAAGTGCACATTTAATACAAATGAATGTAGTTCTTTTTCACAAGGGGAGCCTAGAGGCATTCCATACTTCACTAATGTTAAAGGGTTACTTCAGCGATTAGCATTAAGCTTTGTATCAGTAGAAACCAGGGAGTATATTCAAATTATCGTACTTTTCCCCCTCATATCCCCTGAGAGAATTATGTATTTTATTTCTGGAAAAATTCCTCCGATGACACAAATATCGTCATTTTGCATCATCGGAGGAGTTTTTGTCCAGAGGCTGAAGACTACAGCCAGCAGGAGGCGCTATTCCCACATGTTTTCAACATCACACTCACAGCACTCGCTCGGGAGCTGCGGAGATTCATGTAAACGGAGCGGTGGAGAGCAAAGTGAGTGTTTCAACTGTTCAAATGAACTTCCTATGAAAGTTAAGCTTCCAAAGACATGAACTGAACACGTGCCAGACTGATCACGCGCTGTGAATGCAGCCGCAGCCGCGAATCCCGCGATTACCTCCGCTCATGTGATGAATGTAATCCGATCCTGCTGCGTTCGTGCCGTGACACTCAATCGGCTCACTCACATTATGTTGAACAGACAAGTTCAGTTTTTAATTGTAGTGTCTCTAACTGAACTGATTTTCTGAAAATGAACGCGGTGGGCAAGTGATCCAGTAATCCAGTAGCCGACTAGCCGTGCCTAGAGTTGGGCAGTGAAGCAGTGCATTCTGGGAATTGTTGTCTTTCATCTCCATGAGACAAAAATACATTTTCCGTGTTTTCTCAGTCTAGAAGGCACCAAATTCCGAAATAATTTCACATTTCTACTACATTAATGACCCAGTTTAAATACAGATTCATCTTCCCCCTTTAAAGTTGACCATTTCTGTTGGCTGTGTTTGCCAGGTTCTGTGGCTTATCCACGAGTATCTAATGATCTGTGGTGTCCATGATTATTGAAGTCAGTAGCTCATTAGGTTTTGGAACAAAGCTTTAAACTTTGTTCTGTTTCCGGTAGGCATGCATTTTTCTTTGAGGTGGTTTTCTTTATATTGACATGATATTTGGGGATTCTCGACAGTGTGCATGCGAATGTGTGTATCACTGTGTAATGAGATTTCAGGGCAGGTGTTTGTGTTGGGTTCACTGCTCTAATTGGGTTTCATGTTCTTCAAGAATCATTGCACTGCACACACAGTCTTTGATCTTTCTCCAGGCTGTCGTTGATGAGGAGGTGGAAACACTCATTAGCTTTGAGGTTTTTGCTTATCAAATGATGGCCACTAATTAAATCCAAACATACTGGGATCTCATCTCTACATGCATACAGATACAAATACAAACTTGCCAGGGTCTCGATTCAAACTCAGTGTTAACCCGGATGAGTATTGTAGTGGGCAGATATAATGATAGACTAATGGAAGTGCATTAGACAGACTCATTTACTTCTTTGAAGTGAAGAACTCGTGCTCTTATAAATATATTACTAGTCAAACCTCTACCTCCATTCTCAAAATAGATATGACTACATAATATCTAATTTAATGGATATAATATCTAATTATAAGCTAGATGATTTCATCTCCATATACTTCTCTAAACCCTCTTAGCATCATGGTTATTATGTCTTTATGTGTCTTTAGACAGAGGGATGGCACCAAGTGAATTCATTCAAAAGCAATATTGAATTTTGACAACAACAACAACAACAAAATCCCAACAAATTATATATTGGACCAACTTAAAAAACTTACCATAATTTGTTTATAGCCAAATATATAATGATGTGTACAACATCTTCCTTTCCCCTGCTTAGACAGAACTGTTGTATTTGCACTACCAAATTTACTCAGTCTTGACTAGTTTAATTTGCTTCTTTGTGTGTGTGTGTGTGTGTGTGTGTGTGTGTGTGTGTGTGTGTGTGTGTGTGTGTGTGTGTGTGTGTGTGTGTGTGTGTGTGTGTGTGTGTGTGTAATCAGACTTAGTTGTTTTGCACAAGATTACAAGTTTTCCCCATACCACCTTGGGAGTAATGCCCAAGGAAATCAGTTTTCCTAATGCAGAGGAATTCATTATTTAGATATATTCATTTTCCAGATGCTATTATCCAGAGTCAATCATGTTGCATTGAAAGTTTACATTTTATCAGTTAATGCATTCCCTGGAAATCAAACCCATTACCTTTGCATCGCAAGCACAATTACACTAATGTTTGAATTGACTGTCTGTGTCAGGGATATTCAGTCATTTGCTTGTTTAGTTTCATTATCGAGGACTTTTTGCTTCTCATTGTCTCCTTTTGTCACTGTTCATGTTTCCCGCCATCATTAGTTACTATGGCAGTTCATCTGATCATCACACCTGTTGTCTTTTAGTTTGTTATCAGCGTGTATTTAAGGCCACATCCACACAAAGCCAGAGCTTTCCCTATCCAATCTTTTTTTTTTTCTCTGCGTACACACGAAACTGACTCAAAACGATGTAGTATACATGCCAGACCAGTATATGGTGCTGTAATTCTGCCACAGAGATACACTAAAAGCGGAGAAGACTTGGAGCATGCACAAGACGTGGTGTGATGACATCACTGTTTCACAGAATATACGGATTGGCTGTACACACGAAAACGCAAGGATGTCGTTTTTCAGATTTACCCACTATTGGACCCGGTTTCAGGCTCCAGGCAAAATGCCGGATCCGTCTAGACGAAACGCTGAAACGATACAAAATTTTGATGTATACAGCTAAACGCGTCTCCCTCTGGACACGCTGTTACAATATCTGTGGATTCTCTGAGTTTGTTTGATTAAAGACATTTATTTTAATACATCTTCTTCTGTGGACTTTATTATCTGAGACCGTGACAGACTGACTGTTCGGTTGCTGATAAAATATATATATATATATATATATATATATATATATATATATATATATATATATATATATATATATATATATATATATATATATATATATATATATATATATATATATATTAGGATAAATATATATATATATTTATATATATTATTCTGATTGGCAGACAATTGGTTGGCTCTTTTGACTTGGGCCAGTAAGCAACCATCAAGAACAGTTTAGCAACCACATAGCAACACTCTGGCAAAACTGCATTGTGGCAGCGTGTTTTGTTCAAGCAGTTAAGTCTGTTTGCATGATATATAGCTTCAAATAACTATGTGAAGTGTCCACAAGCATGACTGAACAGACAAACAAATGATCCAGGTGGAATAAGTAGCATGTACAGAGTGTTTATGAGGTGTGTTACTTTGGGCGTGTTATGGCTGCCATGTACTGAAAGCGTTACTTCTGGCTGGCTTTAAGACATGATTGAAAGAGGCTTCTGTCTGTGACCACAATTAATGGTGTCCATGGCATCTGAACCCAACACAGTCTGACTAACAGAGTGTGATGAATCCACCTCTGCCTGCTCTTTACTTGACATTTGTACATTGATCCTAGAGTTTCATCAGGCCTCAGGATTGAAAGGCCAAGCTGTGAGGCATAAATTTTCAAACGTGTGCGTCTTTAGCTATAAGTCACAATGAATCTTGTTCCTCCTAACCTCAGCCTTCTCTAGACTTCATCCACAATACAAGGCTGTAATTCTAGCAGCAATAATGTTGATATTGCCAAAAGACAGGTTAATCACACTGCTGTTTAAGGAAGACGGAAACCTCTGCAAATAAAATAAAGTAAAATATAAAATAATTTTTTTTTTATTCGATAACAGCGTAATTGAATTTAGTTTAGTTTATGTACTTATGCACTTCCTGTTTGGCACTGGTTCCACTTCAAAAGGGAACTAAATTTAAACACAGATTTGCATGAAAGCAAACATGCAGCTTGTGAGTCAAGGATGCTTGACTAGCATTAGGCTATAAGTGAACGTCATGGGAAAAAGTAACTAAAATATAAACTATATTGGCAAAAGTTTTTAACTGGAGTTGGCCCACCCTTTGCAGCTATAACAGCTTCAACTCTTGGGAAAGCTTTCCACGAGGTTTAGTATTGTGTTTATGGGAATTTTTGACCATTCTTCTAGAAGCGCGTTTGTGAGGTCAGGCACTGATGTTGGACGAGAAGGCCTGGCTCTCAGTCTCCGCTCTAATTCATCCCAAAGGTGTTCTATCGGGTTGAGGTCAAGACTCTGTGCAGGCCAGTCAAGTTCCTCCACACCAAACTCGCTCATCCATGTCTTTATGGACCGATGCTTTGCAGTCATGTTGGAACAGGAAGGGGCCATCCCCAAACTGTTCCCACAAAGTTGGCAGCATAAAATTGTCCAAAATGTCTTGGTATTCTGAAACATTAAGAGTTCCTTTCACTGGAACTAAGGGGCCAAGCCCAACCCCTGAAAAACAACCCCACACCATAATCCCCCCTCCACCAAACTTCACACTTGGCACAATGCAGTCAGGCAAGTCCCGTACTCCTGGCAACTGCCAAACCCAGACTTGTCCATGGGATTGTAAGACAGAGAAGTGTGATTGGTCACTCCAGAGAACACGTCTCCACTGCTCTAGAGTTCAGTGGCGGTGTGCTTTACCCCACTGCATCCCACGCTTTGCATTGGACTTGGTGATGTAAGGCTTGGAAACCCAGTCCATGAAGCTCTCTATGCACTGTTCTTGAGCTCATCTGAAGGCCACAGAAGTTTGGAGGTCTTTAGCTATTGACTCTGCAGAAAGTTGGTGACTTCTGCTCACTGTGACCCTCAGCATGTGCTGACCCCGCTCTGTGATTTTACATGGCCTACACCTTCGTGGCTGAGTTGCTGTTGTTCCCAATTGCTTCAACTTTGTTATAAGCCCACTGACAGTTGAGCGTGGAATATTAAGTAGTGAGGAAATTTCATGAATGGACTTATTGCACAGATGGCAACCTATCATGGTACCACGCTTGAGTTCACTGAGCTCCTGAGAGCGACTCATTCTTTCACAAATGTTTGTAGAACATGTAGCAGAATGCAATTGCTACACATGTTCACCATATCAGTAATTCCAGTTCCTGAAAGAGCTGCTTACTATTTTCACCACAAATGTAAGTGGAAAACTATTAAATAATAGCCTAGAAATCTAGACGCACCCTAGCGGCAGAATTTATTTTGCCGCGAGTGTCGTCTAGCAACTCAGTAGATCTGAGAGCTGGAAAAACCAAACTCTGGTCAGGCCAATCACAGCGTGTGTAGAGTCAGCGGGCGGGCTTTACATAATGACGGTACCAGCAGAGTTGCGGAGGTTCTGCGTGCTACTCGTAAGAGCAGTCTTTTGAATCAGCTTTGGCCGTGACTCTGGAAGACTTGGAGTTAAGCTTTTCTTTGAGAAAAGAACAAAGAACGGCACTGAAGTCATTCTTAAGAAGGGAAGATGTGTTCAGAGTTTTGCAGACCGGATACGCCGAAAGTCTATCAACTAACGTTAGCTTGGCTTCACCTTCTTCTTCGCTCTGGTTGGTTGTGGCGCTCATGGCGCTATCCAATTGCATGCAGAGGGAATTTGAAAGACAACCGTTTATCCCACTCCTCGGATTGAGCCCTGCCAATAGTGAGTTTCCAGACCCAACATCTTGATGTGGTTCTGGCTTGTCAGGCTAATTAAATAACAACAAGCATACAAAATGCAAAAATAACCCATTGGACAAACTCAATTTAATTGAGAGGCAGTGTGTCTATGAGTGCCCACAGCCTAAACACAGGCACCACTCTTCAGTATAATGGTAACCACAAATGTACAGAAACTCCTCTAAATGTCCAACATACTAAACATAAAACACTAACATAAACTAACAACATCTTTCCCTTTACTGAAAAACACATAAAATAACCTAAATGTACTCTCCTAATGCAGTCCCTTGCAAAGCATGCTGGGAACTACAGATCCACTGTCCAGTTTGTTCGTTTCACTCAACAATGTTAAGCTGACCGAACAAACACTTAAGTAAAGCTGACAATACAATTTTTTTAGTAAAAACAACTCAGTAAATTTAAGTTCATGTAGATACATGAGTTTTTAAGTAATTTTTGAGCAGTAGGCTAGATAGAGCCGTTTATCTCTAGTCTTTGTGCTACGCTAGGCTAGCGGTGGGTGCGTCAGACAGAGTTATGGCACGCACAGAGATAAAAAAGGTATGGACTTATCTAACTCTGGGGGATACAGTGAATAAGCTCCCAAAAAAGCAGCGTGTTCCTTTAACATATACTTTAAAGTAAAACATGTCATTTACATTTTAAAAGTGTACTTAAGTGTACTGAGTAATACTGATGAACTACATGTAATTACTATAGAGTTAGGGTAGGATTACGGTTTGGTTTAGTTATTAATTATGTAATTATGCATAAATTATAGTTATTACTAAAGTAATGTAGTATAGTACTTAAAAATACACTACAGGTACACTTTCAATATAATAAAGTTCTATTTCACAACTGTTGAATTACCTACAACATGGATACTATATCTTACAATCATGCATTCAACTTAGTATTCATTCATCGGTTCATTAATGAAATTTAAAAATGAAAGATCAAGTGTCAATGTGTTGCACATTTTAGCAGATGTACTATGTCATGGCTATCCCATGCATGTTACTAAATGCTATGCACAGTATACATTGGACAGTATATGCACTGCAGAGATAGTAAGGGCAGTACGGTTTTTCCAAGAGTTCATACAAGACACTTTCCCTTCAAAATATCAAGGGACTCAACCTGAGGTGTCTCTGACATCCACTGGATTGTTCATCTGATTGGCCCCAGCGTTGGGCTGCTCTCAGAAAAGACCAGCTGATTGGCTCTGCTGAGGGTTCTGACAGTCGATACCTGCAACATCACAGCGCTGCAAGCCTGAAATATGAGTCACTGTTTAGGCTGAAATGTTACTGCAGATGTAACTCGGCAGAGACAGAGAGCTAAAACGCAAATGATAACTGCATGAAACGGGAGAGGCATAGAAGTGTGTGTAACCTAAAGCCATGTGCCAAAGCCTATTACACTGCCTAACTAGTCAGCATTTTAAAGAATCAGCCAATCTCAAGATACAAGGCTGTACCAAACAGTAAGCAGCAAAAATCTGCTGCCTTATAAGATACCAATATTTGCCCCCTTGACATTTTTTTATTTTTGTATGGGCAATTTTTAATAATTACTTTATTAAATATATCTGTTTTACCTTTTATGTGAAATACTTAAATTTAACCTATTGCTTACTTAAGACTACAGACTGTAACATATAAAATATATATATATATATATATATATATATATATATATATATATATATATATATATATATATATATATATATATATATATATATATATATATATATATATATATATATATATATATATATATATATACTCACCTAAAGGATTATTAGGAACACCATACTAATACTGTGTTTGACCCCCTTTCGCCTTCAGAACTGCCTTAATTCTACGCGGCATTGATTCAACAAGGTGCTGAAAGCATTCTTTAGAAATGTTGGCCTATATTGATAGGATAACATCTTGCAATTGATGGAGATTTGTGGGATGCACATCCAGGGCACGAAGCTCGCGTTCCACCACATCCCAAAGATGCTATATTGGGTTGAGATCTGGTGACTGTGGGGGCCATTTTAGTACAGTGAACTCATTGTCATGTTCAAGAAACCAATTTGAAATGATTCAAGCTTTGTGACATGGTGCATTATCCTGCTGGAAGTAGCCATCAGAGGATGGGTACATGGTGGTCATAAAGGGATGGACATGGTCAGAAACAATGCTCAGGTAGGCCGTGGCATTTAAACGATGCCCAATTGGCACTAAGGGGCCTAAAGTCTGCCAAGAAAACATCCCCCACACCATTACACCACCACCACCAGCCTGCACAGTGGTAACAAGGCGTGATGGATCCATGTTCTCATTCTGTTTACGCCAAATTCTGACTCTACCATCTGAATGTCTCAACAGAAATCGAGACTTATCAGACCAGGCAAATTTTTTCAGTCTTCAACTGTCCAATTTTGATGAGCTCGTGCAAATTGTAGCCCATCTGCCTCAAGGTTGTGTGTGTTGTGGCTTCACAAATGCTTTACTGCATACCTCGGTTGTAACGAGTGGTTATTTCAGTCAAAGTTGCTCTTCTATCAGCTTGAATCAGTCGGCCCATTCTCCTCTGACCTCTAGCATCAACAAGGCATTTTCACCCACAGGACTGCCGCACTGGATGTTTTCACACCATTCTTTGTAAACCCTAGATATGGTTGTGCGTGAAAATCCAAGTAACTGAGCAGATTGTGAAATACTCAGACCGGCCCGTCTGGCACCAACAACCATGCCACGCTCAAAATGGCTTAAATTACCTTTCTTTCCCATTCTGACATTCAGTTTGGAGTTCAGGAGATTGTCTTGACTAGGAACACACCCCAAAATGCATTGAAGCAACTGCCATGTGATTGGTTGATTAGATAATTGCCTTAATGAGAAATTGAACAGGTGTTCCTAATAATCCTTTAAGTGAGTGTATATATATATATATATATATATATATATATATATATATATATATATATATATATATATTTGTTACAGTCTGTAGTGAGTAGAAAAACTGTGATGCTACATATATATATATATATATATATATATATATATATATATATATATATATATATATATATATATATATATATATATATATATATATATATATATGCGTAGCATCACAGTTTTTCTTCACAGATAAAGCAATACCAGAATGTATTGCACCAATTTAGGGAAATGTTGATAATAATTACCTTGAATTTCACTTTTTCTCCTCATAACTGTGCATTACACAGGAGATATATTCTGATTGGCTGTAATTATGCTGTGTCATGCTGTTTTGTGTTCAGTGTAGGCAGACAAATTGCTTATCTTGACATCACACCTAGTTAGGACAATCTTAGAAGGTTGCTGGCTGTCATGCAAGACAGCTTGTTAGTTTTTGAAACAGGGCTCCAGTATTATGTGATCATGGATATATGTGTAAGAAAAGTATATGTAGATTCATTGGGTTTCAGTGCAGGTGCTTGCAGAGATATGCTGAGAGTATGACAGGTATGCTGATGGGTAAACGGCTCTGTGATTAATGCACACTGTACTGAGCTTCACGTGGGAGCAGTCGCTCACTTACAGCGTGCAGGAGCAGCTAAATTTAAACACTGGTCAGCACAGACAGGGACCTCAGGGATTCTAACAAGCACACATACATAATCACACACACACTATCTGCTGGGACTGACAGTGGATTTTAGATCCTATTTTAAAGAATAGTTCACTCCAAAAAAAAAAACATTTAATTCTAAACCTTTTCTTCCATGGAGCACAAAAGGAGAAATTTTGAAGAATCTTCACACGGATCTTTTCCATGCAAGGACAGTTCTTAGGTGACCACAAATGTCAATTTAAAATAAGGACAGAATAAATAACAGTAGAGGAGACCGGGTATGGTTGTAACACTTTTTTTCTTCAGCACCTGAAACTTTTAGGCAAAGTGCCCACATTTGTCTACTACAAATGGCAACAATTTAAAGTTCTTCAACTATATCACAGACTTTGTGAGATGATGACAAATACAAATTGGTCCTTTGTTACATACCCCACTACTGGGGTAGGTTGTTACACATACTGGGGTTGTAACAGGTCTACAAAATGCACAAAAACTAAGGGTACTCCAAGTGATATGCCGCAACAACAGTTTTATTTTAAATTAATGGCTGCATCAATAAAATATGTGTAAATATGGGGAGTGTATGTGCATATTGTGTGTGCATGCACACGTGTGCGTTTGTTTGTGCATGTCTGTATGTGCACATTCGTGTGTGTGTGTGTGTGTGTGTGTGTGTGTGAGTAGGAGAGCAAATTAACATAAACATTGGCATTCTGTAACATTTTTAATATCACTAAAATGTTCTTAGTTGTATGTAAGTGGATAGCTGTTTCAAAACACGTTACAACCTACGCTGCCACTGTCACCCATTGATTAGCTAGTTGTATTAGCATGGTGCTTTGAAATTAGCAGGAAGTTGATACACCATTCTTTACTTGAGAAACTACACTTTGACCTGATATAACTCATACAACATTATCTACAACGGTAGAAGTACTAAACAAAACATTATCTTATTTTTTTACTTTCATACCTCAGAATTAGATTTTCTGCTGTAGCTTCAGGAGAGATAGCAACACAGACTGGAAAACCTCCATGTGGGATCGTAAAGGAAGCCAGAGGAAACTGAAACTGTCGATATGACTCCTATCTTATCCGTGATTCGTGGAATTGGTAGTGTTACAACTCTCCCCATGATGCAACTATACCCAGTCTCCCCTAGTCCATATGACTCCTGCCCTAGTCTTTGAAGCCATATGATGGGTGAACACGCTCAAAATAGTGGAGATGATATTGGACTTGATGAGGAAGACCACAGCATTCTCCCCTACTTACCTTCATGAACAGCACTGTGGCAGCAGTGGGGTCATTCAAGTTCCTGGGATCTATCATCTTTCAGGACCTGAAGTGGGACAATTAGATAGACTCAATTGTGAAAAAGGCCTAGAAGAGGTTGTACTTCCTTCACCAGCTGAGGAAGTTCAACCTTCCACAGGCGAGTATGTACTGTGTGCATCTACTGTATAACTGTCTGGTTTGGTTCAGTCACCGAAGTGTGGAAAGGTCTTGAAAACATTACAAAATACAAGACACCATCCCCCAACACTGCATGGAATCAACAACTAGCTGTCGAATGAGTCTCAGCTATTTTTGAGTCTGTCCTCTGCTCTTCAATGACTTGTGGCAGTCAGACCAGTTGACCAAAGGTTGCGCGTTCAAAGGTTACGGGTTTGATTCTCAATACTGGCAGGAAATGACTTGAGCAAGGCACCTAACTCCCAATCGCTCCCCAGGTAGTGTGTGTGTGTGTGTGTGTGTCCTTGTTTATATTACATTATGTCCCCATAAGGATAGTAAAACCTGAGATCAACTACATTGTGGGGACCAGCCAGCAGTCTTATAAATCACACAGGATGAGTTTTTTTGAGAAAGTAAAAATGCAGAATGTTTCCTGTGATGGGTATGTTTAGGGGAAGGGGCTGTGTGTGTTTGTGTGTGTGTGTGTGTGTGTGTGTGTGTGTGTGTGTGTGTGTGTGTGTGTGTGTGTGTGTGTGTGTGTGTGTGTGTGTGTGTGTGTGTGTGTGTGTTCACTAATCTTAATGTGTGCACTAACTTGGATGGAGAGTTAAATACAGAGGACATAGATATGTGGAGATATTTGGTTTTGAGTGGCCCATTCGAATGAGTATGGGTTACCATACTTGTCCTTCACATGCCACTATTACACTATTACTAATTGTAAAACATCAGAAGACTACAGAGGACAGTTCGGAGTGCTGAGAGGATTATTGTCTCCCCTGCTCACCCTCCAAGAACTGTATACACCAAGAGTGAGAAAATGGGCTCAGAAAATCACTCTGGATCCCTCACATCTAAGCCTCTTTCCCCTTGAACCAAGTCATGTTTCAATTCTGTGTCAGCGACAGCTAGCATGTGTGCATCCTTGATCTTGCTCCAGTGTTTCCTCTTCTTTTCCAGAAGCTCCATTCTCTCCTTGTTAACCTCCTCTGGATGTTGGTGATGTCGGTGCATGCCCAGACTCCTCAGTGAGGGAAAGGATCTATCACAGTCATTGGTGCTACATTCAGGTTCAGTATAGATTTATCAGCCCTTGCCTCGGCTCCACTTGTGCTGACTACCTGGGTTTCAAAGGGCCCAGGTTTCTTTTCTTTAGTAATTTTCTTAACCAGCTGATGTCTCATGGCACCCCATGGCATGCTGACGTGACACCCTCCGCCAGGAGATGTACCTACCGTTATAACCCCCCACTGCGGTCGCCATGAGGAGGCACTTGGGCCGTGTAATTACTCCTCCCAGAGTCATACAGTAGTTACTCCCTCCATTTTCCCATGCTTCATTGAATTTCTTCACTTTGAATATCTAGTGTTTTAGTTTTGTTTCATGTTCTTATTTTATGTTCAATGTCATGTTTCCTGGTTTGCCATGTGATTCCATTGTGCCCAAATGTGATTGTCATATGCTTCCCTTGGCCTTAGGTGCGTTTGACATCGGCTGCGGCTGGATGCATCCGATCGGCGAGAGTAGCCACGTACAGGTGGGGAGGAGCTGCAAACGGAGACGTGTAGTCGGACACTTTCTGCTTTCCATAGTGATGCTTGTGCTGTGTTTGCATACTTTATCACAGCTGAAGTGAAATAAAAGCAATATTTGTCAAATACACAGATGATTCAGAGATATTTTCATTCAGTACTTTATGCACTGCTTAATACAGCATATGTTTGTACAAGAATAAAATCGAACATATAAGCCTACACTATCAGTGAAGTTGGTTCTGTTTTTATCAGTTTTACTTTTATAAACATGACAATATAACATTGCGGCTACATGAAAAGAGGTGTTGCTGTTATAAAAAACTAATTTGTAAGCATTAGTGGAACTAAAGGTTTGAGAATAAACACGAAACACACATGATCACTGTTATGCGATGAATCCCATCAATCGTGGAACAGCTGTGTTGTCATCAGGACTCATGCGGCCTGGGCAGTCGCTCTTGAGAAGCTGCACCAGCTGTATAAGCCGGCTGCTCTCAAATCGCTCTCACTGTACTTTGTTGACATACGTCACAGTCACGTGCCGTCGGCGCTGCCTCAGGTTGGACAACATTTCTAACCAGCATGCACTGCTTCAAGTCAGCCGCCGATCGGTCTGCGCATCGCTGCATAAGGTCGAACAAGCCTCTTGTGTCTTGCTGTCATTGTTGATTTAGTCATGTGGGTTCTCAGTTCAGTTCTGTCATTGGTTCATTGTCTTGATTGTTAACAGGTGTGTCTTGTTTAGATTAGTCCTTGTGTGTTTAAGCCCTCATGTTTGCCATGCGTCTTTGTCTAGTATTGTGTGTTTGTTTCCTTTATTACTGCTGGTGAGTTCAAGTCAAGTCTGTTCAAGTCAAGTCTCTATTTGTTTTGTTCACTTGGAAATAAACTGCACATGGGTTCAACTGCAACTTGCCTCCAGTAGATTTGTGACACTTTGACATTCAGAGCACTGGGCAGAAATCACATTGCGTCAACATTTGCCGCGGGCCTTTGCAATGCTTTGTTTTAATTAAACAGTTGGATTCTCCTGGTCCGCCCCATTCTAAGCCGGCTGCTAGGCAATAGTCAGAGATATTGCCGAAAGCTGAGGCCGTTGGCGATTTCAAGACAATATTTTTTTTTATTATTAAAGGGGTCATGAACTGTCTTTTTTTTTTTCATACTGTTGTCTGAGGTCAACTAATGACGTTCGTGTGGTTTTTACATTCAAAAACATCATAATGAATAAGTTATAGTCTATTTTCTACACTGGTTTTGAGACTTTCTCCTGAAAGCTGGGTTTCGATGGGCGTGCCGCACTGGAGACTTGGAAGTAAATGCCCCCACGGCTGGTATTGGATAAGATTTGCATATTTAATGAGCTTCAGCTCCCCTGTCAGTTCAGTTCACATTAGGGAGGGATCGTTTTGCAACCGGAATGATTCTCTCGATCACAGGGCTCTGTAAACGTCTTTATCAAACAAACACAAATATTTATTTCTCATCCGCCCGAGATTGATTGGAATATTATTTCTGTATTACATGGCCCGCTCGATTGGTCGATAAGCACGAACTGCGCACACACACACACACACACACACACACACACACACGTGCGCTTGCCCAGATCAAGAAAGGAATACTATTTCACTATTTGAGATTCATCCGCCTGCCGACCATTACATATAAAAAAGACGTTTACTCACATAAGTTTGTTGCACCATTCCTGTCGAATCCACTCTGTCTGCAAATCCAGCACCTGAGACTTGTTTACAAACGATTCCACAGTGAAATGAAGCGAACACACATACATGTCTTCTCCACGTGAGCTGGAACTTCATTAAAAATAAAGTTCAACCACTCATTCCTTATAGTAGCATCTGAAGGAAGCTTATGCAGTGACTGTGTTCTTCCACAACCCGGCACAGAGCGATATATTACTGTGCTCGCCATGATCACTGCTCTGTAAACCTGTGGCGCCTCGACTCTGTGGGCGGGGCTTCAGAAGCACTCATGCATATTCTTCAGTTGAGTTGCGTTTCTTCTTCCCATGATGTCATTGGATTCCAGCTCTCGTTTTCTGGGCCTGGTGTCTATAAAAGCTTTTCTTTGACTAACAAGGACGTTTTCAGCTCTAAAACTTACAGGATATTCTTATATCATGATGAATTCTGATATATCAAAGGCTCAAGGGAAAGTTGGTTTCTCAATTCATCACCCCTTTAAAGGAAAAAGATTATTATTATCTTTATTAATAATAGTATTACCAATTAATTAATTACAATTAATTTGCCCAGCTATAGCCTAGTTCACATAAACATCACTGCATAGCCAAACAGTGAAAATGTTTTTTAAAGACAACAAAATTACATACACTCAAAATTGAATTGCAAGGTGATAAACCTATATTCATGAGTCATATATTCATAGTCATGATATGAGCCATGGTGAAAGGCTATAGCATTTGGTTTTCTTTGCATAGCACATACAAATAAAATGTTATTGATACTAATAATAATACAATAACAAACTGTATATATATGTAATGGAGGCCAGCTAGTAGTTGCTGTGTGAGTAAACCTCACTCCTCTGATCTCAAGAGACGCTCTAGTGACTGACGCTAGAGGTCGCAGCCTTTATCCTCCATGTTAGAGTGTCTGGCTCTCATGCTGGCGGACCCGGGTTCGAGTCCCGCTTTGAGCGGGGCAGTTCGAACAGGAGGGGTTATAAATACTATTATGATATAATTAATTGTATAGGCTATAATAAAAGTCTAATAGATCTGAACATACAACAATCAGTCAACAATCAAAATTTAAAGCATCTTTATTTAAACAACTTAATGGTAACTTCTTAAGAACAACAACGATTTAACACGAAAAAACTAAAAACTAAAATGAAAGAGCAAAATAATTAAATTACCACCTCAAATGTTAATGAATAAACTTATTCCTAAAATATATACAAGGCAAGAAACAATTAAGATAACAATTGTTGTTATGCCATTCAGGTATCAATGCCTACAGATTTTTAGCTAAGAAAACAAGCTGGTTTGCTCTCTGTGGTTTGAGAAGGTTGTGGTGGGGAGTGTGTTGCACACTCCACTGCACGCTCAGATGGAGTCCTGGTTGTGGTAATGCACAGATATTTTCTAGCCATGTTTGCCATTAAAGGAAAGCGGCTTCCATTTTTTCCACCATTCCAGTGGCTTGTCATTGCCTTCAATAACTTTCTCTTACAAGTAGGATGTGATCTCTGATTTTGCTTGCTATTATGGTGGACATAGACTGCTTCACCATGCCCAGAAGACGTCCCAGTGTTTTGTTCCTCTCAGCTCAGCTGCTGCCCCCTCCTCCTCGGCTCTGATGTGTACAGGTGGCTTGATTTTATATTTCCAGAATGCCACCATCTCAACCTCAAACTGACTTTTGATCACATCAAGCTGTTCTGCATTAATATGGTCCCCCTTATAGTTGTGCGCGTCAACTAAAGGGTGTTGTCATCATATTTCAAGATTTAAGTTTCTCTAATATTCCATTTTTAATTTCTACCATCATCTTTCCATCATTCTCTTCCTCCTTCGGGATATTCGTCATAAGATGCAGCGTCGGCAGCAGAGATGAGACTGTCACGTAATTCTCAGCTGATAAAATATCAGTACATTCTGTGACATGCATCAATCCATCTTTGACAGCCTCTAGTAAAGCAATGTCCTGCCAAGTTACGTTTGGGAGTGTGCGACATCTCTTGTCATTAGCAAAAAACTGTTTGATTGCAGGGAGATGTTCCAACACTTTTACTATCATGGCAGAGGCTGGGGAAGGTTGCACCAGTTGTGCGTAAGTAAAACTTGACGTAAATGGGCACTAAGTTACAACTTAAGCACTACAAAATATTTTTGCGTTGCACCATTAAACTTAGTTGAAGCGTAACTCTACCTATAAACTAAATATTTACGGAAGCCTCCGATCAGGAGTAACGGTTGGAATAATAGCAGACAGACTGGACTGCATAATAAGCTATCGTTTTACATGAGAGACTTCAATCCTTTACACGTATATGATCATGCTGACATTTACAAGAGAAAACATTATGTGAATAGATTACTCTGTTAGTGACTCTTCAACATGATCGCTCCATGTTGTACATGTCATGATGTCAAATAAAATCAGTCATAATAGTTTTTTTGTTTTGTTTCAGTATTTATTTATTGATCCTTTTTAATGTCTTTTAATATACTGAATGCTTCTGAATGTTATTTATATATAAAAACACTTATGTAATTCATGATTAAGTATCGTATTTAATGTAAAAAAATTGACTGTTGGTTACGTGAGGCAAAAGAAGTTAGAATAAAGAAGGATAAACTGAAATTCACAGCATTTCTACATAACTTTTGCTCACGTATTTGAAGGCTGCTATTGGATCATTGAGGGTAAACGTCATATGTGACTTCGCATTACTTTACGGAGAGCTCACGACCTACTAGCTATGTTCTGCCTTAAGATCAAATGGTGCAACTGAAAAAAGTACAGAGTTAGTTACAAACTAGCTAGTAGTCACTAAGCCTCTAGTGTGGACTTTACGTTCAAATTTAAGAAAGAACTTACGAACGACTGGTGCAACCCTACCCTAATCCTCAACGAGTGGCACAATCCTACAATGTGTCAGGCAACAGAAGGAGACAAACAAGGTATGTGCAAATCACAGTTCTTTATTTAAGCAGGGATGGGAGTTAAGCAATGGTGAGAAGCAAAGTCGGATAGATTGTAGAGGACTTAGCTGATGGATAACAGGGTTCTTTGTAAATCTAGATGGAGAACTGAAAATGGGAGAACCGGCCCCAGGAGGATGGCGACAGCAGACGCTTGTGATGGAGAAGGTGACTGCTTATATAAAGGGTGTTATAACGAGGATGATTGCTGGCAGGTGCGGGTGATGGTGGAGTGTGTGCAGGTGGTGAGCAGGGAGGATCTTGGGGATTGTAGTGATGATGGGTGATGTACTGGTGCATGGAGATGTGACATTACTTCCCCCTCCTGGAAGGTGCAACCTCGTGCAAAACAGAGTCTAGCCGGTGTGGGAGGGTGGTCACAGATGGTAAATGGTAAATGGACTGCATTTATATAGCGCTTTTAACAGACCAATGGCCATCCAAAGCGCTTTACACATTGCCTCACATTCACCCATTCACTCTCTCATTCATACACCGACGGCGGTGTCAACCATGCAAGGCGCCATCCAGCTCGTCGGGAGCAGCTGGGGTTAGGTGTCTTGCTCATGGACACCTCGACACTTGGTCAGGTGGAACCGGGGATCGAACCACCAACCTTCCGGTTTGCAGACAATCTACATGAACCACTGACCCACTGCCGCCCATGACACCGGAAGGCACCAGCAGCTCAGGATACTATGGCAGTGGAGGTAGTTCAGGGCTGAGCGTCACAGAGACGGCTTTCGTGGCCATGTCAGGGAAAGCGGGAGTCTCTAGGATGGCCTCCATGGCCGGGTGGACTCTGGAGCGGGCTCAGGGACAGGATCGTTCCCTGAGGCTGGAGATGGACATGCAGAAGGAGCGGTCAAGATAGTGTGTACGTGGTCCATGATCATGGGTGGCTGTATCAAAGAAGTGCATGATGAAGGAGAAATCCAGGAAATAGTCTTTTAATCCAAACACTCAGAAACAGGGGGAAACTCAGAGAAACAGACAAAACGCACCTTAACATTGACGAGATCGGATAAAGAACTGAAAGACACAGGGAGTAGCCTATATATACTTGACCAAATGAGATCATTGATTAATAACAGGTGAACTGAATGAGAACGAAACAGATATGAAAACTCGGTCACAGGAACACAAAGCATAATCCTTACTTTTTATTTTGCTATTGTTTTTTGCAGATTTTTCAAGACCCTGCCTTATTTTTCATGAATCAGTGCCCTGGGTTTGCAGCTGGATACTGTTATGTGCGTCTTGTGTTTTTAAGAGCTTGTGTTTCGTGTGAGCATCCACTTATGACAGTCACTCAGTTTTTTTTTTGTTTTTTTTTGTCAAATTGAACAGGGCTTCTCCTAATGCAGGTGATTGAAGATAATTGCTCAGCGTTTAAAGATAATTTCCGATGACTGACATCACCTCACAGTCATTCCGGTAATTTTACGGTAACTTACTGGGATTACTGTGTGAAAGGGGGTTATCGCATAACGCCATTGCATTGACTCTCTATTTGTTCCGGTGAAATTACAAAACAAAATACACACAAACATGTCCCTGCTCTTGATTTACAATCACTGATGAACATCTCTGGTTCTAATGAGAGAAAAAATGAACTACGAGGGCTGATTAGAACCTCAAACCTTTGGCATGCTTAACAAAAGTTCTACCACCAGGCCATTACAGCAAATTACTGATCTAATTACTGATCTAAAGCCCACATTGTTACTGTATGATAATCGAAATATATTCTGTTGCATTATTTTTCTGTTTAACACTGTGAAGCTGCTTTGAAACAATCTGCATTGTTAAAAGCGCTATATAAATAAAGTTGACTTGACTTGACACATGAGCATAAATGCAGGCTGCACTGACGTAAAGAATCTCGGGACAAACAATATATTGTATTATATTAGATGAAAGGATGACACATTAAACATGAGTTCTATGTAATGAATGTACATATCTAATTACCCCTTTAACGTCCCTGCACATCGAAAAGTGACAGGGTACTGGGTCCTGACCAAGCATCAATGTGTGACAAGCTGTAAGAACGTGTTGAATCTATTCCTTTAAGAAAAGGCTTGTGTGTTGTGTAAGATCATGTGACGCTTTGACCTTTGAACATGTTTGTGTGTCAGCAGCCTGTGCATTACTCTCTCGCTCTTCTGCTTCTCTTTGCCTTTCTCTCTCTTTCAGTCCCATGAGGTCAGTTTCACAGTAACCCGAGACCTTTGCATTTTAAATATATGTGACATTGTGCAGTAAAGAAAAAATGCCTAGTCCACGGATGCTGAGGGTATTTTAGGTCGTTGCGAATCACTATTACTATTTTTCAGATCTATAATAAAGATGATTTGTACAAACATCAACCACTAAGAATTCACTTTGTTTACAGACACGAATGAGTCCTTAAATCTTTAAAGATTTGCTAATACTTCTCTAAGAGACATCATTTTCAGCTGGTCACAACTGGTCCCACAAATCCACAAAACTCATTTGTTTGTCCCTTCTCCTTGATTTTCCTTTCATCATCCTTCTGTCCTAGGAGTTATGACAGAGTCTTGCTATATGTATGTGAAATTGATTGTGCTCAGTCAGAGGATTTGTCATCTGTACTAGGCATCAGTAATCAGGATCAGTGATCTCTATTTGAGCTTACACTATAACCAGATGGCACCACACACCACAGTCCATTCATTGCCTGTCTAATTTATATTGCTCACACGATTTTTCAATGTTGTGAATTAAACAGATTATAGGAGTGTTTTACAAGAATTAAGTCTTTCTACTATAAAATATCATGTTTAATGTGTTACTTATCATTACTTTCGAATTATTTGTGAAATTTACTAGCAATATCTGAGTGAAAAAGGTAATTCTACAATTTAATTTAATTATTTTCTGTGTATTTTCTCAATTTGGCAAGCACTAATCTGATTTGCTGGATTTACGCAGGGTGCACAGAAAACAAAATCATCTTCACTACCAGGTTAGAAGCCATAATCTTTAAAATATTTGTTTTGTTTTGTGGGAGACCAGTATTAGCAAGTAACCTATATAGAGTTTCTCAAGCAGAAATGCGTTTTCCATTTTATATTCAGCTAATGTCAAGTAAATAGTTAGTATTTATTATATTTGGACAAACCGATATTCCAATCAGGGTTATTATTGTTAACTAAAACACATAAAAAAAAACATTTTCATTAGTTATGGACAATACTCAAATATAATAAACATATATATTTAAAATAAAATAAAAATACCAACTTTAATTAATTGTTTCATTGATTAAACTGCTTGCAAAAACAAAACCATGTGGGCATTTTAGTTAGAATAAACTGCATTTGTCCAGTTTTATCCAGAGCCATTTACATAGCATATAGCACACATTGTATGCATTCCCTGGAAATTAAACACATAACCGTCGCATTACTAGTGCCATGCTCTAACGTTTGAGCTACAGGAATGGCATCTGCTGTTGGAGACTACTGCATATGAAGCCAATTCTATTACACACCCTTTTTCTGAACATCTGTGCTGCAGATAAAGAGCAAATTTTATGAAATATGCATAAAACATTTATTTAGGCATTCCTGTAGGGCAGAACTAAAGCACGTGGCTCAAATTTGCAATTTCTCCTCAGGTAGAGGGGGAAAAAAGAGGGACGGAGAAAGAGAGGAAGCTTCTCATTAACATCCAATGAATTCTTTATCAGGTCAACAAATGGCTGCAGCTTTTACATCACAGGAAAACTGCAGAACATTACATCCTGGGATGTTTAGATCACATATCCTGTGCTAATGCTATACTAAGAAACATCTGAATGACAGTTTGTGAATGTGCATGTTTTGTAGATGTTTGGTGATGTACAGCTTTCTGCAGCACCCGGTTATGCCGCGGTAAAGAAACGCACAAAGCAATTTTCTGGACTGGCTTTAATAAAGCGCTACCATCTGTAAAGCTCAGCAGGGTTCACACGTGTACGCGCCTGTGATAATGAAGGGGAGAGAATGTGATTTTATGTGTGCATGTAATGAGGATGATGGGAGAGGGGCGGTTTAAAGGCACAATGCTCCTGATCTAATCTGATCTATACTAAAGCAAATGGCACAGAAATTAATTATAAACATGTAAGACTGGTGTTATTTCCCCATAATAGACTAAAATTCATCAGATTACTGACTAATAAATATTGAGTACAGCTACACAAATTACACCAAAGTGTGCATACTCCAAAAATAGAAAGAGCTGTACAGTAATATACCATTATGGAAACTGTGAACACACCTAACACTGAAATGAGATGTGCATGTGGGCTGGTCTTATTATTCACTTGATGTGTTCTTGTTATAAGCATTTCAACTGCATTGCGTTTTTTTTTCTTCTAAAGACTAAAAAATTAAAAACAAAACATATTAATTGTAAGTTAACTATCATTAATGTGGTAAAGAGTTGTGTGTCTGTACATTGTTAAAGCGGGAGGGGAAAGAGCAGCATAAACGCAGCGAAGACAGATTCAGACAATTAGATGAGCAGTATTTAAAGGTGCCCTAGAATGAAAAATTGAATTAACCTTGGCACAGTTGAATAAAAAGAGATCAGTACATGGAAATCACATAGCCTACAGTGAGACTCAAACAATATTGCTTCCTCCTTCATATGTAAATCTTGTGCGTGAAAAACACCACAGAAAAATAGGCAAATCTCAACATAACACCGACAATGAAGCAACCATCGGGTGTCACATGCCTGTCCTGTCTTGTGTGCACATGTGGGGTTTGTTAGTGTTGAGCATGTGCTCCTATCATTGTCTGATCCCTTCCCCTTGTTATCTGATTATTGGTTAAATTGCCCCACCTGTGTTCCCTGATTCCCTGCTTGATTTCTCCCCTTTATATACTCCTTGTTTTTGTCAGTCTTTGTCGGATCATTGTAGTGTCTACGTCTCCCAGTTCCCCGTGACTATTTAGTATGTGTTCTGTTCTTTTGATTTTGTGTTTTGCCCCCTTGTGGGTTTTTTGGTTTGTGTTTATGTTTTGTTTTATAAATAAATCCCCCTTATTACTGCACATGAGTCCTCACACCTGTTTGTCCTTTGCATAAACGTGACATCGGGATGTACGCCCCCAACATTTGCATATGCCAGCCCATGACTTGCCAAGTTCAACTCCGGAGAAGGAACTCCAGAGGAAGTCTGGTCATTCTGCAGACGGAGCAGCAGCAGCTCTTACAGCGTCACTCAGCTCGCTCTGACTACTCCTGTTATCTCTGTATGGATATCTGAGGCTACAATAAAACCAAATATGCTCTAAAACACCACTAGCCTCTTTTCATTTTCATTTAAAAAATGTTTTAAACCTATTAATAGCCACACACGTAGTCCTTCCTGTTCATTTTCATTTAAAAAAACATTAAGCATATTAATATGTGGTTAATGCAATAAGTGTGCATATATGATTATCTTTACTGTAATAAAATTAAATATGACATAAAACACTACCCAGTCTCGTTTCGATAAGTTGTAATGATCAAAGAAATAAATGAAACTTCACTTTACCCTCAGCCAAAACGAATAGCCAGGGAACAAATGATAGATCCATGAGGCAAAAGATCACCCGTTAGATATAAACAAGACGAATTGTATGTTTAACCACTGCAGAGACATCAGAGCCAGCGGCAGACGTCAGAAGGGTTAGCCGAGGGAAGGCTGCTCTAGCCGGGCTTAATGAGCGCTGAGCGCCCAGTGTTCGACTGGATCTCACAACTCCAAAATATGCAGATCAAAATTTAAAATAGGCTCTCTTTAAAACAAACCACAGATTTGAGCTTACAAGTACATTTTTACAGAAACAGGCTCAAACATTTAAAGGTCCCGTTCTTCGCGTGTTTTCAAAGCTTTGATTATGTTTACAGTGTGCAATATAACGTGTTCATGTTTCGTGTGTAAAAAAACACAGTATTTTTCACACAATTTACTTATCTGTACACCGCTGTTTTACGTTTTTGTGGTCCATAAACAACGCCTTCTCCAGACAAAGAGGGAACTGCATCATCTTTTAAGAATAATCTTTCTGCGAATCCGGCATTAAACTGATTAAGATTGAGGAAGCAGTCCTCAGCAAAATGTGCTGCACATAGTTTTAAATTGTGATTATAATTTTCCGGAACCGAGTTAAACATGAATTGTACCCATTGATCTCTACGTACAGCGTCCGTGGGAAGGCCAAACAAAGGTGATTTGACTCCGGGATGAAAATAACAGCGTCTCGATGACATGGCGACAAACACACTCTACAAAAACAACACTTCCTCTTGTCGATGTAGGAGAGCAACAAGACCACGCCCCCTAATTTGCATGTTCTTGTGGGCGGAGTTTAGTCAACAGACTGTTCTAGTGACATCATTAAAGCAGGAAGTGCAGGGATGTAGTCCAAACCAGCCGTTCGCTGTAGACTTTGAAAGGGAACTTCTGTTAAATAAAATATCTCGCTTGGCATTGAACTTTGAGCTTTATAATTGTACAGGTATTATTTATGCTCTAACAGCAACATTACACACTAACTAAAGTTTGAAAGATGGAATTGCGAAGAACGGGACCTTTAAGTTTGGATTCATGCATAAACTCTCTATTGTCATGCCGCAACTGACAGAACTGTGCAGTGAAACAGCCAATCAGAGCAGAGCTCCACATTAATATTCATGACCCTTCCAAAGGCAAAAACAGACCATTTCATTCTAGGGACAATTTCTAGGGTTGTAAATGGAACTGTAAAACCAAATGTGGACAATTTTTGCCCTTAAATAAGCCACATAAACTCTATGTAGATATCAGAGAACAATTTAAAATATAGTTTGAACTCATTCTAGGGCACCTTTAAGTAAAAAGTCTAATGTATGTAATTTTCCGTAACTATTTACTCTTTAACTATTTCAGAATAATAAACTTTTTTTTTAAAATGCTGGCAGGAAACAATGACATGACATCAGAGGAAGGGGAAATCCCAACTAAAGGAAGCAAACAGTTTAAAAGGAAGCGGGAAAAAACAGGAGAGAGAGATCAGTGGTATTCACAAAACATTTTACAGCTAAAAGTAGCTCCTAACTTGCCGATTTAGGAGAAACTCTTAAAAGTAATGGCCGTGTCAGTCCTCCTAAAATTTTGCTCTAAGAGTATTTCACAAAGCATTTTAGCTCCTAAATCTGTAAAACGTTAGGAGTATTCAAGAGGACTCCTAAGTCACTAAAACCAAATCACTATACAATCCTAATCCTCAATCCGCCCAAAGACACTGAACACCATTCAGGGGATAGAGCCTTGGGTGCTGAGCCTTTTCTTCATAAATGCAATAAATATTTTGATTTATAGATTTTAATCTGTGTTGGCATCACATAGAGGTTAATTTATGTACAGGCTAAATGCATTGAATGATGGAGAATAAAACATTGGGGTCAAGTAAAAAATAATGTCCCGTCGTCTGCGCTCGATTAACAAAGGTTAACAACAGAGCCCAAACTATGAGCCTAAATTCAGTTGCTATTTACTTTTAGATATAATAATCAACACTTAAATAACACAACCTTGTGCAAACATGTAAACTTCACATTAGGCAGTTTTTGCATTAACTGCTAAATCTAATAATAAAATTATGTTTTTACTCCAATTCGTTGTTGAAATTTAATCATGTATACAACATTTATGCAAACTCTCAATATGCTTATATAGGATTTTATACGGATTTATATAGTTGTATACTACATGTAAAATATCTATAGTAAAATTAGTATATATGCATATTACAGATATTTGCATAATGAATTTCTATATGGTACTGTGCAGTATGTCAAGATCATATATGTGAACAATACATATTTGTAATAATTTATATTTGTAAAACGTTTGAGTTCGCTCAGATAATGCGCTCTTCTGTCTGGGTGAATTGTTTTGTGTGGTGTTTGAATCTTGGCATTTCATTCTAGTTTGATTTTGGGTTCAGGCTTCGGACATTAATACTCGCGGCTCGTGCTCTTTCATGTTTTTGTTACAGGGGTGACATTTTTCATCCTGTCCTCTAGAGGGCAACAAAGGGAGGAAGTGGTTTTAAGGTTGTGATTGTGAGTAGCATAGAGTAAAAGGCATGGTAATGGAGTATGGTTGAAAATGCCTGGAATCACATTGTGTTTGAGGAGTTAAGTTAATTGTACATTCTAATGCTTTACAATCTTATTCAAATGCACATTATGTACCCATAAAAATGATCATCCTTAGTGTTTGGAAGTTTTGCAGAGACTCTCACAGAGGACTCTGTTATTGGGCTTGAGTGCGCTGATACGGTGTTGGACTGTGCCAGTGCCTTATCTAGGATTTAGGATTGGATATCTTCATTGCCTGCTGGGACTTTACAAAGATTGGGACTTCTACAACACCCGCCACTCTGATAAAAGACTTTGCATTGCAGACTGTATATCCTTTTCCATCTACGGCATTTTGAATTGTTTGGGATTTCGTCCATGTGCAAGTTGTTACAATGTTATCATTCAGTGATTCAATAGATTCAAGTTATTTTCACTCCCTCATTGAGACCCTTATGGTGCGTTCACACCGGATGCGATTGACGCGAGTGATTTACATGTTAAGTCAATGTAGAGACGCGAATAGCCATTCGGTAGCACGAATAGCGCAGCGCGAAACACGCGAATTGAGCGTTTTGAACGCGTGAAAAATCTGAACTTTGGCGGACCAATCAGGAGCTTGCTCTAGTAGTGACAACAATGCGGAGAAAATAGTATTAATCATATACTAATATCTGGTTCAGACAAGTGTGCATATGACTATCACTGTGATAATATTAAATGACATGAACCACAAGCAGTCTCTTTTTGTTAAATGCCAGTTTATGTATAATCAATAATACAAAAGTGTAATCTTAAAATGTATAATAAGCTATAAAAAAGCAAACAATTCGATCAAACATTCAAAGTCAGTGCTAGTACGCTACAACAGTAAATTAAAGTTAAAAAGCCTAAAAATAAAAAAGTTATGAAACTTAACTTTGCCCTCAGCCTAAACGATTTGCCAGGGAACAAATTATATATCCATGAGACCAAAGATCGCCCATTACATATACATAAGACGAATTATAGCTCGAGACACCACAGAGACATCAGAGCCAGTGGCAAATGTGGGAAGGACTGGCCGAGGAAAGGCTGCTCTCGCCGGGGTTAACGAGCGCAGCCGCCGCTGATCCACTGGAGCTCACAACTCCGAAAATGAAAGATAAAAAGTTCAAATAGGCACTCTTTTTATAAATAAACCACATATTTGAGCTTTAAACAACAATATTATCGCCTGAAAAAGTATTCAAACTACGTTTTGTCACACATTAACAGCAGTATTTTTTACAAAAAAAGACCTCAAGTGACCGAGTAAGTGGCTGGTAGAAGCCCCTCCCATGACGCGAATTTGCATCTGTTGTGGTGAATGGCACACGCGAATGAAGCGAGTAAACTCAAAATGTTCAAGCGTCCATCTTCGCGCGAATAATTTGCGTCAATCGCGTCCGGTGTGAACGCCCCATTATAGTTTGTTTGAACACAAACTATCGGCAAAAGTGAATTCCCCTTTTATGAGGCTTTCTTATTGTATAAAAACTAAGGCGATCCAGTTACAAGCAGAGGGTTTGTTTGTGTTTGGATTGTTTATTTTTGAAGTCTAATAAAAATCTCATTAACCTCTGCGTCCTTGAGTCCTTCATCCCTCGCCTCACCTGACAACAAGTCACATTAAAAATATTTTGTTTTAAATGTAATTTGTTTTATACATAAAATCTATACTAAGAGTGGTTTGTCACATAAATAAATTAAACATATGTGACAATTAATATGTGGAATAGAGTCAAATGTCAATATATGGAATTACTGATAGCTGTGCATATATGTACATTTGTTTTTACTCTATATGAGCATATTAGGATATTTCATATATGAGACATACATGTCAAAATATGTATTATACATACATAAACATATATAATATATGGGATGAATTTATATGTCAATAAATTTAATTGTTCCAATTTCTAATAGGTTTCATTTGTTTTTACTTTATACATCACATATATTGATATTTCATATATACACATATATTACATTTCCGTATGGGATATAGGTGATATATTCAGTGAAAGAGTTGATTTCTCTGGTGAACAGCTGTGGACTCTGAATGACTTCTGAGGTAAATGTGATGCGACGGGACATTGTTCTCAAGCTGTTTTATTGACGTCTTTCCACCATTTAATAACTCTGATTTAGCGATTACAGTACATATGATATGTAAGTTGTTATGTATCTTCAACATACATAAAGATTGCATTCGTCCCACTCGGTAGACGCGTGCACTGTACCTTAAGCCCTGTATCAAAACAGTTTGGTACGAATACGTTTACCGTTACACCCCTAGTATAAACACAGTTTGATTCTCTGTTTTGGTCATTCACTACATGCAAACTTCAGAGCTTTCACTGACACATTATAAGAGGGTCTATGTTTAATGGATGTGTGTGTCTGTGAACTGGACTGAGTAAGTGAGGTATCCACAGAGATGAGTGTGATGGAGGGAAACTGCTGACAGGGAAACAGTAGTGATCAGCCTGTCATTTGCTCTACCTGATTATGCACACACCAAAACACTCAGTCAACATAAATGCTGTGTATCAGATCCACAGTGTCATCGCAGCAATAACCTGCAGTCTAAACGAAGGGGTTGAATTCAGACTGATTAAGAGAAACATGTTTCTGAGTGTGTTATCTAATCTTAGTACTTGTGAGTGTTGTCTTTACGTTGCAGACCCTTTTATCACTAATAGTAAAGGAACATTTTTCAGGAAGACATAAGATTCAGGATTTGTGGATGCCCACACCTTTCAAAGTAATAGCTCTGCCAGATGACTCTAAAGCTGTGTATGCAGGATGGATCTTGCCCACCTAAAAATGTTCACAGAATTGAGGCCATGCGGTCCAGGTATAGTAGGGTCATTCCATTGGGATGTGCAGAGCCACAGTGATGTAGTCTCTAGTAGCGAATCAGATGAAGGGGAGAGGTCTGAACATAATTTATGCAGTGAGTCAGACCTGAATTGTATAACTTTCAGGGAGGCATTCTAACCCATTTAATTTACCAAGATCAGTTGTGTCTAATAGAGGAGAAGGTCGGTTTGTAGAGCAGATTACAGGTCATAAGAACACTGGGTGATTAATGCTACCCGAAAACGTGTAAGGGGTACTGGAGATTGTACATGATTTGTGTTCTTGTTAAGTTAGAGGACTCATTAATAAAATGACATTATCCTAAGATGTCTCTTAAAGTGACCCGCAACATATTTCTCTATTCTCCTATGTACATAAAGTGCAAAATAGATGCACATTCAAGCCCTTTTATGCCCAAAACCAGGCCAATAATATAAATAACCCTAAAAATGATCCAGAGACATAAGAGCAGTTTGCTTTTAAATTCAGCATAATGTAAGATATAAATGTTGTATGTCATAATAAAGGTACATGGCATGCTTTCTTATAAATTTAACAAATCACACACACACATCAAGTTAGCTATCTACTATAAATGCTGTTTGACTAAACGAGGTTCGGGAGGAACATGTCAGATAATTGACACAGGTGGAAAGTACTCAGCCAATCAACAAAGGAGGTGTATATAGACACGCAGCCTTCTTACCTCCATTGCATTGACAGTTTTCAGCATCCCTCCACTACCCCTGCTCCACATTTTGCTCTTTTTCCTTTTTAAGTTCAAAACCACTTACATACGGGGGGTACTCTGGGTTCGGGCCGTAGTCCGAGCTCGAAGCCCTCCCCCGGGACAGCACGCCAAATACGCAATTAAATTTACTCTATAAATTATATGTAAGTGTGAACTTGTGAAATAGGGACAATGCATAGACTTCAAATGTTTTTATAGACGGGTACTTACATTTACATTTATTCACTGTAAAAAAAACTTGGGGGGAAACATTTTGACAATTGATCATTACATATTGGCCTAATAAGTGTAATAATTTCACTCAGGCCCACCCAGGGACGCCAAGTAAGGTAGTGATTGGTACTCATGTCACAGCTGACGTTGTGATTTTTGGATCACACGTCACTTAAGGTGTGGTTATGAGTACATCAGATGACCACCTTCCCCCTCTCTTAGTTTGGGACACTAGTCAAGGTCTTTTACCTTGACTGTATGAGAACACTCCAAATAGGTGGCTGTCCAATCATTGAGAATGAATGTAAAGTGAGGAGAGTTGGTCAGCTGATTTATAGAGCCTCTTCTGTATTATCAGCACAAGGAAGACACAATTGTAATAAAATAGATTTTATTAACAAAAGATAAACAAGAATAACACACAACTACTAAATTAATACAATGAATGATAAAGGAATAAAGTGCATAAGATGCATAAAATACATGTGATTAAGTTGAGTGTGGCTATGGAAGAGTTACGTTATCTTTTGGAAAGATAAACTGTAGTTTCTCTAAAACTAAGGTGAAGAAACTTATGATGCATCAAACAAATAAACAAATTATTATTTGTTATTAACTAGCATCAGTTATATTACCTCTAATGTAAATTAGGATATCATATACTGATAATAAACTACAATGCCAAGGTCTCTAGAAAGAGGTTTGGTTAAGTGATATTTACGTTCCACGTGGTTGAGTGAGCAGTCCGATGGTGATGACATCTTCCACTGGTTGTGCTGGGTGACAATGCAGTGGGGAAAGGGGCTGGAATCTGTTTCAACAGTCTTGAACACGAAGATCTGTGGGATGCTGATCTCCTGGAGCACCAAAGGGTCCTAAAATCTGGAACACGCAGATGAGGCCCTGAAGTAGGTGCAGAAGGGCCTTAATCTGGAACACGCAGACGGAGAAACCTTGAAGTGAAGGTTTGCTCTCCTGAGCTTAACCTTGTTGCAAATTCCTCTGTATGTCTTCAGCCTCTTTGGGCCAGACACTCTGAAGTTGGTCAATTCGCTCTGGTCTCTCTAGCATGGAGACTCGGGATGTGCTGTAGTCGTCTCGCTGGACTAAAACTCTGAACGTAGTGACGGTTAATGTCTCTTTCCTCACAGGCTGAAGGCTCAGAACGTTGTCGTATCCGTTGCTGCCTCACAAGCTGTGGACTCAGATCCTCAGATCTCGTGTTGTCTCTCTTTTTAAACCAGAGGCTCAGAACTTGGTTGCTCTGTCACAGTCTAATCCTCGCCGGACATACTCAGAACTTGGTGATCTGTTTGTCTCTCGCATTTGGAGACTCAGAACTTGGTGAACTGTTTGTCTCTCCCTAGGGGGAACTACAACCAAGGAGTGTCTGTTGAAAGGGTACCTTTATCCTTTTCCGAATAGGAGGAGACTGCATTTTGGCGTTTCTCCATTCCAGTGTTGCAATTGGCTGCTGGCATGAGAAGGGGGCACACAGTGTGGCCCACCCTTCTTTCCCCTGTGGAACTCATTTGCATACTGTACACAGAATCTTTAAAGTTTACCAATGTGGTTCTCACTTTCCAAACCACCATCAGAATACCTTTGGCAATATTCTAAACACATAGACATCAAACATGATGGAAAAAGATTGAAATGTCATGCGTTCATTAATTTGATCATTAGCAGCAGAATCTGTGTAAGATGTTGCATTACTGTCACTGAGAATACTTATTTCTCTGAATAAGTATGACATGGATGTATGTAATTTACATCAGTCTTAAGGTTTCCAAACATGGTTATGAATGGATTTGGATGGATCATTGTGGTCTTTCTTTGTTTCACCCACTACTGCTGAGGTCCTGAGGAATGTTTATGGCTATCATAAAACAGGACATTAGGCATCAGTCTTTAGCTGGGTGAAGGTCTGAAACTGCATGTGGACCTATGATAAGTCCTGTCCTTCCTGGGCTTGGACCCAGAGGTCTTCTTCTTACCCTCTAAGAGGTGTCTAGCTGTTGTCTAGCATCTTTATCTGATGGCGTTGGACAGTTTGTTTGTGTTAGTCCAACAAGATCCAATCAAAATGTAGCAAACCTTTGTCCACTGTTATGGGCAGAGAAGGTCCCGGTCATAAACTGGCCCTGGAATGTGCTGTCCACTACATAAGTTACTTCCAAATAATTATCCCCATGCAAAAATATGCATTGTACTAATCATAGCTTAAGGTCTTCACTCAAAATTTAAATTTTATATTCATCGAACATATTTAATTGTGCTCAGTCAATCTATGAAATCGAAGTGAAAAATCAATTTTGGGTGAACAAGTCCTACGTCTGAAAAACTGTATACGCATGCACAAAATGTGCCAGAGGAAAACCGTTCGTGTGGAGATTTCAAATGCGGATGTGCGCGAGCAGACTGCAGAGCCAAACCAGCCGTGCTGAAGAACGAAACAAACATTCACAAGAGAATAGAGATATTCATCGTCGTCGCAAGGCATTGGTGAGTATTGAGCACTGAAATTTTTCTCCAGAGTGTTGCTTTATGAAGTTTAAAATTTTTTTGTAGAATCATGAGTTCATGCATTCATTGGTTTAATGAGTGTGTTCTCGATTACCACATAATTATCTAATGGTGGCCAATAGTTGTATTTTCCTCATGTCTTATATGTCTGAAATAATTGGTGATAAGTAAATTAAGTCATTTGTGTGATATGTGCGCCATGCGACCGTTGATCACGGTGCCGTTAGATTGGCGTTGGCCTCTCTCAGGGCTTAAGTTATTGCCTTTCAATATCAAACATGTCAAACTCGTGATTTTCTTATTCGCCATTCATTCGACTCATCCTCATTATATAATGAAGTAACTTCTCTTCTGTCACTTGCCAGATGTGATGCAGGGGAACTGTATCATTAATGTTAGTTTTATTTGCAGGTCTTTAGCCTATGCAGTGCCGCATTTTCTTCACCACATCAAGACATCCTGTTATACAGAAGACTTCTTGTATGTATGTGAGTTTTTCGTTATTGAAAATAATGTATTTTCACTAAATATCCTATGTTGGAATTGAATAAAGTAGTGTGATAAAATCTCAAACCTGATGTCTGTGTTCATTTTGCTAACTATATTTATGTTTTTAGTCATTTTTGTCTTTTAGGACAGTGAGAAATAAGCAATTGTTACTACAATTTAAAATATGTAATTGGCCAAATGGAATTTCTGTGAATTAAATTGTATAAATTCACAGAAATTAAATTTGGCCAACTGAAAAATGTAGATGTGACCAGTCACTAGAACATTTTAAATGGGAGGAGCTGAAATTTTTTACAGTGTTGGTAAAATACATTTTTCCATTGGCTCAACATATTATTTCTAATTGAGCCCATGTTAACAGACTGTTGCCACAATTGATACAATTCAATTCACAGAAATTCAAATTTGGTCACTTGAAAAATTAAGATGTGATCAGTCACTTGAAAATTTTTAATTGGAGAGGCCTGAAGTTTTTTAGTGTTCATTTAGCCGACGCTTTAATCCAAAGTGACTTACAACTGAGGAATACAGGAAGCGATCCGTCATGAAGAGGCGAAAAAAATCACAAAACGGCATGAAATACTAAGTTTTGGACATTGCTTAGAGTAGCATAAGCTAGAATAGAGAGGAAATAGAGGAAAATTAGTTTTCAGCTGTCTTTTGAATGTTGTCAGCGATTCTGCATTCCAGATGGAGGTGGGGAGATCGTTCCACCAGCAAGGAACAGTGAACGAAAATGTTTTGGAAAGGTATTTCAGGGATTTTGATGGTCCCACGAGCCGTCGCTACTTAGCTGAGAAAAGGCTTCTGGTGGGGGTGTAGACTCGTAGGAGCTAGTGGAAGTATGTGGGTGCTGAGCTTGTGGTGGATCTGTAAGCAGGAGTCAACGCCTTGAACTTGATGCGAGTGGTAGCAGTGCAGAGAGATGAAGAGAGGTGTGACATGGGCCCTTTGGGCTCATTGAAGACCAGACATGCCGCTGCGTTCTGAATCATTTGAAGCATCTTGATCGCACACGATAGAAGTCCAGCCAGAAGCACATTGCAGTAGTCAAGCCTAGAAATGACCAGGGCCTGGACGAGAAGCTGTGTTGCTCTGTTCGGAATGGTCTGATCTTCCTGATGTTGTGCAGCGCAAACCTGCATGTCTTTGAAATTTGGTTTTTGAAGGACAGCTAGTCATCAAAGGTTACTCTGACCTACCTTGAAAGGGTAATCAAGGATGAACCTAGCTGGATGGTGAAGTCGTGTTGTAGAGTGATGTTTTTTCATCCATGCCGAGATGTCCGCCAGACAGCTTGAGATTTGTGCAGCTACTGTGGGATCATCTGATTGAAATGAAAGGTAGAGATGTGTGCCATCAGCATAGCAATGGAATGAGAAGCCATGTCCCTGTATGATGGGTCCCAGTGATGTAGTGTAAATGGAGAAGAGGAGAGGTCCAAGCACTGGGCCCTGAGGAACCCCCTTGGTCAGTTGATGTGCTTTGGACACCTCCCCTCTCCAGGCAACCTTGAAAGACCTGCCAGTGAGATAGGATTCAAACCAGTGGAGCAGAATCCCTGTTATGCCCAGTGATGAGAGGGTGGACAGAAGAATCTGGTGATTTACAGTGTCACAGTACTTCCCTTTTGAGGGAACTCAACACTGCATCAGTTGCTGATGCTATGGGAATGTGAAACCCAGTGTCTGGCAAAATATAGCATTTGCAGAGAGTCTGTTTGCATTTGCAGTAGGAAGCTCTGTTCTTGCTTGATTATCTTTAGAGCGATGAGAATTAAGTGTTTGCACAGAGTGTGTTTGCCTCTTGAGGGAGCCCAATACATTCATTTTGATGCATTTGCTGTGGGAAGCTTGACCCATGCTTGACTCTTTTGAGGGATAAGAGTTTAACATCTGCACCTCGTGGTTAGGGTCCCATGGATGCCAAGGTGGCAGGGAGGGATCAATCATGGGGAATGTATTCGGAGCGTGACGAGTCTGACGGGAGTTTTTATAAAGGTAAAATGATGTCATAATTAGCGGCTATTTATTATTTTCTTAGCGATAGATGACATTTAGTGAAAATAGCTGTAGATGCTATTTACTAAGTGAAATAGCATACTATGTGAAAATAGTGATATATTCTATTTACACCATGCAAAAGTAGCAGTTATTTGCAATATGCAACACCTCAGTATTGTTATACATTAACAGGATGCAATAATAACAGAGTGTAAATTATTATATTTATAACAATTATTAAATGGATGTGACAAAAAAGCCCTCCCTACACCTACCCAATAAATGCTTTTATTATTATTAAATATTATTTTCGGGAGAAGAGCCAGCAAAAAGCGGATTCAAACCCGAGTCGATCGCGTCATAACCAAGATCCTTAAGACTTACGCATTACTGACTACGACACTGAGGATGTTGAAATACACATGCTTTTTTTATCATTTGGCCCTGTTAGGCGGGTGTGGCGGAGGGGGCGTGGTTCAGCGAGGTCTGCAGCGGGAGAGAGAGTACAGAGCGGAGCGGCAGGTAAGTAGGTCAAGCACAGATGACGAACACCTGTTTCTGATTGCAGTAATTGGCAGGAGAGAGCGCATTTAAGCCGCGGCCGGAGAGAGGAGAGAGAGAGAGTGGACTGGGACTACACGCACGCTGCTGAGAGTGAACAAGAGAAGCTGCTATTGCTGAGAACTGGACGGGGCGACCCATATCGTGGATTTTGAGTGTATACGCCAGAGAGCGTCTGTGTGTGCGTGAGCAAAAATAAAAGTGTGTAAGTCCCAGTCAAGCCGACCCTGTCTTCTTCCTTCCAACAAACGAACTTCATTACACTGGTGCCGAAACCCGGGAAGGGAGAAGATCGCCGCCGCCATGTCAACTCCGCCGCAGACGCCGCTTGCGGACATCGTCCAATCGCTCGCCGGTCTTCACCAAGAACAACACCAGGATCTGCTGGCCGTGAGGGAGGAGCAACAGCGACGTTTCGAAGCTCTCCTCACGGCCCAGCATGAAGACCGCGAGCTGTTCCGGGGCTGGATAGACCGGGAGATCCGGGCCGTTCCCCAGAGACAGACCACCGACTCAGCCGCGGCCGTCCCGCTGTCGAAGATGGGGCCTCAGGATGATCCTGAGGCCTTCATAGAGCTTTTCGAGAGGGCGGCCGGGTTCCGGGAATGGCCCAAGGCGGACTGGCCGATGCGGCTACTTCCCCTGCTGTCGGGGGAAGCTCAGGTAGCCGCACACCAACTGCCAGTCCAGAATCTCCTGGTCTACGACGATCTCAAGCGCGCCATTCTACAGCGGGTCGGCCGGACGCCGGAACAACACCGTCAGCGGTTCCGTACCCTGACACTCGACGAGTCCGGCCGACCCTTCGTGTTTGCGCACCAGCTCCGGGACTCCTGCCGCAAGTGGCTGATGGCCGATGGAAGCGACGTCGAGGGGATCATCGACCGTGTGGCACTGGAACAGTTCGTGGCCAGGTTGCCGAAGAAGACTGCCCAGTGGGTCCAGTGCCACCGCCCGACGTCGCTGGACCAGGCCATCCAACTGGCGGAGGACGAGATGGTGGCGTGCCGAGGGGTCGGCGAACATCTACCATCAGCATCTCTCTCTCTCTCTCTCTCTTCTCCTTCCCCCTCCCCGTCTCTCTCCAAACCTATCCCGTTTCCTAGGTATCGCGGGGGGGGGTGCCTCCCCGGCCGGCCCCAAGATGGAGGATGGGTGGTTCAGGAGAACCACCGCGACCACCCAATCAGCGCCGAGGGGAGGAGGAGAGCCAGCACCGACACCGCTGGCGGGCCGCCGTCTCTCCACGCCAATTCCGGGCCTGCTTCCAGCCACTAGGGCGGCGGGGAGGCCTGGGCCGGCGTGTTGGCGTTGTGGGGACCCTGGGCACTTTATTGATCAGTGTCCAGTGATGGAGGTGGGGACGCTGGTCAGGGTCCCGACGCGCCACGCTGCCCCGATCAAGCGGGACTGTACCAAATACCCGTGAGTATCAAGGGGGGTACTTATCAGGCTCTGGTGGATTCAGGTTGTAACCAGACCTCGGTACACCAAAGCCTGATTCAGCCCGGGGCATGGGATAAGCGCCGCATGGTTATGGTGAGGTGTGTGCACGGGAGGTGAGAGAATACCCGTTAGTGCCAATGGATTTTCTATTCGGGAAAAACATAGAGTTGAGGTGGCCGTTAACCAGCACCTCCGGCACCCACTGATTTTGGGAACAAATTGGCCAGGTTTTAAGGAATTATTGGGATGTTTATGTGTGGGTGCCTCTTGGGGAAAAAGAGACGGGAAAGTGGCGGTTGCACAGGCGGGAGGTGGAACCGCGACCACTGGGCACTGATCCAGGGAACTGAGCGCCCGGAAACGCCAGTGTTTTCGGAACGCGATGACTTTCCCCTGGAACAGTCCCAGGATGAAACGCTCAAAAATGCGTTCAATCAGGTCTGTGCCATCGACGCCATCCCCTCCGTCCTGATCAACCGCTCACTTTTCCTTATTTTCTCTGATAAAGGACAGGTTGTATAGGGTGACCCAAGATGCCCAAACAAAGCAGACTACAACCCAGTTGTTAATTCCTAAAAGCCGCCGGAAATGCTTTTCCAGGCGGCTCATCATAATCCTATGGCTGGGCATTTAGGGCAAATAGCGACACTAAACCGCCTCATGGCCCGGTTCTGTTGGCCGGGCATTCACGAGAATGTACGCCGGTGGTGTGCGTCTTGTCGTGAATGTCAGTTGGTAAATCCACCGGCCCAACCAAAAGCACCATTGTGCCCCCTCCCATTGATGCAGGTCCCCGAAAGAATTGGGATGGACCTCATCGGGCCATTAGAGCGGTCAGCCCGCGGACATCGCTTTGCATTAGTCCTGGTGGATTATGCAACGCGATATCCAGAGGCAGTGCCACTGCGTAACATTTCGGCGAAAAGTGTTGCGAGTGCACTGTTCTCCTAATCTCCCGGTGGGAATCCCGAAAGAGATTCTCACCGATCAAGGCACGGCGTTTATGTCACGGACAATCCGCGAACTTTACGAATTATTGGGCATTAAGTCTATTCGGACCAGCGTCTATCACCCACAAACAGACGGGCTGGTAGAAAGATTTAATCGCACGTTGAAAACCATGATTCGTAAATTCGTTCACGAAGACGCCAAAAATTGGGACAAATGGCTAGAACCTCTCTTGTTCGCTGTCCGCGAGGTCCCCAAGCCTCCACGGGTTTTCCCCTTCGAGCTGCTCTATGGCCGCCAACCCCGAGGGGTTTTGGATGTCATTAGGGAAGCTTGGGAGGACGGACCATCCGCTAGTAAAAACGAAATTCAGTTTGTGTTAGACCTGAGAACAAAACTCCACACGCTGGGGCGGCTTTCAATGGAGAATTTGTTACAGGCTCAAGACAAACAGAGACAGCTGTACAACAAAGGGGCTAGATTACGACAATTTTCACCGGGAGAGAAAGTACTTCTATTACTCCCCACCTCTAGTTCCAAATTACTCGCCAAGTGGCAAGGACCGTTTGAGGTCACACGACGAGTAGGGGATCTGAACTATGAGGTCATTCGTCCGACAGGACGGGCACGTCAGATATACCATCTCAATTTATTAAAAAAATGGGTTGAGGCAGAGGCTGTGATGCTGGCGACGGTAGTGAGTGGAGAGGATGATCTCGGACCAGAGGCGGTTCAAAATCACAATCTCCCGCTCTGGTCCCGGGGAGATCACCTCTCACCCTCCCAGCTCATAGACCTCAAACAATTACAGGCGGATTTCGCGACGTGTTCTCGCCCTACCGGGTCGGACAGACCTCATCCAACACCACGTTGAGACCGAGCCGGGCGTGGTTATGCGCAGCCGACCATATAGATTGCCTGAACACAAGAAAAAGTGGTTCAGGCAGAATTAGAGGCAATGCTAGAGATGGGGTTATAGAAGAATCCAACAGTGACTGGCGCGAGCCCGATCGCTTTTGGTTCCAAAACCTGACGGCTCGGTCCGGTTCTGCGTGGATTACAGAAAAGTCAACGCGTGTCGAAATTTGATGCATATCCCATGCCACGGATTGACGAATTGCTTGATCGGCTGGGTACTGCTCGTTTTTATTCGACACTGGACTTAACAAAGGGTTACTGGCAGATCCTTGTCTCCAGTAACCAAAGAAAAAACAGCTTTTACCACGCCGTTTGGATTGCACCAATTCGTTACGCTTCCTTTCGGGCTGTTCGGGGCACCCGCGACTTTTCAGCGCCTGATGGACCGAATTCTTCGGCCGCATGCTGCATATGCCGCTGCCTATCTGGACGATATCATCATTTATAGTGGTGACTGGCAGCGTCATATGCAGCATTTGCGAGCAGTCCTCAGGTCGCTGAGAAGGGCGGGGCTCACGGCCAACCCGAAGAAGTGTGCAATTGGGCGGGTGGAAGTAAGATATCTGGGCTTCCACTTGGGTCATGGGCAGGTGCGTCCCCAAATTAATAAGACCGCAGCGGTTGCGGCCTGCCCAAGGCCCAAGACCAAAAAGGAGGTTAGACAGTTCCTGGGGCTGGCGGGATATTATAGGAGGTTTGTACCTAATTATTCGGACCTCGCCAGCCCGCTGACTGATCTAACTAAAAAGGAAGAACCAGATACAGTTCGGTGGACGGAGCAGTGCCAGCAGGCTTTCACCCAGTTAAAGGCGGCTCTGTGTGGTGGGCCGCTCCTACAAGCTCCTAACTTTTCTCTCCCTTTTTTTCTGCAGACTGACGCCTCGGACAGGGGGCTGGGCGCTGTCCTGTCCCAGGAGGTGGAGGGTGAGGAACGGCCGGTGCTGTACATCAGTCGGAAGCTCTCTAAGAGAGAGACGATGTACAGCACCATAGAGAAGGAGTGTTTGGCCATCAGGTGGGCCGTCCTCACCCTTCGCTATTACCTCCTGGGGCGGAGTTCACCCTCTGTTCGGATCACGCCCCCTTGCAGTGGCTCCACCGCATGAAGGATACGCGCGGATCACCCGTTGGTATCTAGCTTTACAGCCTTTTAAGTTCAAGGTGATCCACAGGCCGGGTGTTCAGATGGCTGCGGCTGACTTCCTCTCCCGGAGAGGGGGAGGCTGCAGGCCGGATGGCTCCCCGGCCTGAGTCGGGCGGTGGGGGTATGTGGCGGAGGGGGCGTGGTTCAGCGAGGTCTGCAGCGGGAGAGAGAGTACAGAGCGGAGCGGCAGGTAAGTAGGTCAAGCACAGATGACGAACACCTGTTTCTGATTGCAGTAATTGGCAGGGAGAGAGCGCATTTAAGCCGCGGCCGGGAGAGAGGAGAGAGAGAGAGAATTGGACTGGGACTACACGCACGCTGCTGAGAGTGAACAAGAGAAGCTGCTATTGCTGAGAACTGGACGGGGCGACCCATATCGTGGATTTTGAGTGTATACGCCAGAGAGCGTCTGTGTGTGCGTGAGCAAAAATAAAAGTGTGTAAGTCCCAGTCAAGCCGACCCTGTCTTCTTCCTTCCAACAAACGAACTTCATTACAGCGGGGCTAGTGAAAATAGCACTTGCCAAAAAAGGCACGCTATTTGCACTTGGTGTAAATAGATACTCCGCATAAAAGAATAGCATGCACAGAGTAAGATTTGTGGAAAGTTTGTGTACATAAGATTTTAAGCGTAAATTAAATTTGTATGTGCAATATAATCTATGTAAAGGTGTAAATTGCATTTCAAGCATGAAAAAAATATTTGCAGCATTTTACTGTTATTCGTAAGTGTAATTCATGTATTGTGAAACCACAGCTTCATGCTAACGCAAAATAAATATCTGTATTCTTCTGACTTCAATTTTTCCACGCTTGCACTTTTTCCTCATTTCGACATCTGATTCCTACCCGGAGTGGCGAATGAAATGCTGGTTCCCCCGTGAGAATGAACCACACAATAATTTGCAGCTCGACGGCACACAGTACTGCAGAAAGCAGGAGAGGTCCGTGGGGATAGTTCCGACAGAAACGGATTCTAGCCTTCATGAGGAAGGAGTGTCGACATGTTCATGTTCTCACAATAAGGACATTAACAATCCACAAATCTCTCGCCCCAGGCATGTGAGACAGCGATCATGGATATCAGATTAAGACTATTAGGGAAATCTGATCTTTGTGCTGAAGCACCCAGGGAAATTCCACTGCATTTACTTTGCACTGCTCTTTAATGGCGAAACCTGATGAATGCACCATCTCCACCAGCAAGAATGATCTCCATAGCACAGTCTTTTGTTGCTTGGTGATTGGAAGAGCAAAAATCTGAATGAGTGGGGCTTGCCGCCATCTTATATACTTGTATGTGTGGGCAGTGGCTTGGCATGCAAATTCCACTCATCAATACCATTGGCCATTTTTCTAAAATTCAGAGGTGATTTGGGCTACCAAGTGAGACCCCATTTGTTAGTCTTTTCAACATAACGTTGAACGTGACTGACAGAACTGAATAAAACCAGACTTTCTTTCTAGCATAATCACATGATCAGAGAGAAGTGTGCAGTTGCACAGAAATGCACACTACGTAGAAGTACAGCCTGCAAGCACCTCTCGTTGTGAGGTAATGCAGTCACGCAGTCACTGCGACCGTGAAGCTGCGGTCACTAATCTGCAGGGATTTACCTCTGCTGGGGCTTTTCTGCTATTTTTAGCCTAGAGGAGAATGAAGACTGTAAACCTTCCAGAGGACCAAATCTATCACACTACTCCCCTCATACACCACCTGAGAGGCTCACAGCTTTTTGATCTTATACGGTCCAAACTTGTAGAGTGCTTCATGCCATGCCTCCAAAAACTATTCATGCTTATTATATACACCATTCAGACATTACATTATGACCTCTGACAGGTGGAGTGAATAACACTGATTATCTCTTCATCACGGCACCTGTTAGTGGTCCAAGGAAAGAACAGTGGTGAACAAGGCTCATTGATGCTACTGTAGCTAAAATTGCTCAAGAAGTTAATGCTCTGATAGAAAGGTGTCAGAATACACAGTGCATCATAGTTTTTTTTTTTGCATATGGGGCTGCATAGCACATGGGCATCAGAACTGGACCACGGAACAATGGAAGAAAGTGAAATAACGTTTTCTTTTACATCACGTGGATGGCCGGGTTTGTGTGCTTCGCTTACCTGGGGAACACATGGCACCAGGATGCACTATGGGAAGAAGTCAAGCCAGGACTTAAAGGATCTGCTGCTAACATCTTGGTGCCAGATACTACAGCACACCTTCAGGGGTATAGTGGAGTCCATGCCTCGACGGGTATTAGGAATATTACACAATATTAGGAATAATGTTATGCCTGATTGATGTATATAGTAACTTTCCCACTGAAAACACCTGCTTTGAGGCAGTGTTATTTTAGTATCAATGGTATACGATTATAGAATTTGTTTTTATACTTTATCACTTTCATTTTAGTTAAAGCTTTATTAATTTTGTTGTTTTTTTTTGTTTTGTTATTTTATTAGTTTTTCAGACTTTAGAAACAGCACTAACAAGTTAAAGAGATAATGCCAATGCCATGCACCAACATAAATTACACACTTTTTAAACTATATTTCCTCAGCATGATTATGATCACTTAGTAACAGTTTCATAAAAAAATCTAAAGGGGAAATCTATAATCCTGTGACTGTCATAAGCTGTCAAATGTGGCTATACCGAGCTCAACGGCTCTGGCTGAGCTGTGATATAAATAATCACTATTGGCTTCTTTTTTTTTTTTTAAAGCTATTGATTGATTAAAGTGTTCACCTGTGGTTTGTTTTAATGATTGGTTTGCTTGTGTATCTAAGCTCTTTGTTTCTTTCAGTTCATGGTCCATTTCGGATGCAGCCAGATTGAATTTGATTAAGTTTGAAGGGAAACTTTGCAGGAGAGTGACCCTCCAAGACCGGAGTCCAATATTCCTGGACTAAAGACCAGACATGCCTCATAGTTTCTCATAGAAGTATATTATATGATCGCCAGGACCTTAAATGGGGTCTGTGCCAACAGAGAGATTGTAATAAGCTGTTCGGGCTACAGTTAACTAAGTCCATAGTGGATTAAACAGCAGAGATCAGCTTAGAGGAATTTGACTAATATGCTTTCTCTGAGTACACTATGCTATATGAACGTTGTGTTGGTTTTGAGGGATTCTTCTCATTAAGGTCGGGGTATGTACACGGTGCTGGAAGATAACTTCCAAATTGTAGTCCATTGCTGATTTCAAATTACATAAAAATTATAATCAGAAATCAAAAACATTACACGTGTGGCTCGGTTTCACAGAAAGGGCTTAGATTAAGCCATGATTAGACCTTAGTTCAATTAGGACATTTAAGTAGCTTTTATAAACGTGTATCAGAAGAAAACATTGCTGGTGTGCATCTTGGCAAAACAAAATGGCACTGACATATTTTAAGATACACTACATTGCCAAAAGTTTTCACTTGTTCCAATCACTTTCATGGCCACAAGTGTATAATTCAAAGAATTAGGCATGCAGACGCTTCTACAAACATGTGTGAAAGAGTGGCTTGCTCTCAGGAGCTCAGTGAACTCAAGCGTGGTACCATAGGTTGCCACCTGTGCAATAAGTCCATTCATGAAAATCCTGATACCGATAACCACTAAATTCATATATTATAGTTTCCATATAATCTGCAGTTAATGCACCCAGGAGAATAGAAAATCTAAGATGCACTGATTTTAGTAACTCTGGCCTAACTATCAGTCCTGACTCTTCAAATGTTTTTATTTTTTGTGTAAGGCACCACAAGACTTAGTAACAGAAAGGGTTTAACAGAACTATGCACTTAACAACTCATTAACAACAAATTTATATTTAAGTATTTCATGCATAACAAAATTAATCTATTAACCTTTAGTGCATGAGGATGAGGAATTTGAAATGCCTGCTGCATGGGGACATCGACGCTTTGTGTTTTAGGCTTATGCCGGTTTCACACTGCATGCGCAAGCAGAAGCTGTGCGTATGGAGAGCTGGAGCAGCGAGCGCCTGTTGTTGCGCAGCTGAACCGTGGGGGGTGTACTGCAAATACACGAATATCGTCTAATCTGTAACCTTTTCCGGCGTTCTCCTCCGACCCCTGTCTGTCTTGTGCGTTGATTTATGATGGGCAGCATATATCTGCTGCGATGCCACCGTGTTGCCCTCTGTCCAAAACACATATGCATATAACATGCTGTAGGTTGTTTACATGATAAAAGTAACCTTAAAGTTAAGATATGCCACTCGATTTAATCGTTAAAACAGGTCTTTAAAGTCCTTTTCGTGTTGTTGTTTTTTTTCCCACAGTGCTGGATGTCCTATGGTGATTGGGAAAGGAAAACTTTTGTCATGTTAATCAGGTCAATTTAGCACTAGTTGCTGCTGCCGCGGCTGCTTCATGTTCCTTTAAATACAGCTCCATCAGCGATGACGCCCTTTCAAGTGAGATTTGTTGTGTTAAAACTTGACGCCTTTTTCCTTCTCTCGGAATCCTTGCTAAACTACCACAGAGAAAAACTTCCAGACCAATGAAAACATGCTCACAGATGATGACGTAATGAGCGCGACACAGTCACTTGCACTCGGAAAGAGGACGAATCTCGGATAAATCAGACTGACTGACTTACCATCAAGCGTACTTTATCGGATTTCTTTTATTTATCGGAGCAATAATAATTATGTAATTTTCACCCATATCGGCCGATAATTTATCTGTCCGATAAATATTGTGCATCCCTATTGTTAACAAATGATTAGGATATATAGAAAAATTTAGCATTGGTGCATGTTGATTTAGAATTTGCATCCTCACAAGAGTTGGCTCGTCTCTTCACAGGTGATGATCATCTGAAGTCTTCATAAGAGGCTGGATACAAACTGACGGACTCTAGTTACCTCAGGATTTGCATCCCGGGATAAAAAGAAAAGCAAATGGAAAATAATTAGCGTAGATACTGTTCATAACATTAAGAAAAGATCTAGATTTAATCTAGATTTAAACTGGGAGAGTAAGTCTGACCCCCAAACATCATCAGGAAGTTTAGGAGCCAAATGTGAAAAAGTTATTCCTCCTTTAGTGGACTCCGATATAGGTATTACCAGAAGCCCAGAGTTTTGTGATCTTAAAGAGCGAGATGGATTGTAGGGTGATATAAGATCAATTTAATGCACAGGAGCTAAACCGTCAGTAGAAATACTTTATAATTGGTACATAACTTAATACGTAGGTAACCAGTGTAGCGATGACATGGTGTGTTTTGGTTTTGTTTCCTGTTCATTAGTGGAACTGAAGGTTTTAGAATAAACACAAAACACACGTGATCACAGTCATGCGGTGAATCCGACCAATCGTGGAACAGCTGTGTCGTCATCAGAGCTCGTGCAGTCGCACTGGAGAGGCTGCGCAGAATGAACCAGCCGGCTGCTCTCGAATCTCTCTCGCGGTATTATGAAGTAAACATGATTTCCGAAGAACAAGTTGCTGTCTAATATAACACACAGGTCTTTAACTGAAGAGGATGAAGTAACAGAACATATTTTAAGAGATTCTGTGTACAGGTTTTTGGTCCTATCTGAATTAAAAATTTCAGGTCATCCATTATTTTATATGTTTAACATACTCTGTCAACTGGGATAATTTAGAGATTTCATCTGGTCGTGCTGAAATATATAACATAGTATCATCGGCATAACAGTAGAACCTAATTCCATGTTTTCTTATAATATTACCAAGTGGCAGCATATATTGAGAATAACAGAGGGCCTAACACAGATCCTTGTGGCACTCCTTAATTTACTGACGTTAACAAAATGGTAATGGCCTGATAGATACGATCTAAACCACTTTAATGCCTGTCCCTGAATACCAGTGTAATTTTGTTCTCGAGCTAAGAGTATGTCGTGATCTATAGTATTGAACACAGCACTAATGTCAAGTAAAACTAGTGTCGAGATACTTTTAGCTGCTGGCCAAGGCTGTAAGTCATTTGTAATTTTAACGAGTGCAGTTTCTGTGCTATGATAGGGTCTGAATCCAGACTGGAATTTTTCGTATATATCATTTTCTTGTAACAATAAGCACAATTGAGTGGACACAACTTTTTCCAGCCCATATGACACTGATTTTTCAGTCCCAGTTCCAGTGTCTATAGGCTATGCACATACAGGTGACGGACATCTTAGTGCTGTTATTATATATTTTGTGGGAGCCCACAAGTCATTTCTTTCTCCCACTTTCCACACACATATCAGTGTCTTCCCTCCTGCATCCGCACTCAGAAATTCAAACTTGTCCCGAGCCGCTCTCTGTTAACAAAGTTAAATGTCTGTAAAGTTGCAAGCACCGAAGATGAAGCAGAAGCTTGAATCCTTAAGCAGCATTTACTTGCTCACCAAGCCTCTCATTTGTCTCACCAGATCATTTCCAGCACAATAAATTATATATTTTCCTGAGCTTTAGGTCTACAAGGATAAGGACGTGCCTAAACTCTCCAGAACTCTTTTGCTGCTCTGAGAAAAGTGACTTTGTAATTGATAGACTGAAGTAGTATTTTCTTGTAAAATTAATTTTTAATAGCAGTCTAATTATATTTTATGACGAAGATACAGCACAACACAACACAGATGGTTATGTTGGGTCCTCAGCGACCAGTAGCAATGATTGTGAAAAACTGAAGTTCGTAGAATAAGGAGGAAGGAGGCATGAACCGGCGAACATTTAAAAAGACTTTAATCAAACAAAACACTGAAAGTAATGCAGACAGCACCTCACGGACGACTGCCACGCACACACATAATAAAACATACACAAAACACGACATAAAGTCCAGGCCTGGTCCTCTCTCGTCCTTCACCGGTGTCACTCGTGCTTATATGCCTCCGAGCTCCCTCATGAGAGGACTCAAGACCGGTGTGACTCGCAGGTGATGCTCATTCCCAATCACGCACCGGTCTCACTCGCTCCTCTCACGTCTCTCGCTTATCTACCTCACCACACTGACCAATGACATTTTCTCCCTCTTCTCTTTTTTTTTTTGTTGAGATTGAGGTCACTGTAGATCTGCTCACATGAGACTGAACCCTAAGCCCAGTCTCTCACTCATTCATAACACATTCAATTAGAGCGACTCACTTCGTTAGAGCCTCTTCTGGTTCTTCTCTTCCTCTCTACTCCCCTTTTCTCTTGCCCTTTCCTCAACTCTTTCAAGTGTGGGCAGTGAAATCTCTCTCTTTCTTCGCATCGTCCTCCAGGGTCCTCATTATTAGTTTGCTCTGGGTTTACACTGGTGACCGCTCTTATAAAATGTCATGACACAGTAGATGTCTGAGCAATTTATTAAAAAGCATTTTCTGCACTGTGTGCATTAGCGACCCAGCAAAAAAGTGTTTCAAATGCATTACATAAACTTTTTGACAGAAAATACAATAACATTCCACAATATAAGCAAAGCAACTGAATTTGTATTGCCATCAGTAGTTCAGTTACTTTTAGTGATATTAAGTCTTTCATAGGCAAATTAAAACCGTCAAAACAAAAATTCTCTGTAACACTTTTGTAAATGGGATACCAGACTCAGAGACAGAGGGTTTAGTGAGCTGGACAGGTATTTCATTGCACAGGTGGATACATTGGAGACCGAACATTGAGGGAGTAAAGGCGGGCATACACTGTGCGGTTTCTGTGCGATTTCAGAAAGGTTACTCTCACTGTACGAGTAGATCGCATGCGATGTAAAGCCAAAGCTCACGTTAGTGCTCACACTGTGCGGTCCGATCGTGATTTGACTGATCACACTGTACGAGTGAATATGCCCGATAAACCCTTGTGTTGCGACGATAGACCGTGGGCTATAGCATCAAATGCATCAGCTACCGCTATCAAGAGGATTAAGCGTTTCCAATGAAAGTATAAAAATTATTAATTAAATGCAATATCTATTTAATAATGAAAGTAGGCCCCCCACAACAATTTCATAACGCATCAATGCATAACTAGAACGCTGCATAATAAAAGAATAGAGAGATTAAATAGAGAGATTTAAAAACATTTAGCCCAATTAAACAAGGAATTATAGGCCTATAGATAAAATTGTTATCAGTCTTTAATATGTCAGAATAATGCAATAATATCAGTCTCAATGAAAAGTAAGAGCAATTTCAAAAACAACTACCACAAGAGAAATATTAAGAAAATAAATTAAGACAGTTTTGGCTACGCCGTTATCAGCATATATTAAAGTAGCCATTATCTCTCGTTGTCTCTGTGAGAATATGCATCGAAAGCTCGTCAGATAGGCCTACTTTCACTTTCTGTAGTGAATATGGGTTTGAGCCTTCACCGACTCTCGCTCACATTGCGTTTGCACATTTAAGTTCACATTGTGATATCTACTGACTCCTTCATGACTAAAAAACAAAAAGAAAAAACAATAAGTAATGTGATGACATTTTGTTTCATGACATTTCCTGTGATCATAAAATTAAGTAAATATTAAATAATAGGTAGTAAATAAAATTAAACAAATAAATAAAGTGTGAAGTAAAAAAGTGATTAATAGAGGCACTAGATAGGCTATACTGTGTTTGGAAGACTTGGAAGAACTGGTGGAGCAACAGTTTTCTAAATGTCTGCTGTTTGATAGCTGCCTACAGAACTTAAAGAGCTCCCTCGTTTTCTTTCTTGCTGCATTACAAATGAAATGGTTCAACTTCTGCTTTGGCGCAGGCGCAGTGAGGGGAAATAGGGCAGTCAGTTCGTAGCTCTGCTTCAGCTGTGCGATAACCTCACGAGGGGCGATCAGAATTTCTGACATGCCAGAAATTCATCCGACCATCCGATTGCGGATCGGGAGAGGTTTGTCGACTCTCAATTCCCCCTATACACTGCACAAACACCTCACGACAAACGATAAAGCTGAAAATCGGCCCGACCCAAAACAGAGTCAGAATTCGACTCAAAATTGGACGAAAATCGCACAGTGTATGCCCAGCTTAAGAAGTGTGTGCTCTTATATAGAGAGTATGCACGAGACGTCACCGTCGGTCAGAGTGACTGCGGTCACGCCCACTGAGTGGAAAAAAACTGAGTGGCAGAATTGGTTTACAGCATGAATGCCACGAAAAACACACAAAACACATCTAAAATGGGAAAGAGCTTTGAGATTGACTGTACAAATCTGAGGTATATTTTTATAGACTGCCAGAAGTCTTCAGATGGGAAAGTGACGTCAATGACCCTGTCCCAAATGGCACCCCTAACCATCACGGTCCACACTTTCAGAACGTAATGCTTCTTTGACTGCCGGGTTGAAGACCTCTGCGTAGCTCGCAAACTTGCGGGCTCACGGAAGTGCGCATCGAGGGTGCATAGCAGCCGCAAAGGGGGCACTCAGGAGCACCCTTTTTTAAGCTTAAATGGCAAATGGGACACCCTACGGTCTTATGGACTTAACGGACACTCGCATGCAGCGGCCATTGAAAGTCCACCAGACCGAAAGTGCACATGAAGTGTGCCATTTGAAACAGGGCAAATGCGTACCCTCTATAGCAGAGGTGTCTAAAGTTGGTCCTGGAGGGCCACTGTCCTGCAGAGTTTAGCTCCAACTTGTAAAAAACAGTAAAACATATTTTTAAAGCATTTATTCATCTTTGTTATACAATGTTAAATGTATAAGTAATACATTATTGAAATCAAAAGTTTCTGATAATATTATTGAATGTACCTTACCTGACATGACCTAACAATGAGCAGTTGAACAAAGATTGATGCTATACTGTACTGTATGTATTCCTCATTGTTTGTTAATGTTACTTAATGCATTAAATAACCTCTATCCCTTTCTCCCACTACTGTAGTAGGAAGTCAATTTCACAACAATTTATTTTAGGTTTACAAGTCACACCATCTCAATGTGAATACCACTGATGTCATGAAGTTCATCTGCTTGAGGCCTGTTTCACACATCCTGCATCTGAGCATAAATTGTAAGAGCACGGCCTTTTGTGCTTTCACGCTGACAGCATTTCTGTCATTTCTGGGTTACTACTGTGACTGCAATGAACATTTCACAAGGGGGAGTAACATTTACTTCCAAATGATGAACTTCACAGAAATCAAATGCAAATGTGGAGCTTTAAACTGTTTAAAACATCTGGATTCAATCATGTTTACTGAACAGAATGTGTTAGTGTGCCTGTCACTGTGTTTAACCTGCATCAAGTCTAACAGACATATTTTTTCAAACAATGATAGTTTGTTACATTTTATGCTGCTTCATTTAAGCCTATTGCAAATGATTATGTTGATAAGTACACAAAAATTTGGGCTACATCTGGACGTCTACACATGGTACGGCAAAGACCCTATCCAAAGTGGATACATTTGAAAACATAATTTCCGTTTTGTAGTGTGGACTGTGAAAATGGAGGTATTTAAAAACAAAAATGCACATTTATACCCATGTGCCTGCTGTGCTATTCACTATGTGTTATGCACTGTCAAGGGATGGCTGTGTACAAGCGCACATGAAAAAGATGAGTATCAAGTAAAGTCTTTATTAAATCCACATGAAAAAACACTGACGATACCGGACGATGAAATGAACAGAACTCGGGGTTTAAAAACAGGGAGATAATTGGAAGAACAGAAACAAGTGTGGGATTAATTAACTAATGGAACACAGGCAAATGGGAACAGAGAGAAAACTAAACGTAAACAGAACATACGTTACAGTCTCAGTGTTGCTAAAGACATGTTACGTTGTACAATCTTCATATTACATTACTGCAAAGATAACAGAAATTGTACTTTCAATTGCTCTCCTAAGGCAAAACATGAACTAAAATAGCATTTTAGACCAGAATGGCCATTGAGTGTGACCTGGACGCTCCAGTAAGTGGTGAGATATTTTGCTAACAAAATGAATGTGCCAGAAGAATAGCGTGAGAACGTTATTATCTCTGGTCTGTCTGTATCATGTCAGTGAGATTTTATTTGGACAAGAATCTTTTGGAAAACGCTAGTGTGTATGGAGATAATTTTGAAACGAAAACATGATTTTCAATTGTTTCCAGATTAATGTAGACAAATGCTGCGTCCCAATTTGCCCACTTATACTACGTCCTAAAAGTATGTACTCTTTTTGTGAAGAAAAAGTACATACTTTTGAGTGTGTAGCAGAAGAGTATGCAAGCTTTGGGACATACTACTTCGTCATCTTTAACGGACTTGGTCGCTTAGTTACGTGCATCCCGTCACCGTTTAAACTGCCCTGTCAATCATCCCCAAGTTAATGGCCAAACGTAGGCCTATCATTATAAAAGTTCACAATGCTGCTGCAGGTGAAATATGATGTGGATAACATTTCTTTTTGTCAGGTTAAATACTGATAATTGATCACTTAACCATAAAACTCGCACATCCGTCATGTTTGTATTTTTTTAGCACTTTTTACATTTGTAACGTTTGTAGTTCTATTCGAATCCTCATCCAACTCGCAATGGGTTTTGGGCAATATCAGCTGTTAAAGTGTTCGTCGATCCGCACTTCGGATTCTGATCGGTAAACCATCCGGGTATTTTTGGAATACTCTTACTACGATTTGCGATATACTAATTCTATTTTCGAATACTATTTAGTATGGATAGTATGCGAATTGGGACGCAGGGATAGCCTTGGTGTAGAATTTACACAGCTAACAAAAATATGTTATCAGAACGCTATGCTAACATTCCCATTAACACTTTCCCCGCCATTGACGGAAATCTCCATAATTTATGAGACAGTGCTTTCCCGCCATTGAATTCCCGGCTTTCTGTTTTTCCACTGTTATATGATGGGGTTACTATTACACATCTTCTGAAAGAGTAGAGAATCAAAACACACAGATCAAAACACAGGCGAAAAGAAGTAGAAAAATATCCAGATCGTCAAAATTAAATAGCATATATATCAAAACTGTCAGCCCAGAATGAAGCATAGGACCTTAGGACTCAATCTACTCCATCATCTATGTTTTGAACATCATTCTGAATCGATCTGGATGCACACTCACCTAAAGGATTATTAGGAACACCTGTTCAATTTCTCATTAATGCAATTATCTAATCAACCAATCACATGCCAGCTGCTTCAATGCATTTAGGGGTGTGGTCCTGGTCAAGACAATCTCCTGAACTCCAAACTGAATGTCAGGATGGGAAAGAAAGGTGATTTAAGCAATTTTGAGCGTGGCATGGTTGTTGTTGCCAGACGGTGCATTTTAAATTTAGTATTTCACAATCTGCTCAGTTACTGGGATTTTCACGCACAACCATTTCTAGGGTTTACAAAGAATGGTGTGAAAAGGGAAAAACATCCAGTATGCAGTCCTGTGGGCGAAAATGCCTTGTTGATGCTAGAGGTCAGAGGAGAATGGGCCGAATGATTCAAGCTGATAGAAGAGCAACTTTGACTGAAATAACCACTTGTTACAACCGAGGTATGCAGCAAAGCATTTTTGAAGCCACAACACACACAACCTTGAGGCGGATGGGCTACAACAGCAGAAGACCCCACCGGGTACCACTCATCTCTACTACAAATAGGAAAAAGAGGCTACAATTTGCACAAGCTCACCAGAATTGGACAGTTGAAGACTGGAAAAATGTTGCCTGGTCTGATGAGTCTCGATTTCTGTTGAAACATTCAGATGGTAGAGTCAGAAAACAGAATGAGAACATGGATCCATCATGCCTTGATACCACTGTGCAGGCTGGTGGTGGTGGTGGTGTAATGGTGTGGGGGATGTTTTCTTGGCAGACATTAAAAACATTTGTTTTTGGTTATGTGAATGTACATGGAACATTAATGTTTTCCTAACATTTGTATAACAAAGAAAAAATGGAATTCCGTTTGATCATTTTGCAAACATCATGGGAACGTTACTTTTGAATGTTCTCTGAACGTTCTGAAACAAGAAGTAACATTTAAAAAATATGAACTAGATGAACTAAAAAGTTGAATGATGTATAAAAAAGGTTTTGGTGCTAATGTTTTGAGAACATTATTTGACTCTAAAAGTTAATTCTATATCACCAATAATTACAAAGAAATGGCAAGTAACACATTAAATTAAACATGAAATTTTGAAGTAGAAAGACTGAAATAGTAACATTTTGTAAATCATTCCAATATTTTTTCTTTTGTTTATAATTTTCTAAAAATAATTAATTTTATTTTTTATTTTTGTAGGTTAACAGTGCATTTTCAACATGTTTTCCATTGAGTTACATTGAATCTGCTTTTCGGACGTGGTACTGAAATATAAAAGCACTGCTCAAGCCTCGCAGATGAAGGATGTGTGTAGATGTGTGAAAAACACTAAAGGCTTGGAGCGAATGTTCATTTAACATATGCTTTTCATCCATAAAGGCTAACAGGACATTAATTGCAGGGACAGTCCACCTGAAACCCCTTTGGAAATCCTCTCATGTCACATCTCTGCTCAGGTCAGTGCACTGGCAGTTAACAGAGGCTATAGTGAAATTCAGGACACACCAGGACTGTGACTGACTACATACTCAGTTAAAGCCTTGAACAGCATTCTTATTAACATATCCTTTCCCTTATTTTTTTAGATAAAAATCTGGTTAAAAAAACGAAACAATATTTACAGCTGTCTAGCCATTAATAAACCTGCATCTAGGAGATAAAACAATATCACTCTAGTGGACATTTCAGCAAATTGAATCTGTAGCAACATATTTCAGGTTTTGCAGAAATGTAGACAGAGTTAGATATTTTCAGTAGTTCTGGGTTGCTCAGGAGGTGCAAACTGGGCCCAAAACGTTTTGTGATCTTATCGCTCAAACCACATTCACAGTTAGTCAGAAAAACTTAAGCTGCACTTCCACTGCAGGAATATTTCCCAGGAAATAGGGACTTTGGGGTGGCATTTGTTGTGTTTCGACCAGGGTCTAAATTAAGTTTCCCCCACAGAAAATCCCTGCTCACAAACTTTCAGGGGTTGGACTTGGGCGATGACCATGCTGATTGGTTGAGTTCATGCAGTACTTTGATTGGTTGACTCCAGGTAGCGTTTTATTTCAACCACCATTTTTAAAAGTCTGTTGCGGTGTGTGCACTAAGAGTTTGCTATTCAAATCAACAATGGAGTTTAAAAAATACAACGATGGACAGCCGGCGAGGTTCAGGCTTTATTAAGCTTATATGCGGAGGAGGAAATACAGCGGGAACTGGAAAGTCGTGCGCAGTCCTAAATCACTGGATTAATTTTCCTAATCTTCACGGTACTTTAGACCGTGATGAAAATGCAGACAGCAACAGGTCTGGTGGGGGAAAGGTTCCTGGGACAAATTGTTCCGGGTAATTTCAGTGGAAACGTGGCTATAGTTTGAGTTAGATACTGTATTACTCGCATTCATACAGTATTTTAAATTACATTTAATCATTTAGCAGACACTTTTATCCAAACCGACTTAAAAATGAGAAGAGCATTAGAAGCAATCAAGCCAACAATAGGGCAACAAAATGCAAGTGCTGTGACTAGTCCCAATTAGTCCAGCACGCATAAAGGTTTTTTTTAGTTTTTTTTTTTTAGATATAGTCTGTGTTGGTATTAGGTTGGTGGGTGAAGTGTTGCTGAAAAAGATGTTATCAGCCAATTCTTGAAAATGGCCAAAGACTGGGAACAGTCAGGGTAAAGGTTGTGAAAGTGATTTTTGCCTCTTTGGGATGGCACCACACAGCACCGTCCACTTGCAGAATGCATTCTTATGGATGGCACATAGGTGAGTTTAGGTATATGGGTGCAGAGTCAGGGGTTGTTCTGTAGGCAAACATCAGTGCCTTGAATTTAATGTGAACAGCAATTGCCAACCCGTGCAAGTTTATGAGGAGAGGTGTGACATGCGCTCTCTTCAGCTCGATAAAGACCACTCTTGTTGCAGAATCTGGATCAGTTGCAGAGGTTTGACAGTGCATGTTGGAAGGCCTGCCAAGAGAGCATTACAATAGTCCATTCTGGATAGAACAAGAGCTTGGACAAGGAGTTGTGTAGCACCGATAGAAAGGCCTAATGTTGTTTAAGGCAAATCTGCAGGACTGGGCAGTTCAAGCAATGTGGTCAGTTAAGTTTAACTGGCTGGCCTGGAAGGAGTTATGGTTGATGAACTTAGCTATATAGATAAGTTGTGATGAAGTGTTGACCGAGACTACAAGCAGTTCTGTCTCGCAAGGTTGATTTGAAGGTGGTGGTCCTTCATCCAGCAAGAAATGTCTGTCAGGCAGGCCAAGATGCGAGCAGCTACCATCAGATCATCTGTCTGGAATGAGAGGTAGAGTTGTATGTCATCAGCATAACAGTGATAGAGAAGAGAAGTGGTCCGAGCACTGAGCCCTGAGGCACTCCAATAACTAGATGTTGCGACTCAGACACCTCACCTCTCCCCTACCTGAGAGGTAAGACTTGAACCTCTGGAGTGTGGTTCCTGAGATGCCTTTCGTTTGAGAGTTGACAGAAGGATCTGGTAAGGTTAGTACTGAGGATCTGCCCTGAGCTTCAATAACCGAGAGAAGGGCAGTCTCAGTTGAGTGACGCTTTTGAAACCAGACTGGTTGTTGTCCAGGAGACTCACGTACAGTCATATATAGCTACTATATAGCAACTCTCAACTACTTGATTGTTTATTTCATCCAAAAATGTATCGTATCACCCAGCTCTTTATAAAATATAATGTATAATGTTGTCCAACTTTATATCAATACTTTCAATACACTAACGTAAAGTGATATATATACTATAAAGCAAATCTTAACTGCTTTATTTCTTGTATCTTAATAAAAATTATATAACTATATTATGGCGCAGCTCTATAAATTATAAACAAAAATATTCTAATTTTCTATAAAGCTACTTTGAATGTGTATGTGTAAGTGCTATACAAATAAATTTGACTTGTCTTGACTTGAGGTGCGACTAACAAAAGAAAGCAACTTTAGTAAAATCTCATACATATCCAAGCATTTAAAACACAATAATCTAAATAATCACTGCCATTTGGATCAATTCAATAATAAAATTTCGGTAACACTTGCTGACTTAAAGCCCTTCTGTATAATGCATTATAAAGGTATTCATAATGTACATTATAAAGCATTATATCTTTTCATAAGTGATTGCAACCAAAGTTAAAATGCATTAAAACATTAGCAGATTCTGAAGTTGGTTGTTTGTCATGTGTTTTGGATGCATTATACTTTCTAAAGTATTATAATGTATTATAACTGTGGTTACAATTGTTCATGAGACCATACAATGCATTATAAAGTTCATTACAAGGCATAATTAGTGCATTAAATATACTTGAATAATGCATTATACATAAAGGCTTTAATTAAAATGTTACCGAAATGTCTTTATCATCTGATATGACATTGATTTTCATTGAATGTGATGCATATATAGGTTACATTTCTAACAGATCTCTCTTGCAGACATTATTAATCTGACATTATGAGTGGTTTGCTGCACAGCAATGTGAGAAATTATGATTGACTTTTGAGTTGCGGTTTGTTGAATGAAATGTGATGAGGCGGACAGGATTATGAGGATAAATACATCTAATCTTAACCCTAATCCTGATGTTCCTGACTTTAACCCTAATCCTGTCAGGTGGTGCTTTGATTATCTGGACAAGATTTTTCATTAAATCTTGTGTTCTTATGGGTCAGGAAAACATGAATTATTTACTTTTATGTTAATGCTAAAGTATTAATTTTAAGATTTTGTAATACAAATTTTATGAGCATTTAAATGAGCAGATTTCAGGATTGAATTGTACTTGTAAAACAAGGAAAAGCCATAAAGTTTTGTTAGCTGGACCCTCTTCTAAGTACACTAGAGTTTTTTAGATCCACTCATGCATACACGCAACTTTAACTACACTCAGAGGCACAGAAGCGCTCTGTGAACATGAGACGCTGTGAATTTGAGTGAACTGAGCCGTTGGAAGGTTGCCCGTGTTGCTGAGATCCCTCAGGCCTGCGTTTGCCCTCCACCTCCTGCAGGCTGCCAGAATCTCCCTGCTGTACTGCTGGAGCCCCATACTGATTAACAGCCAAACTATATAATTAAAAATGCATAATCACCTTTTGTCTCAGCACTCTAGGGAATCCCTTGCTGAATGTCTTGATGCACGTCTGTTCTCATTTAACCAGACCCCCCCTAACTAAACCACATCAAGCCTGTTTGATCCCAAATGCACAAAATAATGACTTGCCTTTTCTGCATTAAAATACACAGTGCTGGGTAGATTACTTACAAATTGTAGTCAGTTACTGATTCCAAATGACATGACAACACTGTAGTTAGTAACACAATCCATTATATTACACATTTTAAAGGCACAATCTGTACTTTTTCGCCGCTAAAGGTCGCATTTTCAAAACAATAACAAAATTGACATTATGAAGGAGAGTGGAACAAGGGGAGATGTCGTTTTCACCATCCAGTAATTTCATCAGAATAACCCAAAAAGAATTATGTCAATAAATATTTGCTTATTAAAAAACATGCGAGCGGAGTCTCTGTTAAGTCCAAGTTTGTCGCGAAACTCTCTTCATCTCAAAAATGCCACTTATTTCTCCATTTGTCACAAATCCTGCTTCTCTCAAGGCCAAAGTACACTTTGGGCGTCCGCGTCCGTACAACAAGGCAAGGCAAGTTTATTTATATAGCACATTTCATACAAAATGGTAATTCAAAGTGCTTTACATAAGAAATAAGAATACCATGTGTAAGAATTAAAAATACAAACAAGGATAATTAAAACAGTGTAAAGACAATTTTAAAAATAAAAATAAAATGTGGATAAATAGATCCCTATCTGCCTGATTCTCTAAATACGGTTACCCCTGTCTGAGATGGAAGAGATGGGGCAGGTTCGCAATGTCTCCTGGACCTTCCATGTCAGTCCAGGACGGGCTCCTGTAGGGGACATTACCTATGCCCCGCAGGGCCTCCCCTTTCTTGAGTCCGCTTCTCTTCACTGTCTGCTGCCACAGAATGAAGCGAACCGCACTGCTCTCCTTTTCCAATCTCCTCCAGTCAGACAGCCCTAACCAACAATGATAATCACAGATACATAAGAAATAGAAATATACAGTTGTAAAGAGAATTAAAAAGAATAAGATTATATATAGATAAAACCAAAGATAAGAACAAAGGTAAACAGTTATAAAAGAATAAAAATATGATGCATAGATAAGAGCGAATCAGTCGGACGTACAGTGGCACAGTGCTCATTCAGTAAAGGCACAGCTGAACAGATGTGTTTTGAGTCTGGATTTGAATGTGACTACTGTTGGAGCACATCTGATCTCTTCTGGAAGCTGGTTCAGCTGCGGCTGGCACAATAGCTGAACGCAGACTCTCCTTGCTTTGAGTGAACTCTTGGTATTTCTAGCTGACTTGATCCTGATGATCTGATGGGTTTGTATGTAATCAGCATATCTGCAATGTATTGAGGTCCTAGGTCATTGAGTGATTTATAAACAAGTAATAATACTTTAAAATCTATTCTAAATGTAACTGGAAGCCAATGTAAAGATCTGAGGACTGGCGTGATATGGTCATATTTTCTTGTTCTGCTCAGAATCCTGGCCGCAGCATTCTGTATGAGCTGCAGCTGTCTAATGGTCTTTTTGGGAAGGCCGGTTAGAAGACCATTACAATAGTCCACCCTGCTGGTGATGAAAGCGTGAACGAGTTTCTCTAAGTCTTGTCTGGAAACAAAGCATCTTGCCACGAAAACAAAGCATCTGACTCTTGATATATTTTTCAGATGATAGTAAGCTGATTTAGTTATTGCTTTGACATGACTATTGAAACTCAGGTCTGACTCCAAAATCACACCAAGACTTCTGACTTGATCTTTAGTTGTTTTGCCCCGAACTTCAAGATATGCGTTCACCTTGAGAATTTCATTTTTGTTTCCAAATGCCATAACTTCGGTTTTGTTTTTGTTTAACTGAAGATAGTTTTGGCTCATCCAACTGTTAACTTCATCAATGCATTTGCACAGGAGTCAATGGGGCTATAGTCATTAGGTGATAGAGCTAAGTAGATCTGGGTGTCGTCAGCATAGCTGTGGTAAGCCATTTGGTTCTCTCTCATTATTTGGCTCAGTGTCAGCATGTACAGGTTGAATAGGAGTGGTGCTAGAATTGACCCTTGTGGGACTCTGCATATCATGGATGTCCAGTCAGACTTATGGTCACCTATACTCACATAATAACCTCTCCCTTCTAAGTACGACCTGAACCATTTAAGGACCATCCCAGAAAGCCCAACCCAGTTTTCCAGCCTGTCAAGAAGTATGTTATGGTCAACAGTGTCGAATGCGGCACTGAGGTCGAGTAGTACCAGAATTGATGTTTTGCCTGTATCTTTATTGTGGCGAATATCATTTATAATCTTTATGAGCGCTGTTTCTGTGCTGTGATGTGGTCGGAAACCAGATTGAAAATTGTCAAAGTATCCATTTGAGCTTAAGAATTTGTTCAGCTGACTGAAGACAAAGTTTTCAATGATCTTGCCTATGAAGGGGAGATTTGAGATTGGTCTGTAGTTGCTCAATATGGAGTTATCCAGATTTCTCTTTTTCAGAAGAGGCTTAACTACTGGGGTTTTAAGGGAGTTTGGAAAAGTCCCATTGAGAAGTGATGAGTTTACCACTTCTAGCAGATCTGCTTCTAAACAGTTAAACACACTTTTGAAGAAATAAGAGGGGAGTGTGTCAAGGGCACAGGTTGATGTTTTAAGGTGCTGTACCGTTTCTTCTAAAATTTTACAGTCAATTGCTTCGAAATCAGACATAGTAACTTTCTGAGGTTGTGGTCTGATCTGAATGACCCAAGAGCAACTCAAGGATGTGCTGATCGCCTTTCTGATATTATTGATTTTCTTGGAGAAGAAAGAGAGCATTTCACTGGGAATGTGACTTGGGGGGTTTGTTAGTCTCTCTACGGTAGCAAAAAGAGTGCGCGTGTTGTTTATATTTCTGTTTATAATATTTGAGAAGAAGGTCTGTCTAGCTTTGCCTAGCTCCACAATGAAAGCATGAAGGCTGTCTTTATAGATGTTAAAATGGACTATACGTTTTGTCTTCCGCCACATGCGTTCATATTTCCTGCATTGTCTTTTCATTATTTTGCACTGCTGTTGAGTTTCTCCAAGGTGCTTTCTGTCTGCCACTCTTTCTCAGGAGCAATATCATCAATTACACTCTTAACTTTTGAGTTAAAGGAGTCAAGGAGAGAATCAACAGAGTCTGCGGATATGCTTGGTGTTAGAGATATAGCCTTCATAAATAGCTCACTAGTGTTCTCATTTAAGCTTCTCTTTTTGACAGCGACAGATCTAGCTTCAATGGCAGGAGAGATTGAAATATCAAAGAAAATACAGAAATGATCAGACAATGCTACATCTTTAACAACAATTGATGAAATGTTTAGACCCTTGCTGATAAGTAAATCTAGAGCGCGTCCACGATGTGTGTGGGTCCATGTACATGCTGTGTCAAATCAAAAGTGTTAAGAACAGTCATGAGCTCTTTTGTTGTACTGGATTCAGCATTGTCTATGTGAATGTTAAAATCCCCAGCAATGGCAAAACAATCAAACTCTGAGGAGATTGCGGATAACAGCTCTGTAAAGTCCTCAGTAAAGCCTGGAGAGTATTTTGGAGGCCTGTAAATAATGATAAGCAGGATGTGTGGAGCACCTTTAAACACAATACCCAGATATAAGGACGGATAATCACCAAATGACACTTGCTTACATTAATAGACATCTTTAAATAGAGCAGCAATACCTCCACCCCTCCTAAATGCTCTGCACACACAACAGCGCATATGCGAGTGACTGTTTGCTTTAAAACAAAGGTACAGTAGACAAATGTGTTTTTTGCCACACTTTTCCTTCCCACAGACTTCCCACTGAGGTGCCTTGATACAGCACTCTGGGAACAGCCTATTGGTTCAGAAATGTCTTTCTGTGTCTTACCCTCTCGCTTGAGGGTGTCAATGATGGCCTTCTGGACAGCAGTCAGGTCGGCAGTCTTACCCATGATTGCGGTTTTGAGTAATGAACCAGGCTAAGAGTTTTTAAAAGCCTCAGGAATCTTTTGCAGGTGTTTAGAGTTAATTAGTTGATTCAGATGATTAGGTTAATAGCTTGTTTAGAGAACCTTTTCATGATATGCTAATTTTTTGAGATAGGAATTTTGGGTTTTCATGAGCTGTATGCCAAAATCATCAGTATTAAAACAATAAAAGACCTGAAATATTTCAGTTGGTGTGCAATGAATCTAAAATATATGAAAGTTTAATTTTATCATTACATTATGGAAAATAATGAACTTTTATCACAATATGCTAATTTTCTTTGAGAAGGACCTGTATACTTGAGTAGCCTACAATTAAGAAAATACAAAAAAAAATATGTAATCAAGTATTAAAGGTAAAAAAAAAAACGACTTTTAAAAGTTTAATATTATGCTTGGAAGATCCAAGAGACAGACTGTCAGGATGGGGAAGTCCCAGAGCAAGATCAAATATGAAACACCTGTGTTTTGCCAAATGTCTATTAACAACTGTTTTAATTATCCTGTTTTTATTTTTAATTCTTACACGTGTTATTCTTATTTCTTATCACTGTTTTAATTTCATTTTCTATGTAAAGCACTTTGAATTGCCATCGTGTATGAAATGTGCTATATAAATAAACTTCCCTTGCCTTGCCTTGCCTTGGGAATGTTGTGAAGTAAAAGTTTTCAGAAGAAAAACACTGATAAAGTACATATACTTTAAAAATGTACTTGAGTAGAAAGTAAAAATATGTCACTACTGTCCACCTCTGTGTATTTCTATTTCTTTGGAAGGCTTTTGTGTTCAAAACACATTTTTATTATAATTTTCATGATTTTTTTCATGAATTCCTATTTTAATTTATGGCTCAACAATAGGAATATCCACGGTTTCCACTTGTAGAAACCATGGTAACATACAAATGGACAAATGCGGAAGCAAATCACGATTATCCATTGAAGAGTGCAGAAAATCCCCCAAAAGTAAACATAGATCAAATCAAGCCCCGGGTATCCTTCACTTTCCACAGATGCGTGCATGAGCCTTTCAAAGTTCTTTGACCATGATTTGAAACCCAAAATTCCTATTTCAAAAAATTAGCATATTTCATCCGACCAATAAAAGAAAAGTTTTTTTAATACAAAAAAAAAGTCAACCTTCAAATACTTATGTTCAATTACGCACTCAATACTTGGCCTGGAATCCTTTTGCAGAAATGACTGCTTCAATGCGGCGTGGCATGGAGGCAATCAGCCTGTGGCACTGCTGAGATGTTATGGAGGCCCAGGATGCTTCAGGATAAGAGTCTGGAGTAGAAACATCCAGAGCCACTGTGCACAGGCGTGTGCAGGAAAAGGGCTACAGGTGCCGCATTCCCCAGGTCAAGCCACTTTTAAACCAGAAACAGCGGCAGAAGCGCCTGACCTGGGCTACAGAGAAGCAGCACTGGACTGTCGCTCAAATTTTGCATGTCATTCGGAAATCAAGGTGCTGGAGGAAGACTGGGGAGAAGGAGATGCCAAAATGCCTGAAGTCCAGTGTCAAGTACACACAGTCAGTGATGGTCTGGGGTGCCATGTCAGCTGCTGGTGTTGGTCCACTGTGTTTTATCAAGGGCAGGGTCAATGCAGCTAGCTATCAGGAGATTTTGGAGCACTTCATGCTTCCATCTGCTGAAAAGCTTTATGGAGATGAAGATTTCGTTTTCAGCATGACCTGGCACCTGCTCACGGTGCCAAAACCACTGGTAAATGGTTTACTGACCATGGTATTACTGTGCTCAATTGGCCTGCCAACTCTCCTGACTTGAACCCCATTGAGAATCTGTGGGATATTGTGAAGAGAAAGTTGAGAGACGCAAGACCCAACACTCTGGATGAGCTTAAGGCCACTATCGAAGCATCCAGGCCTCCATAACACCTCAGCAGTGCCACACATTATGGAAAATAATGAACTTTTATCACAATATGCTAATTTTTTGAGAAGGACCTGTAGGCTGACCAAACATCCTGTTTTCTCAAGACATGTCCTTTTTTCAAGTCCTGTCCTGGCCGTCCTGGCTGTTTTTTATAAAGTGATGAAAATGTCCTGGTTTTCATTGTTTTCCATTGGGCCATTAAATTGACCAGCACTCGAGTATTGCCGGGCCAAGTGTCCTGGTTTTCGGTAATCAAAATATGGTCACCCTACAGACTCAAGTATGAGTATGTAGGGTGACCATATTTTGATTACCAAAAACCAGGACACTCGGCCCGGCAATACTCGAGTGCTGGTCAATTTAATGGCCCAATGGAAAACAATGAATCTCGGCACATTTGATAAGCATAGTGTGCTAATATGCAGTATCACATCATAATTGCGAGTGTGATATTGGCAGGTTCCAAAAGAAGCCAAAGCTTTGCATGTTGGCAAGCAAAAAACGAATGTTACTGAAGCAGATGCTCAATGCACTCTGTACTCTGGATCCATTTTCTGCTCGTTGATGAGAGAAACCCCAGTTCACGTGATTTTGGAGAAATATAAAACTCCGACATTCTCAGAGTATCCAAAAGTGCATAATGTCTGAAATGTCAAAATACAAATTTTAAGAAGAACGATGAATAAACAACTTTTTTGTGCTAATGTTTTGAGAACATAAAGACCACATAGCTTTCTATTAATGTTACTTGAAAATGTATGTTCACCTTGAGAGAACCTTGCCAGCACGTTAACCTAATTTGGAGTAGGTAGCTACAACAGTGTAATTTCACCATGTGCAGCCAATATGTGTGTCACACTGCTCGTGTGCTCCCCTCCACATGAGGTTGTTTGTGATCCCAATCACCCTCATGATGAATGGAAGAGCCAGGCCTCATAAACTCTATTGATTTGAGTGGCCAATCTGCAGGTAAACCTGAGAGAGAAGTGTGTGTGTGTGCGTGTGCGTGTGTGTGTGTGTGTGTGTGTGTGTGTGTGTGTGTGTGTGTGTGTGTGTGTCATCAGTGCTGCGGCTTAAACAAAGCTCCATCATTCACTCTACTCACTAAAGCTTCAGTAATAATTGGAATAGAATAAATGGAGCATGATTCTTCAAACCATTAAAATATGGATCCCCGGCCAACACAGAGCAGCTGCTGGTTCTAGGAAATCCAGTGACGAGGAAAACCCTACGTCGAAGAGGAGGCTGAACTAAGATGAGAGAAACACTGGTTTTACTGTTGTCACAGAGTAAAGCACAGCACGTTTAACATTTAAAACCCCATGAGAGAGCGCCTGCAAAGAGATGAAATATAAGTAGATGTATACATTTTACAAGAAAATGTGGTTTATATATATACCGATCAGGCATAACATTATGACAGTGAATAACACTGATTATCTCTTCATCGCGGCACCTGTTAGTGGGTGGGATATATTAGGCAGCAAGTGAACATTTTGTCCTCAAAGTTGATGTGTTAGGAGCAGGAAAAATGGGCAAGCGTAAGGATTTGAGCGAGTTTGACAAGGGCCAAATTGTGATGGCTAGATGACTGGGTCAGAGCATCTCCAAAACTGCAGCTCTTGTGGGGTGTTCCCGGTCTGCAGTGGTCAGGATCTATCAAAAGTGCTCCAAGGAAGGAACAGTGGAGAACCGGTGACAGGGTCATGGGCTTGGTGCCTACCACAGCACACCTTCAGGGGTCTAGAGGAGTCCATGCCTCGGCGGGTCAGGGCTGTTTTGGCAGCAAAAGGTGGATCAACACAATATTAGGAAAGTGTAATCTATGCCTGATCAGTATATATATTTCTAACATTAAAAAAGAAACATTTCTTACAGCCACATATATTAGTTTTTCTCAAATTATATGTATGGTTTGGTTCAAATCTTGAAGTTTGATTTAATATTAATAAAAAAATATTTTTGCAACACTTTACAATAAGGCTTCATTACATTAATAAACTTAACCTAACAATAACAATACTTTTAAATCATTAAAAGTCATTTAAATGATTAACTTTAGTTCAAAATTGACCAATGCATTATTAAAATCAAAAACTGTATCTGCATTTAAACAGACCTGAGATGACATTAACTACCAATGAACAATTAACTAACGTTAACAAAGATTAAATAAGTACTGTAACTCTCTCTGTAATGAATCTTGCTCACTGTTAATTAATATTAGTTAATGCATTAACTACAGTTAACTAATGCAACCTTATCGTAAACTGTCACCAATAAATATTTTCCTAAAGACAAAAACATTCACACAAAATAAAAAAAGATTATTTATTATAAAACCATACGATAACACTTTATTTTACTGTGTTATTGTTACATGTACTTACTGTAGTAATAATAGTAAATTATGCATAATTACATGCAACTAACCCTAAACCAAACCCTCATCCTACTCTAACTCTGCAGGACAAAGATAATGAATCCAAAAAGACAGGTTTAATGGTAATAGAAGCAAACAGACAATCAGGCAGCAACACACACTTACTAAGACAGGTGAACGGACCAGGAGCGACTGAAAAGGAAGAACGAATGCTGCGTTCCAGCTAGGCAACCTGTAGGCTAACCCGTGTTTTTCCAGACTTCTACCTGTGAAAGTGCACTGGAACGGCAGTCAAACCCGTGATTTCCCATCCGTCAACTCGTTCTAGATCGTTGTACTCCCAGTTACGAGCTCTGACATCACATAGCCAGCGAGACAACAATGGCAGTCCTTACGGATATACAAATAACGTCAAATAAAAGGTATAACAGCTTCTCTTGCCATATTCACTGTTTTTTCTCCTCCGTTTCCCTCAAATAAGCAAGCAGTTAGCACCTTTGGCGATAGAAATGATTGTAAATGAGCATATGCCCTGTACGGTCCGCCATGCTTTGTTTACATCTAGCTACTACAATTCCTGGCGCTCAGTCAGTCTGGTGTGACTTTGCCTGGAACGCTACAAAGTCGTGAGTCGTGGTTTGAAGTTGTAACTTACGGGCTCAAAAACCTGCCTGGAACACAGCATAATATATAGAAACACAAACAAGGTAACACGCAAACACAGCTGAACAGACTGAACTAATAATGAAGGTAACCATTGTAACAAGGGAGTGGCGGGAAACTGAACAAAGGAGTTCAGAAAACAAAAAGAAAGTCATGCTGAGAAGTCTAAGGTCATTCTATTCAAAAAGTAATCAAGATATACTATTTGAAGTATTACAGTCAGTCACGAGAAAAGTACATCAAGGAAGACAGATACGATTTATATGGGTTCCAGGACATGTAGGAAAAGGGGAAATGAAAAGGCAGATACATTGGCAAAAAGGGCATTACCAAAAGGAAAAATAGAAATGCAAGTAAGTATTAGCAAATCAGAGGGGAAAAGTGTAATATGGGAGAAAATAAATCAAAAGTGGCAAGAAAGATGGGATAGAGAAGGGAAAGGGAGACACTTATATAAAATTCAAAGGATGCCAAAAATACAAGGGTTGGAAGTGGAAATAGGAGAGAAGAAATTGTGATATCTAGGTTAAGATTGGGACATTGTTTATTAAATAAAATGTTGAGTTGATAGGGAAACATAATAATGGAATGTGTTTGGGATGTCAGAAAGAGGAGTCCGTAGAACATGTAGTTTTGAGATGCAGTGGATATGGAGCTCACAGAGAGGTTATGAGGATTAAACTGAGGGATATAGGGGTGCAGAACATCACATTAAAGGGGTTATTGAGCACAGAGCAGAATTCTTATGAAGTTCTTAAGAGAAACTGGAGTTTTTAATAGGATATTAAGAAAAGTAGTATTGAGGAGGGTTAAAAAGTATTATTGTTATTAATTAATATATAGTAGTATAGGCATTGAATGTGTGTGGGGGAGAGGGAGGGGGAGTGGGTGATTTAGGGTACATTCACACTTGTAATTTGGTTCGTTTGGTCCGGACCAAAAAACAAAAACAAAACATATAGTTCTGGTACGCTCATGCCTAGTTCACACTGCCCAATTTTAGCCCCGATTTTGACTCGACGACAGGTTTTGCGAAATTGCCGGCAAATGCCCGAAATCATAGCCAAATTGGTGCTTGTGCACGTGAGTGACAATCGAGCAGTGTGAATGACCAAAGACACGATCAGAGAGAATCGCAGAAGAGTCGCCGACGCCCGTGAGATATTTGTTCCAAATTTCAACTCTAACCAACTCTAAGCCAGTTCATTCTTCAGGTGACTAAGGCCTTATACTTTTTTATTTATAAAACAGGCTTTAATTTTTCAACGGAGCTTATAAAAATTTCATTTTGTGCCGCATTGGAATTAAAAGCATGCCGCGGTTTCTCCATTTTGATTTTAGGTTTACCTCAGAAGCAGTTTGCGCGTTGTTGGTTGCTTGGTAACAGACCTGACAGCTGATTACCGAACTCGATGGAGCGGTTTAAGATTTCCTAACTACAGATAAGATGAGATTTTGTAAAATAGGATAAGAATCCTAAATCAAATTAAGATTTGCTCCTGTAATACGAAATTGTGAAAAATCCTAAATGAACTTATCATATCTTAAGTTAAGACCTAAGATAGAAAGTTTCTGTAATACACCCCCTGTATATCAGTATTTAATAGATATTTACAATTCGAACCAAACAGTTTTTGGTTCATTTACATGTTTTTGGTCCACGTTGCGTTCATATATCAATCGAACCGCACCAGAGTTTGTTTGTCAGCGGATCGAGACCCATCTTTTTAGCGGTCTTGGTCTGCTTGTTTGGTGCGCACCAGGGTTCGGGTGGCAAAATTCATATATGTTCAAATGAACCACACTAACCGGGCAATCGCATCAGGGTTCATTTTAATCGTACCAAACATGACAAGTATGAACTAGTCTGTAAACCTATTCTCTGATCCACACTCCAGAGCAGCAGGGGGCGGTAATGCACCAATAAGCTGGATCCCTACCGCCCAGAAAAACAGAAAGTCCAAACACAAACAGACATGTGACAATAGTAAGTACAATAGTTATTACTTAAATATATAATTACACTGTAACAATGACACCCTAAAATAAAGTGTAATCAGCCATACTTAATCAATATAGCTAAATTAGCTCTAATATGTAAAAATTTTAAATTAACATAAAACTAAAGTTGTTAGTTTAAAATATGTTGTTAGTCAATGTTTATTTTAGTTTACTTACTATAAATGAAGACAACTTTGGAAGACATTGATTTTCGAATGATTTTTGATTAGAGCAATATAAAAATGCACCTTAAAAAAATGACACGGATGTTCCCTTTTTCAGTGTGTGCAAAGGTTGTCAAGGTATCGCTATGTGGTTGCTATGGTGTTATAAATGGTTGCTAAGTGGGTCAATTACTGGTTCAAGTGAAAATAGTCCACCCTTAAAGGGACAGTTCAGCAAAATTTTAATTCTGCCAGTGATATTTTGAAGAATGTTGGCAACCAAAAAGTTTTGGTGCCCATTGACTTCTGTAGTATGGAGACATTTCTCTAAATATCTTCTCATGATCTCTATATTTTGGTCTCTATTGGCAAGTCTGTGGGATTTCATACCTGTTTTATTGTCTCTCCTCAACAAGAAATCATCCAATTGTTTAAGCTGAAATCTTCCTCTCTTTTTCTCTGCTGATGTGGTGATTGATGTGTTCTCTCACTTCTCTTCTGCAGTAGCGATCGCTGCCAGACTCCCGCTGAGGGCCCAGATGAGCAGATCTCTACAGGAGCCTGTGCTGCGGACCAAACACATGTGGAGGGCAGAAATTCACATCTCTGCATTGCTGCGTATCCTCCAAATGACGTCTGTCTGAGGCTTGGTATGCAGGTCATTTAGCTTCAGTAAGTACGGAGCCCAAACACAGCTGTGCTTGGATTACATCAATATATTCTTCACTGATGATATGGATTATTTTCTTATTAGTGGTGTTTGCTGAGGGAAGCATCACTATTATTATTGCTTATATCGGGTTAGTGATTTAAACAGACTCCTAACCCTTAGTATTAAACCTTTGCGCTAGAACATTATAAAAGACCGCAGAACGTTTGTTCACAACTGTGAGAGAAGCTTGCCAGAACATTAGCCAAAGTTCTGTGAACGTTCCCTGTTAGCTGGTCGTGAAAAGTGTTGATTATAGCACTATATTTAGATCCATGGCATTATATTTAGATCTATAGCTTTTATATTTACACGGTTACTTACATGTTGTGGCATTGCAAACAGACTTGTACAATATGGATTCAACGGTCCATATCAAATAAGTCTGTTTGTAAAGCCTGTGCGGAAACTGCGACTGATTTACCAAATAGTTCACAGTGAAATGTACCTAACACAAATAAATAATGCTCAGCTGAGACCTTCACATTGTTGAAGATAAATAAGCACATTCCTAGCATTAGGATCATTTGGAAGGTAATGTTATTTTTAGTCCAGTGATCCTGTTCTCTCTTCTCTCCTCATCATCTCACTAACACACCAGTGGGCGGGGCCAATGTTGCAATGATGATGTAGGCATTGATTTTCTATCACCTATCTACTACATTCCACAATGAGTCGTTCTCCGGGCTTGGCTACAATAAAAGCTGTTTTTGGAATAACAGAAGTTCTCAAACTTATATATTCTTATAGTATGATGACCTATTAATATGTCAAAATCTTAAGGAAAATATGATTTCTCAATTCATGACTCCTTTAATGAGAATGTTAGAAAAACTTACAATACATTTTGTAGGATTCTATAGAGCTGCTGAACATGAATTTGTTTCATAACTGATGAATTTTGCAACATTAACACTGTTATTTTCCAGTTTAACCTTTAAAACAATCTATACTGTATAAAGTAGGGCTGGGTATTGACACAAATTTCACAATTCGATTTGATTTGATTCACAAGCTTGCAATTCGATTCAATTTCGATTCAAATCGGATTATTTCGGATATCAGGAACAATAAATGTCTTTTTTTTATTCAAATGCTGTAAACTATGGGAGTCTAGTATTGAAGGTAAAAATTAACTGATTTGTATACAAGCAATTAAATTACACTCAAATATGTTTTTTTTTAAAATAATAATAAAAGTTATAATATTAACTTTTACAATTACATAATCATATTTCTACTCCCATTCATTTTTTATTTTTTATTTTATATAAACATTTAAATGGTGGCTGTCATAAAAACTTGCCAGGTAAATATTTTAATATGTAATATGGTGCATATATTTAGCAAAATGCTCATCTCTAGAGTTAATTCTCTAGCTGACTAACGAGTTTGTGGACACAGGATATGGTTTTTGTGGATATTTGTTTATAAGCGGTTTTACTGACCGATTGAAACACTGATTGAGCGATTACATGAGACGTGATACGGATTCCGCTAAGTTGTCCTGTATCTTAACACACCTTCAGATGCTCATTCATGTTTATCTCGCGCTGTAACTGGTATTAAAGGGTAACTAAACCCTAGAACAACTTTTTTTAGTTGATGATATGCAAGACTGGGGCTTTATTAGTGCTGTTCTTTGATTCAAGTAAGAGTTTTGACATTTGAGTATAAAGTGTTTTAATTCTATAAAATATGGGGTAAAACCGCCAAAGTGCTGCCCTCTTAAGGTTGAACGGTGGCTACTGCAGTTGAATTTTCCTATTGGACGTTGTGGTACATCGTGACGTAGGATGGTTCTTCCAACGGCTCACTACCACACCCCTGGCACGAGCTCACCACGCCCTTGGCTCGTCGGCATCGAGAGTTAACGCAGTTTGAGGCAGCGGCTCGAATCGATACGGCTCTGGCCCTGTGTTTACAGACACCACCTCCACTTCAGGTGAAGACGGCGGAGAAAAGTCCTCCACTTCAAATGACCGCTCTGTTGCAAAACTACTGGTGTCACTCCAGTCATTCTCAATCTTTTCGAGTCTGACAGCTGTTAATCAATCCGTCACTGCGGGGTCTCAGGTGCACACCCCCCGCTCAGCCCCGCCCTCGGTTCGCCCCCTCTGTCTCCGCTGGGCTCTGCCCACTTTTCCAGCATTTTCAAATATTGCCAGTGGGTGGAGTTAGGCTGTGAACAGGGGTTTAGTTACCCTTTAAGGCGGGAGAGATGATCAGTTCGTCCACTTCTCTTGAGCTGAGCTGCACCTGAGCGATCTCACGCCACAGCGCCAAAACGCTGTTTATGTTTTTGATTTCCGTAATAAAATTGACGTAATTTGAAACCCAAGACTTTATTTCATATCAATAGTAACAAAGCACAAATAATTTTGTGATTTATTGGATAGGAGGCATGCTACAATGTTCAGTTCAATCATCTGAAAACAGGATAGACTAATCGATTCTTGGGATTTAAGAATCAATATCGGTTCATAAAAATGAGAAATCGATATTTTTTTACCCAGCCCTATAACAGTATAAAGCACCATATGAATAAATGCGACTTATACAATGAGACATCAAAATCCAGATGTAAATCAGGCCTGTTACTGGCTGAAATAGGTACCTCTCCCTACATCCAATAACTGTTTTTGAATATGATTTCATATTTTCCTCGCCCGGTTGTTCCTTGCCATTTCTTTGTAATTATTAGTGAAATTTAAAAGTGACTTTTTTTTTTTACCAAAGTAAATTCTACACCAATTTGCACTGGCTTAACACAAACCCATTTCTAATGTTTAATGAACAGTTACTATTCTGTCATAATTGACTTGGTCTTTCCAAATTCTGTATCGCTGGAACACAAATTATGAGATGTTTTGAAGAATGACCAAGCTAGTCTATTTATTTTCAGCATGAAATAAAGGCTGTCAAACTCCAAAAAAAAAATAAAAGTCTACACAATTTGATTGTACAATATTTGTCAAATCTTATTCAGCCACACTACATTAAGATGCATCATACGAGGTTTGACATCAAACATAATTGATCCTCAATTATGCTTTTTTGAGTAATTTCTCAGCTAATACTTTCTGACGCTTGCCGTTTTTACGGCTGAAGCATTCAGTTGGATTTGTCTGTCAGGAAATGAAGTGCTCTGTTCACCAGAGACATGTGTATAACTGTATAAAGGCAGAACAGCACAATGTTGTGCCCTAAATAGCAGCAGTGCTGACTGTGAGGTGAGATACTGCAGCTTAGATGTAGTTCAGTAATCTGTGTTTTTTGGGACTGTCAGCCTGAGCTGTGGAGTTTCTGTGAGCGCGCAGTGAGACGAGCGCATGACTCAGCAGCTTCACAGAAGGGATGAGTCAAGGAAAAACAGACACTGACATGCTGCATTATGGGGATGTGATCAGGGCTGTAAAAGCATAATTTTTTATGGTTATGACAGGAAAGAAAGAAAGTGAAGCAAGAGGCAACTTTTGAACGAACAAAATATGAATGTACTTGTTCAGAATTATGTTTCAGTATCTCAGTCTCACAAAACCTGTCCAGAACAAATTGTCCTATCAATTGAATAATGATCAAATCAATCACAATATGAATATTTCCTGAGAAAAGTCCTCAAATTAAAATAATTCAAAGACTTTACATTATTATGTAATATAATATTCTGTATAATTTAGTACACTAGTGTGCTTTAATCTTTAACCAGGAAGTTTGTTTTGAAATGCTTTTATCTTGTGTTCCTGGTCAACAGAAAAAAAAAGAAAATAGCTTATAAATTTCTTGTTATGCTATATTATCACCAAATATTGGATGCAATCTTTATTGTCAACTTGTTTTCTTTCAATTAGGACAGGTTTTGCATTTCTTTTTGAATCTGAGCTTATTGGTCAAAAAAAGGATCATCCATTGAAAATGAATAGGGAAGATTGTAAATAAGAGAAACATTTAGTGTTCAGGAGCATGTTCAGCCGGCGTTCACATGTGTGCTTGCAAAGATAAAAGCCTCGGATGTGCATGATACATGCACACGCACGCATGTTTTATGAGGACTTTCCATAGACATAATGATTTTATACTGTGCAAACTGTATATTCTCTCCTGTTACACTAACCCTACCCATCAGAAAACTTTCTGCATTTGTATATTTTCAAAAAAACATCACAGTATGATTTATAAGCTGTTTTCCTCATGGGGACCAAAAATGTCCCTACAAGGATTTTGGAAATTGGCATCTTTATGGAGACATTTTGTCCACACGCACGCACGCACGCACACACACACACACACGTACGTCTGGTTCACTATCTTTGTGGGGACTCTCCATAGACGTAATGGTTTTTATACCGTACAAACTGTACATTCTATCCCCCTACATTGCCACTGCCCCTAAACCTACCCATTTTTACTTTCTCAAAAAAACTCATCCTGTGTGATTTATAAGCCTTTTGAGAAGTGGGGACCGCTGGCTGGTCCCCACAATGTAGGTGATCTCAGGTTTTACTATCCTTATGGGGACAATGTAATATAATGTAATATTGTAACAATATTACATTATAATAATGTAACATAAACAAGGACACACACACACACACACAGTCAAATGACCTTTGTTTAAATAGCGCTTTTCACAATGTAGATGGTTTCAAAGCAGCTTTACAGTGATAATAGGACATTAATGTAAGAGAGATTGTTTTGGCTGTACAGCAGCTCGAGAAAAAAGTTATTGTCCAGCTAAAGAAAGTTTTGATTGATTCATTTCCGTTGTAAAAATCATTAGTTATTTACTTTTGGGGCGACTTACACAACACCATTTTCAACTAAAATAGAAAACTTTCATTGTGTTCTGGCTGCTCATACACACGGCAACAGAGAAAGGCTAGAGAACGCAAACCCTGAAACGGGTTCAAATAGTTTTGAAACGATACCGTTATATCTTTGTGTAAACAATTTTTTTAAGTTAATCTGTGAGAACAGTGACGACATCCACATAAGCATTACGTGTTCAGTCTATAGGCAAGCGCGCTTGAGTACGCAGGCGCATTGTTTTTCATTATAAAATGACCACCAAATTACTTGTCTGGCTTGCATAATACAGCAATTTTAGTCGTTTCTGATTATTTTCATAACATTTTTATCTGTACAGAGTGAAGTGAAGGATGCCTCTCTCTGACACTTCAGGGATGCATTGGTCATGTCCAGGCTCAGGTCTACCATCTGATCTGGATACGGCCCAGATCCGGCTGACTGCAGTAAACCTCAGGATAAACAGAGAGACTAACATTAGCATAGATGCCATTCTTCTTATGATGTAACGAGTACATCAGGTGTTATGGGAAGTGTTCCCGGTTCTGGCTGACCTAATTAATGCAGCCTAACAATCATTTAACTGATTTGAAAATTAGAAATTGATAATGTTTTATGTGTATGCCATAGTAAAGAGATGTGTTTTTAGTCTAGATTTAAACTGACAGAGTGTGTCTGCTTCCCGAACAATGCTAGGAAGACTGTTCCAGAGTTTAGGTGCTAAATAGGAAAAGGATCGACCGCCTGCAGTTGATTTAGATATTCTAGGTATTTTCAACTGGCCAGAGTTTAGAGACCGCAATAGACGTGATGGAGTATAATGTGTTAAGAGCTCGCTCAAGTACTGGGGAGATAAACCATTTAGTGCTTTGTAAGTAATTAGCAAGATTTTAAAATGTATATGATGTTTAATAGGGAGCCAGTGCAGTGTTAACAGAACTGGACTAATATGATCGTATTTCCTGGTTCTAGTAAGAACTCGAGCTGCTGCGTTTTGGACCAGCTGGAGTTTGTTTATTAAGCGAGCAGGGCAACCACCCAGTAGAGCATTACAATAATCTAGCCTTTGGACACACACGGTCATGTACACAAACAAACTTTTTTGAGAATTACAGGCTTTCTTTCCACAGAGAAGAACTGTAAAAAAAACCTGCCCAAATTGAAAAAAGACAAGGTGACAAAATATTGAATCAATTATCTGGTGATAATATAGGATAACAGGAGATTTAAAAGGTTTTTTTTGTGAGCCACAAGTGTGACTTTGTACAAAATAAAAGATTTTCAAAACAAAATTCCTTGTTTAACATTAAAGCACACTAGTGTGCTAAACAGTGCAAATTGTTTGCCATATTTTGTTGAATATTGACAAATGCTTAAAACTAAAAAATGCTTTTTTTTACTCAAACACTGAGGCGCATAAGCATACGATCAATCAGAGTGATTTAATAGCAATTTTTAAAAAGGCTGGTCATATTTGACAGGTATACAGGTTTTCAGCACAGCACAGAGTTAAGCACATTATCCTGTCAAATATAACTTTTACTAACTACTCATGCCCTCTCACTTTCACCCTTCATCGTGTCATTTTAACTTAGAAAATATAAGACATGAAGTACAGCGAGCTACCAAATAAATAAAGGTGTGTATATGAAATATTGATTTGGAAGTACTTTGCTATGCGAGAAGGAGCTTTTTGTGTTTTTCCCTTCTCTGTTTCTTTTGTTTATTTAGAGTCATAAATGTTTTATCAGTGAGTTCATGGTTTGTTTCATGCTCGGCTCTTTCAAACATGTCCAGCAATGTCATAAAACTCAGGTTATAGTCAGTTTGTTTGTTTAATAATGTATAAGCGTGTGTTATGTGGACAAGTGTAGTTGTGTCTGCTTTATAAAGATATACAGGAAGAATTGCTGGAAGGAAACATGATTCCTGTGACTGTTTTCAAGTGTGGTCATATATTTTATTTATATTCATATATTTCATTCCAAAGTAAGGTATATGATATTTGTACAGTTTTAAAATTTAAATCAAGATAATCCTAATTTTTCAAAGGGAAGCGATGAAAATTACCAAAGCGAGTGATCATTTTCTCTAAAATATTCATAGTGGTTGTGGCACAGATGTGTGCAGTGTCCTCGAGGGAAATCCAGGCATGCCGGAAATAATCATTTGGATAAAAGAATATATGTATAAAAAGAAGGGAGTCTGTCAAAGGCGCTCCGAGGGTTACCGTAGTGTTTGCGTAGAGCTGAACTCTTGTTGTGCCGCTGTGCTGGGAGTGCAGGTGATTGATCGCTCCGCCCCGGTGATGCGGCCTGCATAAATTCTAGCCTGAAGTGCCGGGGAGGAGGGAGGCCTGATGGGAAATAAATCACACCATAAAACACAATCCAATACCAGAGGAGGGAAGTGTGTTCAGGGCCGTAAACCGCCGCGCCAAACTAGACACCAATTAGTGTTCTTCTGAGGAACCAATTCATCCAGATCCAACACGATCTCATGACAATGCGTATAAATTGCAATCTCGTAGAATGTATACGCCAAAATGAGTTTTGGCGTGCATATGGTACGCCGTTTTTGGCGTGCATATGATACGCACTTTATGGCGTGTATATGACACGCTTTTGGGTAGGGTGAGGGTGGGGGTGTGGGGGTTCGTACATATAATACGCCATAAAGTGCGTATCATATGCACGCCAAAAACGGCGTACCATATGCACGCCAAAATGAGTTTTGGCGTATACATTCTACGAGATTGCACACTCGTATTATTGATACGCATTTTCGTGAGATCGGGCTCCCAGATCTGATCATGTCTTGAATGATCTCAGCTCCATTAACAGATACAACTTTTGATTTCAAAAATGTATAAGTAAATGATCAAATTAACATGAACTAAAATTCTTACTAGTTCAGGTTTAGGTTTAGTTCAATCATCCTCCTAAGACCCAGGAAAACAAAGTCTTTTGAATTTACATTGTTTAGAAATAGAAATAGAAAAATTATATTGTATTCATATGTTATGCTATGTCCTCATAAGTGGACACGGGACTCAAAAAATAAAATGACATGAAATGACATGTATAGGCAAAAACAATGGGATTTTTTTTCATTCACCAATCAATGTTTAGGTTTCAGGATTTTTTATAACCAAACTATGATTCTCAACTATGTTATGAAAGATATAACAGAATGAATTGATATGCCATTTAACTTTATGCAATATGTGTGTAAAATGGCCATGCATGGGTTTTCCCATTCAAGGTAATGGATCTATACACTGGATCTAATGTGTTCGGATGTGTTATGAACAAAGAAGTGTTAAAATGGGATTAGCAATTGGCAACGTTTTACATAATACTATCTAATATTTCATAGGAACATTGATATGTAATTTCTCCAGAATGCCTGATTAACATGAGTCCTGGTGTCTCTTCAGGGTACATGTATGAAATAATGCCGTTTCGTAACAGAAAGTCATATTTTGATTAGAAACCCCATAACATTTTCCTGAGAAGTTGATTTATAACAAACAATTTGAAAATGAATCAGATTTAAATGATAATTACAAAATATTACAAAATATTATCATATTTCCGTTATAGTGGTACATTTGATCATTCAGTCATTGTTAAAGATCAATGAGAAGTTGTTGTCCTGGTGAAACCTCCAGACATTTATTATCTCTGAAAAGCCCTGAATGTGCTCTTTACAGGACATCCAGACTTAAATCCGTATGGTGTCCGAGAAATTTACTAAAATATAATGTCCTCATGCGAGGACAATGGCACCCAGGAGGTTAAGTAGTTTTTTTTATAGACTTGCTGTAGAAAAAACATTACTGGTGTGCATCTTGAGTCAAAACTATGCCACTGACATATTTTAAGATATGCATGTGCAAGTTGTTTCAGTTACAACAGCTCAAACATGCAGTTTAAACCTGCTACTAAAAAGTTTTTTCCACGTAATGTAAAAATATGCATGTAACGTTGTTGTATTAATGCTATAAAAAAAAAGTCAATCAATAATATTGATATTTTTAAGAGTAATATCAAATAGTTGTGCATTTTCACCTTGCAGTTTTCAGAATCTTAATAAAAGGCAAATCTTGAGTGTACGGTGCACATTCAGTAGCAGCAGATTTTACACACTAACGCTCCCTCATTGATGCATGGAGTCACACCTACCGTCTCCTCTCACACCCCTGCAGCGCTGCAGAGGACATCCCCGCTCCCGCTCCCGCTCCCGCTGCAGCTGCAGCTGTTCCTCACTGTCATGTGACTGCAGCCAGTGGAGACACACAGAGCTCAGTGCAGTTTCCATCTGAGCAGCAAAACACCACAACCTTTGTGAAGCAGAGGTCAAGATGCATTTATGAAGAAGTACTGGCTCCTTTAGGTCATCCTCGATCCAGACTCACTTAAAGATTATTGGATTATGTTTAACAAGTATGAATCCTTAAATTATGTCTTCTCCAACTGGAATGATCTCAGAATTTTCATTTTTGGTCCTTTATTTGATATACAGAGTGGATGTTAATCTCAAAAACCATCAAGAATGCTTTTTGGAGGTTGAAAACTGCCATTGCTACAGCCAGTGCCTTACTGTATGCAATACGAGTTATGTGCAACAACATTTCACGAGTTCACACTTACATATAATTTAGAGTAAAGTTTAATTGAAGGTCCAAATCAATGCAGTTGATCTTCAGAGACTCTGCACGATCCCAGACGAGGAATAGGGTCGTGTCTAGCCAAACCATCGGCCATTTTCAAGAAAAAATAAACATTTATATACTTTTAACCTAAGTTGCTTTTCTTGTGCTGCTCTTTGACGTGCTACGGCTTGCGACATCACGTCGGAAAGGTCACGCTAGTCGCAGGAGGAAGAAGACATACCGCTCCAAGTGAACGTGCGAAAACCAATACAAAAGCCCTTTACCAAAAAAACTCCATCTCCAACTTCATAATCGTCCGGCATCGATGTTCAAGGTTTTTTTTTTTTTGGCTAAAGGACGTTTGTATTAGTCTTCGCATGTGCACTTTGTAAACACGGCTGTAGCACTTCTGCCTACGTCTAGCAAGACCGTTCCGGCGTGATTACGTAATCCGTGGTGTGTCCCAGAGCAGCGCAAGATGAGCAGTATAGGTTAAAAAGTATATACATTTATAATAAATGTATATAAATAAGTTTATTTTTTCTTGAATAGGACTAATGTTTTGTCTAGATAAGACCCTATTCCTCAGCTGGGATGGTGCAGAGCCTCTGAAACCCTTCCTTTGAAACTGCATTGATTTGGACCTTCAACCGTCGGTTGCCATTGAAGTCCATTATGTGGAGAAAAATCCAGGAATGTTTTCCTCAAAAAACTAAAAGAATGTTTGACTGAAGAAAGAAAGACATGAACATCTTGGATGGCATGTAAAATGGTGAGTAAAATATCAGAAAATGTTCATTTTGAAGTGAACAAATCCTTTAATAAAACATAATTTCGTACTCTTTAAAACTTCTGGTTCAGGTCTTTTTTACATGCTACATTTTACTCAAGATGCTTTTAAATGAGCTACTGAAGATGAGCATAATCAATGTCCACTTCATATGCAGGTTGACATATAAAAGGTTTTTATTTATATCAAATAAAATGCAAACAATATATGAGCAATATCACACTCGTAGTCATGTGTAATCACAGTTGTGCTGATATACAGCCATATCACACAACTACAAGTGTGATATTGCTTTTATACGACAGATTGACAACACAAGTGTGTAAATAATTAAGAAACAACCACGGAATGTCTTTAAAAACCCTCTTTTCTGCAGAACTACTTCCTTCCTCCACAGACTCAAATCTCAAATTGACAGTTTATCAGTTGGGCCGGAGCCTCCGTTACTAGTTCTGAAACTTCACTTCTAGTAACTATCTAGTAACGAACGAATGTTGAGTCACTTCATTGAAGATTATTGTGTTATGTAGAGTGTTATGAGAGAGAGATCGACTAAACGAGTGCATCTGATAAAGCATTTATTCTTCAGGTTGATGTTATATTCATAATAAAAAAGTTGAATATCAGTTTAAATGTCCACTGAGGAAAGCAATATTTTTGTCTTAGTATTGTTTTAACGGTTAAAGGGATTTCCTACTGCACTATGACAGCGCTAGTCAGTGCATTTGAGCGTTGAGTTTTATAAGGTGTTGTTTAAAGAAAAAAATAATTCAAAATAAAAATATTTCAATATAAAAGTCTGACTCATTCAATAAATATGGTCTTTGCTGCCATCTAATGGCGTAATAATGTAACATTCACTGAAGTCGAAATCACAATCACAAACGGACCCTTTCTAAATACCATACATGGAATATTATTTATATAAAATAAAATATTATCTATTAAACAATAATTTTAAAATGAACAATAACAGCCATTATAAAATTATAATTTTTTACAATAGTAAATAAACTGAAGCAAACAATTCAGTGAACAATAGTACAAAAGCAGTGCTTTAGTTAGTAGGCTACAGGTTTCAGTTAAATAAAAATATAAAGCTATGAACATTGTCTTTAACCAAATCAATTTGCTCTGGAACAAGTAATAGATTAAACATGTTTAATCACTATCTAGATAAGAGCAAATTCCTAAAGGACAGGCTGAGATAAAGCTGTTCTGTGCAGATACACGAGCGCTGATCGGCCACTAAACAACTGCATAACGTCACACAATAACAGCAGTAGGCCTGCTTGAACAATTCAAGTTTTGCTCCTCCACCATTGACGCTTGCTGTGAGAAATGCTGCCAGTATAGATCCGGCAGAAACCAGTCATACAGATGTGAAACGGTTTCCGGGTGATATTAGTAGAATATCACATGGCTGGAAAAGGCTCTCAGCCAATCAGATTCAAGAACCAGAACTAACTGTTTTATAAAAATAACTATTTAGGTTAGCTGATTACCTGAAAAAGTTTGTAGATATCTCTGACGGTTCATACATTTGTTAACACGTTTACAGACAACCGGATGCAATGAAACCTGTTTTCCTGTCTGTTCATGTGACTAACTTATATCTCTCTCTACATTATTACGGATGATAGCCATCATATTTTGACATTAAAAGATTACAACCTCTACAGTTTGTAGTCTTTCTTTCCCCACCATTGATGGAAATTTCCGGCTGATGCTAGGGGGCACTGTTACACATCTTCTGAAAGAGTACAGAATCTCCTGATCAAAACACAGGAGAAGAAGAAGCAGAAACATACAATCTCATATGTAATCAGATGCGTAGGGTTAAATAACGTGATCATCAACATTTAACATCCTCTAAATCAAAACTGCCTAATGTTACTGGATGAAATGTGGCCCCAGGACGAGCTCTAGGACTGTGAAGCTTTGGGGTGTTGATGGACTCCATCTCCTCCATTTGTGTTTGTTCATCGCTCTGAATCTGATCTGGAAGTAGTCTTTCAGAAAAACATGATTTTCTCAGCTTTCTGATCAAAATTGTGCTTTTTTTATGAAACGTACACACATTCAAGTGTTGATAAAAAAGAAATGCATTAAGCTAGAATAAAATGATGCATTTTTTGTTTGTTTTTTTAAACCATAGGCTCTTTCTTTTGACATATTCATGTTCAGATATTCATACAACAAAATATTCTAGGGCCATGAAACTTCAAAATCTGATCAAAAATGCTGGTGGTGGCTGGCAATTGTGGGAAAAGAGTTAACGTCTTGAGGTCAACAGGACAAACATTCATGTTACATTTTTGTGACAGCATCCAGTGAACCATAAATGAACTAACCAACCCCAGCCTCTAATCCACATGAACACACATTTTTATCACAAATGCCACTCATAACCATTCATAAAGATGACAAAACGCCACAAAAGAAACTCTTATACTTATTATTTATTTACCTCTTTCCCCGTTTTCTTTTCCATTACCACTTTCTCTTTTTTTCACATGCTCAGTCTGTTTGGCCGGCTCTAATCTTGTTAGACAGAGAACAGCTTTTTTAGTGATTAGGGTTGGTCATCCGGTGAATTTTATCGGCTGGCAAATGGTGCGTATCGTATACATTTATCAGGAACAATTGGTCTGCCTACAAGGGCTGCTGCCTCACCTAACAGCAGGGATGAGCGAGAGAGAGAGAGAGAGAGAGAGAGAGAGAGAGAGAGAGAGAGAGAGAGAGAGAGAGAGAGAGAGAGAGAGAGAGAGAGAGAGAGAGAGAGAGTGAGAGAGAGAGAGAGAGAGAGAGAGAGAGAGAGAGAGAGAGAGAGAGAGAGAGAGAGAGAGACATTGCCCTGGTTGACAACAAATTACAGATAACATCAGAGGAAATTATTGATTTGTCAATTCAACAGTAAACTCTAATAGGAATCATCTTAATTTTACAGTATTATGTGTTAATTACAGCATTAGTGTGCATCGTTTAGTAGTCATTATGTGCATTATGGGATTTAATTCTTCAGATGAAGATACCATTCTGCTTTAGCAATAAAGAACCACCGCAGTCAATAGATCTGCTGCTAATCTATAAATAACCTACAGTTTTCACTTAATCAAATCTTCTGTTAGCTCTTACTGACAGGCATTGTGTGTGTGTGTGTGTGTGTGTGTGTGTGTGTGTGTGTGTGTGTGTGTGTGTGTGTGTGTGTGTGTGTGTGTGTGTGTGTGTGTGTGTGTGTGTGTGTGTGTGTGTGTGTGTGTGTGTGTGTGTGTGTGTGTGTGTGTGTGTGTGTGTGTGTGTGTATGTGTGGACTGGTAATCCCTACGGTATGGGGACAAAATGTCCCCACAAAGATGGCAATATCCAAAATCCTTGTCCTTGTGGGGACATTTTTGGTCCCCATGAGGAAAACATCTTATAAATCACACTAAGTGATGTTTTTGAAAAGTAAAAATGCAGCATGTCTCCTGAGATGGGTAGGTTTAGGGGCAGGGGCAGTGTAGGGGGATAGAAAATACGGTTTGTAGAGTATAAAATGCATTACGCCTATGGAATGTCCCCATAAAACATGGAAACACAACATGTGTGTGTGTGTGTGTGTGTGTGTGTGTGTGTGTGTGTGTGTGTGTGTGTGTGTGTGTGTGTGTGTGTGTGTGTGTGTGTGTGTGTGTGTGTGTGTGTGTGTGTGTGTGTGTGTGTGTGTGTGTGTGTGTGTGTGTGTGTGTGTGTGTAAGCTCTCATAGTAATTGCTTTCATCGCACTCGAGTCACATGTGTCCAGGTTAAGCCATGAAGCTGAGATCCAGAACTGATTCATAATACAAATGTGTTTTCATCTTGTTCTGACAAGGATACAACATCAACTGACAGCTTTGTGTTATATGTATTTTGTGGCCTTTGGCTTCATTTGGATTATACAGCTATCATACTGTGTGTCAGTCATTTGCGGTGTATTTTATGAAACCTTTCCGCATTAAAACCAGTGAGTATACTCTTACAAATAGAGGTTCCAGTGATACCAGTGACTCCATTTTGCAGTGATGCCACAGAAGAACCATATTTGGCTTCTTAGTGCAAAGAATATTTTAAAAATCTACAGAAGCAGTTGAGCGATGGAAAGGTTCCATACTCTTAAGGTTCCAAATGGAGTTTTTCACAGGAATGCCACAGAAGAACCACGTGTGGTCCCTTTCAGTGAACAGTTCTTAAAAAGAACCATTTCACTCTTAAAAATACAGGTTCTTTACCGGCATCAGTGGAACCTTTAACATCCATGGAACCTTTTATTGCACAAATGGTTCTTTATAGCCCAAAAAAGAGAGGTTATTTAGATTTTTTTATTTTCTTCACACTAAGAAAAAAAAAGGTTATTTTAAGAAAAATGGTTCTTCTAATGGTATCACTATGAAACCCCCCTGAAGGAACCTTTATGTTTACAAGTGATAGTGTGAAGATCATTTTATTAATCTGAAAGAACCTTTTGTGCATTTTAAAGGTTCCATAAATATGAAAGGTTCCTCGCCGAACCATCGTTCCCAATAAATAACCCTTTATTTTTAAGTGTTTAAACAGTTTAAATCATAACAACAACAATTAATAAGGAACATAAAAGTACATAATATTTGATTACATGTTCATGTTATAATGTACAATAACTGCAGTCTGTTTTATACATGCAAAATGAATTCATAATCTCTCATAACAAACAGAGAAATGCAGAAAAGGATGAGGTTTACGAGCTGATTTGCAGGAAACCTCAGGACCTTGTAATTGTACTTGTCAATGATAATCACAAAAACAGAAAAATGTTTCATTAATTAACAAATGATGGTCAAGTGTTGTAAATGATTAATTCTTATTTTTTATTTATAGCTCTTTGTGTTTACTTTGGAAATCTATCAACATCAACTGAATTACACAATACTTAAATGACAAACACTAATATACACTACTGATATATGGATCCCATCGCCTCATTTAACAGTCGTTAGATTTTTTGACAGTTGTGCTCTTCTGTATCCAACCAACACACACACACACACACACACACACACACACACACACACACACACACACACACACACACACACACACACACACACACACACACACACACACACACACACACACACACACACACACACACACACACACACACACACACACACACACACACACACACACACACACACACACACACACACACACACACACACAAACGTATACACTGAAGAGATGTCCAATGGCCGTGTTCAGAGATGTGCAGGTGAGAGCAGTTGTGCATTGCAGAGTTTCTGCGCAGCCCTTCCAGGACACTGCAGTTCAGTGAAATCTCAGAGGGGCGGCATGAGTGTGTGTGTGTGTGTGTGTGTGTGCAGCAAGAAAAGAAAAGATCAGGCCCATCATTTATATCACCATCTTTGTAAAGAAGTGGATTTAATTCACAGTATATCATCCATCTTCATTTCATTCAGTTTACACATCCTCAAAACCACAAGGACTGGAGGCTTAGAACGGAACAGCCTGGCGTTTTTCTGCGTTCACTACATGCAAGGCCCTTTTTATCAATATGCAAATCGATCAAGATAAAATTACAATGAGACTTTATATGTGGCATTACACGCTCGTACCGTCTTTCAGATGGCAAAGCTCCAGGGAGAATCTTTCAGACGACGGCTCCTAAAAAAAAAAAGAATCAGAGGCAAATAACACCCTTACAAACGGCTCGATTGCTCTTGGTTTGTGTACCTGAAGTAATGGCATCCCATGCTAAGGTGTTTTGTCATCTCACGCCTGATAAAAGAACAAGACATTGTTGTTGGTTTTAACCCAGCAAAAGGCAGCAGCAGCGGAGACATCTCAGCGTGCGCAATGCATCTCAAGCGTCTCTCTGTCTGTCTGTCGGTTTGCAGCACGCGTGAATGCGACCGCATGGTGTTACCAAGCCTCCAACGCTCACATGATGTATGGCACATCACAGCATGCAGAATTACATTCATACATAACCCAATCATTTTGTCATTTAGGAGGAGCTGTAAAAACGTCGGCTCTTGCAGAAAATGCATGGGGGGGGGATGAGGGGAGACTGCAGTACATATAAGGCAAGAAAGATACCAGTTCATGTTTTATTAAAGCTCCAGTGCAGGTCTTTCGTTTCTCCACAAAGTTGTACAAATCTCAGAGGAGTCCTGGAATGCTTATCCAAGGAGAGAGGGATAAACTGAGAGAAAAGGGAAGATTGCACCGTACAGCCAAGCCCTTCTCAGAACACTGAAATGGCCGCCAAGCCCCCGGATGATTCGAAACAGTCCGTCCCGAACCGTCCTTTGTCCTCAGTGACCTTCGAGACGTGTAACATTCCCTCGTGTCAGTTCTTAAGAGCCGGGAGGCGTCGGTGTGGGGTGACATATCGATACTCGAGCAAACGCCGCATAGATTTCATCCCCTAGCTGAAAATGTCCATATAAGTTCTTAAACATGCAATACTTTCCCTTCAAGCTCAGAAATGCAGAGAACGCCTCCTCTCTGTGCACGCATTTGCTTGTCATAAATATATGGTGGCATAATCATAAAGAATCATTCAAACGGTAACAGGAGAAAGAAAATGACATCTGACTTAAATAATGCACCGGAATTTGTTTCTGAGCAAGGCCAGTTCATAAAGAAAGCTCACGCCTGCTCACACACGCTTGCATTGTCGTAGAGGGTGGAGGAGATCCAGCAGGCATGGGCTTTTCAATGGGACATCAATCCCGAAAAGAATCTATTCGGCTTACTGTTCGGTGAAAAACCAGCACCAGAGCAGAAAACATTGCTGAGGAGTGTTTCGCCAATTAGTTAGCGTAGGAAAAGACCAGCGCATGATTTCCATCTGGCCGTTTTCCAAATGATCGAGACGGAAGAATGCATTATGCTAGTTTCAGTTCATTTACAACGAATACAGCTAAAGCAAGTCTGGACGCGGTAAGCATAATTCAAGCAATAAATCTGCTTTATGGATATGGTTATATTCTTCAGAATAGATTTTATATGTATATATGCATATATTTATGTACAAGTATGGCACTTGATTACACTTAAGCGCGAAAAAACACGTCACCGATGAAAGCAGAGGGCGCTTTGGTGTTGAAATTAAGGAGATCACAGACGTTAAGCGTTTGCAGCAAATTCACCCCCGCTCTCACACACACACACACACACACACACACCAGCAAATCTGCAATGGAGTTTATCACATAGTCTACGTTAAGGTCAATGGTGCAGTACAGGCAACTGAAAAGAAAGAAATCATAGCAGAAGCGTTTGATAAATGGATGGTGTCAAGACTCTCCCGATGTGCGTCGCCTCACACAAATGTGATATTATGTCAGCGTCACGTTAACTTTTTAGTGCAAGACGTATTTACTCCCTTCAAGTACAGTAGAGCAGCTTCCTCGGTCACACTTCACATGTCAGTGTTCAGGTCACAGCAGTTGTCGCGGAGCCGCTCGTAGTTTATTGTAATGAATCATATAGCATGCATTCTGTGCAACACGGACAGTGCCATGTAAAGTGTCACCGCAGCTTATAGAGAGGCCATACGCATTCGGCTATCAGTGTTTGCTCTTTGTGTACGTCTCAGAGTACAAACGTTGCTAAAAAGTTGCATTATACAGTAGTGAACTGCTTTACAAACGTGTTTGTCGTCCACAGTTGTCAAGGAAGTCTTTAAAACAGTAACAAAAAAGTCCTACCCCGTGTTCTTGCAATTCATGAACCTTACGTGGCGACGACGGGACTCGTCCACGCTCTCGATCTCGGCGGCGCGCAGGCTTGGGTTTCTCGTTCCGCGCGCTTACACGTAGGCGGAGTCACTGGACTGAGTGCGGCCGAAATTGGGCATACTCATCCGGGGCAAATCCTTGTTCCGGATCTCGTAGATGGACTTCCTGCGGGCCCTCACGCCCCTCACGGCCGTTTTGATCTTCCTCCAGCCCAAGTGATTGAGCTCGGCCAGATTGAGAACCACGCAAAAGCCACTGACCGCAAACATGAAGACGAGGAACACGGTTTTCTCCGTGGGCCTGGACACGTAACACTCCACCTCCTTGATACACGGGTATCGATCGCACTCGTACACGGCGGGCACGTTGAATCCGTACAAGAAATACTGGCCCACCAGGAAGCCGATTTCCAGAGCGTTTCTGAACACCACCTGGATGATGTAAAACCTCGAAATGCCCTCTTGACGTCTCATTTTGGACTTGCCCGGCTTCTTGCCCGAGCTGGTCAGTTCTTTCTCCTCCATGCAGTCGGGCTCGGGTTCTTTGGTGGAGTTCTCCGAGTTCTGAAGTACTCCGTTCACGATGGTGTTCTTGATCTTTTGGTTCTTGGCCTCCTCCCGCTTCAGGGAATCCTGCTCCTTACTATCCAGCGTGAGGAAGACGGTGGCGGTGGAATAGCGTCGCTCCTTTTGCTTGGCTGACTGATGGACCGAGTACGTGATGAAGCACAGACTCGGCGTACAGACCATTATGATCTGAAAGACCCAATATCTGATGTGTGATATAGGGAACGCTTTGTCGTAACACGCCTGGTTGCAGCCCGGCTGTAAGGCGTTACAGACGAACATGGTCTGCTCGTCGTCATACACTGTCTCCCCCACTATAGCTACGATTAGGATCCGGAAGATCACCACCACAGTTAGTAGGATCCTAAAGAACAAGCACACAGAAACATAAACGTGTCAATATAGGAGCGCTTAGGGAGCTGAACGCGAGGTGCGTCCTCGGCGCTTTATTTCAGCACCTCACTCTAGTATATGCTGCATATGGATCATGCAGGGGTCACTTGGTTTGATAATGCACTTTTTGTGAATTTGGGTACAGGACATCACACCACCACCCAGCATGGCTTAAAATTAAATAGCCTACAAAATAAGCACAAATAAATGAAAATGTGGTGCATTTAGTTCAAATATGTTCCTTTATATTTTGCATACAGTATGTATCATGCAAATATTTACTGTAGCCAATATTAATGAGTGTACAGTTGGCAAAAAGCCTCAAAAGGTGGCTTTCAAAAAAAGCAAGCTATTATGAATTAATTCATCTATCTACAAATCAGTGTGGGTATTAAGAGCGCTGTATAAACCGAGGCGCGTTCACAACCACTGAATGATGCATTCTGCTACATTTCACTGGCGTTGAATAATGTGTGTGTTGTGTAAATGCGTTTCATTCTACGGCATTTTAATAAGCGGTGACGCCTTGTTTGTGCACACCTGGTAATATAGCATCACTTCTCGTTCAAAGGTGGCTTTAAACGAAGCAAAAACACATAAAACAGTATAAAGGTGTGGATTTATGGCCGGTTGGGTGTCTGGAGCTGTCCAGTGCTGAAACCAGCCGACTGGATACAGTTGCTTCATATTTTCCGTATTACGCAAATATTCGTTGTCCGTTATCTTGTTTTATACTGTGTTTTAAGAGTGAAACAGACGATCACGCCCGTTTGCATGTATAAAAAAACGTATTTTTTCGTCCAAACACGCCGAATCTCGGCGTCACCTCGACAGATAGACTGACATTAGCTCTTACCTCCCGATCATAGTGGAGTGCTGCTGGACAGCAGCCTCCAAGAGCCTCTCTAGTATGGTCCATTCCCCCATCGCTGCTCATCCGCAGACTCTGATCCAAATCCAGGGAAAAAGGTGAATATTTCCTCCTATTGTCCGCCGTTATCGGGAGAGCGCATGGATGAGCTGCGCCAGCTGTGGCAGTGCTGATGCTGGAAGATGCCACACTTCTCCTCGCCTTCCAGTCTGGAGTGGAGTCATGTGAGCCCTCCTATCTTCGATCTCCACATCAGATTGATGGTGTGGGTGGAGGGCGGCGGGCTTTAATATGGCATCAGTGCCGCGGAGAGCCCTGCTGCGTCATATGGGGCTTTATCTCGAGCTGCGGATTTCATATGTGTGATGTTCATACGCAGGGAATGAAGCAGGATTCGGTCCGGTGATGCTGAACTCTGCACTCTGTCATGGTGGGGAGAGCGCCTTTTTTATTTTTTATTTGGGGGACAGAAGTCTCATATACTTGTTGCTGTGTACTGTGAAAGACGACACAGCTGTTGGAGAGCAAATGTCCTTGAGTACAGTGAGGACCTTCAGCTCCGCCCTGTTCACATGAAGCAGCGCTCGTGCTCAGGATACAGTGAGGTGAACGTGTCAGCTGATTCTCTGTTTAAGTAAAGACACATTTGGCCCCGCCCATCGAACGCACGTAGACATGCGCAGTTCCGCCAAACCATCTTCCTTCCTTGCTTTTTGACTATTTTTAAAATACTACACAGTACCCCCAAACACTGTCTGTTCACTTTGGTGATACGAATATTTTCTGTATTTATTTCTAACAAACTATAACTATCAAGCCTGGGAAGTGTTTGAGATCTTTAAAATGAATGCCACTTGCTTTGATATGATGTTTTCTGAAGACAGTATATCTGCTGATTTGATTAACTAGGGTTAGTTAAAGGTGCAGTGTGTAATATTTATGTGGCTCTACTGACAGAAATGCAATATAATCCACATAACTATGTTTTCAGTGGTGTATAATGACTTTCCATTAGCCTGACGTGGTCATACTCAATTCTAGTCAATATGAGTCTGGTACCGCTCCATTGAGCTTTGATAATGGGGCGTGTTTAAACCGAACCAGGAAAGACCAATCAGAGCAACGGAGCGACGGGTAACGTTAGTTGTCAAATGTCAACAGAACTCAACTGCACTGTGTTGTCAAGTCCGTGTTTTTCTCCATGTTCGCAGGTTGAAGCGACCCCAATTATGTGTAAACCCAGAAATGCGAATTTTAGCAGGCAACCTTGCTAAAATAACATATTTTGCCAACCAAAAGCTATTGTTTTGGGCTATAGTTTTGAGTAGCAATTGTGCGCGACATTGCAAAAAAAAACGTGGCAACCTTGTCTGCACGCGCGCTGGATTAAGTAACGTTACAAGAAAAAGATGAGTGTAAACGATCTTTGCCAGTGTTGTAATAAAAGAATTTAAGGATACACAGAGTACTTACCAACACGATCATCGTTTCTAAGGAAAAAACTATTTTTCAAATATATTTCAAAATAAATCTAATTATTAAACTAAATTAACCATATAGACCAAATTACTGATCTAATTACTGATCTAAAGCCCACATTGTTACTGTATGATAATCAAAATATATTCTGTTGCATTATTTTTCTGTTTAACACTGTGAAGCTGCTTTGAAACAATCTGCATTATTAAAAGCGCTATATAAATAAAGTTGACTTGACTTGACTTGACTCTGAGAGAAATAGTGAATGCATATACGAACAAGTTCTCCGTTTAGGATAAGAGCAAATTCAACCCAAAGCGCCTTTGATGACGTGGATGATTACGTTACTGTTGATCATCTGTCCATCATCGTCTAAAGCCCGCCCTGACAATTTCATTGGTCCGAACAGTTTCTGTTCGGGCATAATTACTCCTCTATGGTGCGATTCCAGACCGAATTCACTGAGCAAAAAAATTTGTGGGCGGGGCTAAATTCGGCTGGCATCCAGGCTAACTTTCCATAATAAACCGTTATGTTTGTATTAACTTAGAAAGAGCCATTTCTATAGCTTGGTCCTACCAGACTCTCGTACATTTCATTTGTACAGAGTCTGGCCACTCTCCATTCATTGACAAGTGTTAACTTCCTTGAAGGCGGGTACTGAAGTTTAAAACTATTGGCTCTGCCCAAAGCCACTCTGGATCTGCCATAACCAATCACTAACGTTTAATCGTGACGTATGTCATCTCAAACTAGTGCACAACATCAACATCATCGTTCTCATCCCTCTGTTCACTGATTGGACCGGTTCAAGTCCCAGACGGAGTACTGAAGGAAAATGAAAATTGAGCGGAAGTATATAGGAGGGCGGAGCCTTCTCTATGTGCTTCGAAAGGGAGGGGTGAGCGGTGGACGGATGCAATTCACAACCTCACCGCTAGAAATACACATTTTATATTGTAATATTGGTGATAGCATTTGCTAAAAAAAAAAGGTTTAGTAAAAGTTTTTATCTGTGGCTTTCGAGATAAAGAATGACCTTCCATTCAAATGTATACTTTTGACCGCATTACAGCTCCATATCACTCCGCCAAATGATTTCAGTCATTTCAAACATCTTTACAGCCGACAACAGCAAAAGAACTAAAACACACAATGACACTCACCAAGCAAATACATACAGTAAATAGGATACAAACGACAAATTATTTCCATGTTTTTTGCCACAAATTTACATTTTATTATGTACAGAAAACACATACTCTCTTTCTCCCACTCAAACACACACACACATACAGTACGGACACACACTCGCACAGAAACGTGTTGTCAGCTGCTCTGATGATTTTATCAGTAAAATAGTTTAGCAATTTTTTAACCTACATGACGTTTGTCATCACTAGTGAGGGAATAACAGCGCTGTTCTTGAAGTAGATAAACTTACAGTTTCATTATCAGTACAAATGGTAATGCCAAACACTGTTGAGATGCATATGCGCTTAATCTCTCTCTCTCTCTCTCTCTCTCTCTCTCTCTCTCTCTCTCTCTCTCTCTCTCTCTCTCTCTCTCTCTCTCTAAACAATTATATTAAATGTCCATAATTGTTATTTACTTATCATGTAATTGTTAAATTATATTAAATCTCAATGAAATGAAGTTATTTGTAATGGAACACTGAGGATGAACAACACTGATTTCATGGTCAGTGTCAATAATGAAGGTGCAAAATAAAGAAAGAAAAGAACAGAAATGTGTAAAGCCAGCAATGGCCAGACCACCTCATTCTTCCTTACTAAAATGAAAATGACAGGCTTCAATACCAGTCGCGTTCTGACATCAGGAAGAAGGAGAGATGAACAGCTCAGCAAGAGAGAGAACAGGCTGCTCACTTCACCAATCTGACTTGAATATTCAATGAAACGTCTGACTGTGCACAAAAAATGTGATGAACTAGATCAATATTAGCCTGGATGCCAGCCGAATTTAGCCCCGCCCACAATTTTTTTGTTCGGGCAATTCGGTCTGGAATCGCTCCATAGAGGAGTAATTATGCCCGAACAGAAACTGTTCAGACCAATGAAATCATCAGGGCGGGCTTTAGACGATGATGGACAGATGATAAACAGTATCGTAATCATCCACGTCATCAAAGAGCGCTTGGGTTGAATTTGCTCTTATCCTAAATGGAGAACATGTTCGTATATGCATTCACCTTCACTATTTCTCTCAGAAACGATGATCGTGTTGGTAAGTACTCTGTGTATCCTTAAATTATTTTTTTTACAATACTGGCAAAGATCATTTACACTCATCTTTTTCTTGTAACGTTACTTAATCCAGCGTGCGTGCAGACAGGGTTGCCACGTTTTTTTGCAATGTCTCGCAATTGCTACTCAAAACTATAGCCCAAAACAATAGCTTTCCGGGGGGTTCTCCGGAAATAAATTGTGTTTGGTTGGCAAAATCGTTATTTTGGCAAGGTTGCCTGCTAAAATTCGCATTCCTGGGTCTATGTATCACATAATTGGGGTCACTTCAACCCGCGGACATGGAGAACAACCCGCGGGAAAAACACGGACTTGCCAACACAGTGCAGTCGAGTTCTGTTGACATTTGACAACTAACGTTACGCGTCGCTCCGTTGCTCTGATTGGTTGTGGGTCTATCCAATTGAGGTCTTTCCTGACTCGGTTGAAATAATCAAAGCCCAATGGAGCGGTACCAGACTCATATTCTGACTAGAATTGAGTATGACCACGTCAGGCTAGATCAATATGCCACTAACAAAAAAAAATATTACATTGATTTTCCCTCAATTTTTATTTTTTTATCAGGTGTTCAGAGCTTAATTCTGACTGGACTGTAGATGCTTTGCTCATATCAGTGAAGTTAGTAAAACACATACATGTTAATGAGAATGGAAATGAAAACATACACACACACACACACACTCAAGTGGGTTGTTCTGTATGTGCCAGGGTTAAATGAGAAACGCAGGATGGGGTTCATCGGATGATCAGATTTCCTCACATATGGCAGAAGCAGAGCGAGGCATTCAGGCCTTTTTCCATTCTTGATCTCAAATGAAATATTTACAGCCCGAGTCCAACCACAGCGGCTGTCAAATGTGCTTCCTCCACCACATGCTGAGAGGCGGCCCTGTGTGTACAGCACAGACTTGAAATTAAAACCAGGCAATTTTGGCTGGTGATGGTTCCCCTCAGGACTGCTGGGAGGGAAAGAGAGAAAGAGAAAGAGAAACAGAGATACTGAGGGAGAGAGAGGCTATGCACAGGCAGTGTAAGTGGGTCTGGTGCGGTCATCACATAGATAGATAGACAGACAGACAGACACAGACACAGACACAGACACAGACACAGACAGACAGACAGACAGACAGACAGACACAGACAGACAGACAGACAGACAGACAGACACAGACAGACAGACAGACAGACAGACACAGACAGACAGACAGACAGACAGACAGACAGACAGACAGACAGACAGACAGATAGATAGATAGATAGATAGATAGATAGATAGATAGATAGAGACAGATAGAGAGACAGAAGGATACAGAGAGACATAGACAGACAAACAGACAGATAGAGAGACAGAAGGATACACAGAGACAGATAGATAGACAGACAGTCAGACATACATAGACACAAACAGACATACAGACAGACAGATGTCACTGTCGTCCTCCTCCTGCAGAGGGCAGCACTGAATGACCTGCTGTATATCTGAAGGCGTCTCATGTTTCACTGCATGGCTTTGCAGTTCCTTACGGAAGTCCCACCAACACGACACCACAGCCGAGTCTCCAGTTACTGCCTCTGCTCAAACTCAGCAGAATCTAGTGTGAACTCAGATTTCCTCTCATATCCTGCACCTAGAGATCAAAGACAGCTCTGATTCTTCAGAAACACACACACACACACACACACACACACACACATCCCCTAACCTGACATTTGTTTTTAAAATAGCAACATTTCCACTTTAATATTCATCAGATACGATCACTAGAATGATCCCTGCTAAAACAACCTGCTCTCAGAGCATCAATTCATGCATTTTACTCTTTCTCTCTCTCTCTCTCTCTCTCTCTCTCTCTCTCTCTCTCTCTCCAAGGTTTCACAGCTCAACTTATTTTCATCAGATGTTTATTGAATCATTATTAAAATCAGGCAATATCAAAGTCAGTCTTTATCCTGAAGATCCGCTTTCCATATTGCACCTGTTATGAATTCAGTAATATCACACAGGCTCTGATAAGGGTAACACTTTATAAGTATACACTAATAGTTTATAAACTGCAGTTAATACATAAATAGACTATATACAAACAGTGAGTTCTTCATTCATTGCCACTGTAATGAACAGTGTTATTTTTTAATTAGCTCATTTGTGAAGAGTTAGATGATGCATTAACAACTTATTAACAATTAACCGTTCTCACAAGATTGGAAAATGTCATAAAATGAAGTGCTTTAATCCAACATTTATTGGACATTAATTGCATTTAAGAGTTTATTTAAAATGTTCCTTAGAGTTCTAAATATATTAATGATAAACTTGTTCTTGTCTCATAGTTTATTAGACTCTAGAAAATGTCATATTGTAGATTAATGCAAATAAATTACCCAACAAAAGGAATAAAAATGACTGCACTGTGTTCCCAGCTAACAGGGAACGTTCTGCCAAAGTTCTCTTAATGTTATGAACAAACGTTCTTCCAGTAACGTTAATACAATGTTCGTTCAAAGTTATCTGTGCTTTAAAAATGTTCTCAAAATGTTAACACACAACTTAAAACAGGCACGGTTGGACAGGGGTGTTATAGTAGGGGCCATTTTTCCTGATTTGAGAAAGGCTTTTAATACGGTAAACCATGCAGTACTTATTAATAAACTATGTTCCTTTAATTTTTCAACAAATGCCCTTAAATGGATGGAGTCATATTTAAGAGGAAGAACACAATATATGAAATTTAATGAACACAATTCCTGATAGTACTACGGGTGTTCCACAGGGATCTATACTGGACCATTGTTATTTTGTTTGTACATCAATGATTTCTCCTCTGTTTGTCCTGATGTACAGTTCTAGCTTTATGCAGATGGTCCTGTGATATATGGGCACGGTTTCTCTAGTGAGAGTCGTGTTAGAACTTCAGAGCCTGATATTGTGTAATCTTAAAATATCTGTCTGGATTGACTCTAAACGTTCTTATTAGAAAAACATCCCAACGGGTTAGGTTTAGTTTAAGTCGTTTTAGATTTAATAGAAAATCAATGAGTCTTGGTTCTGATTTGCTAGATATGAATGCAGTGATTTTCCCTCATTTTACATATTTACCCTTAAAATTACCCATACCACCACACCTGTCCCTAACACTACCATTAAACTGACCCATACCACCACACCTGTCCCTAACTTTACCCTTACACTTACCCATACCACCACACCTGTCCCTAACTTTACCCTTAAACTTACCCACACCACCACACCTGTCCCTAACTTTACCCTTACACTTACCCATACCACCACACCTGTCCCTAACTTTACCCTTACACTTACCCATACCACCACACCTGTCCCTAACTTTACCGTTAAACTTACCCATACCGAAACATCACACGTGTCCCTTACTTTACTCTTAAACTTACCCATACCACCACACCTGTCCCTAACTTTACCCTTAAGCTTACCCATACCACCACACTTGTCCCTAACTTTACCCTTAAACTTACCCATACCACTACACCTGTCCTTAACTTTACCCTTAAACTTACCCATACCACTACACCTGTCCCTAACTTTACCCTTAAACTTACCCATCCACTACACCTGTCCTTAACTTTACTGTTAAATTTACCAATACACCACATCACACGTGTCCCTAACTTTACTCTTAAACTTACCCATACCACCACACCTGTCCCCAACTTTACCCTTACGCCGGCTTCACACCGCACGCGTAAGCAGGGCGTAGGCAGCGCCGAAGCAGCGCGTGTGGAAAGCAGTAGCAGCGCGCGCACTTTTTGCTTTCATACAGGCAGCGTTTGTCTCGCGTAGCTGAGCCGCGGCTCGTATATTGCAAATACAGACGAATATCGTCCATTCTGTCACTTTCCCGGAGTTCTCCTCCAACCCCTGTCTGTCTCGTGCTTGATTTATGATGGGCAGCATATCTGCTGCAAATGTGACTGTGTTCCCCTCTGTCCCAAACACATGTGCATATAACATGCTGTATGAAGGTAGTTTACGTGATAAAAGTAACCTTAAAGTTAAAATAAGCCTCTAGTTTTAATCATTTAAACAGGCCTTTGAAGTTTGAGCAAAAACTTCTGGCAGTGATGTGTTTTCGAGTATTTTATAAAAAAAATTCACAGCGCCGGATGTCATATGGTGTTTGTGAAACACACGGAACACTTCACTACATTATCTCATGGTGAAATTAATTATTTTGCATGTTAAACAGGTCAGTTTTGATCATAACAATGCACTGTGGCTTTAATTCAGCGTGAGCAGCGCATCAAAAATAGACCCGGCGCCGAAACGATCGCGGCACTGACGCTTCTGCTCTGCTCCTGCTACGCGCGCCGCTCGCCTCTGCTGCCGTGTGAATGCACTAATCTGTTAACATGAGCGCCGAAAAAAATACGCGCTGCTTACGCCCTGCTTACGCGTGCGGTGTGAAGCCGGCGTTACACTTACCCATACCACCACACCTGCCCCTAACTTTACCCTTAAACTTACCCATACCACCACACCTGTCCCTAACTTTACCCTTAAACTTACCCATACCACCACACCTGTCCCTAACTTTACCCTTAAACTTACCCATACCACCACACCTGTCCCTAACTTTACCCTTAAACTTACCCATACCACCACACATGTCCCTAACTTTACCCTTAAACTTACCCATACCACCACACCTGTCCCTAACTTTACCCTTAAACTTACCCACACCACCACACCTGTCCCTAACTTTACCCTTAAACTTACCCATACCACCACACATGTCCCTAACTTTACCCTTAAACTTACCCATACCACCATACCTGTCCCTAACTTTACCCTTAAACTTACCCATACCACCACACCTGTCCCTAACTTTACCCTTAAACTTACCAATACACGACATCACACATGTCTCTAACTTTACTCTTAAACTTACCCATCCCACCACACCTGTCCCCAACTTTACCCTTACACTTACCCATACCACCATACCTGCCCCTAACTTTACCCTTAAACTTACCCATACCACCACACCTGTCCCTAACTTTACCCTTAAACTTACTGACACCACCACACCTGTCCCTAACTTTACCCTTAAACTTACCCATACCACCACACCTGTCCCTAACTTTACCCTTAAACTTACCCATACCACCACACCTGTCCCTAACTTTTACCCTTAAACTTACCCATACCACCACACCTGTCCCTAACTTTACCCTTAAACACCCATACCACCACACCTGTCCCTAACTTTACCCTTAAACTTACCGACACCACCACACCTGTCCCTAACTTTACCCTTAAACTTACCCATACCACCACACCTGTCCCTAACTTTACCCTTAAACTTACCCATCCCACCACACCTGTCCCTAACTTTACCCTTACACTTACCCATACCACCACACATGTCCCTAACTTTACCCTTAAACTTACCCATACCACCACACCTGTCCCTAACTTTACCCTTAAACTTACCGACACCACCACACCTGTCCCTAACTTTACCCTTAAACTTACCCATACCACCACACCTGTCCCTAACTTTACCCTTAAACTTACCCATACCACCACATCTGTCCCTAACCCCACCCTTAAACTTACCGACACCACCACACCTGTCCCTAACTTTACCTTTAAACTTACCCATACCACCACACCTGTCCCTAACTTTACCCTTAAACTGACCCATCCCACCACACCTGTCCCTAACTTTACCCTTACACTTACCCATACCACCACACCTGTCCCTAACTTTACCCTTAAACTTACCGACACCACCACACCTGTCCCTAACTTTACCTTTAAACTTACCCATACCACCACACCTGTCCCTAACTTTACCCTTAAACTTACCGACACCACCACACCTGTCCCTAACTTTACCTTTAAACTGACCCATCCCACCACACCTGTCCCTAACTTTACCCTTAAGCTTACCCATACCACCACACCTGTCCCTAACTTTACCCTTACACTTACCGACACCACCACACCTGTCCCTAACTTTACCTTTAAACTTACCGACACCACCACACCTGTCCCTAACTTTACCTTTAAACTGACCCATCCCACCACACCTGTCCCTAACTTTACCCTTAAACTTACCGACACCACCACACCTGTCCCTAACTTTACCTTTAAACTGACCCATCCCACCACACCTGTCCCTAACTTTACCCTTAAGCTTACCCATACCACCACACCTGTCCCTAACTTTACCCTTAAGCTTACCCATACCACCACACCTGTCCCTAACTTTACCCTTAAGCTTACCCATACCACCACACCTGTCCCTAACTTTACCCTTACACTTACCCATACCACCGCTCCTGTCCCTAACTTTACCGTTAAACTAATCAATACACCACATCACACGAGTCCCTTACTTTACTCTTAATCTTACCCACACCACCACAACTGTCCCTAACCCCCTGCCCTTATAATCTAAATTGTTTTGCATTAAAATATGAACACAATAAGTACATTGTACTTATTTTATGTAAGTACATAGTAATTAAGGCCACCTAATGTAAAGTGGGACTATTAAAACTAAAAACCTTCAATATACGTTTGTTTTTAAATATAGAATATATTTTATGTAACATTTTATTAAATATGCAAATCTTTGCCTTGTTTTTAAGATTATAAACAATACTGCTCCCTCTCCTTTTAACAAATCTATAATCCAAAGTGTAATACTCAGGGTACAAGAGGACTTTCTGTAATGGCTTTGAACCAATGAAACTTTTGGCAGAGTACATTAGAGAAATTAATATCTACCGTGTTTACACTAGAAAAAATGAAGCTGTGGCTTGTCAATCATCAATTATGTAAGCTCTAGTATATGATGTCTGTCATCTTTATCTTTAAATGTTATTACTTGTTTCAAAACATTCAGAAAACATTCAAAAGTAATGTTCCCATAATGTCTGCAAGATGATCAAATGGAATGTTCCCTTAACATTTGCATAACCAAGAAAAAAACTTTAATTAAACTGGATATTTTGAACGTTCAGGGAACATTCAGAAAAATGTTTTTAATAACTTAATGGAAATGTTGACTAAACATTCTTTGAATATATTTTTGTTGGCTGGGTCACCAAAATATTTCTGGATTTTACTTTAAATGAGAAAACCATTTTACTGAGCTCATATAACAGGGATGAATAGATCTTTAGAATATTCAGATCTATTATGACCTCTGACCTTTAAAATAGCCAGAATAATAATAATACGCTGTTTGTTAATTGGCAAGAGGAGAACTGGCACCCCGACTGAGCCTGGTTTCTCCCAAGGTTTATTTTTCTCCATTAGGTCTCCTGATGGGGTTTGGGTTTCCTTGCCACTGTCGCCTCTGGCTCGGCTTGCTCAGTTGGGGAAAAACTATTTTTCAAATATATTTCCAAACAAATCTAATTAATAAACTAAATTAACCATATAGACCAAATTACTGATCTAAAGCCCACATTGTTACTGTATGATAATCGAAATATATTCTGTTGCATTATTTTTCTGTTTAACACTGTGAAGCTGCTTTGAAACAATCTGCATTGCTAAAAGCGCTATATAAATAAAGTTGACTTGACTTGAAAACATTTGAGAAGAAAAGTTTTCATGTCACTGAATTTCTGAAATTATGGCCCTCAAAAATCTCATACAAAGATTGGTTTATCAGGAAAAAATAAATGAAAATGTCAGTTAACACTGTGTTACATTAAAAACTAGTCATAAACCAAACAAAATAAAGTATTTTACTTATTATCTATGAATTTATACACAAAAAATAAATTACTGCATGGTTGAATGATATGCACCATGTTCTCCTGTAGGCACGTCAGACGGACACAAATCAAAAAAGAAACAAAACATTAATTCATTGATTAATCACTGATCGGATTTAATTAAAATATACACTAGACAAAGTTTGCCCATATCTGTTTTATTTATTTATCTTTTACTAAATTCAAATGTGTATTGGTAATGACACAAAGAAGTTGTTGAACATTTAGTGATGATCAGCTTCAGTTTCATGGCCTGAATCTGAGCCCATATTAGTTTTGTATTGACCATCAGTATGGTATGGAAGCTTGTTTCTGCCATGGAATAAAAAGATTAGAGATGCAATGCACTCACTCTAGTGTTTGTGAACTCAGACATCAGTCCCAGAACACTTTAATTTTTCATATTCAAATTCAGCGTGAGAGCAACAGATACAGAGAGGAAGCAGGAAAGCGTCACTGAGGCTTTAAGGATGCACTGGGTTATAGTCACACAGAGAACCAAACGCACAGTAAATTACGTCAAGACCCGTTCACGTGGACTAACACCACTTAAATGAAGAGATGTGAAAGTGAGGAATCCTCTCGACTCGCCGGGCTCGTGGTCTCAGCACAGCGGTTTGCCGTGCCTCATGTTCAGAGCACACTTCCGGCCCAGGTTGGCCCCCTCCATCAGCAGGTCGGCCAGACGGTCCAGGCCCACGCAGACGGTGAGCGGGGCGAAGAGGCCGTACAGACCCCCCAGCATGATGCTCAAGGGCCAGCCCAGAATCAGCAGCACCAGCAGCCACACGACGGCCCAGAAACACGAGCCACACGACATCCTCAGCTGCAGGGAGAAAGACAGCTTCAGAAAACATCTGCTTTAGATCAGGAACACAGTCCTGCCTTCAGAATATGAACACATCTCTGAGAGTTTCAGCGCTAATGAATACTGTACAGATACTGTAATGAATTAGTTTCAGAATTTCATGAAATTTTAGTCATTTTATGTATTTTTAATATGTCAGCAGCTGTTTGGGTAATAATACAAATTATTTTATTTTTGGGGGGTAAAACACCACTTTTGAAGAAAATATACATAGGGTTGAGCAGGCCACAACCATAGACCGTAAATAAATATGGATGTAGTGTCCGTGACGTTATCCATAGGATTCTGAAGAGCAGTTTTGAAGCGGAAAGTAGGGACGAGCTGGCCGTTGCCATCTTGGCACTGCGTCATTCCCGGATAACAGAAAATAGGCAAAGAGGCGGGACGTGGGCGGAGCTGAGGTGACGGGATGACTAACAGACAGCAGACGAACAGCAATCCACCTGTCACTCAAAGTGGCCACGCCCTTAATTATGCACAACTTAACGGCTTTATAATGTAAACGAATGAGTTCACCCCCACAGTCATCATGAAGGGTAAAACTAGCCATATAGACCAAACCACTTTTTGTAAACATGTTTTATTCTGCAATGAGATTCTGCTCCTTCTGGAGCCGGTCTCTAGTGGCCAGTCGATGAAGTGCAGTTTAATTCACTTCCGTATCGGCTTCAGGAGAGACCGCGGGAGGAGCCGCTTGGGCACAATGAAACACACATGGTTTAAAACTTTCCACACATGCAGGATGATGAAAGCATATTTACTAGTTGCCATATCAACACTATATAGAGAACATTTTTTGCCAACATTAAAAAAATCTTCTGAAGATATCACTGAACATTTATTTAACCATTATATTCTATACTTTTATGAATTCTTTTGAGAAACAGGTGATTAATGACAGAGTCAATGTTCAGAAATTATTCTTTATTATGTTTTGAACTTTGCTGTATGGCTGTATTTAGCGATGTGTTTTGTTGTCAAACTCAATCATTTGCATATTTAAAAAAATGCCACTGTTTTATTTGAAGAAGTTAATAATTGTATTTTATTGACAAAATATTTTAGTTTGTTTTGGATATTTTTTTATTATATCAGATAACATTTTAAGCTGTCATATGCTTAAGTTACAATGTACCCCACCTACGGGGCATGTTGTCACATTTCACTTCCATTCTTTCGGGGTAAATCCAGAAAAAAGTATACACTGTATTAATGAAACAAAACCACAAAATTGTACTAGACATGGGAAATGAATGTGGGAAAAAATAAATACTCTGAACCCCGATTGGATTTACACAAACTGTGAAAAAAAGTGTTAGGTTGTGCCCCGCTCTCCCCTATAGTGTAAAGTCTCATGTTCGAGAAAATATAAGGGGTCACTAACTTTATCAGTTCTTTCACTGTTTTTGTAACATTTTTACTGAAATGTGTCCTGTGGTGTGACAGAAAGAATGAAGAATATAGGAGTGTCGCACCAAAGGACAGCAGAAACTAACACTTTTATAGCAGTTCCAAAAAAGTTAAATATTTGAAGAATTCTGAGACAAAATCTTAAGCATGTGCACGTCATGGGCTTCACAGTAACATGACTGTGAATGGGGTCCTTCAACTAATTAAAGATGTCCGTGGAATTGCTCGATTTAAAATCAGGATATGGTGTCACACCAGAGGACATGCTTTTCAGTGACAAAATGTATCAAGTTCACATCATTTACTAAAACAGACACTTGTAAAATTATGCCTGAGGTATTTATTAATCTGTTAATTATTAATAAAAATTTATTTATTAAAAAGCATTTCCGATCTGATGTGTGATGGGGAAAGGGAGCAGAGCGAGATCGGCAAAAGGCGGCTTGAAACTCGGGTGGATTTGTGTGAACATTTTCATACTATTGCTCCCATTGACAATCCAGAGTCTTCCATAATGGATGGAGTTTGTGTAAATAGACACGGTTTTAGGCATTTCTACAGCAGCTTTTATTCATTTTCCAGTTGTTGTTTTAGTATTTAAACTAAATGAAAATGAGAAATGTTGTCTACTACTCAAACTCAATGGACCCCGTCACTGCCATTATAAAGCTTGGAAGAGCCAGGATATCATTGAATATAACTCTGATTATATTCGTCTGAAAGAAGAATGTCATATACACCTAGGATGGCTTGAGGGGAGTAAATTCACTTGAGTTTAACAGATCAGTTTCAGGTGCATCACTGGCTCGTCCATCTGAAAGCCTTTCCTGCGTTTGAATCTAAAGCTCACCGCGACGTTGATCTCAAATGTGAAGTCATGGCCAGACTTCTTCAGATCCACAGGAGCGCTGGCAGGAGAAACCAGCTTTCAGAGACAGAGATCAGGCACGACGCCAGCCTCACAGTCTGAGGAACCTGAAGCCTTGATGGCGAGCATGTGGAGTACAGCGTAACCCAATTATTAATCTGTCGATGTTAAAGGTGTACTATGTATCTTTTGGCCCTCTAGCGGTAAAAAACCCAAAAGGGCATGCGTTTTGTGGAAGAGCATTGTTTTGATTGTGCTTCGGCTAAGTGAATATGGTCCGACTGCTCATGAAACATTCACTATTAGAGATATAACCAGGGGTGACTTTCCCAAAGCTATGGTAGCAAACTCCGCCCTTACCAATAGAGTTTAAATTGGGATTTATACATCATCTGAAAGCTGCATAAAGCTTTCCATTGATGTATGGTTTGTTAGGACAATATTTGGCCGAGATACAGCCATTTGAAAATCTGGATATAAATATAAATATTGAGAAAAACCCTTTAAAGTTGTCCAAATGAAGTCCTGAGCAAAGCATATTACTACTAATAATACATTTTTGATACATTTACGGTAGGAAATTTATAAAATATCTTGATATTTTGAACATGATATATAGAACATGATATTTACTTAATATCAACGGAGAAAAATGAATAATTTGGACCCATACAATGTATTGTTGGGTATTGCCACAAATATCCCGTGAGACGCAGGACTGCTGTTGTGCTCCAGGGTCACATATTGGCTAACAATGCTTTGGGAAACACACCCCAGATTAAAGTGACTAGCTGAAGACATTACTGGAGCTTTTCCCATCTTTTCCCATTAACAGACACGGCACTTCATTGAAAATACTGCATTTCAAAGTGCATTACCTAATGATACAACTTCTGATTTTAAAAACATATTAGTAAATGTTGAAATTAACATTAGTTTGAAATTGTGCAGAAGTATTGTTCCCTTTTAGTTTGTTAACTGAACCAAGTTATTTTAAAGGGGTGTTTGATAATGATTTGACTGTTTTAACTTTAGTGTGCAGTGTTGATGTTTGAGCATAAACAACATCTGCGAAGTTACAACACTCAAAGTTTAAAGCAAAGGGAGATATTTTATTTTACAGAAATAGTTTAAGAACTACAACAAATGGCTGGAAGGGGCTACGGCTACAAGCTTCTTCATGGGTTAGTGACATCACAAATCCTAAAATTTACATAAGCTCCACCCACTTTTGAATAATCCATAATTTACCTGTTTATTTCTAAGAGCAACGGATCCAGCCGATTGTGAAATAAGATTATTATGTTATTGTCTGTGAATATTAAACTACAAAATGACTTAAATGAATCCTGCTGCAACATAAAATTACGATATGAATTGTTTATTGTAAAATATCAATAAAGCTTTTGTTCGTAAATTTCTGCTCAGATGTTATAAATATAGTACCAGTCAAACGTTTTGGGTTCAATAGACTAGTTGTTGTAGGCTTGAAGATGTGTTTTGTTTCATATTTATGTTTAAGTAAATACAAACTTCATTAAAGAGGCTATATGCGTTTTTCTGAAATGTAAACTCGCGACTGACACCTGTGGCCAAAAACAGAACTGCTCTTCCATTCTGCTCGCGCTCGTCCGTGCATTCGCTGAATCCCTTCCACTGCTTGCGAGTGTAGGCGACTTGCTGACTAGCGGTGGTGGCAGAGCGATCTGAAACATTCAACATGAACACACTTGACTTCACATCCGCAGACAGCGCGGGAAAAATCCGACCAGACAGAAAATAGGAAAAATAGGATACAGGCTTATAGGTGCACCCACTGTGAAGTGTGTCAGTATGCTCATCAGGAGATGCTTGAGTCATAAATGGTCAAATAAAAAGGCTATTGTTACGTTTATTTTGGGGGAAAAGTTGCATAAAGCCCCTTTAAGTTTCATTTTGTATAAATTGTATTTTGATTTGAATCAATGTTTCATCAGCCAATTGCCTGGATTTAATAAATAAAAAGCAAATATTGCAGACATTAGCCTATAATAAGCGCCAAATTGCTATTCGAATTAATGCTTTTGAAAACTCTTGTGCTCATGCATTTATTTGACCAAAAATACAGACATAAATCTATTTAAAATAATGGTTTTCTATTTTTAATATACTGTAAAATATAATTTATTTCTGTGATGCAAAGCTGAATTTCCATCAGCCATTACTTCATTTATTCATCCAAGAATCCTCAAAAAAGTATCACAGGTTATAAAAACTATTAAGCACAGCAGTTTCCAACATTGATAATAAATCAGCATATGAGAATGATTTCTGAAGGATGGAGTAATGATGCTGAAAATTCAGTTTTACATCACCAAATTAAATTATATTTGAAAGTTTATTAAAATAGAAAACCATTATTTTAAATTGTAATAATATATCACAATATTAGTGTTTAGTTATTAGTAACGCTCCTGTTATGCGTATCCTCACAGATGGTTTTTATCTCAGATTTGAGAATCATGACCTGACACTGGCACACATAGGTCATTGTGCCTTTGGCTCTCACTTTATTTTGTTGACTATATTCTAAATAAAGTACAAAAAATAAATTTCCTTTGTCCTGTTTCTTAGCTCCCTCTCACATACCCGAGTCAAAGGCAAGTCAGAAAAAAGCACAAATGTCAGAGCATGTCAAAACTTCTAAAGAGCCCAAACTGGCTCAGACCCGTCAGAGTTCACATGCTATCAGATGATCTGTGGGGTGTTTGAGCTGAACTTCAGACTCACTCTGGGGACATCAGAGACGTACTGTACATCTTGTAAAAAAGGGCACTATAGGACCCCTTTAAAGTGTTTCCAGTACTGCCTTAGTTTGTTTTGAACAGAAAGGTTCGTTTTTTACATTTTGAATGATGAAAATGTTACAGTACATCGATATACTCATTAAATCTGTATTTCATCTGGTTATTAAAAATGTGATGATTTGTGCAGCAGACTTTGAGACTCTGGGATGTGCTGAAATATGATGAGGTGCATCAGCTTTACCTCCATGTGATTTCTCTTTGCTTTAATGACATGGTGAAACATGGCGCATCTTACCCCACCACCCTAATCTAGATATTGAACTGATAGTAATGCTGTAGTGAGGCCGATATGGATATGTAAAGGAACCAAAAAGCGTTTTTCACAGCAATGGCACAGGAAACCATTGGCGTTTAAAACAACCCCTTTCCTCCTTAGTGTGAAGAACATTTGCACGATCTGCTCTTAAAGAAGCCCCTTTCCCAGGATAAAGCATGTTCTGTGCATGGCTGTCAAAGGTCCACTATGGAACCGTAATATGCCAATAAAAAAAACTCATTAAGAGAAAAGGTTTGGTACAGAAACAAACTTGATGGTGACTTTTAACTGTAAAAGATTTGATTTTGACCTTTACACACATAAATTATATAAAATAATTAAAAACCAACATTAATAGTATTAAAAGAAAATGTAAGAATATGTTTTTTGACAAATCTGAAGGCATGTGATCAGTGTGTGGTAATAACTGACAATAAAACCACACCATCAGTCTCATGCTTTCCTGTCACCTTCTGCTTTGGCAGAATCTTGGCTTTGTATTTTATTTTTTAGGCCATTTACTATACATTTAGCAAAAAACACATTTCAAATCTGCATTAGAAGTTGGACTTGTCTCATCCTGTTGTGGTACGGACCAAAAACTGCTAGTCTTGAACTCTTTAAAATGAAAGGACTTACTGGGAGTGTCTCTTGAGTTGCGTGAAGTCGTCGTCTTTGGAAGGTCTGTTAATGTTTCCTGGACATCCGAAGCAGCCGAGGCCAGAGACCCTGATGAAGACAGCCGTTTCCAGCAGTGTCACAGCACCGAGGACAGACGCTCAGGAGAATGGACGCCTTTCACCAGTTACACAAGCAACACATTCATGTGATCCACACTCAGATATGTGCTCAAGTTCACCCTCCACAGGACAGCCTTACCAGTGTTAACTAAAACCAAACCAAAACTACAACCATACAAACGCTTTTTAAACTGAAACAAGAAGACAATTGAAAAAACTTCTAAAATAACTCAAACTAAATTAAAAATAAAACTATATAGACTAACAGAAGTGAATGAAAATGACAAAAAAACAACAAAACTTCTACATTTAAATGAAAACACAAAGGATGAAGTGCTAAATTAACAAACTAAAACTATACTCACAAAACTGAAACAAAATAAAATAGAAAAAACTTTGAAAAATTCTAAAATAAATCAAACTATAGGTTAACATTTAAAAAAACTAAACAACAACATGACTAAAACTTAATGAAAAGTACTTAAAAACAAACTTAAAAACTGTTAAAAACCTGAAGGAATGGTAAAAACTTTAAATACAAACAGAAAATATTTCTCATTTTCATTTAGTTTGTTCAAGTACTAAAATAACTCAATAATAAAAACTACATAGACATTCAAAAAATAAATATTTCTAATTTTCCTTTAGATTAAATACTAAATAATTTTTTTAGATACTAAAATAAAATGAAATTAAACAATTTTGAAAAGTACTAAAATAATCTAAACGAACAGTTAATAAAAACTACTTTCAGTACTTCAACTTAAACTAAATAAATATGTTTTCATTTAAAATTAGCATTTTTTATTATTTTTGTTTAGTTTAAGTTGAAGAACTAATATTATAAACTAAAAATAAAAACTATAGACATTAAAAATCTAATAAAAATGGAAAAAACAACAAAATGACTAAAACTTTAAATGAAAACAAAATTATTTTCATATTAGTTTAGTTGAGTTGAAGTTGAACTAATAAAACTATCTAAAACTAAACTTTAAACGAACAAAATCTAATTCAAAACATGAACACAAGCTATAACAGCAAATCAATGATGGTCCAACATCAGGAACAGGATATGACAGCGTCTAATGGAAAACTGGCCACTGGGATAAAACACAAGCAGATTTTCAGAAAAGAAAAAGCATGACCTAAAGAACTTTGCAGTTTTAATTCAATTTTATTTAAAAAACTCCTCTTACAAAAGGTTAATTATCATTCCAACAATCATTCCTAAAAAACAACGAGAGCAAAGCTTGTCTAGGGCTCTTGGTCCTCGTCACTGTCCCCGCTGTCGCTGTCTCTGCCTGGGTGTTCAGGCATTTTGGCGTGATCTTCCTCCTGCTCCTCCAGCACCTTCTGCTGCTCCTCTTCCTCAGTGGCAGTCTGCTTCTCCTCACTTTGACTCGAGTCTCAGGACGCTCTTCTTCGGCCTGCACGGGCGCCTCTGATCTCCGCACCTGACGGGAGGATCCAGGATGTGCTGCTGCACAAACACAAACAGAAAGAAGAATCAAACACAGGGGTAGAAGGAGCACTGGTAGAGATCCAGCAGGCTGCGGCGTTTAGATGAATATGTAAATGTGTGCTACGCTCTTTCCTCTCAATAATAATGAGCGGTGAGAAAACAGCAGTTCAGAAAGCATCTGATCATGGCGATGTGGATATGTATGCATGAGCTCTGCGATTCAGCTCTTCAGTCAAGTCTCATCACATTTATTATATAGCACATTTATTCATACAATAGATTGATTTAAAGCAGCAGCTTTACAGTAGCCTGGATGCCAGCTGAACTAAGCCCCGCCCACAACATTTGAGGTCGGAGGTTGTCTTTTTTTATTGATTGGAGCTTTAAAAAACAATTAAATGTCTCCTTGCTTTTTTTTCTGACACATTCATAATCATTACTTTTGCAGGTGCTTTCTGACAAGCTTGAGCGCCGAATAGACATATTTCACCCCCAGTATATATATATATATTTAAGTAATTAATTTAATATAAATGTGTGATTAGTGGACTAATGGCTTAAATTAACAACTATTAGTCGACTAGAAAAGGGGGCAGCCCTAAAGTTTTATCATGATGAACCTCACGTCAGCCTTATAAATGTTCATGCATGTTGGTCTGAAGAAAAAGGCTGATGGGATGAATGAAAACACAAATCTCTGTAGGTGCTGCTTATGGAAAAGCAGAAATACAGCGGTTACCCTGGTACACAAATCAATGCGGCGTTCATAAGCACTTCTTTAATAGGTGAAAAGAAAATGCCATTGAAACTTCAGTTCCCTTCACATATACAGCACATTCTCGGATTTGCACAACATTATGTGAATGGACTATTTAAATGGGAGAATTTGCAGGTATGAATAACACAAATAACTTGCTCAGCCTCTGACGCTAATTCTGATCAAATCAAAACAGAATAATATCTCTAATTACATTTTTCATTAATTGCCAACCCAAACCTGAAATTACACACTGTACAAAAACAAAAACTGAGTGTTGGGTCCCGTCAGACTGCGATTGGGTCCAGGCACTCCAGTGGGAGTCTGGGAAAGGAGCTATCTTTCCTCACAGCATTAAAAAGCACGGCTGCATCCCATGTGAATTCAGCCAATGAGATTAAAACTACAGACCAGATGACAATGAGCCGCTCAGTTCACAATGTCACGCTCATGTTCACCTGCAGTGCGATTTTCATGGCACAGAAAGTCATTTTTATTGATTTTTCAACAGTCGCATTTGCTTAACCGTCAGAAAATGTAGTGGTTACACTATTTTAAGGTGTCCTTGGTACAGTGCAATTATGCATAATGCACAGATATTACTACAGTAACTACATATAATGTGTAACATGGACATTAAAGTGTTACCAAAGACTATAGATACTGAAAGACAGTTCACTCCTATTACTTATTGTGTGTTGCAGTTTTTCCCCAGTTTCATTTGGTGGAATAAGTCCCGCCTTCTAAGTAAAGGAGCCAATCACTGAATTGTAAAGTCATTGCAGCTGCCGCTAGAAGATCCAATTCCTTGCGCATTGCTCATCTAGCCTGAAAAATAAGCTTTCTATCGCTATTTGAGCATAAGAAACAACATTTATGGGAAATTTCATGTCATATTTTGTGGCTGATTTCAAATAAGTTATTTAATTGTGAGTTCAAAAAGCACTTTTTGAGATTTCAGGATTCAAATAGATCGGACTTGAGAGCTCTCGGATTTCATCAAAAATGTCTTAATTTGTGTTCTTTAGATGAACGAAGGTCTTATGGGTTTGGAACGACATTAGGGTGAGGAATTAATGACAGAATTTACATTTTTGGGTGAACTAACCCTTAAAGGAGCACACGCATTTAAAGCAACAAACAACAAAACTGCAGCGCACTTAGAATAAACAGAATCATATTGCGCATTAATGTGGACGTTAGAGGTCGGCCGATAGTGGATTTTACCGATACAGATAACTAGGTTGGACCACGCTTGCCGATAACCGATTAATCAACCGATAGTTTTTAAAATAGATACTGGATAAAAATAAATAAATAAATAAAACCAGAACACTAAGTAAAACAAATATGCAAATATGAATATATTAAAATAAAACAAATTCTACAGAAAATAATTAAAACATAAAAAAAATAATATAAATAAATGTTTCTTTAGCTAAAACATAGAAAGATATAAATTGTATAGGTAACACTTTGCAAGTCCCATTTGTTACCATGGATGTATTTGCTTACATGAACGATACGCATTATGCAATCGATGTTTTACAGCATGTATTAATATTTGTATTAATACAATTGTACCTTGATCATTCACGTTAGTTCATAGTGCATTAACTAAGTTTAAGAGATCAAATAAAAATGTAATCTCAAATAAAAAAATGTATAATACTTCTACAGCATTAATACCCTTAGTTCATTAGAACCGAAGCTTTTTTAGAACATGGCGATTTTCTAATCAAAATATGTATTGAAATCGAATGCGTTTCTGATGTGTTTATATTTCTGTCGGCTGCCTGAAGATACAGTTTGCTTTCTCACATCATTTTAACTGCTTGAGCTACTGCTAATGTTAGCGTCCTCAGTCTCGATGACAAAGTACATACTGCTGTTCTCTACCTACTAATGCAGCATCTAGTCAACAGATGAATGACTTTATAATGATTTGGCAACATGTCCTGAAGTGTTCTGTATTCATACCGTTTCCCTGTCGGTGTTTTAAACGGTATCCGATGTGTCAGCGCTCTCTGTGCAGCGTGTGCTTTCCCAGCGCAGCCTCATGTGTCAATGTAAACAACGTCAGTGATAGTTTTCATTTGGCCTCTAGAGGCCGCTCTCGTGCTATATAATATCCACCAATCAGCTATCGGTGCAGATTAATAAGCAAAACCGATGAATCGGTCGACCTCTAGTGGACATTAATATAGTTATCATTCTAGGTGTGAACGGGTCATTTGTAGGGCTGGGTGTCGAATTCGATACTTTTTATATACCAACCGAAATGTCGATACCTAAGGGGTTATTCTCGTCAACGTCAGTGAGCCAATAAGCATGCAGCATGATTGGTGGAAAAAACATCAGTTTATGAAATAAACTAAAGAGCAGAAAGTTTCTCCGTATTCGACTGCAAGAAGAACTGCGCCACATAAATGAACTGAAACTCAGACATGAGAAATAGGCCTATAGAAAGCTTGAAATATCTGTTTAAACATTTCGAAAACAAATACTTTGAGTATGTAATCCAAATGAAAGGTGCATTTCCCTCTATAGGCGCTACTGTGGAGATGACGAGTCAGCGTGGTCAACTTCATCTTTGCAGCCCAACACGAACACAGAAAACACTAGTTTATTAATGAACAAAATTAATGTCTCCTTGCTATTTTTACATATATAATCATTATGCTACTTTTGCCAGTGCTTTGCGGCAAGCTTTATGTGTGTGCTTGAGCTCGAGGCATATACTCTGCCCCCGAGTACACTATATACGATAAATATCTTTGAGTCTGTAAAAAAAAGTCAACAAACTGAAAAAAGAGGTAATGTAATCTTGTTAAAACAGAAATAAATTAGGTATTGAAAAAAGTATCGTTCAGGAACTGGTCTCGAAGTCAAGGTATTGGTATTGCTATAGAACATGAACGATACCCAGCCCTAGTCATTAGTTGGTTCATCATTTATCATTATATATATAAGATGGAAAACAAATATCAACTAAAGAACATGTCATTTGTGTCTTTATTGCTTAAAGTCGTGGGGCACCAATTTGTGAGAAATGAGAAATACCTCTGAATGCACAAGCACACTTACTTGTCTGTACTGCTGCGTGCTCTGAATCATGTGCATGTACATGTTGTAAACCAGGTTAGCCATCTCTGGCATGTCCTTGATCACCTGATCAGGCTGGGCGGAACGCTCCTCTGTCTAGATGGAGGGAGAGAGAGAGAGAGAGAGAGAGAGAGAGAGAGAGAGAGAGAGAGAGAGAGAGGCTTCAGCACATTTTTCCAGGAAACTCCCTTTCACTAAGTCACAAGGTTTAAATTAGAAACAATTTGCCAACATATATATTTTTTTCCTGAGAAAGACCGTGAGATGGAGAGAAAACTGACATAATTCAAACCTTGTGATGATACAAAGACTGAATTAAATCCACAAACTCGTCTCAAAGCTACAGTGGACTACACTGTGTTCACACAGCAGCCGAATGCGGCCTAAATCTGATTATACATTTAGTTTCAACCTGGAACCTCACATACTGTATATCTGGATGTGACGCCTCTATTCATTCAAGTTAGACAGATTCTATAGAGTACAACAGTTCTGGAAGTAAAACCTTTATTCATTCTGTCCATAGGGACATTTTTAATGATAACTTGTAAACCTTTTAAGACCTACAGTGAGCTCAGAGGGTGTTAATCACTGGTTTAAGCTTTTATTGAAGCCCTCAGCCTGCATTATTTCAGCCTAGTTTTAAAATAATCGTTGAACAGCTGGATTTGTGGTGAAAAACTGAACTGAAAAACTATGATGCTGAACAGAAAATTCCACCAATACAGAGTTGCAGAGAGTAAATCAGGAAATACCTTTTTAGCACCGCCTACTGACCCCATGAATGACGCAATCTAGTCGCTACACTCTCAAAATACTTAAATATATGTATAAACATGTGTTTCTAAATTTCATATTTCTCCATGTTTTTAATTCAATGTCATTTGGCAAAATAAATATCTGCAATTTATTTGCAGCTGGTTGGTTTGGTTCATGGCTTACTTTAGCAAAGAGGTAAAGCTTTAAAACCATTTCCAAAACTCCAATTGCTCCAGCGACCCAAGAGCCCAGCCTTAGCAAAAGCAACGGTGAGCCGTGAAGTGGCGGCTGTCGGACGTGTGTGTACTCACAGAGCTGTAGTATTCATGGGGCCGGATGTGCAGCTGCAGGGGTCGAGCGGTCAGCTGGCTAAAGGCTGGCGTCAGCTCATAGCAGTTCTGGAAAAGAGACACTCGAGCAAATATGTAGAGGCCAAGCCTCGCACGAGACATGGCCACAACCAGACGCCGCACGTCTCTGTGTAAAGAGGAAGCAGCAGAGAGAAAACATCAGTTACTTCCTCACCTTGAAAAAACAAAGGATCAGTCCTATTGTAGTATCACTGATATACTACAATTGTTTTTGTTAATATTTTGAATTAGATTTTATTTGTACATTCTCTTTACACTAAAATAGTAATTAAAGCTTTGTTGACGCTTGCGCTGCCTCTCGAGGAGAAATCGAAACAAATGAGCACTGCTCACACAGAGAAACTCAGGAACATACTGCAGTAAACATTCAAAATGTGGAGTTTTTATATTTATAACATATGATACAGTTAAGCAACATCACACAACCAAGAGTGCTGTTTTCCTGAATACAATCACGACTGAAAATGTGACACTGATTTCATACGACAGTTCCATGAACAATTCATCAACATTAAGTCACTTACATTTTAGATGCAATATTGACTGTTTTTGTTCTATTTCAGCTGCGAAAATGACATTTTAAATATCAAACAAAGATCACCGCAGAACAGTGTGTGTTACTGAATGATTCAGCGTTTTGAATGAATCGGTTGAAGCAAAGATTCAATGACCTGTTCGTGAACGACTGCCTCATTCTTGAATGAATCGACTCAATGACTCACTCATTCAGACGGTCACCAACTGGCGGTTTAGTTTCATGTTTAAACATTCTTTCCAACTTTTCTTATTTGCATATTCAAAAAATATTTAAAACAATCTCCTAACATTATTTAATGCAATTAACTGATTATTTAATTTGATTGTTAACAGCCCTATAGTGTCTTATTCTAGTTTAATTTATTGATACAATTTAAGAATATAAAGTGAAAGCTGAAGCATAGCCTATATTTAATAAAATTAGGAAAAATGCCCTTTATAAAAGTACAAAATATCATATATATGCAGATTTAAATATGTCAAAGCTGAGTGAACACTGGTGAGAATATTGTTTCGGAATAAATTACATTTACAACACACAAAAAAATGTAAAATAAAAAGCACATTTTTTACAACGGACAAGTGAATGACAGATTTACAGGCTTAAAGTCGAGCCCCGTCTCAAAATAGTATTTTAGGAAAAGGGATAGAAAAGGAACAAAAGCACACAGAAACGCCACAGGTCTCTGCATCTTCTTCATGCAGGGTTCTTCTTTTACATGCAGAAGCCGTTCGCCGGAAATCAGGTAAATATCGCTGCAGTCGTGGATCCAGGATTTATTAGGCTATCAATTCAATTTATCAAGCTTATTTTTCCAATTCACTGCTCACAACTGAAAGGCGAATTCAGAAATCACTTGAGTGCATCAGGCACGCAATAATATACTAGTACTAATAAATAAATCAATGAGTATTAGTGTAGCTAATACTTTAACCATGACAAATGGTTTTAAATATGTCCTGGTCTATTTAAAAAGTGATTCGTTTTGTTACATTAACTACATTTTTAAACAATGAAAAGGTTTTAAATGAGCCATATTTGTCATTTTAAAGTGATTTATTGTTTCTTTAAACTACATTTTTAAAATGAATTAAATGGTTAGAGGAAGTGCTCACCTCAAATGTCCTACCGCTTTAGTGCGGACCAGTGAGAGGATGATGTAATCGTTCTGTTGACCCTGAAACCTGTCCACCGTGGTCACCTACAACACAACAGAGAGTTTCAAAAACAGGTCATCTCAGGCCCTGGTTACACCTGGTATTAAGATGCGTTTTGGTGGATCGGATCATAAGTACACGAGGGAGACTGTGTTTTAATCTGGTGTTTTAATATGTCTCTTTTGTCCACTTTCAACCACTTCTGTCCTGATTTATTCCATCTATGGGCGGGTAAATGTATGGCTTTTTCAGATCTTTCCATGTAATGTACAAAATAAGCTCACACAATTTACATATGAGTGCCGGAGATGGCAGAAAAACACACGGAGAGCATCCGCTTTAGTTTCTTCTCTGACAGACGCAAGACCAGCCGAACGCTGTGAGTGTGTGATAGAAACCAGGAATGGAGAGAGAACATTGTGCTTGGGACGTTTTTCATCTTCAAACCAAACTTGGGTCTCCAGCCAACAAAGTTTAAATCCCTTCTGGCTAGAGCGCATCCCATAATGTTTACTCATTAGGTCAGTAGGCGGAGAGTAGGCGTCTTTTGTGGCTGTTTGAACACATTCGATCACATGAACGTCTACACTATGAAAGCAATCCGGTTTGTGAAAGTGGACAAGCTCAAAAACTTTTAGACCCCGTTAACCATGTCCATTTGTGATTCGATCGACCAAAACGCATCTTAAACATCTTGTTAACAGGGAGGATGCAGGTTGGCTGACATCAAGACTAGCCCTTAATGAAGGTTTGCATACAGACTGTGTGACCAGATTCCTGAAGTTATGGACTGTCACCTCATCCTGTTAAAGTGCAAATCAGATTAAAAACTCCCACACATCTGACAGAATGGTTTTATGTTCTGGATCCAGAGCCTGTTCTCGGCCAGGTGAACTGGAGCAGGACTTGAACTGGCCGTGCGTTTCCACAGACTTGAGGAATGAACACGAATATAAACACTGCTATTGGTCATTTATGTGACCATAACGACCTTTTCTGCAGTGATGGTTTGAGAATGGACACGTGTTGGTGGAAAAGGGGTACGAGTGTTGAAGGATAGAACGTGCATCTCAGAAACAGTGACCGAATCAGCAGGATCTTCTGAGAACACAGGAGTACGGAGTAAAAGAGTAATTCCCATGATGACATTTGTTTCACTGCATATTTTCACTGCAAAATCACGCAGCCGAGATGTGAACCAAGTCTGGTCATGACATAACGGCTGACATCTGATAGCAGTGACAGCGTTGCATTTCCTGTGGCTGAGTGTTAAAATAGTCTGGTGTCTCATTATAATTCTGCTCTTCTTGCCCGGTCACAGTTGCTAGAGCGCTGCCTCTCAGCAGATGGTGTCCAATGTGAAATTTATCAGCGAGTCTCTGGGAACGTGGACACGTGCTCTCGTGCTCTCTGCCCGCTGAATACATGATGTGCATACTCAAGTGAGAGTGGCCCATTTCTGTACTGAAGAAATGTTAAATGCTAATGAGGAACTTGGCTGATCTCATCCGCACCCAGGGCGTCAAGTTAACCCCAGCATGCAGATGAGACAGTCCTTCACACACCATGCTATCAGAATTAATCAGCTGCATTCTCCAGGAGATAACCACCGATGTTTATCAAAACATATCTTATAGGGACAAACAAATAAGAAAATTTGGGTTTTGTTTTCTTACTCTCATGTGTCATTACTAGTGACCCACACAGTACAAAAAACAAGTTCACTGAAAAAGAAATTTGGTGTAAACGCCATTTTCCTTCAGTACGTCGTCTGGGTTTGTGCTATATTTGCTGGTTTTCTCCGGCCAAATTTTAACCGGTCCAATCGGCGAACAGAGGGAGTGGTTGAGAACGATGACGTTGATGTTGTACGCTACTTTGAGTTGTAGTTCAGTAATGGCGGCAAGAAAAGCCAGCGAAGCCATTCGGCTTGTTGTGGCAACACTGCCGAATATCCAGAAGTAAATAATATCCGGAGCAAGAACAATCTTTGCTGAGTTTTGTTGGTGGCCATGATATTGTGGCCCTCCTTCCCACGGGTTTGGGAAAAGATTGATTTTCCAGCTCGCTCCCTTACGGGTAAAGGATTTGGCTAAGGTGAACGCTAGTGATGCATCATGACCAAACGTTAGTGATTGGTTATGGCAGATCCAGAGTGGCTCTGGGCAGATCCAATAGTTTTAAACTTCAGTACCCGCCTTCAAGGAAGTTAATGCTTGTCAATGAATGGAGAGTGGCCAGACTCTGTACAAATGAAATGTACAAGAAACCGACAAATCATGTGTCTCATAGACTAATTTTATGGCCCCATTCACTTCCATTGTAAGAGAAAAAGCAGGTTAGACTGTTTTAACGCTAGAGGTCTCTTATTCAAAACAATAACAGGCTAATTGTAATATACACTGCCCAGCCAAATAAAGTCGCTGTTTGGATTTAAATAGGTAAGCAATTCATGTTCAGTCTTTGGGATGTGCTGGAGAAGACATTACAGAGTGCTGAACTCTTGCATTATCAATACACAATCTTGACCAAATATTGATGCACATGCCAAAAACTATCAATTAATTTAAGGCCTAAACTCAGAGGTGAAAATGATTCTTCATGCTCCCTCCCAAACATTCTTTCACAGTTTCAGTCTGATGAACGTTAGTTAATGCACAGTGAACTAACATGAACAAACCATGAACCGCTGGATTTATATCAACTAACGTTAACAAAGATGAACTAATGCTGAACAGAGGTGTTATTCATGGTTAGTTCATGTTAACTAATGCTTAACTAATGTTAACTAATACAACCTTATTGTAAAGTGCTACCAAGAAATGAAAAGCTACACACACCATCAGTGAGGGTTAGAAGAACTGTTGCCAAACACATAACATGCTAAAAACATAATAATCACTACAGTAATGATCAAATATGGTACTCGCGGTAAATCAAGCGTTTCAAACTATAAAACTGTGTTTTGGATATTTTAATGAAAAATCTTACATATTGTTTTAAATTTCTCCCTTTGTGCTCCACATACGAAAGTCAATGATGACTTTCCTTTAAATTGAGTTTTCTAGTGAACCATGGAGAATTATCTTCATGACGTGTCCCAAAGGCAATGAGTTCATAAACGAGGTCGTCAAACTGCGGTCGTCTATTTATCTGGTTTGTACTCACTCGTGTCTTTAATGAAATGGCTGAGAAGCCACTGCGGGATCAATTTGCACTGTTGTACATTTCTGACAGGCTGTTAGCAACACTTCGACCAAACACCAGCCAGCAGGACACGCTTTACACACTTTACTGAGTCTGTCTGCCAATCACCCCGAAGAACAAGCTAAAGCAAACCTGTCCACTACTGCAAAAGAGGGAAAATAGTGAATACAGGGCAGAAAAAAGTCATTTAGAGCACAGGGCAGCTTGATACAGGACAAGCTGTTCACACACATTAATCAAATGCAGCAATTCCCACTGCAGTTCACTCGGCCAAACAGAAGCCTCTAACAGCATGATGGTCTGGAGGGTTAAAAACACACTTCTGAAGGTAAAGCATGAATGTCATGTCAAGAAATCATCATATTAGTTGCTCTTACTTTATTTGGCTGTCCGAAGAATGAGTTGTTGGCACATCTCTGGTTGATGACGTCTCGTATCAGATGTTTCTGGCCGTTGTAGGTGGTCAGTATACTGATGCGTTCAGCAGGATATCCCAGCAAACGCATGTACATGAACAGCGCCACTGAATACTCGGCCTCTGCCAGATTCTACAAACACACACATACACACAGGTTACATGGATTCAACATCTCTCACTACACAGTTAATAACATCACTCCTGAACATCTCAGCCCTATAAAGCCTACTGAATCATATATGAAAATTGCCAATATGATCAAAACTTTGCACACAATCTACTACAGTCCTTCAGTTGTCTGATTGATAGTTTAGACTTCATGCATGTTTCAAAACTACAGAGCTTTGATCATAAAACTAATTACGAAGAATCTTACTAAGAATATTATTGACAGATTTAGAGCCCTATTATACACTCAGTGCAAAAGTTTTTGCTAGTTTCAGCTTGACGCAGTTCTCATCTCCACGTTCAGCGGTGCGTTGTTTAAATATCAAATGCACTGCTGCCCATCTGTTCACCCATGGGCGTGCTGGTCTGAAAACCAGGTGTGTTCAGGAGCATTGTTGGCACGTTGCTATTCTGAGGAACTGAAAACGGCTGTGGTATTGACTTTAGAGCAGGTTTGTGTTAGTCAATAGCGCAGCCGTTTTCAGTTCCTCAAAATAGCAACGTGCCAACAATGCTTCTGAACACACCTGGTTTTCAAAGCAACACGTATTTTTTGTTATTTAAAGGGTGTGTTCGTAATATTCACCTATAGGCACAATTCACATACACTGATTATTACACACACACATTTTTGAATATTAAAAATAAAAGGATTCCTCTCTCCTCTCTGGTCTTTCCGCTCACAAATTCCACCGTGTAAATAGCAAATCGTCCATGGTGTGAGCGCAACTGGCTTTTAAAGGGAATGGGAGATGAGATTCTGATTGGTTTAAGAGCGCATCTGCGTCATGCGCTTTAGACCATGCACTCAGATCGTTAAAATAGGGCCCATAGAGTGTGCATTTTATTTATTTACATAATGTGTAAGAATATGCTATACCAGGGTTTTTCGAAGTCTACATTCAAAGGTCCAAATCTGAATTTTCATCAATGACAAAGGTCCGGAACTAATGGTAATTACAAAACTTGTTTTTAATAAACATGTATAACAAATCAACATTCATTTTATGAAATAAGGTGCCTTTTGCATTCAAAATACACGAATAACAAGTGCAAAAGTATAATGCCGTTTGACATTTCAACTCTACACAACTGTCTCGTTACAAATCAAAAAGAATGGCTTCGTGCTGGATTGGGGCAAAATGAACGCATACCTCTCTGTCCAATCATCTTTGAAAACTATATTCTTCGTCAAATTTTCTATTTATTGTCTGGACAATGACATCCTCCACACCCATTCAAACGCTACTGCGGTGAAGTGTCGCGTTGCGCCACTCGCGCCCAATTACGTCGAAAGTACACACACTGGATGTCATGGCAACTGAAACACAGAGGAATACTTTAAATATCTTGCCTTTGCTTTAATTCACCCTTTGCAGCAAGTTTGATTGACAGGTGATCGGACCAATTAAATCGCAGAATGTCTGTGCTGTTTTGTCCGACAAAGCAGTCAGGAGAGATCGCACCGTAGGTTAACGTTGGTGGACTTGAACTTTAAAAGAAATGTTTCAACCGCGGAAAGACGTCAGTAAATAACGTTATACCATGTTATAACATTTTTAGTGTTCATTCATGTTTATTTGATGCTTATCAATGAACTAGAAGAAAGAGATGATATTTTCACGAGCAGCTTAACTGAGGTGTTACAGCGATCACGCCACATTAAACAGAGACAAAACTGTATTTATTGTTTAAATTTCTTAAATTTCTGAGACTTTGTTTCATATTAAAAGTAACCTGCTCTGTCCTGTCTTTAAGCCTGTTGTCAGTGTCCTCTTTGCTCCGCGATGTGTTTTAACGTGTGTGGTGTGAGAGCGCCATGGCTTGTCGGACATAGCAACAGTAACTAAACGGGGCGGGTCTTTGCGAACGGTCAATTTCGGACCATCTCCATAAAGACTTAAAACTCTAAACAAATGATTTTGACATGCGTTTATACAGACTTTTAATCCCTTACACACAATTACTGCTGTTGAAATACGAAATGGAGGCGGGTGCGGACTGAATTCCCTCTGGGTCCGGATCCGGACCGAAGTCCGGACTTTGAGAAGTATTGCGCTATACTGTTATAAAGATCTCATTGATTTAAATCTTACTTTTTGGCCATTTAAATATCAGCATCTGCACCAAAATGCATATTTTTGCTCAGATTGGGCCTCAATAAAATGTAAGTGCTTTTCCCCCTCGAGTTTGAGCTCCATATTCTCACTACAGACTATGTTCACCGGCCACTTTATAAGGACTGTTCAACTGCTCATTAATGCAAATATCTAATCCGCCAATCACATGGCAGTAACTCAATGCATTTAGACACATTGACATGGTCAAGACGATCTGCTGAAGCTCAAACTGAGCATCAGAATGAGGAAGAAACATGATTTTAGTGATATGTGACATGTTGTCGGTGAAGGACAGTATTCCAGAAACTGCTGATCTACTAGCATTTTCACATTCAACCATCTCTAGGGTTTACAGAGAATGGAGAGAAAGAGAGAAAATATCCAGTGAGCGACAGTTTTGTGAGAGAAAATGTCTTGTTGATGCCAGAGGTCAGAGGAGAATGACCAGACTGGTTCAGCTGATAGAAAAGGCAAGGGTAACTCAAATAATCAGGTCTGCAGAAGAGCATCTCTGAACGCACAACACGTCCAACCTTGAAGCAGAAGGGCTACAGCAGCAGACACACCGGTGACACTCCTGTCAGCTGAGAACAGCAAACGGACGCTAAAATTCACACAGGCTCACAAAATTGAAGATTGGAAAAAAGATTGAAGAAGACTGCCTTGTCTGATGAGTTGATTTCTGCAGCGACATTCAAATGAGAGGGTATATACATAAAATTCAACATATTTTTGATTTGGTTTGTTTATGTTGACATGAGGGTGAGAGTAAATGAGAAATCAAAACACAAAGCAAGCGCATTAAACACTAGACTGACTGAACATGGTTAACATTACTGATTATCAGGTGAGCTGCTTCAGGAATCCCATGTTCTTTTACAGGACAGCAGGTCAATGTTGCACCATAAACCAATTAGAGTTGAGGATGAGCATGAGGAAAGCCATTTCACTGCAGTATAGAGACATGTAATAAACCACGAGTGAACCGACTGTATTCAGAGCTGCTGATATGGACCTCTGGTTGGTAAACACAGCTGTATTTGAATTAACACCTGAGGTTCAGCATGTGCACACTTACTATGGCTCTAATAAATGTCCAGATACAAAGTCTGTGTTTACAATCTTATATGCAATAACATCCTTTTTGTTTTGAAAAGATTATAATGACTAAACACAACACTCTACAATGCGAGTAAATCACTCATATATGCGACTAAATGTCTATCATTAGCCATTGGCTAAAAAATGCTTAGGTTTTACTCGAGTGTGTGTGTGTGTGTTAGAGGCTAAGTGTAAGTTTAGCATTGATATATTTTCACTCGCTGAACACTCTTTACTGAGCTCTCCTTCAAGCGATATGATTCTGTACTATTTCAATTCAGCTCAATGGAAGCATAGCCCACCTGTATTTGACGTACCGTTAACTCTATAGTGGGAAGACGCAAGCTCGCCGTCGCTTTGCCGAGAGCACTGTGTTTCTCACACACACGCAAAAAGAGAGAGTTACATACAATCAGAATCAACGTGCTACATGTAAACGATATTCTTTGTTGGATTTTCCTGTCAAAATAACAGTTCATTTGGAATTATTCATCCTTTAAGAACTAGCAGAAGATACACTGGTTTCTTCAGTAGTGGGCAGGACTAATGCGCAAACGGCAATCTAATACTAAATCTAATCAATAAATTTGTTTTGATTTCAGCAAATCAGTTCAAGAGAACGCAAACAACGTGATTAATATTCATGAACCCAGCAGCTCAACAACCCTTAGTGCGCTGTATATTGTTATTAGTAGTAGAATTAGTAGAAGTATTATCTTTTAATAATATTTAATTTTTTACAGAAACACTGAATGGCCAACAATATCTTAAAGGGTTACTTCAGCGATTAGCATTAAGCTTTGTATCAGTAGAAACCCGGGAGTATATTCAAATTATCGTACTTTCCCCCCTCATATCCCCCTGAGACGAGAGAATTATGTATTTTATTTCTGGAAAAATTCCTCCAATGATGCAAATATCGTCATTTTGCGTCATCGGAGGAGTTTTTGTCCAGAGGCTGAAGACTACAGCCAGCAGGAGGCGCTATTTCCTCATGCTTTCAACATCTCACTCACAGCACTCGGCTCGGGAGCTGCGGAGATTCATGTAAACGGAGCGGTGGAGAGCAAAGGGAGTGTTTCAACTGTTCAAATGAACTTCCTATGAACAGAACATGCGCCAGACTGATCACGCGCTGTGAATGCAGCCGCGAATCCCGCGATTACCTCCGCTCATGTGATGAATGTAATCCGATCCTGCTGCGTTTGTGCCGTGACGCTCAATCGGCTCACTCACATTATATCGAACAGACACGTTCAGTTTTTAATTGTGGAGTCTCTAACTGAACTGATTTTCTGAAAATGAACGCGGTGGGCAAGTGATCCAGTAATCCAGTAGCCGTGCCTAGAGTAGGGCAGTGAAGCAGTGCATTCTGGGAATTGTTAGCTTTTATCCCCATGAGACAAAAATACATTTTCAGTGTTTTCTCAGTCTAGAAGGCACCAAATTCAAAAATAATTTCACATTTCTACTACATTAATGACCCAGTTTAAATATAGATTCATCTTCCCAGCGCTGAAGTACCCCTTTAAGCACCACCACCAGTACCAAGTTCAGTTAAAATTACAAATATGCATTCATACATGGTTACCAAGTTTTAGTTCTAATTACTAAGGTACTATCATTAAATAGTGCTTGATTATCTATATCTATCAATCAATCAATCAATCAATCAATCAATCAATCAATCTATCTATCTATCTATCTATCTATCTATCTATCTATCTATCTATCTATCTATCTATCTATCTATCTATCTAGATAGATAGATGGATAGATATAGATATACACACACACACACACCGATCAGTCATAACATTATGACCTAATATTGATTTGATCCCCCTTTTACTGCCAAAACAGCCCTGACCCGTCGAGACATGGACTCCTCTAGACCCCTGAAGGTGTCCTGTGGTATCTGGCACCAAGATGCTAGCAGCAGATCCTTTAAGTAAGTTGCAAGGTGGGGCCTCCATGGATCTGACTTGTTTTTTCAGCACATCCCACAGATGCTCGATTAGATTGAGATCTGGGACATTTGGAGGCCAAGTCAACATCTCAAACTCGTTGTTGTGCTCTTCAAACCATTCCTGAACCATTTTTGCTTTGTGGCAGGTGCATTATCCTGCTGGAAGAGCCACAGCCACTGGGAATACCGTTTCCAAGAAAGGGTGTACATGATCTGCAACAATGCTTAGGTAGGTGGTACGTGTCAAAGTAACATCCACATGGATGGCAGGACTCAAGGTTTCCCAGCAGAACATTGCCCAAAGCATCACACTGTCTCCGCCGGCTCGCCTTCTTCCCATAGTGCATCCTGGGGCCATGTGTTCCCCAGGTAAGCCACGCACACAAACCCGGCCATCCACGTGATGTAAAAGAAAACGTGAAAACGTTTCATCGTGTTGAGCGACATAACATTGATCAGTTTTATGTATATTTTCTCACCTGTCTAATAAAGCACATGCAAGAACGATATCTCTGTCAAGTCGAAGTTTGTTGCAAAGCTCTCGCCATCTCGAAAACGCCATGTCGATACTGGTCCTCTTTTGAATTCTCATTTTGTTCCAAAGTCTGTTTGCCATGGTTCATAGTGTTTGAACGAAACTACAACAGCGCTAGACGTCAAGCAGTTGTCCACGTCTGTTGCCATGGTTTCTACAGCAGTAAAAGCGGAAACCAAGGGTAACGCTGATATGAAGCCATTGACAGGCGACTCCTTCACACATCCCGCAATTTTCTCTTGATTTACAAATAGTTGGAAACATTTGGGATATTGTAAGCACTTAACTTAACAAAATATATAACACTGGACTGGTGGTTTTTGGATATTTTCCTGCAAAAAATCCTACATAGTGCACCTAACAGCATTACGAAATTAAATGTAAAAAAAGGCACTGCATGGTCTTCAACCTATTAATTAACTTCACATTAATTCTTAATAAATATATTAAAGTTATTCAGTCAAGCAGTGAGTGATTTTCTATTTCTGTTGTGGTTTATTAACATTCAATCACACAGACAGCAGCAGGTTTATTAGGCTGCTTTCACTTTAAGCCCTGAAGGACGGATACAATACACTGGATCACACCTGATTTTTTTCTTAACTGTTTACATTTACTTGAGACAAACCCGACTGTGTTTGCTTGGATAGTCGCCAGAACAAGCATTTTGACATATTTTTGCTCATTCAAGCACAATAATCCGTGAAAGAGAACTGAATTCATGACCCATGCATGCTGTCTGAAAGGAGGCTTTCTGCGCGCACGCTTCAGGTCTGACTAAAGCACTGGGAGCACTTTGAGCTCATTTTCAAGGCTTATTAATCTTAACTCTTTTAGATATCAAACACGCCCCAGGCTTTATTTTCTCATGTGCTACGCCGATACATTTTGCTCTGCACACACACAATGTGCCGCTGTCACACATTAACACAAATTCAGCTCTTATTATTAGAATGCTGTCATTCTTAAAATACCGGTACTGATAAAATGTGGAATCGCAATACCTTTCTAGTACGGGTATATCGCAACACTATATGAAGTATTACCAATAATCCTAAAATGATATTACATTTAAATATTCTCTTGCCCTAAATTGACTATCGAAAAAAGTTTGAACATACAGTATGGTTCAAATTTGTCCGGAATATATTTTTTTTTATTAAAATATTTTTTTTTTATTTAAAATTTTCAAAAATCTACGAGTACATGCACATCAGACAGTCTAAAGACAAACGGGTGTCTTGTAGGTGGAACAGCTCTGAAATTAAACTTAACCAGGCCACTGCTGAGATGGCAACAGCTCCAGTAAGACACTAATAAGGGAACAAACTTACTAATAAGAGATGCTTCTTCAGCGGCTGCAAGCCCTGCCTGCGCAAACAATGTTTTTCCTATTGCTCTGTGAGAGGCTAATTCATACGGCCCATTAGACCCGTGTGTGTGTGTGTGTGTGTGGCTGGTGTTTGTGTTGGCATGGATACTGTAATGAGGACAATTCCCTCCATGATCCTAGTAAACAGTAGCAGGGGCACATAGCCGGACTCATGTGACTCTCACACCGCATGCCGTACGCTCGTCACTTAAGAACAATGAGTTAACGCAAATCTGCCAGGATTCGCTAAAAAAAATCCATGCCGTGCCAAGTCCTTTTTTCAACTTGCACATTAACATGTGGGCGTTTCTTCAACTACATGAACTTTTATGTCCCAGGGGTTGGTGTTTGATACATGAAGGTCATATTGAAACTTTACTTCCATGCCTTCAATTAAACTTTTGCCTAAATACATTTATTAAGTGTGAATACATTTTAGTTTTTTCTTCTAGTTACAAACTGTCCATTTTAAAATTCAGAAAATCTACCATAAAAATGTGACATTATTAAATAATCTAATGATCTAAACAAAGACTGAAAACAAACCATTTCACTATTTATGGTATGAATATCCATTTTATGTTTTACGTTTTAAAAATTGTTAGATGTTGGTGGTACAGGGGCGAAAGAAAGACCCTTTTGATCCATGTGCATGTCATTTAACTGAGCATACGCTCACGCTCACCTGATAAAAGTACGGGTTGGGTTCTGATTCACCCACGCCGTTGAAGTCCTCCACGTTCACCAGCTGGAAGTCGTAGGTGAATCCGGGGTTCGGCGCCTGGAACTCTGGCTGGAGCTGAACGTGAGGGAGGTTCCCCAGCTGCTTATAGCGCCAGTTATACAGGTTACACAGACTGCAGGAGAGAGAGAATAAGAGAGAGAGAGAGAGAGAGAGAGAGTCAAAATAGGACACATCAGATGAAAAAGTGTATCTGAGGACACAGTTGCCCGGCTCGGAAACCTAGCGAGCGTCTAACTAAACAGCATGTTAAGGCATCGTAGCAGAAGGGTAGGCAGCATCAAGTTGCCTTCTAAGATAATGTGCTTTGGATTTTAAGATAAAATGGGCAGGAAAAATGTATAAAAAAATTTATAAAAATCACATTCATTTTTTAAGCTTGTCGCAGTGCATTCTGGGACAATCTGCAGTGTAAAAAGAAAACAATCAAGATGGCGGACGTGTTGAGAAAAATGAATGTAAACAGAATATTTAATCAAAATCCTACAAGTAACAATAAAAAATTATTTCATATAATAAATTTTTTTTTTACCAAATATGTGTGTATTTTCTGTGTTTCTGCTTATTAGAATGTGGTCTACAAGAACAAACATTTTAAAGTTATTTTTTTATTATTTATATGCTATTATTATTTAGTTTTATTTATATATTTTATGTATATACTAATATATTTATTTTTATATAATAAATAATTATATTTATAATTATTTTGTAGTAATACAGTTTTTTATATTTATATTTAGCTACAATTTATTTGTATTTTAGTTAAGTACTTCAGCTTATTTTGTTTTAGTTACAAAATAATGATTTTCATTTAATATTTATATTTTATTTCAGCTTTATTTCAATTAGTGACGAGGATTTTTAATACTATTAGTGGACAAAAACAACACGGCAAGCAAGCTTATGTGTGATTCTTTAGTGGTGAGCCTTCACACTAAGAAAACCAACTGGTACATAAAAGCACCTTTCTAGTCTGACAAGCGGACTGACCTGGCCCGTGCTCTGCCCTGGGCGTCCAGGTCTACGGTGGGGACACCCAGACGCACAAAGCGGGTGAAAAGCGACTGCTCCATGTTGGAATATTTCTGAAAGGCCATGTTCTTGATGACAGGAGGCAACTGATGATGATCACCAATCATAATCCAGCGTTTGAGTCGACTGTAGCCATCTTCCGGGTTCTGTAACACAAAGGCAGAACATTTGTGAAAATTACTGTGGAAATCATTTTGATTATTGTTAACTAGATGTTTACTATGTGCCCCTTTCATGCAGTGTGTAATACAGCTGTTTGCGAATGTAAAAGGTAACATTGTAACAGATTTGAATAACGCCAGCCTATGGTCTCCAATGGCTGCCAGTGAACGTCTCCTTTGCCCCGCCCTCAAACACTGTAGTAACTGAGACTGGAAGAGTTTGGTTTGGGAACTCTGCAAAACCACATGGCTGCACTAATGTAAGAATGAGGACTCGCACTGGCAAAAACCGACGGCATCATTACTGTTAATATCACTGTGTATCAAGTTTTGAGAAAGATCCAGATTCTGATATTTTCACTGTAATTATTATGGTAATTCTGATACAGTAATTCTGATACAGTAGTTGATACGGTAATTCTGATATGGTAATTCTGAAATGGTAATTCTGACATGGTAATTGATACGGTAATTGATACAGTAATTCTGATACGGTAATTCTAAAACGGTAATTCTGAAACGGTAATTCTGATACAGTAATTGATACAGTAATTCTGATACGGTAATTGATACAGTAAATCTGATACAGTAATTCTGATACGGTTATTCTGATACGGTAATTCTGAAACGGTAATTCAGAAACGGTAATTGATACGGTAATTCTGATACGGTAATTCTGATACGGTAATTCTGATACAGTAATTCTGATACGGCAATTGATACAGTAATTCTGATACGGTAATTGATACAGTAATTCTGATACAGTAATTCTGATACAGTAATTGATACAGTAATTCTGATACGGTAATTGATACAGTAATTCTGATACAGTAATTCTGATACGGTTATTCTGATACGGTAATTCTGATACAGTATTTCTGAAACTGTAATTCTGAAGCGGTAATTGATACGGTAATTCTGATACGGTAATTCTGATACGGTAATTCTGATACGGTAATTCTGATACAGTAATTCTGATACGGTAATTGGTACAGTAATTCTGATACAGTAATTCTGAAACTGTAATTCTGAAGCGGTAATTGATACGGTAATTCTGATACAGTAATTGATACGGTAATTCTGATATGATTATTCTGATACGGTAATTCTGATACGGTAATTGGTACAGTAATTCTGATACAGTAATTCTGAAACTGTAATTCTGAAGCGGTAATTGATACGGTAATTCTGATACAGTAATTGATACGGTAATTCTGATACGATTATTCTGATACGGTAATTCTGATACGGTAATTCTGAAACGGTAATTCTGAAACTGTAATTCTGAAACGGTAATTCTGATACGGTAATTCTGATACGGTAATTCTGATACAGTAATTCTGATACGGTAATTGGTACGGTAATTCTGATACAGTAATTCTGAAACTGTAATTCTGAAGCGGTAATTCTGATACGGTAATTCTGAAACTGTAATTCTGAAACTGTAATTCTGATACGGTAATTGGTACAGTAATTCTGATACGGTTATTCTGATACGGTAATTGGTACAGTAATTCTGAAACGGTAATTCTGAAACGGTAATTCTGAAACGGTAATTCTGAAACGGTAATTCTGAAACGGTAATTGATACGGTAATTCTGATACAGTAATTGATGCGGTAATTCTGATACGGTAATTCTGATACGGTAATTCTGATACGTCTGATATGGTTCTGAAACTGTAATTCTGAAACGGTAATTGATACGGTAATTCTGATACGGTAATTCTGATACGGTAATTGGTACAGTAATTCTGATACAGTAATTCTGAAACTGTAATTCAGAAGCGGTAATTCTGAAGTGGTAATTGATACGGTAATTCTGATACAGTAATTGATGCGGTAATTCTGATACGTCTGATACGGTAATTCTGATATGTCTGATACGGTAATTCTGAAACTGTAATTCTGAAACGGTAATTGATGCGGTAATTCTGATACGGTAATTGGTACAGTAATTCTGATACAGTAATTCTGAAACTGTAATTCTGAAGCGGTAATTCTGAAGCGGTAATTGATACGGTAATTCTGATACAGTAATTCTGATACAGTAATTGATACAGTAATTCTGATACGGTTATTCTGATACTGTAATTCTGATACAGTAATTCTGATACAGTAATTCTGAAACGGTAATTGATACGGTAATTCTGAAACAGTAATTCTGAAACGGTAATTGATACGGTAATTCTGATACGGTAATTCTGATACAGTAATTCTGATACGGTAATTCTGATACAGTAATTCTGATACAGTAATTCTGATACGGTAATTCTGATACGGTAATTCTGATACGGTAATTCTGATACAGTAATTCTGAAACGGTAATTCTGATGGAATCTGACCAATCAGAGCAGGCTCTCAGAAAGGAGGGGTTTAGAGACCAAATCTTCAAACAAACCGTTTTCAGTTGCATAACGTAAACTAAAACATTTAGAAATTAATTTGCTACGATGGATGTTTGGTTGAAATAAAGGTTCCTCTAATCTCAACATTAAATAATAACTATCATCAACAAAAACTATGTTACGCGAGAGAGGGTCGTACCTGTAGCAGTAGTGGGATGAAGGTCTCAATCTCCAGGATTTGAGCTGCCTCCTCCATCAGGATATTATCATACTAGAGAAAGATCAAGCAAGTCAGTATTAAGGCAGCAGGCATTAATGTTAAGTGTAGACTGCAAATTCACTTCAGTAAATCAGTTCATTCAGATCATAGAGAGCCAGTTTAAAACACCAGTTCACATTTTTAGTGACATATACACCAAGTCAAATGTTTGGACATGGTTTTTTTCCAACATATTTTAGAATAATAGTGATTAAAATAGAGATAAATTGGAATTACAAATCCAAAATCCATCATCTGCTGATGATGACTAATGAATGCATATTTTATTGATTGTGTCTTTGTCAAATGTCACCCAATCAAAAATGCCTTGAAACTGGGTGAAACAGGTTTAACTAAACTTTAAAAGGACGCTGTGTTTGTGATTCACATGATACCTTGAAGCCCAGCTCCACCAGGTCGTGGCGTTTGAGGGCGGCGTGTGTGCAGGTCATGGCGATGATCTTGGCCTCTTTCACCAGCAGGTATTTGGATCGGTCCAGCCCGCTGCGCAACAGCTCAAACGCCCTGAACTCCTGCAGGAGAGAAGATGCCTTTATGAACCGCTCAACCGCTAAAACCACACGGTTATATCCCACACAAAAATCCCTCACTAAACCAGGTACACTCTACAGTAAAAACAGCATGCTATGAGTGAATACTGCGAGTATGAAGCTCATACTTGGAGGAACAAATATTTGGAGGTCCGAATGAGCAAAAATGCAATTTGGTGCAGATGCTGATATTTATATACAGTCTTGTACAGTTTTTTTTAGCTAATTTCACATTGAGATCACATTGATAATTGAGAGGCCTTAGAAATGTGCATATCCAATATAACATTATCAGGTTAAAGTCACCACAATATTTAAAATGACTGAATTTCACAAGGTGAGGTTGGTGTTTGAACATCCAGCAGAGGAGATTGTGTTTCTTTCTACTTCCTGTCATTTGTTAGAAACAGCATCTTTGGTTTCTTCTCACCATGGGCGGCACACTCAGATATTGAGTATCTGTTCAATAGTGGCTCAGATATGTGCAGTGAAGAGAGGACAACCCAGCTGGATATTTTCAGGACTGTGTCCATTGGGAAATGAATATTTGATGCGCTTCTGCATTAATATTAAACCCATCAAAGCATTCAATATTGATGAGGCCATTTTTTTAACCCTGAGTCTTCGGCGGTGACGGTTGAGGGACAGTGATGCCCAGACACACTCAAACACACACATGCACAGGAGCATTGTGGCTATGATGACGCACAACTTTATTACAGCAACGTGTCTTTGTTGTCAGCAGATGAACACAAAGGATGAAAGGATGAGAAATCAACATCAAAGAAGGGGCATCCCAGAATAATGGGCCTTAAAGGAGGAGAGGGAGATAATTATTGATGGATCTATCTTCATGGATGAACAAACCTTGAGCTTACTCCACATCCTGTCAGGTGGGACATGGGCATAGTATGTATTTAAAGATGACCTATTCTGCTTTTTCCCATGTTCATCTTTCTTTAGTGTAATGATGCTGTTTGAGTCCCTCTGTATCAGCGTCAGTGTTTCTGAACTCCCTAAAACATTGTAGTCTTGAGTTTTCTTCTGGGAATGAACACATCACAATATTCCTCATTTAAATAATTCATACACAGAATAAAGGAGCGGGGCCTGGTTGAGTTAGTTATCAGTGTGTTGAAACCAAGCGGCAACTTCCCACGGTCTCTCTTGAAGCCAACACGGAAGTGACTTAAACTGTAATTCGACTGTAAATCGACTGTAATTCGACTGTAAATCGACTGTAATTCGACTGTAAATCGACTGGCCACTAGAGACAGGCTCCAAGAGGGAGTCAAATCTGCATCTCCCCATGTTAAAATGCCCAACTTTACAGCAGAAAAAAACATGTTTACAGCCTGGTATAAAAAGTGGTTTTGGTCTATACAGCTAATTTTTCCCTTCATGGCAACTGTGAGGGGGGGTGAATTTTTTATAACTCATCCGTTTAAATTTATATTAAGCCTTAAAGTTCTGCATAATTAAGGGCGTGGCCACTTGAATGACTGGTTGCTGAAACCATAGTGGCAATCCACCTGGCATCTCAGCTCCATGCACATCCCGCCTCCTTTTTTACAGTCTATGGTTGAAACTCATGGTTATGGTAAAGGACGGGACATTTCCCAAACACGCTGGAAGCGCTTGACGAATCACAACACACTACTCCATCCGACCAATCAGAGCACATTGTGCTTTCAGAAGGAGGGGCTTCATAGAGACAGGAGCTAAACAGAGAGTTACTGACAGACTGGGAAGATAGCAGCTGCAACAAATATAGGGAAAATAATGTGCATCAAGACCAAGACTTTGTAAAAGGGCATAATTGGTCAGCCGTATTGGGCATTGGCTATTTTGAATTGTATTTTACAAATGCACTGGTGTATTGTGATGAATCTGATAGAACATTGAACATTGGTGACATTATAACTCCCGCTGGTGGGGCTTTGTGCTTTGCAGAGTCATATCAAATTGGTGACAGCAACACCTAGAGGTCAAAAGTAATTACATGACATCTTTTTCAAAAGTTTTTTTTTTGCCAAATTATGCCAACTGGGATACAGTGTATTGAATTTATCTGTAAAATACTTTCTGGTGTTGTGCTTTGCCCTGTAATTTCTGCTTGCAAATACATTAATTATGATTTATCCTGTTCCAGCCCTACCTCTAGCTGGGTGAAGATCTTGCGGATGTGGCGGTAGCAGCCCTCAGCGATGTCCATGTCCTCCTGGTAAGACTGGCCTTTGAACACCGGCTGAGGAGCATTGGAGAAGTACTTATGGAAGGGGAAGAGCGACGCCACGTCCTGCACCTGCACCTCTCGGCTGGGCTTTGGCTTCACTTTACTCATGTACTCCTCCCAACGAGACATTATCTACGACAAGAGACACAGACAGATAAGATCAGCGCCTGAGGATTTCACGGGCAGAACTCATTAACAGCGCATCAATGGACAAACAGCCTTGTCACAGTCCACACTTAATTAGTGCAACACGTGTAATCTCTGTGATCTGAGCTAATGGCCCGTACGGATCCCCCGAGGGGTTGATATGAATCTACCGACCACAGCGTGATGGATCGAACCACAGAGAGCGATAAGACGAACACAAATGAAAGCAGGCCTGTGTGAAAGCGCTGCATGTGTGCCAGTTCTGCACTCCAGACCAGCGCTTCTCAACCTTCTTGACTCACCACCCACAACAAAAGGCCTGCTAGCCATAGTTTTGTTTTCAAAACTTGAGGAAAAGTTTAGAGCTTGGCATAACTAGAACAATGCAAATGTTTATTCATTATACAAAGATTTTATTAAATTTACAGGTCTAGAAATTGTTCTTACATCAGAGGTCTACAACACAACGCTCATGAGCTACCAATAGCTGGTGGCCTGATTGGAGGTTGCTCGCCAAGATATACTTTTCATCTAATCAGAGTAAGCAAAAATAATATAGATAGGTGTCCTTCCCCCTCCAATGCAATTGAAGTTTGGCATTTTGGCCGTGAGGTTATTATTTTTCATGCATATGCAATTACAATATAACAGAAAAACAACCAATAGTAGAAATAAAACAGGACGTCAAAGTTTCAATCAAGCAAGATTAATCAAAGGTAGCAGGAGTTTCATAGAGGCACAGTTTATAGGCACTACAATTTCTAGTTATACTATAACCTTTTGCTTTGTCAGTGACATCTTACTTTGAAGAAAACGAGAGCATGGATGTTCATGAATTAATAGAGATCTATTTGCTTAAAATGTGGCATTTAATATCAAGGCCTAATGTCCATGGCTGGCTCCACACCAGGGCTCGTTTTAATCCAACCGAACATGCCAAGTGTGAACACACACCCTTAGGCTAATTCATACATCCAGGTTTTACAAGACTCCGGGAATCCTGGATCTTCAATGAAAACAGTTGCTGAGGAGGTGAAATAGCTATTTAATCTCATCTTATCTATCTTATACTAACTCTTTCCTAAAGAACCTACTGTGTTTTGACTATGTGAGGCACTTCCGGTTTGGGGAGGTTCAACTCAAAAAGACTGAAACAAATCATTTCAAATCTTAAGGTTGTGCTATGAATAATCCTCCTCTGTCCGTTTTACTGAATGAGCTGTGAAATATCCATCATGTTCTATTTTTAGACATCAGATGAGAGTAATGTAACGCTTGTTATTTTTATATCTATAGCAAGATCTTTCAGTTGCTACACTTTTTTTTCTCTTTTGTATTCTGCCGTAACAGAATGAAAAAGGACAACATGTACTGTGCATTTGTGGTCTGCTCTCCCGCTTTAATTTACAATATATCCCATTAATAATTCACTGGAATGCACCAAGAATCTCCACAGATCCTCAGATTCACACAGACGCTTTACAATGTAATCGCCTCGCCTTTTCCCTTCTAATCCCCATCAGCAGCGATTACTGGAAGGCTTCTAAAGCAGGTAAATACAATGTGTCTTTCAAAATGACAGAAAGCGCTTTGAAATATTTTCATTCAATGCTAAAGTTAATTCACATTTTTGATTAAGGCAATAATTACATAATACAGAAATAAACTGGAAACGTCCCACTTCCAGGATACTGTATTTTAAAGATAATTTTGTGGAATCCAAATAAGATTTACAGATCTTTATTGGACAGTGTTTTAAGCAATGTTTTCCATGCTTGTTCAATGAACCATAAATCATTTTTGCACATGCACCAGTGGAACAGTACTTAAGACACTAACAGTTTACAGGTGGTGGACAATCAAGGTCACGGTTACAATAACTAAGGACACCAAAGAGCCCTTTCGACTGTACTGAAACAGCCATGCATGCCATAGTCCTGCTGCAGAGAGACATGAGGACTGCAGGTGTGAACAGAGCAATAAACTGCAATGTCCGCAAGGTAAGACACCTAAGACAGGAAGGACAGCTGATCGTCCTTTCTAATGCCAAACCACATGTAACCATGTGCACCCCCAGATGTTCAGGGACTCATTATTCCATTTCTGTTCATCAAATGTCTGTGAAATGTGCTTCGTTTTCTGCAGGTTCCACCCAATCAAATTCAAGACTTCATATTCGGACGGTAATTGTTTCCGTGGGGTCGTAAGGTATTTTCATCATTGACAGGGGCTAGTTTGTGATTTTATTGTGTCTGAATCCAGAATGTCAGTGTTTTTTCTCCCACCACCTGTGTAAAAATCCCCGGCTGAATGACCTCCTGTTTTTAGACAAACACCAGGTTGTGAGAAGAGTTTTCAAGAATATATCTTCAACATTCACTGTTTATATCCTTTTTGACCCCTGCAGAGCACCGTACGGTTGTAATTTGGATGCATTTTAAAGATCTAGAATTTTATTACTGAAATGCTGGCAAGTATTTACAAGAGCACTATAGTTCATAAAATAAAAATAAAAATAAGAAAAGCACGTAAAGATTTGAAATGGGCCGTTATTACGGCAGCAATTATATATGATAAAATAACCACAGCATTATGTTCACCTCATAAGAGGCTGTATTCACTCATTTCCGCTCATTTCCATGTGGAATAAAGCACCACAGAAAACTATTTTAACTATAATGTGTGTCTATATATCTTCCTATTTTTAAACAGATTTAAATGAATAATAATTAAGATAGTATTTTCCTGTTTTTAAATTAAATATGCATTTATTCTTATTATACCAAGGATTTGACATTTTATTTACAGCACACAATCATGTTATTGACCACGTGAGCAGTGTTCCTGATCCCAAAACTCGCTCCTCCGCCGGGAATAAATCACCATCCGAATGCACGAGTTTTATGTGCCATGCACATTTATTTTTATGGCGTTCCACATGAGAAACAATTACCATCTGAATAGAGCTATAAAGACCTTTTTATTTGACAGTAATTTCCCTGACCATAGCACATACCGCAACCGCGACCCTAAAACCGTGATAAAAACTGAACCGCGAGTAATCTGAACCATTACACTCCTAATGAAGACCAGGGCTTAAAAACGGAAATAAATATCAATCGGTTCACTCCGTGCAGAATCTATATTTCAGATTCTGCCTCATTAAACATTACTGTTCCGAAAACGGATGATTTGAAAAAATACCGGTTAATAACGTTATTTTAATTTAGACTATACTTTAAATAAATATGTATAAATAAATAAAGACTTATTTTCTCTCAAATAACACGTGATAATTAAACTTGAACATTGATTTCATAACACTGTTAAAAGCACAACAGAAATGCCTGCATTAAAGCATGACTTCCAAAACGACTTGTTTTAAAAATTATGTGAATAAAAAGTAAGTAAACTGGATAACCATTGCTCTTTAATGCACCGTCAACTGCTAATTTTCATTTGTTTTTGTTTCTGTTAAAATTTCGTTTGTTTCCGATTCTCGCTTTCGCTCCTTGAACCGGCTCAGAGCCCTGATGAAAACACATGTCTGTGAGAATTGTGTTACAGTGTTTACTTCCTTTTTATTCATTTATTTCAAAAAAACTATTTAATTTGTGAAAAAACTACAATAGGATTATAGAATCAAGAAGTTCTTATCTCATCGGTTTGTTTTGCAGATTTTTTGATCAAGTTAATTTTTTTTAAAATATATTTATTTCTAATTTAGTAAATATATTTTTAAATAAAAATAAATGTAATTTCCGCAAATGTTACGCATGTGATTTTATTATCTTTAAATGAAACCGTGTGATGGCTTGTTTTTAATGACCCTTCAAGTTTGATTAAACCATCAAAATATGAGGAGCAAACTACAGCACCAGGTCATATTTAGCAAAAAACAACAACAACAAAAACACAGAAATACAAATGAAGCACCTTTGGGAAAAATCATACATTGACTACAACAATCACCATACTTTGTTGGTTCTCTCTTTCTTTTGCATGTGTTCATAATTTTTTGGTATGAAAGCCTGGCAAAAAAATTATGAAATGGCACAATTTGGCATGTTTCATTGTGTTATGTATGTCAATTTTGCTAGGCTGGACATCACTTTTGACCACTACTGTATATATCAGCCTCCCTGCTCTCGAAGATATCAGCATCAGACGACAAAACAACCACTTCAGTCCACCACTGATCTGACATCAGCTTTTTGTAATGCTTAATTTCTGCTCTCATTCTTGGCATGTTCCTCTCTCTCAAGATCCCAATTCAAACCTCTCATTTCATTCTTCTTGGATTTATATGATTTATTAGCTTTTTTCACTTCCTATCACCATTTTAAGTAGCGTTGCTTTTTATTTACTAGCAGGGAGCAAATAATGTGGTAACTTTTGACATTGAAATGTGACAGATTATTGGACCCCATTTTTGGTCATTAAAATAACTTGAGAATTAAAATCACCTCTCTTACAGAAACGGCTGAATATTAATTCAACAGGTCATAAGGAAGCAGATCATGTTGGGAGGGGAGTGATGGGTACCTGGTAGAGGTAGAAGTGTCCAGCGGTCTCACATGTGTAGGAAACATCACCGGGCACATCGAGACTCTCCTGCAGACGCGCCACCTCTCGCAGGAGCTCGAGACGTCGGGACAGCACGTAGTTCACTCTCCCATACCTGACACACAGAGGAGAGGACAGTTCATACTCAAGACAAATACATCATGCGCTCCAGAACAGGGCTTGACGCTTACTTTCCCCCAATGAATTAGTTGAAAAAAATGTGTTTTACTTTAGGGGCACATGTATCAAATAATATTTTTTCCCTAAACAAAAGGATTTAAGGAGACATTATTTATTTTTTAGAATACAAAAAGACCTACACTAGGTTTTTTAATATTTTTGAGTCAAATCATATTTAATAATTATGTAATTATTTGTGGAATTACTTTAAACTGTATACAACATAACATTTGATCTGATAGCTGGGGTTTATAACAGAGAATTCTGCTCTGAACGCTTCCACTCGATCTCACAGTATCGATGTTTATTAATAATATCTCCCAGCGCTGTGTAGTAACGCTGTCACGTGACCATGATCGCCCGTGTATGAGCTTGCGCTGTGCTGTCTATTATTGCTCAGAGCGGATTAACGGTCAGCACAGCTCAAACGACTAACACGGTTCCGTTATGCTTTCGTTTCGTTTGACCATGGGCGTCGGAACCATTGTATGTGGGCGGGACAAGACCCACCCACTTTTTACGATCAATGATATTGGACCCACTCACTTTTATCGTCTCTAACATTCAGCACATGTCTGTTTACCTAACCCTAATCGATAAACACTTATTATTAAACACATGTTAGATGCTTTATTTCCACTTTTCTAATATTTTCTAAATTTTTATTGAAAATAAATGCCTTTCCGATCTGATATGAGATGGGATTAGGGAGAAGATTAAGTTCGGTGAAAGGCGGACTCGAACGGCGGGTCGATTTGTCAAAACTAGATAGCGTGCGTCTTACCCCTACACTACTGCCGCGCCTAGTTATATGGCGATTTCCGTAATTTTGTCTTTCCTAACTATACGTTTAGGAAGCAAAGCAGTATATTTGTACTTAATGTGTGTGTGTGTGTGTGTGTGTGTGTGCGTGCAAATAAGTGAACCTGATTTCACCAAGTACAACGTGTTCCTGAATAACATCTTTGTTGACCCTGGATCAACATTCCAACCAACCAATCAGATTTGATGGACAAGTTTACAGTTTATGTCAAGTTTAGGCTTACCAGGGTTAGGTGCTTCTACATCAGTGTTATTCACCAATCATTTTCTCTGATTTTTTAGGGATAAGTTATGGGTAGGATTAGGTTTAGGGGTAGGGATATGGTTAGGACTACATTTTCAGATGTATGTTGAGCCAGGACCATGTCTTACTTGGCAAAATCATGTCGTGTGTGTGTATATATGAGATCTGCACCTGCTGAAATCTTTCTCAGTCTCTAGCTCTTCTTCTCCATGTCCCATACGCAGAAGGTGACGTTCATCGATGTCTAAAGCCATAATCTTCTCAAACAGCTGGTTCAGAGCCTGAACAAGACAAACACACATATCCAGAGAATAAATACATAAACAACGTAGAACAATGTTGAGAGTTAGGATAAGGTAATTGTGGTTGAATGCCAAGCTTTGAATCTGGTCAAGTCCCTCATTAACCGTGTTGCTCATGCACCTGATTGGAGTGTGTGACGATAAGCGTTCTCTGCTCGGGGAAGTTGTGGTACAGGTTGGAGATGATCTGAACAGCCACGTCTGTTTTTCCTGTGCCGGAGGACCAACAACCTACAGCCGAGGGAAAACAACATTTAGATGATTTGATCTTTAGATTTTAAAAGTGATGCTAATGCCTGCTCTTTCCTGTCAAGAGCTGACAGTTCTTCGACCCTAGCTGACCCTCTCTAACGTCAGCACATGTGGAGGTTTTAGACTGAAAGCCCTACATTTACATAATCACACAGGAAGAAGCTGACAGACATTTAAATTAAACTTCGAAACCAGCTGACAGATGAACGAGTAACCGCAGTGAGAGACTGATATCTTTCTGGGAGGATAACACTGTACATATAATAATATATTTAAAATGTCATTTATTTTGAACTTTCATCATCATTACTCCAGTCTTCAGTGTCACAAGATCCTTCGGAAATCATTATAATATGATGATTTGATGATCACTTATTATCAGTGCTCTATTATTAATGATTATGAATAGATTTTATTTTTTTTGCTGCTTGATTATTTGAACTGTTTTACTATTATTATTCTATTATAAATAGAAAGTTCTAAAGAACAGCATTTATTTGAAATATAAATATTTTGTAACATTATAATTGTCTTTACAGTCGCTTTTGTCCAATTTAATACTGAATAAAAGTATTCATTTCCTTTTTTATGGTAATTTCAACAAAAACATTAAATAAAATAACTTTTCAACATTGATAATAATCATAAATGTTTCTTGACACTGAAGACTGGAGTAATGATAAATTCAGCTTTGATCAAATTACATTAAAAAAACATGTAAATAGAAAACAGCTGTTTTAAATTTTAATAATATTTATAACAATACAATTGTTATAATATTATAGAATATAGATACTGGAATATCTGAAACGCTTCATTACTTACTTTCTACAGCTTGCGAGTACCAACTCAGTTCTTTTTCACTGCGTATTGTGCTTAAACTGTCAAATACTCACATAAATGTATCAAAATACCAGTCTTGGAGAGTATTCACGTAAACAGACGGTTTTATCTTAAGTGAATGTAAACAGTTGCGAAAGAAAACGCGTGTGTATCAGTATATTAGATCTGTGCATTGATTAAGTGACAGCAGCCTAATATTCCTGCTGCTGCTGTGATTTAGTGTGAATCAAGAGAAAACACTGACTGCTCAAGACCATTTTTACAATGAAGACTATCTCGTGTTATTTTACATGGGATTACTTTATTCAATTTATTTAATATGAATTACTGTTACAATGTGTTTTGAAGCTTAAAAATATTGATTGTCTATAGGCAATTACAATGAATGGATGTAAAATGAGGAGATATATATATATATATACACACACACACACACACACATTTACATACATATATGTGTGTGTGATATTTGTATGTGTATATATATGTATGAATGTGTCTCTACTGTATATCTATATATCTATATTAAAAATGGCTGTTTTTCCCCATGCTATTGAAAATGGTATTGCATCAAAGTTAGAAATTGCAGTGATTATCGTGATTATTGCAAACTTTAAGGAGGTAAAAAAATATGATTAAAAAGTGTAGGACGTGATTTCTTACCATAGTAAGGCCTGGCTGCATCCCTGCACGAATGGCTTCAATCTGGGTTGGTGTAAACTGGATGGTGTTTCTGCCGGTGGTTAAAAATGTCAATCTTCCCATGACAGGCAGTATGTTTATACAGATATACACTCTGACTCCAGGCAGTTATTACACTCTCAGATGTTAAAGAAAGAGCCGGAGAGATTCTGTCATGATAAAGTGTCCGTGACTGCGAGCATGAGCTTCACATACCGCTTGGGCTGATTGTAGGGATACGGCCCTCTGTTGGGAATCACATGAGGCTCCACCACCAGCGTCTGATCTTCCTCATCCCGTGTCTCTTCCTCATTTGCCTTACGCTTCTTAGCCTTCACATTCTGCACAGGGAATCGAATTCTGGTAGAGAGGAGTCACAATTTCAGTAAAACGTTCACACACTATTGTCCACATACACTACAGATCAAAAGGAATATTCTGAAATCTTATTACAATTTTGAAATAGCTGTTTTCTAAGTGAATATATAGTGAAATGTGATTTATTCCTGAGATCAAAGCAGAATTTATAATCATTACTCTTCAGTCTTTAGTGTCACATGATCCTTCAGAAATCACTCTCATATGAGGATTTGATGATCAAGAAACATTTATGATTATCATCAATGTTGAAAAGGGATTAATGTTTTTGTGGAAACTGATATACATATTTTTTCTGGATCCTTCATTGAATAGAAAGTTCTAAAGAAGAGCATTTATTTAAAATAGAAATCTTTTGAAACAATTAAATTGGCTTTACTGTCACTTTAATGTATCCTTGCTGAATAAAAGTCATCTCAAAGTCACTATGAAAAACACATACAATCCCTAAAGTCTGAAACAGAGCAATATCCAATAATGCCAATTTCTGACCTAAAAGGCGGAACTTGGCGAGCAGGATCTTCCTCCATCACCTTCACCGTGTGATTGGGGAAACAGGACTTCAGGTGCTCGATGGACAGGAAGGTGTCGTTAAAGTCCAGGGAGGAAATCTGATTAGGCATCTTTGAGTAATGGGCACTACCGGGGTCTCCATAACCCAGAATGATGTCGTGAAGCCAGTCGGGAACCACGCACTCGGTGTTCATGAGGTTACGGATGGTCTCAAGCACAGCCTGCAAGCAAAACAGGAAACACGGGATTGTTTTTTGATAATAGTTGATGATTGAAACACTATTTTAGATGTTGCTTACATGGGAATATCTAATTCCTGTCTGATTGGGCAATTCTTGTCTTATATTTAACATTTCCATTTTAATATTGGTTAAAGTTTAAGTACTTTTGTTAGGTTTCTTGTCATTTTATTCATTTGTTTTAGTAAATTTAGCACTTAAAGGGACAGTTCACCCCAAAATAAGTCATTATTTACTCCCCACTTTCATAAAGTTTATGCATTTTTGTTAAGTGATGTCATTTTATTAATTTGTTAAAAATTTATAAAACGGAATTTTTTTATTTTTTATTTCAGTTTTAGTAAATTTAGCACCTTAAAGGGACAGTTCGCCCAGAAATGAATATTCTGTCATCATTTACTCACCAGTTTTGTTCTTCTGAGATTTTATTTAAGCTTTTATTCTTCACATATAAACTCATTATCTGATTTGCATCGAACAAAGTTTAGAGCATTTAAATTTGATCAAGGAAGCTTAAGCTTGCTTGACATGTGAGAACCAATGAGGTTCATTCCCAAGTGTCATGTGGCACATTTGAACTTCCGCAAGAACCAATGAGGTTTGTGTTCTCTCGCATCAAGCCAGTATGATTGAGCTTATGTTTATGTTGGCAGAATAATGTTTATATGCAAATAAAAGCCTACATTAAATCTGTTCATCATGTAAAGTGATCATGTCTCTCCAGAAGACTTGGATTCAACCGCTTTATTCATATGGAGGTGTTTTGAGCAGCAAATCATCTTATTAGAGTGATTTCTGATGTAAATTCAGCTTTGATTAGAGATATAAATGACAGTTTACTATATATTCACATAGGAAACTGTTTTTTTTAATTGTAATAAGATTTCACAATATGAATTTATTTTACGATATCTTTATCTTTATACGTTTTGAAGCATCATTGCTCTGGTTGAATAGACTCAATGGACAGACAGAAATCAGATTAATTTAAAATCTTCACTTGGGTTTCGAAGATAAATGAAAGTCTTGGTTTGGAATGATTTAATGACACAAAAATTATAAATATGGCTTTGGCAACTAACTAAACAAAAAATACCTTGAAGTTGTTCTCTTTGGGTTTGCGTCTCATGATAATATTGAAGGACTCATAGGGGTCTTCTGCTCCGTTCTGGATGCTGTTGGTCATGTCCTGCTGATACTGGTTTGGGTCGAGCCATACCCGGAACGTCCTGGTGTCACCTCTTAGTTTGGGCTTCGGATCAGGACCTTGGTGCAAGCAGCAGAACACAATAATTCAATATATTACATCTTGGTAAATAAAAACACACTGCCTGAAAGTCAAGTGAACAGCACATTCAATCTTGTAACAATCTTTTTTTTGTTTTTTACAGTAATGTGTTTAATATAACACCATAAATCAGAGTCACAAGGTAATCGAATTGCACTTATTAAATGTAATATTCAGGGCAAAGCACTAATCCGTCTAAATTGGGGTTCAACTGACACTGAAATCACTGGAACAGATATGACCAGTGATTCTCGACCACATTCCCAAGGTCCAGCATTGAGGACGGCCTGAGGTCATGAGAGAGAGATTTGGGCCAGTTAATGGATTTATCACTCGTCTTATCAGGTCAGAGCGGTGTTCATCGGCCGTGGGGATCCATCGCTCTCCTACAATGTCTTGAAAGAATATCATCCACACATCCCTCTTCTAGGCATATTAACAGCGTATTACAGTTAATAAAATACATAGTACCATTCAAATTCTGGGGTCTGATTATTTTTGCTTTTATTCAAGCAAGGGTACTTGCTGAAATGTGAAATTTTATAATTAGTTGCTAATTATAATTCAAGCACTTTTCAAAGGTTTCCAGCACCCGTACGAACCGTTATGACTTTTGCTCAGGGACCATTGGCAGTCTTGTATGGTTGAGTGAACTTACCTTCCTCTATGACGCGGCCCTTATCATCCAGCATGCCCTGCACCTCACAGCCTCTCACATACACCAGACCAGCCTGATCCACAAACGGCTGCCGGCGGTCAAAGCGTGTGCCGTACGGCAGGTTGGGCCGCACCGTGATCAGAAAGCAAACATCGTGTTTCCGCAGCCCTGGAAGAACAAACCATGATGTGAAGAATTAATGAGTTTAATCATTATGTGATTTAATGATTTTAATGTGCTTAAAGTGTTTTTGTTAATATGTTTAAGTAGATTTTCTTTTAATTTAAACCATGGTCGGTCTGAATACTCGAGTCTGATTGGATGGAAGGAGTCCAATGTAACACAAACCGTGTAACACAAAGGTAGTTTCAAGTCAGTTGAATCACTGTATATTAATGCACGGTTTTCACTTAAGCGCTCACACACATAGGCCTGCGTCACTCACACACAGAGCAGAGATTGCACTGCACACACAAACAAACATTCAGGAGCACAGAAACGTATCAACGCTGCCCTGAGATTTTTAGCATAAAACAGCTTCCCTACTGGATCACTACATTATATTTCTCAGCAACCACGGGGTAACATCACTATTTTAAGTAATAAACGCACATCTTCATTGTAAGACGCTGAACAGAATCAGGTCCGAATCTCTCTCTCTCTCTCTCTCTCTCAATAATAAATTCAAACCTAGCGCCAGGAAGATACACAGAGACAGACTGTCAGGATGGGGAAGTCCCAGAGCAAGATCAAATATGAAACACCTGTGTTTTGCCAAATGTCTATTAACAACTGTTTTAATTATCCTGTTTTTATTTTTAATTCTTACACATGTTATTATTATTTCTTAACACTGTTTTAATTTCATTTTCTATGTAAAGCACTTTGAATTGCCATTGTGTATGAAATGTGCTATATAAATAAACTTGCCTTGCCTTGCCAAATAAATGCTATAATTCATTCATTCATTCAGATAAATCTGTATCTCTGTGTCTGATTCAAAGCAGGCAGAATGCTGGATCTAACTGATGAAAATAACTGCCAATTTTACCCTTCCAGTCAAATATTGCGCTGCAAACATTAATAACAGCTTTAACTTGTCAATGCTGGCAAATGACCATGGCATAAGCGGGATAATACTTATATATTTTTTAGCTTTAGTTTTGACAGTAACCCTGGTTCAGGCAATGCTAGGAGCTGGTTTTTAAATGTGTTGCTAGTAGGGATGTCACCGTTAATGTATGCGACTAATTTAAATGCCTTAACGCATTAAAATAATTAAACGCAACTAAATTACAGAAGTGTGTGTTATGATGAAGTTATGATGATCTTAGAAGTCGTGAGTTTATCACAATCACACTGAGCATCTACAGCACCTGTAACTCTGGGAGGAGGATATGTCCATTCTAACTCTTTAACCCGATTCTGTGTGGCATCAGGCCATTTTAAAGGGCACCTATTATGCAAAATTCACTTTTATAAGGTGTTTGAACATAAATGTGTGTTGGCAGTGTGTGTACACAACCACCCGATAATGGTAAAAATCCACCCACTCCTTTTTTTTTAATCTCCATAAATCATAAGCAGTGTCTCAGAACAAGCTGTTTCCAGATGAGTCCAGATGTGACGTCGCACTGCAGAGGCCCCGCCCACATGTGTTGATGGACACTGACATACTAGCACAGACTCCTCCCTCAGAGAGCTGAGCTGTTCACAGTCCGTCATGTTTATCTCCTCACCAGAGCATTAACAGCAGCATTCAAGTAAGAAATGTGTTCTTATTAAAGCTACTAAAGTTCAGTCAGTCAAGAGCAGTGAGTGAATTTCTGTTTATCTTCTGTTGTTTGATAGAGAACTAGTCTAGTTTAATAGACTACTACATCCAGCGCATGCGACAGGAGCATGTGTGTGTGTTTAAGTTGAGAACGATAAGGTTTTAAAACGCATGCAGATGATAATATTTCATGATGATGAAGAACTGCAATGTCACATGAACGTGTCTGCGATAGAGATGATCATTAAAACACACAGATATCATGTTTCAGCTTTCATTGGCGTGTTCACTCCTGTGAATGAGATGTGTAGGCTCCGCCCTCTCTGGTGGGGAGCAGCAGCTCATTTGCATTAAAGTAGCCACACACAGAACAGCTCATTTTTCTTCAACCCCAAAATTGCCATTTTCAAAATGGTATATTAAATGATCTGTTAGGAATTTTGATCTGAAACTTCACAGGCACACTCTGGGGACACCAGACTTATATTACATCTTGTAAAAAGGGGCATAATAGTTTAAACTCTAGGAAATGTTTCAGTTATCCAGTAATACAATTCATTCAAACAGTCCAAAACAACGCTAATGTAAAGAAAGCCAGGCTGATTACATCAGACATATCAGAGAATAGAGACTCACACTGCGTTTTTTTTGTAAATTATTTATTCCAGTGTGCGCTTTGCTATTCTGCAATTGTTTCTGAAGAGCGAAATTTTGGTGGCGTACAGGAGTCGTACAGTAAGCGCGTGAGAGTCTAGAATATTAAAGCACAAAGAACAAACCATGTGTGCTCTAGATCACTGATCGCACGCTGCATTCATGTAGACACATTTCAGTGCATTCGCATTGCTTCCACACACACTCAGGAAGGATGAAGTTTGATTTGTCATGTGTACGTTGTTGTGTTTAGTAATCGTAAGTTTATGCAGTCAAAGCGGTTGATTTAGGAGTTGTTTTGGCATTTAAGTGTGATCCTGTTCGATATCGCAGCTTGACTCGACTGAAATTAGAACAATCTTGTTGTTGTTGCTCTGTACACACACTATATAATGAATTGTGTAACGCTTTTTCATGGGTGCTTAGGTGTGTATCATTTTTATAATATAATATAATTATATGGACTCATATTTGGTTATTTGGTGTCCTTTTGGAGTCTCCAATGATCCGGTTTAATACAGTTAATGCAGTTTTCTGATATAGCAGAAATATATTGGATTTGGAAAATTAGGACAAAATGAATGTGTTTAATGAGATAAATGGCATTAAAACGTAATTGATTGACAGCCCTAGTTGCTAGTGTTTGCAGAGACAGAGAAAGAGTGGTTTACCCTCCCATTCGTTTTTGATGTGATCTCTGATGTTGAGGTTAAGGGTTACGTCAGCTCGGACACGGGCAGGCCAGTTTTCTCCGATGTTTGGCTTGGCCACCTCCACAATAGAAAAAGACAGTATGGTCTGTGCCATTCTAGCCCATCCTCCAAACACCACTCCTCCATACTCCGACTGCCTGCGTAACAAACACATATCACAAATGAGGATGTTCATGCAGTGAAGTCAATGCTGACCAGTGGTTGTCAAGCTCCAGAAAACGATTTTAAAAACCCAAACATCTCTTGTCAAGTCTTCTGAAGTGAGAAAATGTAGGTTATTCAGTGCAAATCTCTGCACTAGCTCTCGGCAAACCTGGCATGACACCACATTTAAATAAATTCATGAGCTTGAAGATTTGCAGCGATGAAGATTTTTATCAGTGAATAACTTCTTGTCAAAGCTATCATATGGCTTCAGAAGACTTACAGCAGAAGCGGCACACAAATCATATGGACTTCTTTTATGGTGCTTTTTATCATTTCTGGAGATTGACCGTGATGGTCATTTCACTGGATATCAAAATTGTTTTAACTTTGGGAGAAAATAACTTTCAACGTTCATTCCCCATCCTCTAAATGATAGTAAGCTCAGGTCAGAAATTCAGAATTGGCGAATGCAGAAGCGCAGAGGATCAAGCAAAATAAACTGCTGGTCACAAATTAAAAGTCTAAAATAAGAAGTTTTAAAGAAAACGGTCGGATGATTTTGATGATTATTTCAGTGATTATGGTTTATAAAGTTTTAAAGGGGGGCTGAAATGCTGTTTCATGCATACTGAGTTTTTTACACTGTTAAAGACTTGGATTCCCATGCTAAACATGGACAAAGTTTCAAAACATAAGTTGGACGTTTGATGGAGTATTTCTGTGTCAAAAATACTCCATCAAATACGGTTTATCACAAGTTTCAGAAAGGCCGGCTGCACTGCAGTCACAGGACTTCACGAAATCAACAATGTCACCAAAGAAGTGTGTTTTTGATGGAGCGTTCCCAGCGATAAAGGTTCACGGTAGTGCACTGGAAGCAGGCGGTGAGTAAAACTGCTTCAGATGTCTATGTTCACATCTATCGTCGCGTACACATCAGTAAACAACCTGATCGTTTAATAAATGGAGCCTGCGACGTATGGTGTGTGTTTAAATACATTTGTTTAGCTGACCACTATAGGTGTTGAACTAAATGAATTATTTCATATTAAACCTAGGTGCCGTTCACACAAAGCTCACTTCATTCAAATTAATTTTCTATGTAAACATGCAGTAGTCTGACGTGCAAAACCGCTCCGCTAGCTACTGCTAACGTTTAGTCGCATACAATAGTCCATAAACCAAATCATGTCCTCATAAACCATGAGTAAACACACACAGATGTTGACAAGCTGCTAAGCAAATACAGTTACAGTTCATACCACTACAGCGTCCTGCTGTAGTCGCTGCTGCTCCGGTTCAGTTTCAGCCTCCGGATCAGATTCTGGATCATAAATGTATGGCTGAATCTGATTGATAGCCATGGTTTATTTAGGATAACTTTTCTTTTCCACGTTTAAGGATGCCACAGCAATCAGACGATCTCAACGCAGTGGCTGCACACGCTCGTGGCTCTTTAGCTCTGCCCACATGGTATGCATCCAGCTGCACCTTCTTTTTTTCCGGAAAACCTTGGAACAGCGCATCTTTCTTTTATAAATATAATCAAACTAAAGACTTTTCGGAGATATGAAGGGTGCAGTACTACTCTATAGGTGCTCAAGATTGACATGAGATTGACTGAAACTGAGTGTTTCACCCCCCCTTTAAGATATGGATATTTTTCTTACTAAAACCCATCGCGTCGCTTGGAAGAACCAGGACATTTTTTTTTTAAATCTCTGATTGTGTTCGTCTGAAAGGAGAATGGCATATACACCTAGGATGGCTTGAGGAAGAGTAAATCATGGGCTAATTTTCATTTTTGGGTGAGCTATCCTTTTAAACCACAGACCCTTTTCACAGACTGTGATGACGTTTTTTAATGTAAATCCTGCAAAGTTTTTTGTATTTTAGTTTTTTAAAATGCATGTATATTTATAACACTAATACTAATGTATTATATTACTTTTGCATCAAATTACAAAAAAACATGCGCTGCTGTGAGGATGTTTCTAATACAGCGCCTATGAGAGTGATGGTAAAATTAACATCTTTCTTTTCACTGCCGTTATCAACCTCACTCTATTTTCCCCCTCTTTTTGAAAGTTGTGAAGGAGTTTTGCTATTTGAGCAAATGGGGACTAGCCTGACAAGCCAGACCCACATCAAGATGTTGGGTCTGGGAACTCACCATTGACAGGGCTCAATCCGAGGGACGGGATAAACGGCTGTCTTTCAAACTCCCTCTGCACGCAGTTGGATAACGCTACAACCAAGCAGAGCAACGAAGAAGGTGAAGCAGAGTTAGCTGATAGATTAAACTTTCACCGTATCCGGCCGGCAAAACTCTGAACATATCTTTCCTTCTTAAGAATGACTTCAGTGCCATTCTTTGTTCTTTTCTCAAAGAAAAGCTTAACTCCAAGTCTAACAGAGTCGCTGCCAAAGCAGATTGGAAAGACCGCTGTTCGCCAGCTCCTTTGTTTTTAAGAAGCACGCAGAACCTCCGCAACTCTGCCGTCATTATGTTAAGCCCGCCCACCGACTCTATACACAATGTGATTGGCCTGACCAGAGTTTGTTTTTTCCAGCTCGCAAGCCAACGGAGAGTTGCTAGAAGACACTAGCTGCAAATTAGATTTGCTGCTGCTAGGGTGCATCTACGTTTCTAGGCTAAATGGGGACACAAAAAATAAATGTAATGTATTCTCTCATTCACCACTATAAAAGTTAACCAAACTATGACGACTTCCGCTTCTGAGAAACCCGGAAATGTGAAAAGTGTCTGTTATAACTTATCTGAAAGGTAAGAGTTCTTGCTGTCCGAGTCTGACTCCGGCTCAAATGCATACGGTATATCCGATGAGTTTAGTAACTGTGTTTAGACTTTCTTCAGAAGCCTAGGAAGCCGAAGCTTGCTGTTATGGTAAGGGGTGTTACATTTCCGACACGCGGTTGAGGTGTTCAGCCAATCACAACACAGTGTGTCAGCTAGCCAATCAGAGCACTAGACTTTTTTGGAAGGAGGAGCTTTATAGAAATCAGTATGTGTCTTTAAACAAACATGTTAACCTATTCTAGTATAACTAATAAGCAAAATAATGACCCTATAAAATAGCATCACATGACCCCCTTTAACCCTCATGTCAGGTTTATTTGTCATTCACAGAAACTGATCCTGTGTGTATCCACATCAAGTATAATGACAAAGAGGGGTCTGAAAAATAAATGTATGACAAGGGCATATTTCTTTTTGCAAAGCAATTTAGCAAAGCAACTGCGATGACTTTCCCCAATTTTTTTATTATCTGCTTTTACTATTTGTCAAATACACACTTCCTACATTCTTGCTACCAAAACGCCTCCTCAAAAAATAAATCACCCTTTCGTGAAGCCCTGACGTTAACCATGGGAAAGTGCCTTCAGAAGTCAGCGTTAAGTTTTTGTTAAGATGCAAAAAATGTTTCACACTAAGAACAAACCATGGCTTCATCCGTGACACAACGTCCTCGATGTCCTGCCGGATTTCATAGGTGGACTCCAGTCGGAAGAGGTTGAAGTTTCTCAAAAGGTAGTCATGCAGGGTCAGAAACTGCAGGTTCAGCTTCGGCAGAGCCAGACACCCTTCAGATTCACAAACAACAGAAAGAGTTAGATGTTTGACTGATTTTAAGGTTGGATTTCTTTACACTTAAAGCTTAAAAAACAGCGAAGAACCAAAATTTATTTGGCACCGAAATGAAAGTTTTCATTTAACCGAAAATGCAAATAAAAATGAAATCAATGAATACAAAGTAATTTAATAATCAACACAATTTTTTTTATTTTTATTTATATAATTGTTTCTACTCCAATAAGTTGTTGTAATATAAACATTTGAACAGAATGATTTCGGCCCATTATTTTATTGGCCAAAATCTTCGGTTGCATCACTATTAAAACGTTTCTAGCTTAGAATCAAATATCCCGACAGGAAAAGTTCAATTAAAAAATTACAATTCTGACATTATGTACCCGTCACTCAAATACAGAAAAGAGGGATAAGGAGAAAAATTTGGCAAAATTAGACACCAATGGAGCTCTTTCAGAGCCTTGGTCGAGGGGAAGATTATCAGTGAATTATGAATTATATGTGCATTATTTATAGTCATATGGATGTCTGTTATGATATTATTTACATATCTTTTGTGTTTGAAATGCATGGTAACTATAAAATGTTGCTGTATGGAAAGCTGATCAATCAAATCTCCTTTTGTGTTTCATGGAATGTATAAAGTGATTATTTTGTTATAATAACTTTTCCTTTAATTCCATTAATGCATAGGTAAATGGCATAATTAGTGCCCACCTTCTCCTGAATAGTACTCGGTGGGAACGATGTTCTCATCCCAGATGATCTTCTCGGTGGGGTACAGAGGCATCTGGTTGAGCTGTTCTATCTGGGAGATTCGTCTCTCGTGTTGGGACACCTGAACAGAAGTCAGAAAGGTTTCACGAGACTTGTTTCCTCTCGGCCAGCTCCTCCAGGAACCGCAAATCATCTGCCCACTGGACAAAATACCACTGTGCTTTTAAGGTTTACCCTTCAAACACAGCAGATGGCCAAATGTAGGCTATACATACATCACAGCGCAAGGGGGCCAATCGTATCCCATGAACATTTCAAAGAGCACAATCAAAACAAGCTTTTTGGTGTGCAAATGTAAGCATGCTTTCCAATACACAATCCTGCAAATCACAATGCTGTTCTTGTGTGTTTGAGTCGTTTATCGTAAATTGTGCAGTGTAAATCCCAGTCTCAAAGACTTTCTTAAAAGAATGCACTACACTTTTTAAAAGTCCAACTTTTCCTGTACTTCCTGATTACTATAAATCCATTCCATTATGTTCAAAATTCAAATGAGGAACGCTGCGAGACAACCCTGCTGAGAAAACATTAAACAATTTCACAGAGAAAATGAGTCGGCCGGCTCACATGGGACACCGCTTTGAGAAAATCAAATGAATTAATCAGGAGTGTTCGGGCAGCTTATCCTGTTCACGCTTAATTAAGTGTTTTATCTGGTTTGTGCCCTGCTCTGACTCTAATGTTGGCCGCAGCACATGCATTTAACCAGATTTCAGCTGCTCAAGGAAACGCTGAACACTCGAATGACCGGCCTGACACAAACTGCATAAACGCAGCGACAGCATTAAAGAGGAAACGCTCAAGTTCTTGATGAGATCTGGAGCGAGTAATTAAAACATGCTGAAGCAGGACCACCAATGGCTCTGAAAACGGGTCTGGGGTTAAAAAATACAATTTATGAGTGAAAATCAAAGCAGTCAAACACTAATAGAACTTACAAACGGAGAATGAAGCAAACAGCATCTAATCCGCACTGAGCAGCTCCAGTCATTTAGTGCAAAACCTTTGAAACGTGTTTGTCCCACGGCTCTGTTCTAAACTACAGTGAGCTGAACCGTTACAAACTACACAGGCAGCACGATCAATCAAACCTAACGAGCAAAGAGTGTTCTTCATGTGAAATCTCAAAAATACACTCACATATTTGGTGAAATTGTACATATAGTAGGGGTGTAACAGTAAACTCGTGTCACGATACTAAACTCATGATATGATATTTATCGCATTTTTTTAAGCCAAAATAAAGAGATTTTTTATTATTATTAAGGCAGCACCAGAATGCATTGCAAGCTCAGTGGAAAATTGGGAGAAATGTAGTTAGCACATTTTTTTTGTTCAGTCATAAAAAAGAAATAGGTCCATCTAAATAGAACATAAACATACCAGCATATCTGGAGCTGCCTTAGAAAGTGGACAAAATGAAGTAGATGGTAGAATTATTTAAACGCTCTGTGAAACAGTATTACTATCATATTTTTAGATGTGCCTACCAGCAGTTCCAGAAGGAATTCTTTCTCGTAGGACGTTTCTTCTCCATCAGGAAGCTCCGGCAGGAGGCACAGGTATGCCGACACCCGGTGGAGGGTATTGGGACTAGAGGCAGAGAGATGAAGAGGGAAAAGTGAGTCACAAATCAACAGAAGCGGACAGTACCGTTTCAGAAACAAGCTAAAGAAGGTTGCCTTAATAACAGGCATTCATCTGCACGTTATATTAATAAAAAAATTGTAAGCCACTTAATCAAAAGTTTTTAGCATTATAAAGCAATGATTGGCAAACAACCAATTCACAATTTAAAGGGACCTATTATGCCCATTTTTACAAGATGTAATTTAAGTCTCAGATGTCCCCAGAATTTATCTGTGAAGTTTCAGCTTAAAATACCTCACAGATCATTTATGAATCCGTGTTGTAAATACCTATTTCTGACTACAGTCAAAAACAGGCTGTTTTCGTGCATGTGCCTTTAAATGCAAATGAGCTGCTGCTCCGCCCCCTCTCCACACAGTTCTCAATCGGATTCTCTACTAAATACTAAGCCATCTGCTTGGTTTTGATTATCGTTTTGATTCATCTTCCCAGCGCTGAAGTACCCCTTTAAAGTGTATTTTTCCACGTGTTTTAAAGCTATATTAGTTACTTATCTATATCACTTATCTGCAGCACACGCCGCAGACAACTAGCTGTCAGACGTCAAGTCTCGTGAGTAACTTCTCTTTCACATTTATTGTTGTGTTTAAACTATCAAATACACACAAGGTGTCTTGTTCACCGTTCGCCATGGGTAGAAATGTGCGATTAAGGGGCGGTAATATTATAATAAGATCTCCTTCCTACATCAGAGAGAAATCTGAGGTGCTCGGTTTCACATGCTTACAGAGAAAGGCTCACCAAAAAGTTACTGGGTTGTCCTTTTTCACGTTTTCTGGGTTGGTAGATGCACTAAGGACCTGATTATAGCACTTAAACACAGAAAAAGTCAGATTTTCATAATATGTCCCCTTTAAAAGTCATTTGCAAAACCAAAGCATTTAAGTTGGCAGTACAACTTGCATGTCTGACCATATAAGATATCATGACATCATCCATCCGCCACTAATGTCATTTTAATATTAGCCTGTTTTAGAAAACATTTGGACAGATGCAAATTAGAAAACAGGGATACAACTGGGTATTCTGAGAACATACAGGATGTATTAACTCTTTCCCTGCCACTGACCAGCTTTCTGTGTTTTCACTATTTTGTGGTAGGGGGCGCTGCTACGCATCTTCTGGAAAAGAACATCATCTTTTTGCACGAGTGCTTACAGTTTCGAGGGGTTCCAAAATTTTAATGTATATCTATCTATAATATAATAAATCCCGAAATATAATCGCACATTTTGGTGAATTTGTTTACTTTCACCTGTTGCTTCTAAAATGGAAAATTCTCACTCAATTTGTGATATATTTTTGCACTGGTCGTAAAAACGGTTATGACATTACAGCAAGCGATCACTTCTACATATAGCTTCTTTGTCCTTAAATCCCACAATGCTTTGCGTTGCTGGCGTCACATCCCATTCTCTTTAGAAGCATTGCTGGCGCACATGTAAGCTAAAGAGATCATAAAATATTCAACAGCTTATAAATCAAAACTGCATGATGTCTCTGACTGAAATTTGGACCCAGGACAAGCTCTAGGACTGTGAAGCTTTGGGGTGTTGATAATCCATCTGTGTTTGATCATTGCTCTGAATCGGACCCGGACTAAGTCTTAGACAAAAACTTGATTTTCTCAGCTTTTTGTACAAAATGTTGCATTTTTTATGAAACTTAACCATATTCAAGTGTTGATAAAAAAAAAAAAGCCATGTCAGCTGCTGGTGTTGGTCCACTGTGTTTTATCAAGGGCAGGGTCAATGCAGCTAGCTATCAGGAGATTTTGGAGCACTTCATGCTTCCATCTGCTGAAAAGCTTTATGGAGATGAAGATTTCGTTTTTCAGCACGACCTGGCACCTGCTCACAGTGCCAAAACCACTGGTAAATGGTTTACTGACCATGGTATTACTGTGCTCAATTGGCCTGCCAACTCTCCTGACCTGAACCCCATAGAGAATCTGTGGGATATTGTGAAGAGAAAGTTGAGAGACGCAAGACCCAACACTCTGGATGAGCTTAAGGCCGCTATCGAAGCATCCTGGGCCTCCATAACACCTCAGCAGTGCCACAGGCTGATCGCCTCCATGCCACGCCGCATTGAAGCAGTCATTTCTGCAAAAGGATTCCCCACCAAGTATTGAGTGCATAACTGAACATAATTATTTGAAGGTTGACTTTTTTTGTATTAAAAACACTTTTCTTTTATTGGTCGGATGAAATATGCTAATTTTTTGAGATTTTTTGAGATTTTTTGAAAAATAAAAGACCTGAAATATTTCAGTTGGTGTGTAATGAATCTAAAATATATGAAAGTTTAATTTTATCATTACATTATGGAAAATAATGAACTTTTATCACAATATGGACATGTAGGACATGTATTAGTTCTGTGAAACAAAACAAAACTAATGTTTCCCTTTTTTTCTTTTATCTGCCATCTCTCTATTTCTGTGGCCGCTCGGCTAATGTTCGTCCTGTGTGTCATGTCGTTTGAATAATGACGTGCACTGAGCGCTCTCTTCTCACCATCATTAGTAGACACGCCCCTTACTGCTGATTGGCTACAAGTTTGTAGGAGCAGCACCAAGGCTCTGAATGTTCCGGCAGATGGAGGCGTAAAAATGAAGTGACGTGATGATGAAATCAAAAATCCAGTGTTTATTCCAAAAAGTGCACAAATAAAGGTTTTCCAATGGAATTCACAAGATATTTTACAGTGAGAATCAAAAAAATAAACTGTTCAAAAATTATATCAACAAACTTTTTGGCTATGTCAACGAATTGGCCCAAAATGCAGCAATAACTATCTCCAGACTCACTCAACAAGCTCCCAAACAACTCCGAGAGGCCCTCTTAAAAAAGACAAGCCCCTCCTACTTGAGCTAAACCATTTAGGAACTAAAAGGTAACACATTTTAAGAAAGGCAAGAAAAATTACTTAACAGTAACAAAGAGTTAGCCCGTTATAATAATAATAATAATTCAAAAATACATAAACATTTGGGAACAAAACAAACTCAATTAACTTTCAATGGGTTACTTCTGCGATTAGCATTAAGCTTTGTATCAGTAGAAACCAGGGAGTATATTCGAATGATCGTACTTTCCCCCTCTCTCAGACGAGAGAATTATTTATTTTATTTCTGGAAACAATCCTCCGATGACGCAAATATCGTAATTTTGCGTCATCGGAGGAGTTTTTGGCCAGAGGCTGAAGACTACAGCCAGCAGGAGGCGCTATTTCCACATGTTTTCAACATCATACTCACAGCACTCGGCTCGGGAGCTGCGGAGATTCATGTAAACGGAGCGGTGGAGAGCAAAGGGAGTGTTTCAACTGTTCAAATGAACTTCCTATGAAAGTTAAGCTTCCAAAGACATGAACTGAACATGTGCCAGACTGATCACGCGCTGTGAATGCAGCCGCGAATCCCGCGATCACCTCAGCTCATGTGATGAATGTAATCCGATCCTGCTGCGTTTGTGCCGTGACGCTCAATCGGCTCACTCGCATTATATCGAACAGACACATTCAGTTTTTAATTGTAGTGTCTCTAACTGAACTGATTTTATGAAAATGAACGCGGTGGGCAAGTGATCCAGTAATCCAGTAGCCGTGCCTAGAGTGGCCTCGTAGGGAAGCGAAGTGCATTCTGGGAATTGTTGTCTTCTATCCCCATGAGACAAAAACACATTTTCTGTGTTTTCTCAGTCTAGAAGGCACCAAATTCAAAAATAATTTCACATTTCTACTACATTAATGACCCAGTTTAAATACAGATCCTTTTCCCAGCGCTGAAGTACCCCTTTAATGTTTAAGAATACTAAAGCAAAAATCAAACAGATCACCAAATTCCTCTCACACATGAGAACAATGAACTGTGCCTTCTATTGGCGGGAATGGGATACTCAAAATAGTGGCATTTACTGTGAGCAGGTTTTGTCTGTTTGCTGTTTGTGGTGGGAAAATGTTACAGTACGTAAGTATTTAACTATTTACAATATGTATGCGTTTATATGGAAACAATAAACAGTTAACATGATTAACGGTCATGTTTTACTCCTTAACACAACACATAAATAAACAGTGAAATTTATAACTCATATGTCAAACTGAAGAAGAAATGTTGAAGTGTTGAAAACAGGAACAACACTAAACACAAAAACATCTGTGTTAACTGGTGTTCAAGTTTGTGCAAAACAGATAATGTGTGCATGATGTAACAATAAGAAGTGTATGTATTAGGGATGGGATCGATTAATTGTCGATAATACATTTAATCAATAAAACGTATCGATCATCGATTAGGCAAGGTCATGCGCGCGTGCGGCTCAATTTTACAGCTGGAGTTACACCTTCATTATGACTAAGTGTGTGTTTTGAGCAAATGTAAGTTGTAATGTTGTGTTTAATTTGTGGGGGCCTATCTATAGTTGATTTATCTCATATAGGATGCATCTGGTTAAGAATGAATGCGGTAGTAAAGCGGTGATCATCTGCAGCTATGCACAACTAATAATGACTATGAGTGGGACTGTCATATTACATTATAATGAGAACACTATTGTATTTGTAATAACACACTTTGTGAATTATCTTTAGTTGTGTTTCATCGTGTTGCTCCAGGAAGAGACACAACATGAGACACACATTCTGACTATAAATATCACGCAACTTAATTAAAGTTCACTTGTGCATTCGCATCATTTTGTGCAGATATAATTTGTAATATTTTGTTTATTTCAAGTATATACATGATTAACTTCATATAGGAAGCTTTTTGTTGAGCTAAATGACGCGCTAGCAAAGAGCTTCAGTGTACCGGTGTTCATTCAGCACTTCAGCCTCAGCACTACTAATAATGACTTTGTCATATTACATAACATTAATGAGAAGACTGTTTTAATAAATCGGTGTGAATTCATTGGGTTTAGGTGCCGTGTTCAGCGTGTTGCTCCAGGAAGAGCGCGTGCACACATTCAGAATAACAGATCTGAGGCGGCATTGGTGATATGTATTAGAGGTTATATTTGATTATTAAATTAGTAATTTAATTAAATGATCAATCATATCGACTCATTACACAATCCTACTAGCCCTTTCATTAGATTAAAAACCGTTCTCATTCATTTGGTGAGGAACATGGGGTTTTGAGCAGCATTTGCACATCCTGTCATGCTGTTGGCTATAAGCCACTGCTGTAGACGCATACTGCAGTATTAGGCTAAAGATTAATCGATTAATTGATCGACGATCGATCATAGGAATTTATGTAAATTGACATCCCTAATATGTATGCATGTTCTCAGTCCTGTGTCAGAGTTCTCCACATAATAAGAGTCCCTAGTCACAGAGGCTCACTGTGACAGAAACTCCACAAAATAAGCCTCAAAAGTTATCAAAGCTCCTTGTGTATCTCTTACCTGAGATGGCCGAAGTGTCTGGTGAGGGACTCTCGCGTGTCCACGGCGGCCACATTAGAGAGGGCAAAGTCATTGAGCTCAGGGAAATGAGCAAACGCTGCTCTCTGAAAAACAAACACATCAGTCACAGACCTTCAAGTTTCAGAAATTCAAAGCATCTGATAGATTTCATCATGACCGCCCAATGAATCATCACGCTCCACATGAGTATTAGACGACTGGTACATCATCAAAGCTGATACAGGAGCCATTTCAACTGCACTGTTAACCTTTTTAACCTTGGATCAGCAATTCATGGGTGCCTCTTACATACAAGTGCAAAAATGAGCTCCTTCCCCCTAGCTTATTAGTATATATATTACTGAGTGGTCAAATACACTCAGAAAAAATTTAACAATGCCTGTTCTAGGTAAGTATTAACGTAAACACCGTTTCAGGAAGAATGTATGACGGGAACAGCATTTTGGATGCATCCGATTTGTTCAAATACACAGATTCATTCCGAAACTAAACAAAGACAGCACTCTCGCTTGTGTCACATTGTCGAGCTATCAGGAGCATTTTTGCCCGCATTTCTTTAAATTCCAACCCTGTGTGCAAAGCCATTACATTGATGAATGCTATTCCTTTCATCTAGGCCTGTCGCAATTGGTTGATTCAATCGACTGTGTCGACGGTGATAATTAGTCGACGTCAATATATTTAATCGACTGGGTAAGCTGAGTACGATATTAAATTTTATTAGTACCGGTACTTTAAAAATGACAGCACTCTAATAAGAGCAGTATTTCTTAATTTGCGTTGAAGTGTGACAGCAGGAGTGAGGACGTGTGTGTGAGCTCTGCTTCCAGCTTTCACTAAAAACAACAGAAACACTTGCATTACAAAATAAAATTCAGAGCGGTGCGCCCGGGACGTGCTGGTGCTGCCGGATAGACGCCTTTTCAGATCGTGACGTCAGTTAACGCGGATTATTGCGTTTGAATGATCAAAAATATGCAAGAGTGCACGTCCTGGCAAGTATTCAGGTAAACACAGTCGGGTATGTCTTTAGTGAACGTATACAGAGTTGAGTGAGAAATCGTGTTACAATGACTATGGTCCGTGCAGCTCTTAAAGGGCACCTATTATGCAAAATTCACTTTTATAAGGTGTTTGAACATAAATGTGTGTTGGCAGTGTGTGTACACAACCACCCGATAATGGTAAAAATCCACCCACTCATTTTTTTAATCCCCATAAATCATGAGCAGTGTCTCAGAACAAGCCGTTTCCAGATGAGTCCAGATGTGACGTCGCACTGCAGAGGCCCCGCCCACACGTGTTGATGGACACTGACATACTAGCACAGACCCCTCCCTCAGAGAGCTGAGCTGTTCACAGTCCGTCATGTTTATCTCCTCACCAGAGCATTAACAGCAGCATTCAAGTAAGAAATGTGTTCTTATTAAAGCTACTAAAGTTCAGTCAGTCAAGAGCAGTGAGTGAATTTCTGTTTATCTTCTGTTGTTTGATAGAGAACTAGTCTAGTTTAATAGACTACTACATCCAGCGCATGCGACAGGAGCATGTGTGTGTGTTTAAGTTGAGAACGATAAGGTTTTAGAACGCATGCACATGATAATATTTCATGATGATGAAGAACTGCAATGTCACATGAACGTGTCTGCGATAGAGATGATCATTAAAACAAACAGATATCATGTTTCAGTTTTCATCATGTGTACACTGTAAAAAAAAATCCTAATTTTACAGAAAATAACTCTAAATTTTTTACAGTATTTTCTTTTAATTTTAAATTATGTTTAAAACTATGGAAAATTACAAAGAATATCTGTAAATAAACAAATTTAATGTTATTTTAAGGATTATATCATTAATGACAAAATACAGTAATTCTTATTTTTTATACAAGAAAACCACTGTATTATTTTTACAGTATTTTTCTGTTTTCATAAATAACATACAAATTCATGTAAAATTACAAACAATATCTGTAAATTAATAACTTGACCATTATTTTAAGCATTATATCATTAATGACAAATTACAGTTATTCTCATTATTTTATACAGGAAAATCACTGTATTATTTATACAGTATTTTTCTGTTTTCATAAATAACATACAAATTCATATAAAATTACAAACAATATCTGTAAATTAATAACTTGACCATTATTTTAAGCATTATATCATTAATGACAAATTACAGTAATTCTCATTATTTTATACAGGAAAATCACTGCAGTATTTATACAGTATTTTTCTGTTTTCTTAAATGACATACAAATGTATGTAAAATTACAGAAATAATCTATAATAAAATATTTAGCTCATTATATTAAAGGTTTATGTCCATACTAACAATTTAACATTATTCTTTGTATTATTTTTTTTTTGTTATTTTAAAGTAAAAGTAAAAACTGTCAAATTAAAATATCTTGTACTTGTATCTTGAAATTTTAATTAGAATAAAGTGCAAAAACTTTACAGAAATTTACATTAAAAGTTTAAGAGAAAACAGTGTTATTTTTACAGTTTTGTTCTTATTTAAAATGACATATTTTATACTTTAATTTTGTTTTTGTTTGTCAATCACTACAATTTGACCTTTTTTTATTTTTATTTTTACAGTTTAGGTGTATTTTTACATTTAAACTGTAATTCTAGATACAAATATAACAAACTAAACTAAATATCAAATCTGCACTGCTCTCAAGGTTGAAACGTTCAGGCCTCTGCTCTGCCCACTCCATTTGACCAACTAATGAAATATAACAGCAAATCAAATACACATTTGCTAAGCTAACTGTAGTTTTAACCAGTTTTTCTGTATAACAGTTGCAAGTCAATCTGCTGTCTTTCCGTGTTCATTTGAGCGTGATTGGTCAATCTGAACGTCATCTAGAAATCTGGCGCTGTGCGCGCCTTCTACCGGTCATGTTTGAATATACACCCGTTGCCGTTGGAGTGCTCGCGGCTGCTTTTGCTTTAGTCGGTCCACTAGTAATAGCATTAACTTACATGGATCATTTTACATCCATTAAAATCTTATTTTGGACAAATTTCGATCGTGGGATGTCGACTGAGAACGAAAAAACAGGAATATGAACAGAAGTTACCAATGGCGGACAACAGACGGCAAGCGGCAGCAGGTAAATACCTTTATATTTTTTTCACTGTAAGTTAACTGTTACTTAGTGATATACTAATCCCGATTAATTTACATATTTTGTTTCTGTGTTTTATGTTGTAATACTGTTAAGATAGGGCTGAACGGTGACGATGATAGTGACTATTGTTAGAGACTTTGCAGTTAACTTTACCTTTTTATATCACGGAATGTAAATATATCCGTGTATCACTGTACTAAAAGTTATTGACATTTTGACAAAGAAACATGCATGTATGAAGAATAAAGAGAGGGACATGCATGTGTTCAAATAAGCCGCAATCAATTATCCTTTGGTAAAATGCACAGAATTATCTTAAAATCATGTGAGGTATTCACTTGATTTAAACAGTCAGTTATGTCTGATGTAAAGTTAAACAGTTAAATTGGGAAACCCGGATGAGTGTCATTCTGTGCATTCGTTCTTAAAGGGACAGCAGCTTAATAAACTTGGTTTCATATTTTTAATCAAACAACAAAAGTCTAGAGAAGACCTTCGGCTCTTTTAGAATCAATTGAATTTAATTAATAGAATATGCTACATTGAAGACTAAACAGTATTATTCTGTAATATTTTTGATGAAATATCCATAAAAAAATTAAATAACTATATTGTGATATCGTTATTGAAATAAAATTTCTCATGTATGTAGAATAATATGGTCATAATGCCCATCCTTACTGTCAGCTAGATCAAGCTTGTCATAAAAAGTAAAGGATCTTTGGCACGAGTAATCTGAGAACACTGTCATGTACACTCATTCAACAGAAAGGACATGAAACCACCATTCTTGGACTCCATTCTTGGAAGAATTATAGGCAAACCAGGATTTTCGATCTTCTGTTTTTGCATGGACCTGGTGAGTACAATTCGCAAGTCCATGTCTCTGTCAATAAGTTGATAATTAATATGAATGTTTTATTAAACAAATTAATATTAATTTGTGTGTGTGTGTGTGTGTGTGTGTGTGTGTGTGTGCGTGTGTGTGTGTATTTCTCCCCTCATGATCCAGAAGTTTTGGGAATGAAAATCTTCTGCCACATGATCTTCAGAGGAAGTGAGTATTCATGTCGTATACATTACTACTGTTACTGTACCCTTATGTGTGAGGAAATGTGAACACAGGCCCAACTCTGGTTCAAACGGACCCTCTTGAGTTTAAAAGCATAGCTCACTCAAAATTAAAACTCCCTCATCGTTTTCTCACCCTCATGTCTTATCAAACTTGTTTGACTTTCTTCTGTGAAACATTTAGAATAATGTTGGTATAACCAAACTACATTGGACCAAATGTTTTGGTCAATAATGACCAAGACACCTCTCAAAATATATTTTCTCCTTATTTTTATTTTGTGTTTTCTACAGAAGAAAGTCTGAAGAAAGGTTGGTAAAGAAAACTTAAGGGTGAGTAAATGATGACTCATTAAATCTGAAATCTTGATTAATCTAATGATCTCAGCAAGTACCATTTGTAATAAAAAAAACAGTGTAAACTGCTGCAATTAATAAAAATATTAGTTGGTTGGTTTTATTTTAATAACAGTGTTATTCTACAGAATATTTTATAGTTGGCATTCTGTGTACAAAAATAGGTGCAACTGTGTTACCTTGCTATGATACATCTGGAGAAGGGTGTCCATTGTTGTGAATCCTCATATTCCTTATAACTCCCATCTCAAAGCTGAGAGGACTCGGTGTTCATATAGCCAAAATATCTCAATATCAAATGTTGTTTAAAGGAAAGGTACAAAAACTAAATCCTCAATTTTTAAGGACTTTTCAATTAATCAATGTCTTTTTCTTTCTTTCTTTTAAGGATCAGCTGATTATTGGAGATTTGGAAGAGGATTGCTCTTTATCTGTCCCTTCTGATGCAGAATCATGGACATTCTGTTGTATGTTTTGTTTATATTTCTTATTACACTATATAGCTTGGATTCTGAATGAAAAGGTCAATGTTTGTCCACATATATTATCAGCTATGGAGCCCACGGGGTCAGTTGAATATTAACGAAAACAATTTAAAACTGATTTGGTAAATACAAAGCTAACGGTAAACGGCACAATTTGTTGTTTTGTTTTAAGGTGAAATCATGACCTCATTATGATATTAGTAACCCTAACTTACAAAATAAATACAATTTTTAATTTTTTAATTCCTCCTGGGGGCTCTGAAGAACTGTTTGAGAAGAATTTGTTTACATACATTTATATCTGAATAATACAAGTTTTAGAATCAATAGTGAAACATTGTAGATATATCAGTTTTGTATTTTTTTATTTTTAAAATTAAGAATATTTTTATTCAACTTTAAAAATTTGATGAAACTATTCCACTGTTATCTGTGTTTTAAATGTTAAATGTATTATGAATTGTATTATTGTACAGACTGTATTTTGTCTTCCAAAATAAAATGTAAATTTACAATCTTGAGCATGCTTTAACACTTTATTGGATTTTTTTTATTGTAATAATCTGTGAAATAACAGTGTTTGATCATAATAATCTAGGAAAAATCTGTAAAATAACAATTTTACACTTTTTAAAAAACAGTAAACGACTGTCAGCTATGGCTGCCAAACAAAAACTGTAAAATTAAAATAAAATATCTTATTTTTAAACAAGGAAAATCTGTTAAATAACAGTTTAACACTGTATAAAAACGATAAATGACTGTCAGCTATGGCTGCCAAACAAAAAACGTAAAATATCTTAATTTAAACCAGGAAAAATCTGTTAAATAACAGTTTAACACTGTATAAAAAAGGTAAATGACTGGCAGCTATGGCTGCCAAACAAAAACCGTAAAATTAAAGTAAAATATCTTAATTTAAACCAGGAAAAAATCTGTAAAATAGCAGTATTTTTCAGTAAAACCTTTAATGTAAATTTCTGTAAAATTATTGTTTTTGCACTTTATTTGAATTAAGATTTTTTACTTTAATTTTAGGGTTTTTGTTTGGCAGCCGTAGCTGCCAGTAATTTACCATTTTTTTACGATTTTTTTTTTTACAGTGTAGGCGCCGCCTCTGGGTGGGGAGCTGCAGCTCATTTGCATTAAAGGAGCCACGCACTGAACAGCTTATTTTTCTTCAACCCCAAAATTGCCATTTTCAAAATGGTATATTAAATGATCTGTTAGGAATTTTGATCTGAAACTTCACAGGCACACTCTGGGGACACCAGACTTATATTACATCTTGTAAAAAGGGGCATAATAGGTGCCCTTTAAAGGGCCAGGCATACACTATTGTATATAAAAAGTATTTGCTGATATTCTCTTTTTTTTTTGTTATGTTGGTTTACAACTTTGTATATTTTTTTATTGTACACTACTGAAAGCCAAAGTTGCTAGTTAAATTATATGTTTTTAAGAAAAATTGTTGAAAATTATTGTGATAAATTAGTCGATAGATTAATCGATATAAAAATGTAGTGGCATCCCTATTTTCGTCTGAATCTTGTTTGTAAAGATGTTTCTAGAAACAAACTATTACACCTGTTCCAGAAGTGCTCAAATGAGCAATGGAAAAACTGCAAGAATACAAGATATTATGATGTTGATTAAGTGATGCTTAAGCTGCTATTTTTTTTTAATTATTTCAGACTCTTTCTCCTGATAAACTGCTGTGCGAACAACGACATGCAAGTTAGGGCTGCACGATATATCATTTTAGCATCGATAGCGCGATGTGTGCAAGTATAGGGATCGTAGTTGATCCGTGATCCGTACGGGCAGCTGCTCCCCGGTTCAGAGCGCATGTGATTCCGGATTAATTGCAAAGACTAACCATCGTAGTGTGGAAGTTTATCAGTTGCATGTGTTTTTAAGCGCAAGAGGACTCACATGATATGAAAGAAAGCCTTGCCACCTTCTTCCATTGCTCCGTGGTCCAGTTCTGATGCTCACGTGCCACTTTTGGTGCTTTTGGCGGTGGACAGGGGTCAGCATGGGCACCCTGACTGGTCATACGCAACAAACTGCGATGCACTGTGTATTCTGACACCTTTCTATCAGAACCAGCATTAACTTCTTGAGCAGTTTGAGCTCTAGTAGCTCGTCTGTTTGATCGGACCACACGGGCCAGCCTTCGCTTCCCACGTGCATCAATGAGCCTGGGCCGCCCATGACCCTGTGGCCGGTTCTCCACTGTTCCTTCCTTGGAGCACTTTTGATAGATCCTGACCACTGCAGACCGGGAACACCCCACAAGAGCTGCAGTTTTGGAGATGCTCTGATCCAGTCATCTAGCCATCACAATTTGGCCCTTGTCAAACTCGCTCAAATCCTTATGCTTGCCCATTTTTCCTGCTTCTAACACATCAACTTTGAGGACAAAATGTTCACTTGCTGCCTAATATATCCCACCCACTAACAGGTGATGAAGAGATAATCAGTGTTATTCAAGTTATGCCTGATCAGTGTATAACGCAGAAAAACAAAATATCGCAATGTAAGTTTTTCCAATATCATGCAGCCCTAGTGCAAGTGCAACTTTATCTCATTGCAAAATGAAGTGAAGCATCAGAAACACTGATGCTAATTCTACACAGCATTTAATACACAGGGCAGAGCAGAAAGGCAACAGCACTCAAAAACTCTCTTCTAAAGTTTATGCAGGCATGTGTGTTCAAATGAACGTTTTAAATATATGTGTACCTGAACACATTTATTTACCTACATTAAATAAATGTACCTGCCACACATACAACATTCCTCACGGTACTTCCAGATTACCATAGGCCAGGAAATCACCACATTAAAACTCACATTGCCAAGCTGTCGATGAGCGTGGGAACCCTGCCGAACTGATGAGGTGTGTGTGGGGAGGTTACCTGTAGAGAGGTGATTCTGTCGTAGTGCAGTGTGGTCATCTCTTTCTGTGTGAGAGCATTTCCTGTCTGATCACTGATCTCAAAGCCAGCGTAGAACTTCAACATGTCCAGAAGCTTCACACAACAAAAACAACACAATCATTACTATAGTATACTCACTATAGTATACTCAAGTATAATACATCATTGAAAAAGCCTCAAACGCGTTTGTTTTAAAAATCGTTGAAGGAGAACAGAAACAGTCGAAGCCGAGGCCGTCATATCGATATTAGCTGACAACCATGACTTTTTAATGTTGTCAAACCGGCCTGATCGGCATCAGCTGTGTGTGTGATCAGTGCTGTACCTGGCAGAAGAGGTGGCCCTCTTTCTCCCTGTCGGTGAGGTGAGACAGCTGGCAGTTGACCACCAGATGAGCGTCATCCAGCACAGTGTTGAACCAGCGCCGGGTCGGGAGGAGAGCCTGAACCAGATGGGCAAGGTGAAAAACCACACATCTAAAGTCACATGAAAGTCCTGTTGCAGCAGCAGTGACAGATCTTTACTGTCCTACGTACATCTGAGTGTAAAGCTTTATCAAAAGGAAGAGTGTGGCTTGATTCTATACATCAGTTGTTGATTGGATTTTGAGATGGGGCGTGGCACTCAAAAGGGAAAGTGGCTGAATGTGAGCTCGCAGGGGCGGCGTTTAACTGAACTGTGTAGACGTTCTGCACACCTGAAGGAAGTCTCACTTTCACTGAACGCTCCAGTTATGACATTTTCAACATTACAAGATCCTGTCTGTACAGGCAATGTCACTATTATCTCCACAGTGTTTCCCCTACAATGTATTCACAGCGGCGCAGCGCCACTGCAAATTCTTCACATAATCAGTAATATTTTTTGGGAGAATCTGTTCTTTACTTTTTATATTTCAGTCAACTTTTACCTTTACTCCACTACATTTCCTACATAAAATGTATACTTTAACTCCGATAAATTTTCCCAAAGCATTTTTGTTACTTACTACAAAATAAATTCGTAAGACTGTAAGCAAGCATGTGCAAAAAAGTGCTCGTGCAACCGCGGTGATCTTGCATCCGTTGCTATAGCGACTGACACGTGAGACTGCTTGATGCACAGAGCGGGACAAGTGGGATTTAAAACAGACAACAAACCGGCAGGTTATACACTACAGTACATGCTTTACTATCACTATAAAGTAATTAATTTGACTAGATGCTGTATTAATGCAATCGAGGCTGATGCTAACATTAGCACCTCAAGCAGATAAAACAATGTGACAAAAAAACATGCAAGTCTGACCCAAACGATTAATGCCACGTTTGTTACCATCTATTTGCATTCTTTTATATCCATCTGGACACTTTTATGCAGCGAAGTGGCATATTTGAAGCTAGTGACATGAGGAATCAAACTGTTTCCTCATGCAGCCGACAGAAACATAAACAAATAAGAAACTCATTCGTGTTTTATTAACATCACTGTAGCATATTTTGATTAGTGTTTGTATTTGCTTTATTTCTAGGTGAAGATAGACCTGAGAAATAGGCTACAAGGACAGCACCTGGCCACATGCATGCGTGTCAGCATTAATGCCCCCCACACAATAGCATTCATTTACCAAAGAGCCTTAGAGATCTTCTATGAAAAGCTCAGAAAAATTAAGTGCTCACCGATTGGGTGTGGCCTTTGCCATTAAGATAACATTTTCAATAAATTGTAAATAATCTTTTTCTGGGTTGTGGCGTTTCATTTTTCCCTTATCAATTTCTAAATTTAAATGAAAAGCAATTTAAAATGAAAAAAAAAAATGAAAGCTGCAAATTAACACAAGAAAAACATGAATAATCCTGTCTAAAATTATAAAATGGTACGTGCTACAATAATCATGCCTTAAATCTGTAGATGGTATGTCATAGTTGTATGTCTCAAAATGTCCATTCTTATCCACAAAACTTGCCAGAAGTCATGGTTTAAGGGGTTATTTTTTTTAAAAAAATTATTCCGGAGGTGCATGCCCCCAGACCCCCCGCGCGCAGCTTGGTAACTACCTCCGGCACGTAACAGCACCGCTGCTGGAAAATTTTCTAGGGGAAACACTGCTCCATCATCCATCCATCCATGTACCCATCCATGTACCCATCTATCTATCTATCTATCTATCTATCTATCTATCTATCTATCTATCTATCTATCTATCTATCTATCTATCTATCTATCTATCTATCTATCTATCTATCTATCTATCTATCTATCTATCTATCTATCTATCTATCTATCTATCTATCTATCTATCTATCTATCTATCTATCTATCTATCTATCTATCTATATATATATATATATATATATATATATATATATATCCATGTGTATCTGTCTATCCATCTGTATCTAGCCATCTATATATATATATATCCATGTGTATCTGTCTATCCATCTGTATCTATCCATCTATATATATATATATATATCCATGTGTATCTGTCTATCCATCTCTCTCTATCCATCTATATATATATATATCCATGTGTATCTGTCTATCCATCTGTATCTATCCATCTATATATATATATATCCATGTGTATCTGTCTATCCATCTGTATCTATCCATCTATATATATATATATCCATGTGTATCTGTCTATCCATCTGTATCTAGCCATCTATATATATATATATATATCCATGTGTATCTGTCTATCCATCTCTCTCTATCCATCTATATATATATATATATCCATGTGTATCTGTCTATCCATCTGTATCTATCCATCTATATATATATATATATATATCCATGTGTATCTGTCTATCCATCTCTCTCTATCCATCTATATATATATATCCATGTGTATCGGTCTATCCATCTGTATCTATCCATCTATATATATATATATATATATCCATGTGTATCTGTCTATCCATCTGTATCTATCCATCTATATGCCTTTAGAAAATTGATGAATTGTACATTTTCATTTCATGCCGACTTTAATATCTTTAAAAAAAGACAACTTGAGAAATGGAAATAAGTAGCAGAGCGAACTGAAAGCTTACCTCCAGGTCAATCATGAACTCAATGAATCTCTCACAGTAGTGAACCTTCTCCATGGAGAGGGAGCCTAGAGCAACACGAACCATAAAACACACATTAAACCATGACGACACACAGACAGGCAGAGAGAGTGACAGCATTACGATCGTCTCATAAACAGAACGTGCTGGCCTCTTGCTTGACCCCACCATCTGCGGGCCGAACAGGTGGATGATGGGAGGAGGCACGTCTGCCTGCGTTAGCGGAGCAGCGAGAGGCGCCCGCGGGCGAGCATCAGCCGCTCTGAAGCTGGGTCACGTCACAGGATGGTGAAAACACAGAGAGATACTCAAAGCAGAAATAAAGTCACAGCCTGAAGCGCCGACAGGAACAGAGGCCTTATGGCAGGGCTCTACGCTTACATTTCTTTTTTGGAGCACCGTCAAAAATATAGGAGCACCTTCTGATCAATGAGAGAAATGAACCTTCCTATTATGAGGCGATATTTGACTGGCAAGGCTTTTTTTAAACCTTTTCAAGGGTCTTATTAAATGTGTCATCTTTTATATCAAACTCATAAATGTATATTTATAAATTGAGTTAGAATAAGACGACACAATGAGGAAGAATAAGTTACCAATCAAATGAAAGCAACAAAATCATCTTTGCACTGCAGAGGTGGCATAGAAGAACAAAAAGGTGGCATTCTGGTACATTTAGAGACTGTTTAATGAGGCTCAGAAGTGAATGCATTTAAATTCATGATAATTTTATGAGGTTAACGTTTTAAATAGAAGGTTTTGAATATAGAAATATTAAATGATTTAAATAACTGAAATTATACTTTAAAAATTAAGTTGTCTTTGTCTCTGACTCATTAATTCAATTGATTCGTTCAAATGGCTGATTCGTTCAGGAACAGAGCAAGCGACTGCCTGCATCCCAATGTGCATACTTTTCATCCTAAATAGTATGTGACATTGGTAATATTCAATACTATTTAGGGAGTGGATAGTATGTACATTGGGAGGCAGGGTGTTTTTATGAATGGATCATTGAATCATTGACTCAATAGATTCGTTTGAAAACACAGATTCATTCATTAACGAAAGAGCAGCGGTTCAGCAGTGATTTTGTTATTTACTATTTTCGTTGACGAAAGAGCAAAATCTGAAAATACTGTTCCTAAAATGTAAGTCACTTAATATTAACTTCATGTTTATTGAATTGTATACAATCAATATAACATTTGTCTCAGTTCATCGCGATCTCACAAACTTCCCTTCAACAATGCACAATGAATCTCTTATTTACATCGTGTCTGTACTTTCTTTATTATAATCTGAGGATTTGCGAGCTTGCATAACTGAGTACTGGACAAACTCCAGCGTTTTGAGCGGTGAGAGGGTTTTAACTTAAACGCCTCTGATTGGCCATTGTGTCTCAAGAAATCAACAGATTTGTCTGTGATTGGCTACAGTGCTCAAGGCTGCAAAAACACAAAGGCTGGTCCGAATACCATTTTTTGAGCTTCGAAGCTTCGGAGGGAGAAGGCTGAACATTTTCTTCTCTCTAATAAAGGCAGGAATCTGAAGCGGCGGGCAGGGCTTATGCTCCAAGAGCGGACACTGCTCTAGTGATACAAAACACACAGGTCTGTTACGTCACAGTAACACGCTCCTATATTTCACAGTAGATTCATTTAGATTGATAATAACAGGTAATATTAGGTAATATAATATATATAATATAATAATGGTAGTCCGTGTTACCGGTGTTCAGCCATAACACCGGTTACATCACTTGCCCATCGTGGCACCGCCCCCACCGTTGTTTTGATATATTATAGTAGTAAACAATGTAGTTCAGTTAGAGAACAACAATTAACTACAATCAAAAACTGATCATGCAGGGTGAGCTGAACGAGAGTCAGATTTCATTCATCATGAGAGCGAGGGGCTGAATGACCAGATGATCGCAGATGACCAGTTTGACACTGTACTGTGTTGTTGCTGTGATTTTCATTAAGAATAGTAGGCTAATGGGGGCAAAATATTTTTTTTGTTTCATTATTTAAAAGCAATTGCAAACATATCGAGATATATATCGAATATCGTAAAAATGTTGACAATATTGAGATATAATTTTTTTTTAGATATCGCCCAGCCCTAGTATCAGACTACATGAGCAATAAAAGCCTGATGTATCAAATATGATAATCAACAAAAAAATATATTTTTTTGTATATTTTGTCTAAAGGTTTGATAAACTCTTCTGTTTAAAGAAATAGATTTTTTTCGGACTATTTTATAAGACTTCGCAGTGTTAAAATAGAAAACAGTTATTGTAAATTATAACAAAATTCACACTATTACTTATCGAGATATATATCGAGATATTTTTTAAACACGATATGGATTTTGACATATCGTATATATCGATATATTGTTTATATTTAATTCTGGTTCCGCCACTTTGCTTGTTTGCCTTCTCTGTGCTGTGCTCGGCCCCCGCCGCCTTGCTTTTGTTCCCCCTCCCCTCGCGTGTTGTCTCATTGAACATGGCAGCGTTCGCAATCAGCCCGGAGGCGACAGAGCTCGTCTATAAAAAAGAACAATTGGCTACATTATATGGAGATACTTTGGTTTTAAGGCGTCGGACTAACAGCAGACAGATGTCCACTGCCGTGAATGCCGAAAGTTGGTGCCAACCAAAGCTAGCACCACGAACCTTTTCCACCATTTACAGACGAGGCGCAAGCTCTCATACGAGGAGTGCAACAGACTAAAGGCCGCAACATACTCCGCAAGAACAGAGAAATTTGTTCGCTCAAGGTGGCAAGAACAAGAACAAAGTTCGTTCTGGCCAGGACATTACATACTTCACGAGAACAGCAGGTGCCGAACATCTCCGTTTCTCCGTTAAACCCGCCCACTTTAAATCTCTGACAGTTCTCGGACACCCACAAGAAAAAAGTTCTGCTCAGACGATGTTTCGAGAACGAGCTGCGAGAACTCCCAAACCATGGCTCCGAGAACGAAATGACCATTTGTTCTCGCAGCCCTGGGAACTGGAACTTTTTCTTGGTTCTTGCGAGTATGTTGCGGCCTTAAGGATCCCGGCCACTAAACCCACTAACTTTTCTTTAATTTTAGTTAAATTATTATGTAATCAGGGATATTTTTTATCTTAAAATATCGCAGAAGCACTTTGTTCCTGCACTGCCTACCTCGAGTTGAGTTTTATTTTTGAATGAAAAGAAGGCAATAGGTATTATTTCTTCCTTTATTTTATTGTTAAATTATTATTTTTGTATACAGATATATATATATATATATATATATATATATATATATATATATATATTTTTTTTTTTTTTTTTTTTTTTTTAATGTTGCAAATGCACTTTGTTCCTACATTTGCACTTCAATAAAAAAAGATTGTGGTATTTGGCATATTTGTTTTTGCAGTAGTTTTTGGGGGGTTATTTTTCCTGCAAAGATATCGAGATATATTTTTTGCTCCATATCGCCCAGCCCTACTATTACTGTTTTCAATGTATTTATGCATGCAGCCTTGCTGAGCAAGTGACTCTTTCAAAAACATTTTTAAAACTCTTCCCGACCCCGAACCCAACAAGAGTGTACATTAGTGCAGGTATAAAGGTATTCACCGGCGGTCTGAATAAAAGCTTTACCTGATGTCGGGATGGACATGAGAACCAGCTGGAACTTCTTTATGAGAGCAGCGAGGAACGTGCGCTCCATCTTGGCTCTGTGAAAGCACAGTTGATGAGACACACAGGACATGGCTTTGACATGTTTCAGGTTTATGGGGTGTGAGGGGGTCTTACTGCTCTCTATCCTGAGACTCCATCTTCTCATAGTTCTTCTTAATGAGGTTCCAGAATTTCTGCAGTTTTGGGACCTTCTTCAGCTCCTGCTGCAGTCTCATCTAAAGAATTACAAAACCTGCAGTTAGTTTCCAACATCTAAAACAGTGGCCAAAACTGACTGGAGTCTCGTCAATGATGGAAGGATATGCGACAGAGATTGTTAATCATTAGAAATTAAACAATTTTTTTCACGTTTTCAAAAATAAAAATCATTATAAAAAAGGCACTAACCCTAACCTAACCCTACTTTAATATAATAATGAGAATATTTTATAAGTGTGTTTTTGTTTTTGTAATCAGGATCTCAAAAAGTATATACAAATTTGGATTTAGATTTATTGGCCAATATATCGGTTATTGGCTTTCAAATATTAATAATTATCAGTTATCGGCCCAAAAAAATTATATTGACGCATTCCTAGAACAAATAAAATGGAATTTGGAAAAATAAAAACATTATCCCTACTGTGGAGTGCCTAAAGGGACACAGTGATGGAAAAAAAAATATTTTAATCCTTTTAAGTTCTCTCGCAATTCACCCTTCGCCGGGAGATTGATTGACAGGCGATCTGACAATCATAATCCGTCATCAGGGTTTTACCTACATTTAAATTTGTTTGGCAGCCGCCAAAGCAAATTTTTGTCCCGCCAAAGCCTTATTTGCTCAGTTATTGTGATGATTGCTGTAGTAGATGAGATGACTGCTGCGCTTGCGTTAACTGAGTGATAGAGAGAACGAGAAGAGAGCTCCTCCCCCGCTCGCACTCTCTCTCTCGGTCTTCAAAATAAGCATTCTTAGCTTTCTAATATTTCACATATTATGATAATCAAAATCAAAATGTCAGAAAGACCTGAATCCATGTGCACGTGGCGCTATCAGACGATGTTTTCCTTTAATTACCGCTGGGTGTGAATAATGTTGACTCTTCCTCTGACCAGCTGACATAAACCATACTTTCAATAAATGGGACAAAAATCCTATCCAGTTATGAAGTGTTTTCTGTGTGTTGACAAATCTTCCGCGATGTTCTAACAGATGGGATTCACACACAAAGCGTCTACTAATGTCCGATTCGCGACCTAATGACTCCTTTGAACCGAATCATTTTAACGACTGGTTTGAACAATTGATCTGTCCAACACTGAACTCACGAATCAGTTCAAACATTTACTCTGAACACATCTGAAATGAGAACACAAGTGTGCTTACTGCTTACCCAATTTAGCAAGAGTGGGTTTAAGAGTTATTTTTAACTATCCACAGTCTTTCAGCTTATTTATGTTCACAATGTGTAGTAAAATAAAAAGCCTTTAAATCATTTAGTTTAGACTGGAGTGAGGTGAACCCAGAACAAAGTTTTTATTAGCTAGCTGATAATTTTATGAAATTGTATATTGCAGAAAATTAGGCTATTTGTTCTTTTATATTATATATATATATATATATATATATATATATATATATATATATATATATATATATATATATATATATATATATATATATATATATATATATATATATATATAATATTATATTATATATATATATATATATAGTGAGGAAAATAAGTATTTGAACACCCTGCTATTTTGCAAGTTCTCCCACTTAGAAATCATGGAGGGGTCTGAAATTGTCATTGTAGGTGCATGTCCACTGTGAGAAACATAATCTAAAAAAAACATCCAGAAATCACAATATATGATTTTTTAACTATTTATTTGTATGATACAGCTGCAAATAAGTATTTGAACACCTGAGAAAATCAATGTTAATATTTGGTACAGTAGCCTTTGTTTGCAATGACAGAGGTCAAACGTTTCCTGTAGTTTTTCTCCAGGTTTGCACACACTGCAGGAGGGATTTTGGCCCACTCCTCCACACAGATCTGCTCTAGATCAGTCAGGTTGGCCTGTCGCTGAGAAACACAGAGTTTGAGCTCCCTCAAAAGATTCTCTATTGGGTTTAGGTCTGGAGACTGGCTAGGCCACGCCAGAACCTTGATATGCTTCTTACAGAGCCACTCCTTGGTTATCCTGGCTGTGTGCTTCGGGTCATTGTCATGTTGGAAAACCCAGCCTCGACCCATCTTCAATGCTCTTACTGAGGTAAGGAGGTTGTTCCCCAAAATCTTGCAATACATGTCCCCGGTTATCCTCTCCTTAATACAGTGCAGTCACCCTGTCCCTTGTGCAGAAAAACACCCCCAAAGCATGATGCTACCAACCCCATGCTTCACAGTAGGGATGGTGTTCTTGGGATGGTACTAATCATTCTTCTTCCTCCAAACAAATTTAGTGGAATTATGACCAAAAAGTTCTATTTTGGTCTCATCTGACCACATGACTTTCTCCCATGACTCCTCTGGATCATCCAAATGGTCATTGGCAAACTTAAGACTGGCCTGGAAATGTGCTGGTTTAAGCAGGGGAACCTTCCGTGCTCCAACAGTGGACCTTTTTTCACCAAGCTGCTTGGCAATTTCCCCGTAGCCATTTCCAGCCTTGTGGAGGTGTACAATTTTGTCTCTAGTGTCTTTGGACAGATCTTTGGTCTTGGCCATGTTAGTAGTTGGATTCTTACTGATTGTATGGGGTGGACAGGTGTCTTTATGCAGCTAATGACCTCAAACAGGTGCATCTAATTTAGTATAATAAATGGAGTGGAGGTGGACATTTTAAAGGCAGACTAACAGGTCTTTGAGGGTCAGAATTATAGCTGATAGACAGGTGTTCAAATACTTATTTGCAGCTGTATCATACAAATAAATAGTTAAAAAAATCATATATTGTGATTTTCAGTTTTTTTTTTTTTTAGATTATGTCTCTCACAGTGGACATGCACCTACGATGACAGTTTCAGACTACTTCATGATTTCCAAGTGGGAGAACTTGCAAAATAGCAGGGTGTTCAAATACTTATTTTCCTCACTTCTTAAAATGATTGTAGAGCCACTGTAGTGAGATGGACTGTGTAACGACGTCTTTAGTGACTTTTGTGGGTCTTGAGAGAGGAAATGACATTAGTGTCTATGGAGGCCTTTCTGAGCCATCGGATCTCAACACAAATATCTTCATTTGTGTTCCGAAGATGAACGGAGGTCTTACAGGTGTCGAACGACATGAGGGTGAGGAATTAATGACAGAATTTTTATTTTTGGGTGAACTAACCCTTTAACGCCGGTGGACTTGAACTTGAAAACCGGTGTCTTTCTGCGGTTGAAACAACTTTCCTTCTGAAGTTTATTCATGTTTATTTGATACTATAAATGAACTAGAAGGAAAAGATGAAAAGCGGTTCACGAGCCACTTTAACTGAGGCGCTACAGCGATCACAACACATTAAACAGCCACAAAATGGTATTTATTGTTTCCATTTCTTAAAAAAATGACAACATCATTTTAGAGTTTGAGACCATATTAAAAGTAACCTGCTCTGTCCTGTCTGTCAGTGCGTTGTCAGAGTCCTCTTTGCTCTGCGATGTGTTTTTCACTGCATGAGAACATGATGTTGTGCGAGAGTACGGCTTGTCGGACATAGCAACAGTAACTAAAGGGGGCGGGTCTTTGCGAACGGTCAATTATATAGCATCTAATTAGTGGGCATCAGGGAACCGCTATCAATACACGGGGTATCGAAAATGATTCTGAATGCTCGCTTTTCACTTTCCAATTCACAATCATATGTACTGTGTGTGTATAGGGAACAGGGCTCATTTTACAAAATCAGATATTTGTCAATGAGCGGTCAGGATCTGTTACGCACCAAACCCTCCTGTCAGTCATCTCTCCGAACTATTATCTTCACGTGATCAGTGAAATCTGGTGTACTGTAATGTAACCTAACCTAACTCCATAGAATGCGATATTCATTTTCCGTGCCTTTCCGAATTTGGATTTAGGCTTCAGGCACATCCCTAGGAGAGACCATATGGAACATGAAATGTGTGTGAAGCAGAAATACTCACCGGCAGCAGACACATCCACATTGGCAGAGAGACCAGTTTCTGCACCTGCTCACGGATCAAGTCCACTTCCTGCAGCGGAGAACACGTCACAAATAATCAGTCAATGGTCTTTATAGTCCTGCTTTACTAGAGATGCAGCCAAACCTCAACTAAAACCCAACCAAACATTGTGAAGACATGTTTTCCAGGACTGAAGCTCTGACTATACAGTTAAAAAAACTCCTGTCACTTGCTCCACAAATCTCATTTAACAAAGAAAAACCCAGACAGAAAATCGAGTGTGTGAAACTTTTACTGCAATTTAGGTGCAATTTTCTGCACTGACACCCCTCATAGCATCTGCACTTCATCACAAACATTACAGATGTGCATTTAATCAGGGACTTTACAGGCTCATGATGGACATTTCTATTGTTACACAAACCTATAGTCACGTGTAGCAAACATGATTAGCATATGAACACTAGACAATGAAATCACATCAACAATGCAAATGGGCCATCTGATGGGGCGGGAGACACCATGCCTTAAATTAGCAGCAAAGCCAAAAATAGATGAAAACAGCCTTGACCTGAAGCTGCCGTTATACACGTGAACCCCCGAGCTGCTGAGTTTAGCGTGCGGTTAAAGACCCTACAACATGGTGTTTTTGGCAAAGCAACAGTGCCACCAAGTGATGAGAATGTAGAATCATTTTAAAAAATCAGCAAAAGCACATTTATGAGACGCCTGTGAACTCACCAGACTGTTGAAGCAGTGATCGAGGAACAGCAGAAGCACAGTCTGTTCCTTCAGCGACAGGCCGAGCTGCTCGCCCGACAGACACGACTCCATCACACACCTGAAGAAGTGAGGGAAGTGTGTGGGCGCTTTCTTGAAAACCTGACGAGAGAGAAACATCACACACATCATGTCTAATGAAACGGGCCAGTAAAAACAAATCTTTGAAATATATGGTTGTGGTTGACAGAACTTCACACAAAAAAAAATACAGGAGGAACGTTTTATGTTTCACAGACTGAGCTTCAATTTACAGTAAAAATGTATATTTAATTAAAGGGGTATTTCTCCCAAAAATGAAAATTAGCTCATGAATTACTCACCCTCAGCTCATCCTAGTTGTATATGACATTCTTCTTCCAGACGAACACAATCAGAGTTATATTAAAAAAGTCCTGGCTCTTCCAAGCTTTATAATGGCAGTGACTGTTGGGTCATTTTTGAAGCCCATAAAAGTGCATCTATCCATCATAAAAGTACATCTGTCCATCATAAAAGTGCATCTATCCATCATAAAAGTGCATCTGTCCATCATAAAAGGGCATCTATCCATCATAAAAGGGCATCTGTCCATCATAAAAGGGCATCTATCCATCATAAAAGTGCATCTATCCATCATAAAAGTGCATCTGTCCATCATAAAAGGGCATCTATCCATCATAAAAGTGCATCTATCCATCATAAAAGTGCATCTGTCCATCATAAAAGTGCATCTATCCATCATAAAAGTGCATCTGTCCATCATAAAAGTGCATCTATCCATCATAAAAGTGCATCTATCCATCATAAAAGTGAATCTATCCATCATAAGTGCATCTATCCATCATAAAAGTGCATCTGTCCATCATAAAAGTGCATCTGTCCATCATAAAAGGGCATCTATCCATCATAAAAGTGCATCTGTCCATCATAAAAGTGCATCTGTCCATCATAAAAGTGCATCTGTCCATCATAAAAGGGCATCTGTCCATCATGTAACTGCTCCACACGGCTTATAAACTTATAGACTAAAATAACTAACTTCCGGCGGATTGCCGTATGCATCAAGTTTCGGTGAAAGAGAAACCCTTGACCACTTAACGCATGCGTATTTATGAAGCAGAAGCGCAGAGGACAGAGCAAAACAAAACACCAGTCAAGTGGCAGAGGATGTTAATATAAGAGAAGCAGGCACATTTTATTTATATAGCACCTTTCTAAACAAGTTAATGCAATTCAAAGTGCTTAACAAAGAACCAAGATGGGCAATTCATACAAATTGAATTGAGTAAATAAAAACAAAAGTAAAAAAAAACTAATTAAGATGCATAACAATAGAATTTATCAAATCAAATGATGAAAAAATCGAATACAACAATAAAAACAAAGCAAAACAAAATATAAAATTATATAAGATTTTACAGGAAGGCCAGACTAAAGATACGTTTTTAATTTAGATTTAAAACTATTAATGTTTTCAGCACATCTTATGTTCTCTGGAAGGTTGTTCCAGAGGTAGCACCAAATGTTCCCTTTCGAGAGGTCTCTCGTATTGCGTATGGGAAAAACTCCTTTTCTCGAGAATATGAAGCAAAAACTTTATTCATAAAGTGTCTATGTAAACGCAGTGCGGCTGCTGCAGCCGATAGACCAGCGCGAGCTGCGCGCTGATTGGCTGTGCAGCGGGAACTGCATGAACCTATGGCGAGGCGGCAGAGAGAGAGCGAACCAGTAGGGGTCGCTAAAATTCCCGCCGAACAAGGTCTCTAAAATTAGCATATCTGAGGCTATATAGACCGTGTTTTGCCATAGGAAATCAGATTTAATCTCCTTCAGCGATACCTTCGCTGACCTCCGGAATTGAAGCCCCGCCGTCGAAAAGCACTCAGCGGAACTTCTCTGCAGCCCTGAGGACGTCGGATTCCCGCTTGGTCTCCGCCTTCAGCCGCCTGCCGTTCCAGCTGCGCCATCCGGCATATATCCTTTATTCTGTGTCTGTTATTTGTGTGTTGCCGTTGCAACTATTTCTAAAAGAGCGCGAGCGTTGTTGCAAATGCCTCGCCCTTCCTGCGCCTCATGCCGAGCACCTCTCCTCGGCGGCGACCGCCACATCATCTGTGTGGCATGCCTCGACGCGACCACGCGGAGACTGCACTCAACAGGGCGGCTGCCCGAGTGTGACGAAATGGCTCTGCCGACCCTTCCGGGCTCGCCTCGCCAGCTTCGATGTCTCCGCTCCACCGCGCTCCTCGGACGCGCAAGAAGAAGCGCGCGACCAGAGGCCTCGGCGCCCGGCGACCGCCGCGCCGAGTAACTCTCCGCGTGCCTCGCTCGCCGGTCGAGTTCATCCAGGAGGAACAGTGCCACTCACCTACTGTGGCCTGTTCCGTTTCATTTGGTGGACCAATAGCGGAAGAAGAGGAGGGGACAGCCTTTCGTTGGCTGCATCTGGCAGCGAGTGGTCAGACTCTGTCTCGGAGCCGGCAGCGCAGACTGCCACTACCGCCAAAGCCAGCTTTGACACGGAGATGGTCCGGTGCTCACTAAGGCCGTGGAAGACCTCGGGCTCGAGTGGTCCCACCCTACTGAAGCGCCACGGAGTAGGCTGGACGAGTGGTTCCTACAAGGTCGCCGCCTTTCCTCTCCTCCCAAGCCCGCCCCTTCTTCCCGGAGGTACACGACGATGACGGCTTGAAAGCCCCCTTCTCGTCGCGCGCTAAATCCGCCTTTTCTCAGCGCTCTCCTCGGTTGACGGGCGCGAGGGAAAAAGGATACGAGGGTTTTCCTCCTCGAGGAAGCAGTCGCCACGACCTTTGTCCGCCCTCCTCCAGAGGATGGCAGGCCAAGGCTCAGCACCCTTCCAAGCCATGTCGCTCTACATCAGCTTTCGCCAGTCGAGCATACGCCTCCGCTGGCCAGGCTGCTTCAGCGCTCCACACCATGGCCGTCCTCCAGGTATATCAGGCCAAACTTCTCCGCTCTGGACGAGTCTGTTCCTGATTCTGAGGCCTTGAGGGACCTGCGCAGCGCCATCGATTTAGCCCTGCGGGCAACCAAGGCTAACGCACAGGCTATCGGTAGGACCATGGCCAGCCTGACTGTTCTGGAGCGCCACTTGTGGCTGAACCTCACCGACATGAAGGACGTGGATAAAGCCTCCTTTCTGGGCGCTCCCATTACCTCCTCTGGGTTGTTCGGTCCGGCGGTCGTTGGCTTCGCCGGCGTTTCACCGAGGCTCAGAAAGCCTCGCAGGCCATGAAACACTTTCTGCCCAAACGCTCCAACTCTTCCTCTGGCCGCCACAAAGCGCGCCCACCCAGCCCGCTAAAGCAGCGCCGCCCTCCTCGGCCACGCTCGGGATCCAGGATCCGGCAGCGCTCACGCTCTGCAAGCCGCAGCAGGCAGCCCGAGTCCCGGGACCTCGACCCAAAGCCGCGTTGAGACCGAGCCACCGAAGCCGTCCTAGCCGCAAAGAGGAAAAGAAGGTGGCCAGGTCCCGCTCGGCTGGACCCCACCCCACTCTCTCAGTCTCACAGTTCCTGCAATCAGGTGACTGCCGACTCAGTTTCGTAGTCAACGAGCCCTCTATCAAAAGCGCTCGCCTGCACACAAACGCCGTTCTCACGGCGACCCAAATAAATCTCAAAAAGAGCTCTTTTTATGTAGTCAATGTGCCCACTGTACAGTCAGCACACCACGCTCAAACACCCCCACACAGCTCACACGCTGTCCTGTGCCAAAAATGTAATGCGCGCGCCCACTACACAGTGCACGCCGCCATACATAAACACTATCCCCACGGTGTTGCAAGCACAAACACACGGGTTACCGGGTCCCTATCACTAAGCGGCCCGCCCCATCCAAATTCAGCCCCTGGCTTCACGGGCCCAGGCCTGGCAGGCCATCCCGGCATATCAAATTGGGTGTTGAACATAATAAAGCGAGGTTACTCGCTACAGTTCGCTCGAGACCCGCGCTTCGCGCGTGGTCGAGACCTCAGTGAAAGGCAGCGCGAGTCACGTGCTCCGCGCCGAGGTATCGAAACTGTTGGAGAAGGGAGCGGTGGAAACCGTGCACCCCACTCAAAGCGAGTCAGGCTTTTACAGTCGTTACTTTCTCGTTCCAAAAAAGGATGGCGGCCTCCGGCCCATCCTAGACCTCAGACATCTGAACAAAGCGCTTATGACACGCCCGTTCAAGATGCTGACAGTGAAACAAATCCTCGCGCACATTCGCCCGGGGGACTGGTTTTTCACGGTCGATCTGAAAGATGCATACTTTCACATTCAGATAGCACCCCGTCACAGGCCATTCTTGAGATTCGCCTTCGAGGGTCAGGCTTATCAATACACGGTTCTGCCATTCGGCTTATCCCTGTCACCCCGCACTTTTAAGTGCATGGACGCAGCCATAGCCCCGCTGAGGCTGAAAGGCATGCGGATACTCAACTACCTCGACGACTGGCTTGTCATAGCTCAGTCAGAGGCACAGTTGATGACACACAAGTCCTGGCTCCTCAACCATCTAGAATGTTTGGGCCTCAGGATCAATATCGCCAAGAGTTCAATGTCTCCCAGCCAAACTATATCGTTTCTGGGTACGGTCATAGACTCAATACAGATGAGGGCGCGGCTTACGTCACAGCGCCCTCTCTATTCAGAACATGGCGAAGTCTTTCAGAGCTGGTGCTTACGTGCCCCTCAAACGTTTTCAAAGAATGCTAGGTCTTATGGCCTCGGCATCAGCAGTACTCAAACTGGGTCTGTTACACATGCGTCCCCTCCAACGCTGGCTAAACCCTCGCGTTCGGCTCACGCATGGCGATCAGGCCAGTTTCGCATCAAAGTGAACCACAGCTGTGTCAAAGCTCTGGCTCCTTGGAAGGCGACCACCTGGTATCAAACAGGTGTTATGATGGGTACAGTCACGAACGGAAAGTGGTCTCGACAGACGCCTAACCTAGGTTGGGGCGCCCTACACGAGGGCATGCCAGTCTCTGGCCAGTGGGCAGTTACAGAGAAAAGGCTACACATAAACTGTCTAGAGATGAAAGCGGTCATCCTATCGCTGAAAGCTTTCCTTCCAGACATAAAGGGCCACCATGTCTTGGTCCGAACGGACAACATGTCAGTGGTATCCTATATAAATCGCCAGGGCGGGCTGAAATCACGCTCCCTACATTCCATGGCGAATCACCTCCTTTTATGGGCAGAGCACTTCCTGAGCTCCCTAAGGGCGGCTCACGTGCCAGGTATTCTGAATCAGGGTCGGATATGCTATCCAGAGGCGGTATTCCCCCCGGGGAGTGGTCTCTTCACCCGCATACGATTCAGTTGATATGGAGCATCTTCGGCAAAGCGAAAGTAGACCTTTTCGCCTCAAAAGACAATGCTCACTGCCCAATATTTTTCTCCAAACACAGAGACGCTGGCCCATGTCTGGCCCAGTCTCCTCTGTATGCTTTTCCTCCGATCGCGATGTTGCCACAGGCCATCAAAAGATCAGAAACCAATTCCACAGTGCTCTTAATAGCCCGTTGTGGAAGAATCAAATATGGGTCTCCGAACTGGCTCTCATGTCAGTCACAGCCCCATGGCCGATTCCGCTGAGGAAAGACCTCCTCACGCAGGCCAAGGGGAAAATTTGGCATCCCCACCCAGAACTGTGGGCTCTCCATGTTTGGCCCATCAACCAATACCCGCGAACCTTTCTGAAAGAGTTCTGAATACTATTTCTGAAGCTAGAGCACCCTCAACCAGGCGGCTCTATGCACTGAAATGGTCGGTATTCTCTAACTGGTGTACAGCACGGAGCCTCGCCGTGCGAGGTGGCAGAAGTGCTCACCTTCCTCCAAGAGCTAATGGACGCGGTCGCTCCTCCACGCTCAAAGTATACGTTGCCGCCATAGCAGCTTATCACGCTCAGGTCGCGGGACAATCACTGGGGAAAAGCGAGCTTATAGTGCGCTTTCTTAAAGGGGCCAGAAGGCTGAACCCGCCGCCCCTCAGTACCTATATGGGACCTTGCCACAGTGTTGGAAGCTCTAAAGGGCTCTACCTTTGAACCGCTTCAGTCTGTGAGCCTAAAGCACCTCTCGCTGAAAACCGCTTTTCTGCTGGCACTGGCCTCAGTCAAGCGAGTGGGCGATTTACACGCACTCTCCACGAGTGCTTCCTGTCTCGAGTTTGGGCCTAACGACTCCAGGGTCGTCCTCAAACCTAGACATGGTTATGTTCCTAAAGTGCTTTCTACTCCCTTTAGGGCACAGGTCATTTCTCTTTGGCCCTGCCCGCGCCGCAAGACTAAAAGGACGCGAATTTGCTCTGCCCAGTCAGAGCGCTGAGACTTTATATAGAGCGCTCCGCCCCCTTCAGGCGATCGGAACAGCTCTTTGTGTGCTTCGGTGGCCGCACTAAAGGCTATGCCGCCACGAAGCAGAGACTGTCACACTGGATAGTGGACGCCATCTCTATGGCTTACAAGTCTAAAGACCTAACCTGCCCCTGGGCATTAAAGCCCATTCTACTAGAGGCATGGCCTCGCCATGGGCATGGTCACGTGGCATTCCGCTACAAGATATCGCGGCGGCAGGCTGGGCCTCTCCGTCCACTTTTATCAGATTTTATAAACTGGAAGTCCCCGCTTTACAAGCCGGGATTATCCCCATTTAATAGGTATAGACCCGATGTGTCCGGTCTCCCTGCTATGCATACATGATAAGCTCTCACACGAGCTTTCATAATATGTCTACACTTATATATTAAGGCCCGACTATGTCCGGTCGTAATTCTATCATATGGCCCGATGCTATCCGGCCTATATACTCTTATGTCCGCTATAGGACCCACTCTGTTGGTCTCCTGTGACTCACTGTTACCCATCTTAGTGCCTCAGGCCACTTGGGTCAGTTAAGCACGCACGGCGTTTCAAATTGGGTTCCCATACGCTGAGAGACCTCTCGAAGGAACGTGCTCGGTTACTCACGTAACCTCGGTTCCCTGAGAGAGGAACGAGCATATTGCGTAACGCGCCGTGCTTGTGCTTCTCAGGTATCGCTTCAGTCGATTTTTAACCTGATTTCCTATGGCAAAACACGGTCTATATAGCCTCAGATATGCTAATTTTAGAGACCTTGTTCGGCGGGAATTTTAGCGACCCCTACTGGTTCGCTCTCTCTCTGCCGCCTCGCCATAGGTTCATGCAGTTCCCGCTGCACAGCCAATCAGCGCGCAGCTCGCGCTGGTCTATCGGCTGTGCAGCCGCACTGCGTTTTACATAGACACTTTATGAATAAAGTTTTTGCTTCATATTCTCGAGAAAAGGAGTTTTTCCCATACGCAATACTCGTTCCCTCTCTCAGGGAACCGAGGTTACGTGAGTAACCGAGTACGTTTTAGTTCTATTATGAGGCACCTTTAGAAGAAAAGAATCAGAAGATCTAAGAGTCCTTATTGGTTCATATACTGTAATCATATTTGAAAGATAGTCTGGAGCAAGTCCGTGCAATGCCTTATAAACTAAAAGAAGATTTTTTAAATCTATATGAAAACTAACATGCAACCAGTGCAATGACCTTAAAACTGGAGTACTATAATCTTACTTTTTGGCTTTTGTCAATATTCGAGCAGCAGTGTTTTGGATTCATTGTATTTGGTTAATTGTGTTCTTTGGTAGGCCAGTATGAAGAGCATTACAGTAGTCAAGTCTGCTAGTTATAAATGCATGCTTACATTTTTCTGTGTTGCTCAGAGAGAATAGGGGCTTGAGTTTGTTGAGAGGCGTCAAAGCTCGCAATGCTCCTGTACATCACGTCAGGGGTCACTCTTTCACCGTAAGTCGAGTTGCTTACAGCTTTCCGCCGGAGGTTAGTTATTTTAGTCTATATAGTTGTAAATATGGATATTTTTCTTACACAAACGCACCACTTCGCTTCAGAAGGCCTTTATTAACCCCAGGAGCCGAGTGGAGCGGTTATATGATGGATAGATGCACTTTTATGGACTTCATAAACAAAACAACAGTCACTGCCATTATAAAGCTTGGAAGAGCCAGGACTTTTTTAATATAACTCTGATTTTGTTCGTCTGAAAGAAGAATGGCATATACACCTAGGATGACTTGAGGCTAATTTTCATTTTTGGGTGAACTAACCCTTTAAAAGAAATAATTTGAATATACCATATTACTAAAAATCAGTTTTTTCCTTTATAATACACTGACAACAAGTGACAAACACCTTAAAAACACAGGTGGTAGAACATTTGATGAATGAAAAGCGACTAGCTGGATATAATCTAATGTAAACAGATGGCAACAATCGTGACATTAACCATTTGGGTCGTTGTGTGTGTGTGTTTGTCACATTGTTTTGTGGTAGTAATGTTAGCGTCCTCTCAGCCTCCCCATACTGCTGTTCTCCATAATGCAGCATCGAGTCAATTAATCAAGTGTATGAAAGGATGTACGGTAGCTTACTTTCCCCCCCGCAAGGAGCACCTGTGTTCCTAAATTGAAAAATTCAGGAGCGCATTTAGAAATTTTACTTACCAATTCTGCATTTATATAAAACACACTGTAACAGATTGTTCCATACTAGTGTGATTTTAGTATCACTGAGGTACTATAGTTTGTGTTAAAGGAACACTCGACTTTTTGGGGAAAAATATTGAAAGTCTTTGGTCATCATTTTTGAGCGCGAGGCTAATGGTGTAATCCGATTCAATTATGTATGCTAAGCAATGCTAAAAGTTCTAGCGCCAGATACAAAGATCGGCTGAATGGATTCAAAAACGGTAAAACTCAACTGTTTAACTCTAAGGGACTTGGAAAATGAGCATATTTTCAAAAAAAAGTGGAGTGTTCCTTTAAGATTTAGAATTCAGTTTAATTCTGCTTTCATCTTAAAAGTTTTTTTTTGTTTTAGTAATTTTTAAAAATGTCTAAATAGATGAAAATAAGAAAAGTAAATTTAATTTTATGCGGTTAACATGTATTTATTTCAAGTAAAGATATTTTTTATGGTTTTAGTTTTTGTTAACTATAATAACACTGATACTAGTAAAATCTATATATTTAATAATATGCGTCAAATAATGTTCCTAGTCTTTCGTTCCTGTGCCGGGACATCCCAGACAGAAGCTACAATACTTTACTTTCAATTTAATTAAAATAAAATGAAAAGTACATACAGTTTGTATAACCAAATAATACCCGGGGTGGAAACTGGACATGCTATGTGGCTTATTTAATAAACAAGTCTGAAATACACAGGGACTCTTATTTTGAAATGTCTATGCTTTATTATTGCAGGATGCTCATTCAAATTCAGATGAGGGAGATGAAATATGTATACAACATGACAATATAAACGCTGTGAATTAAACAGTCATAATTTATCAGCATTAGTTATAAGCAATCTCTTGGCATAAATGTGCGCTGTTCATTGATTAAGCGAGCCAGTCGAATGCACAACAGCGCCACATTCAGGCTTTGAAACATGAAGCGCTCACATGAAATCATAACCTTTTGAAGTTTAATAATCATACTAGGCAGTTTCACGATTTATGTTTTTCCATCCCCAAAATATAAGATGCCTTAAAATGATCATTAAGATGCTTGTTAAACCACTTGAGGTATTGAAGAGGTTTTATGATCTTACATTTAAGAAAACTTTTTTTATTCGCACACGATCCAAAATACATTGTACAGTTTGCAAACAACTATATTTAGTCGCAAATGCGAGTGAAATGGTTGTACTGTCGAGCCCTGGCAATGTACTGTATAACATACCATTACGTTGTCTATGTTTTAAATCCGTATCTGAAGTGTCCCGCTCTATCCAGCGCTCAGCCTCACATGTCAAAACAAACTCCACGAGGCATGAGCGATGGTTTTTGTTTCGCCTCTAGAGGCCGCTCTTGTACTGTGTAATGACAACGCATCCTTCTCAGCCACTCCAGCAATGGACGCAAACCTGGAAAAACTATCAGTATGTGTTTTTGCAGATTACTCGTTGTTTTAACAACCAGTTATCCTGCCGATTAATTGGCAAAACCAATTAACCGGTCGACCTCTAATTTAAACTACTAACATTTAAAGGAATCATGTGATACAATGCACTTATTGTATAGATACATATTTATTTTTTGTGCTTATATTTAAAAAAATACCTGCATGTAATTGCATTGGTAATTAATTTCTGTAATAACACTTTTCACCACACCTTAACCCACCCTTAAACCTACCATACCCCCAAACCTGTCCTAATTTTACCTGTATCCACTTCAATAGAATCAAATACATATACACACACACACACACACACACACACACACACACACACACACACACACACATATACACATATATATATATATATATATATATATATATATATATACACACACACACACACACACACACACACATACACATATATATATACACATACACACACACACACACACACATATATATATATATATATATATATATATACACATTTACCGTAATTCCTCAAATAAAAGCCTGTTTTCATTTAAACGCTGGGCCTCTAATAGTGGGGGTGTGGTCAGCACAAACAAATAAAGGCCGGTCTCAAATTAAGGCCGGGAAAAAATGTGTGGATAATCTCCTAAATGCCTTTCATTTAATGTGTATTCAAGTATATGGTAATGTACAGTAGGCTTGTGCCGTGACAGCTGACCGACATCACGATGGAGCACAACCATCCTGATGCCACGCGCCCCGCTGTGACACAGTAATCATGGTCTCTTCTATAGCCTAAAAACTTTAATTGATAATATAACTGATGCATATGCCACTTTAAATAGGCTACTGTAGTCCATGAGAGCTGTGACGTCTGTGAAAATACCGTGTCAGGCAGGCTACACAAATATTGATCTTCACAATATTAGCCTCTCGTCTTTTTTATATGTCTTACTCTTCATTTAAATAATAAAAAAAAATTTTACAAGAAAAAATTTGTTGTTGTTGTTGAAATATTGTAAAGTGGTCATATGAACTGGGCTACACGAATGACAATTTAAAAAACAATATGCAAAATCTAAATTTAATATCTCCTTTCGTGTGCGTGCAACCTATTGGAAGCGCGGATGAGTAATTAGTTGAGTCAGAAAAATAACAAAATTATTGTTTTTAAGTATAAAAAAAAATACGAGAAGAGACATAGGCTATAAAAGGTGCCCTAGAATGAAAAATTGAATTAACCTTGTCATAGTGAAATAATAAGAGTTCAGCACATGGAAATCACATACAGTGAGTTTCAAACACCATTGCCTCCTCCTTCATATGTGAATCTTGTTTGTGAAAAACACCACAGAAAAATAGGCGAATCTCAACATATAGCCATCGATGACGCAACCGATGGGGTCATTAATATGTACACCCCCAACATTTGCATATGCCAGCCCGAATCATCGGGAGTTCTGCAGGGAAACAAGCGTCACGGGAGGACAGCGAAAATGGCAGATCATGGACACAAACGTGATGTTCCAGGCTGTGCAGGGGATGTGAGGACTTTTCATACCTTTTCCACAGATAAAACATGTTGTTCTAATCGGATACTGCATCAATTTAATTCAAAATTGTTTGTTTGCTCGGCCCATTTTACCACGGACAGTTTTTCAAACCTGGGACAATATCAAGCAGTGACGCTCAGCGTCTAAAACTGAAGAAAGGGGCGATTCCAACTATATGAACTATATGAACTATATGAAGCACTCAAGCAGTGAGTAGTGTTTCTATCCACTTCTTGACTATCTAAACAATTTATTGTAACGATTAAATTGAAAGTTTCTTAGAGAGACAGAATTGTCAAGATAACGCAAGATGCTCGTACAGTAACAATAGGAAACTCCAATTACCATACATAACTAGTCACTGCGTACATTGTCACAATATAAACATGCAATATCGGTTTTTACAAAAAAAGATGAGCCTAAAATGTAGTTTAAAAAATAAAAACTTGAACAAAAGTTGTGTCAGGAGGAAAAGAGGAGCTTTCGAGTCTTCGTGCTTGCGGTTGCCAGAGTTCAGTAAGTTTAATCCGCCAATCAGAGCTTTTCAGTGAAAAGAACATGTATTTTATCTGGTGTTTTACCTAAACATTTACAATCTGGCAACCATATGCACGCAAGCTCTCTCTCTCGTACGGTGATCTGACAACACCAATAAACAAGTAAACTGCATTTGAGCGATCTCCATTTGAGATGTTCTGCTTAAAGTGTCATTCAGTCGATCTGTGATCTGTCAGGAGTCAGGATCATGAGCTGGTTGAGCTGGTTGTGATTGTGTTAGCTAGCTGAACAACTGCACTTGTGTGAGCTGCTGGAATAAGCCAATCAGAGCAGAGCTTATCATTAATATTCATGACCCTTCCAAATAAGGCAAAAACCGAGCATTACATCCTGGGCACAATTTCTAGGGTTGTAAATGGACCTGTAAAACTGTATCTGGACAATTTTTCCCCTTAAATAAGCCACACACACTCTATGTAGGTATCAGGGAACAATTTAAAATATTGTTTCAAATCATTGACACCCGCCAGCCCGCCAGATGCGGGGAGATTTCAGCTGTGGAGGGTAGGCAGTCGCTCCCACTAGCCTCTCTGGCGGGTTGAATATAATTTCAGCCTACAGCCAAATTAAATGCCAAGACTGTCGTATCACAAAATTACAATTCAATTACAATTCTTAATCGATTAACTTGCAGTTAGTGAAAGCGGGATAGGCGGAATTGTGCTGAACACAACAACAGCGCCTCTCTTCTCTCATGCGCTCTCTCTCTCATGCGCTCTCTCTCTCATGCGCTCTCTCTCTCATGCGCTCTCTCTCTCATGCGCTCTCTCTCTCATGCGCCTCTCTGCCTCTCTCTCATGCCTCTCTCTCTCTCTCTCTCATGCTCTCTCTCTCTCTCTCTCTCTCTCTCTCTCTCATGCTCTCTCTCTCTCTCTCTCTCTCTCTCTCTCTCTCTCTCTCTCTCTCTCTCTCTCTCTCTCTCTCTCTCTCTCTCTCTCTCTCTCTCTCTCTCTCTCTCTCTCTCTCTCTCTCTCTCTCTCTCTCTCTCTCTCGCTCTCTCTCGCTCTCTCTCTCTCTCTCTCTCTCTCTCTCTCACTCTCGATCAGTTCTCCTTGTGCCTGAATAGTCAAATACACGCTCACACAGATGTCAGAATGTCCATTGTGTGGAGTATCTCGCGTGAACACAGTCGGTTATGGCATAAGTGTACATAAACAGGTGGGTAATAACTGGATATGTGTCAGAATATTACGTCCATGCATTCAGCAGCCCAATTAAACACCTTGTTAATCAAACAACTACAGATGTTAAATAAATGCATACATATTAAATAAACCTACTGTATCTGACATATGTACTATTGTTTTTGTAATTTGCTTCTTTAGCCTAACAAAAATAACTCATATCATATTACATTTCTCATTTTAGCCTATGCTCATATTGCCCACACGCTCATACCAGCTGAGCTGATATACTTGATTTAGTGGTCACTCAACATTTGAACGTTTTAAACATTTTGAAAGGGTTTTAAATCTTAAAAAGTAAAATGACTCAAAATCAAGTAATTTAAGCATGCCAAAGTCAACTTCATATAAATGGTCGTAAATCATATAAGATGTAATAAAAATAAAATCTTTGCGTGTCACGGAACCCGTCACTGCTTAAGGCAGCTCCTCTAAAACCTGCCAGTGCTGGAGGCAGCTGCCAGTCCGGTAGATGCATGCGAAAGAAATGACAACGCTGTTTTTTACACAATATGCAATTCCGCCGTTTTTACACAATGAGTACATGAGAGCCACTACGGTACGCACATTAGGTCAATATTCACCACTAACCAATCGCTTTGCGCCTGCCTCAAGATCTCTCAGTGTTGTTACCACTTTAACTTATATTTTATTCCGCTATTTGTGTTTGTAATCGAGCGTGTGTCCCGTCATCAAAGCGTCGCCAGACTAAACCGAGCGTCCACCTGCCTCAAGATCTCTTACTGTTTTACAGCTGACTTATTTTAATAAAAAAGGCAATATGTATTTATTTTATTTTACAGTTAAATTATTATTATTATTTATGTAATCAGGGAATTTTATTTGTATCTTAAATGTCGCAGAAGCACTTTGTTCATATGCACTGCCTTGAGTTGAGTTGTTTCATTTTTGAATGAAAAGGCAATATGTATTATTTCTTCCTTTATTTTACAGTTAAATTATTATTTTTGTATACAGGGATTTTATTTTATTTTTCAAATGTTGCAAAAGCAGTTTGTAACTACACGAGCTGCCTACCTCTTTGCACTTCAATAAAAAAAAGACTTTGTGGTATTTGGCATATTTGTTTTTGGAGTCGTTTTTGGGGTGTTATTTTTCCTGTAATGATATTGAGATAAATATCGTATATCGAGATATAGCTAAATATATCAAGATATATTTTTTGCTCCATATCGCCCAGCCCTATGTCATGCCCTGCATATAGTAGTTAAAGACAACTCATATAAAATGTGACCAAATTATCTTATTCAATGTAGTTTGTCCACAGAAGAGTCATTTATTCGCCTTTTCAGTGTTTAAAGTCAGTGTTTCACATGCAATCTCTCATTCATCAACGTTTCAACACAAACCTCCCAGGCAGGAACGTTTTCCCGAAACTTCTCGTTGACGATGCAGCAGATGGACATCAGGAAGCTGTTGGTGGAGGCTTCAGGTGTGTAGTTCAGCCACAGGTAGCTCTCCAGGTACTGACTGCAGCACACACACAATCACGTCACACAACTGTATGACACACACAACCCCTACAGACAGACTCCTGACAACAAACACCAACCTGAACTCCAACAGCATGATCTTTCTGATGGCAAACCTGGACAAAAGAGAACAAAGTCAATATACAGCAAAATCATTCACAGAGCAGAATATCTGAACACATGGGAGTTTGTTTCTGCAATGTATTTGTGCTGTCATTTGTATTTTAACAATTCAAATAAAGCCTCTGTGTGTAAGCGATTACAACACAATTCCCCAAATTATCCCAAAAATGATGAGATAAAGTATAATCTGTATGGTGGTATATATGGCGGTTTTCCCCGTGGTATCGAAACTGGTATTGAATATCGATATTTTTCAAGGCATCATATAACTTTATTTTGATAACTGGTCAACATAATAAATCTGTTAAACCTGTTGCATAAAACTGAATGAATAATAATATATTGATATTATTGTATATATTATATTATTTTAATATATTTTCTCTCCAAATTTGGTGTTACTTTAAATAAAAGTGTGGTTATGTTATTTTATTGGCTTGTATTTTAATAAATTCAGATTCAATAGAATTATTAAATTTAATTTAAAAGCCTAATATTAATAGTTATAAAAACATATACAATAATTTAAATTACAGCTGTTTCTTTAAGATGGAGAATTCATTTCTGTCCCAAACAGAAACAAGATCATTTTTCTTACCCCATTGGGTTTGTTTGTTTTAAGCAAAAACTCACTTCATTTTGATTTTATTTTCCAGAAAACAAGAAGACATATCTTATGTCATTTTACATATATCTAGTAAAAGCATCTTGATTTAGGAATTGTTAGATATTTAGTCTGGAAACGAGACAAAAACACTGAGAGAGAAATGCATGTTTTGCAGTGCAAGAAGTGGACATGAATCTTCTTACTTTGATTTAAGAATCTCATTCTGATAAATGTCCTCAATGACCTGAAAATAGAAAACATTCATGAGCCACATCCTCTTTAAAGATAGAAGATGGTCATACACTGACAAACACACACAATCTGGCCATTGACAACAGTCCTGAAGCTCCATATCCTGAGGATCTGTTAGTATATTCAGTGAAATCTTGAAGATAGAAAGGAGATAAAGACTCTCTCTTACCTGACAGTCGAATGGTAGTTTATTCTTGACATGAGGCGCCCAGTATTTGTTTGAAAGCTTTAGAGAGAACAAGAACACACCTGTAAGTACCGTTACATGTACACAAATAAACCTTCATAAAGTGATCATCCTAACTCACCTGAGTGACATATTCCGCGTTAATCTGAGCCACCGACGGCGCGGAGGTCTTGATCAGTCTCGCGTCCTTCTGCATGTTTCGATCGCTGATCAATACTAATGATCATCAATATCCAGTCATGTGTCTTACTGATTATCTCAGGCTACTGTATAACGACTGGAAAGTTCATTCACTTCTTTCAGCGTTCACTGCTGAAAACCTAACAGATTAAATATACGCTGGAATGTGCACTTAATCAACACTGATAATCAACGCAAACTTTGTTTACAACAGAGACGTCATGAATACGTTACTAGCTTTAGCTGCATGCTAACATGTGAAAGTATGAAAGTCGCGGTTAATGACAACTTCCGCTTTGGAGTTTCCTTACAAACTAAAAGCCTTTAGACCAGCGGTTCTCAGCTTTTCTTTTCTTTTTTTTTGTATTTAACAAATGAGTGAAACAATGAGTGTCAATGTAGACTTATTAAAATAAGCTACTAAAATAATTAAAATCTAAATAATTAAATTTCAGGCGGTCGAGCCGTTTGAATGAGTGCTTGCATACGGGTTTGTTTTATTATTACTATTCAACACTGAACAAGTGTGTTTTAATATATCATATTCATGATATATTTACTATAATATTATACTTGCATTATTCGTACTATTCATTATATATTTACTATAATATTATACTTGTATTATTCATAGACTGAACAAGTGTCTTAATAGGACCCACTTTATATTAGGTGTCCTTAACTACTATGTACTAACATTTTAATTAATAATTTGATACATTGCACTTATTGTGTACATACATTTTTTTTACATTGTACTTACATTTTTAAAAATACCTTAATGTAATTACATCTGTAATTAATTTCTGTAGTTGCATTTGTAATTACACTATTGACACTTCCCTTACACCTAACCCTACCCTTAAACTTACCCATACCACCACACCTGTCCCTAACCCTACCCTTAAACTGACCCATACCACCACACCTGTCCCTAACCCTACCCTTAAACTGACCCATACCACCACACCTGTCCCTAACCCTACCCTTAAACTTACCCATCCCACCACACCTGTCCCTAACCCTACCCTTAAACTTACCCACACCACCACACCTGTCCCTAACCCTACCCGTATCCCACCTCAATATCAGCAACTTAATTTTTGATGTAAGTACATAGTAGTTAAGGCCACCTAAAATAAAGTGGGGCCATAATATTCATTATATGTTTACTATAATAATATACTTGCATTAATCATACTATTCAACACTGAACAAGTGTCTTAATATATAATAGTTATTATATATTTACTATAATATTATACTTGCATTAGTCATTCAATTCAACAGTACATAAGTGTGTCTTAATATATAATATTTATTATATTATACTATTATCTTAAAAGAGATATTTCAAAATTGTCTCTTCCTTTTAAATGGGCAGCAATATATTAAATCATGACTGGCAACTGGACAAGTTTTCGGTATTTTTGTGATTTATAAATGTTAAATTAGCATGTAATAATATATAAGCACTTCATTAAGTTGCTGAGCATGTTTGGGACCATCAGCCATGTTTGTGCTCTCTGTGATTTTAGGGCAGAAAAAGAATAATCAGTGAAACATTGCAGTACATTTGGTCCTTGAACACAAATAAAAATGGTAAAGTGCAAGTTAAAGACGATTTTTGATCCACCAAATGTTTTTAATTATTGTCCAAATGTTTCTTATTTTGTTTATATATATATATATATATATAAATATATATATATACAGTATATACAGTATATATATATATATATATATATATATATATATATATATATATATATATATATATATATATATATATATACATTAGTGCTGCCCTTCTGGAGCAACAGAAGATGCTTACATGTTTCCCAGGGGACAAATTAATTACAATTTACCGTGATCTTCAAATTAAAAAGTTTTCACCCCCTGCTCTTAATGCATGCTGTTTCCTTCTGGATCAGTGAAAGTTGTATGTAAAATATAAACTTTTGAACGGGTCATTTTAATAAATTCAGCTATTTTTTTGTTCTATGTGTAAACATCTTTTATGTAAAATATCTTATTCAGGACAGCACTAAATAAAAAGAACATGCATTTTGCATGATCCCTCTTATTTTGTTAAAATGATTCACATGTTCTGAAGGGGTGTGTAAACTTTTGAGCACAACTGTATATAGAATGCAGTATTCAGAGAAGATAAACTAGTGTTTCATTCCTCATGGATGCTTTCTCATTTGCTAGTCTCCGCTTCAGACGTCCGCCGTCAGTCTGAAGGTCTGGCTACTCCTGTTGTCCAGCCCGTTCTGTAAATGCACTGCGAGGAGGAACGAGAGGAAGCCGGGAGAAAACACAACAGGATCCTATCCAGAAGATGATGCACATAAGTCTTCACTCTCGCTTCACATCCGGTACCACAGTTCTGAGTTATGATTTAGCCATGCAGTTTTTATTTTGGCAAAATGATTTTATTCAGTGTGAGTCATCATATATTTCATCTACATATAATCATGTCCACAGAATGTTTGGATTTCCTAAATGTTTATTTCTTCATTCAACAGAGCTATCATGGGTATTAAATAGCAAAATTCAAACAAGTTTCAAAAATCAAAACAAACGAGTAAATGAGCCATCGATGGATGTTTAGGAAACCCAGCCAATTACAGCTTTCTGCCGAGACATTCCTTCATGTTAGGTATGATTAAATACAATAAACTGATATTTGATAATCTGATCACCCTAGCATCCACACAGCTGACAGGTGTAAAATGAATTTTCGTATAGTTATTTTTAGGTTGCCTAAATGTCAGTGCATCACTTCAATCTACACATTTAAAATACATGAAAGGGTTTCCTATCAAAGTTGTTAATGTTATCAGTTTTGTTCCTGTTTACAGTGTCAATGACCTTACTGAACATTCATTTATTTTTTAAAAACACACAAAAAACAGTTACATAATAAAATGGACACAGAGATGCTGTATAATACACAAAGATAAATAACCTCTGATCTGAATGAGCCTGGTAATGCTCCAGTTTTACTTAGTGAAGTTCAGTCTGACACTAGCAGCTGATCTGAGGTCAGTGTTGATCTGAGCCGGTGATACTGATGATAAATCATGAGGTGAGTCTGAATCGACCAATGAGGGTGCTGGATTCATTGCACATGACCTATCTGATTTGTCTAGGTCTGTCTTTGTCCCTGGCATATCTGGTACAGCTGGAGCAGCAGAAACTGGAGTAATACTGGCTGGAGCACAGTCGCGCGTACACAATCAGCTTACAGTTTGCCAATTCAGGCTGATCCACGCAGTCTTCTGGCAAGCCCTGACTCCCGTCGAAATCTACAGACAGTGAGACACAATTAAAATCCAAACTAAAATCCAAATGTGACTAATTAAAATGCATTCACAAGTACAGGTGAGCATAAGGTGAGTTAATTTGATGTGCTGTTACTAGTTGACACTATAGCCCCCGTTTCTACCGAAATTACCCAGAACAATTTGTCCCTAGTTCATGAGGAAAGTTCCTGTGGTTGATGATGCTGATGTAACAGTTGTAAGCCAGTAAGAGCTGTGTGTGTAAACCTCACTCCTTTTTAGTGCATTCTTCTCCTACGTCGGAGACCACAGTTCGAATCCCGCTCGGAGTGGGTCGAATAGGACTGGTAACATTTGGTGGCGTGACTCGGACAAAAGTGTGGTTTAGGGCTGTGAGTGCAACAGACATAGGCTATTAAGAGCTGTGCATGTAAACCTCACTCCCCTGGTCTCAAGTGGCACATTAACAGCTTGCGGTCTTTATACATCCCAGTCTAAGCATTGCAGCAGCAGTCCTTGTTAGTGTTCCCACCTCCCACGCTGGACACCATAGTTTGAATCAAATAGCACTGTTTACATTTGGTTCCATGACCCAGATGGAAGTGAGATTTAGGGCGGTGAGTGTAAAGGATGTAGGCTAGCAAGAGCTGTACGTGTAAACCTCACTCCCCTGATCTCAAGCGGCGCACTAGCGGCTGCGGTCTTTATACGTCCCAATGTAAGCATCACTCCCCTGATCTCAAGAAGCTAGCATCTTTAACATCCTTGTTAGAACGCCCGCCTCCCACACCTGAGACCCCTGTTCGAATCCCGCTCGGAGCGGGTCGAGTAGCACCGATTACACTAACTTGAGATCGGTATACTTTGAAAAAAATTAAATAACAAACTGGTGTGATGTAATTAAGAACAAAATCAGGCCAAAACTAAGTTTGTTTCAGGAGTTATTAACATCTTTGAACTACCACTGGACCATGGTGATGATGTGATAGATGGGTGTGGATCTGAGGCATGGAAATTTGACATGGAAATCTTCTCCAGTCCATTTCTTCTATTCAGTCCCCCGAGGTCAGACACGAGTGAAAGCATTAACAACATTAACTTCTTTATAGTATAGTAATTCAAAAAGACACTGAAATTCTATGTTTAATACTGTAAAGCTGCTGCTTTAAAGCAATTTACTGTATAAAGGGCTATACACATTAACATGACTTGACTGGAGTGCCAAAATCGCTCTGATCAGATGCTTTCTGAACTGCTGTTTTCTCATTTTTGTTGTGTGTTTATTCTGTTATTGAGGGGAAAGCATCCATATAACAGCATACATATGAACGCAGCTTTCAGCAGTGTGGGTGAATAAGGATGTTCAAATAGCAACTGGTTATTATGGCTACTCTGCAAATGTTCAAAACTTGCAAAGTGTTTATCTTGTTCTCCTCACTTCACAGACCTTGTTGGGGGGATTTGGCCAGTCGTACTTCAGCCGCTGCACTGACAGAGTACGTCCCAGTGTAAGCATTGCAGGTATACGTCCCCTCATCCACTGACTGGACATTATTTAGTATGAGCGTCCCGTCTGCCGACACATGCACTCGAAGTCCGTCCGGTCGCACTGGCACACCATTCCTGTCCAGAGAGACGAGGCGTTGTCCCGTTAGATGTGCAATGAAGGCTTTATTCACACTTAAAGACAAACCATGTTCTCTGAACTGACCTTGACCAGCCAACGTTCACATTTTCTCCTGTTACTACACAGGGCAGTTGAGCAGTGCTGCCCTGCGGCACATCGACGTCTGTGGGGGCTTTAGTGATCCTGAGGTCCCCTAAAGAAACAGGACAACATTACAAACATACTGCAAAGACCGGAAACTGAGAGTACTGAAGTGCTGCATGATTAATCAAAATACATGAACCATCTTGATATGGATTAGTGCCTTTATTAAATTGCAAAGACTGCGATCTAATTAAATAAATATATACGCTGCGTGTTTCGGAGTGAAGTGCAGCACTTTGTTCATTTACACATGTTCAGCTCATAATCCGCCAGTGTTTTCAGCGTCTCAGAGCGGCTCAATTCACAGTAAATGCTGCTCAACATGAACTCCATTTGCATCTGCTCTTTTGAGCTGCTTTAATGTACATTTGAAAATAAAACACTCACCAAATATCACATACTTGAAATGAGAAGTGCTTATTCATGTGGTTTTCCCTCAAAATAAAGCCCTGTTTACATTTGGTTTTTCTAGCCAGATATGTTTAAGCTTAGTTTGTGCCAATCCTGGGTTTTAGGTACTATGAAAGTAGCTCGGCTTTAATCGGTGTTAGTTGCCATGGTATCTTACGCTGCACGGCTAACCTGCTCTGGGGCAGGTTATGTTCTGGATTCGAGATCTGAGATTTAAGTTTGACCAATCAGCTGTGAGCAAAGTGACTCATCTCTGATGCAATAAAGCCACTCTCCCTGTTTCTCTTCGTCCAAATTAAAGGTCACGACATGATAATATATATATATATATATATATATATATATATATATATATATATATAAATATATATATATATATATATATATATATATATATATATATATATATATATATATATATATATATATTGTCTAATGATGATTACTTAATATAATAATTGTACAATTATAAATTACATAGTAAAATATGTTCAAATAGAAATCAGTTATTTTACATTTTAATAATATTTCACAATATTAAAGTTATATATATATATATATATATAACATACATGCAGACTTAGTGAGCACAAGAGACTGCTTTAAAAAAAAAAAAAATATATATATATATATATATATATATATATATATATATATATATATATATAAAATACTTTCACAACTATTTTCTTTATTTTTCCTTTTACATGGAAAATTATTTTCTTCTTTGTAAATGCTTTTAAATTCTTTATATATACTTCAATGTCTTTATCTAAAGCAAAAGAGTTTTGAATCACGTTAGCTCTCTCGCAAGAAATGAGTCACACTTTGCGTTGAAAGGCATGTGATTGGCTGCTCACTGCTGATGTCACACTTTCACAAGCTCCACAAACTCAGGATCAAAGCCTGAGTTGACAGAGAAAGTTGTGGCCTGTAGCACAAAGATGGTTTCAGTTGCTACCCAGGTAAGTTTGAGATTAGTTTGAGCAAACTCTGTTTTTTCAGGCTCAAGAAGGTGGATTGGTTTTTAGCAGTGTTAATCACCATGGTAACTTACACTACACAGCTAACCTGAGGCCCGTTGCACAAAAGTAGAAGTAAGACATCCAAGATAAATGACTGAGCTGAGCTCAATGAAGCCAAAACAGGTGTGTCCAGGCTTAATTGGTTGCACAAACACCAAGCCAGGATGAGCAGACACGGATTCATCAAGCCAGGTGAAACCTATCCTGGATAGGTGCGCGCTCACGGCTCACTTAAATAGACCCGCCACGGATCACAGATTCGCTTATTCACCATGGCAACCAGAGCAGCATACTTGCAAAGAGAAAAAGCATGGCAAAGTATTGCAGACCGCCTGAATGCGTAAGTAGTGCACAATTACACACTCATCGCTCCGCTGAAACATCACAATTACAATCCAAATAGTTAATTCACATCTCCAAAAACGCAGTTGTACTCTTGATTATTATGAAACAGTTGAATTTATTTACATGGACTGCAGATATGAGTTAAATTGTGTAAAGTAACTCCATCACACTGTATAAATTATTATCAAAGCCTTACATTATTACTACGCTCAGTAGTACGGTTTAATCTTAGAAGGCGTTGTACTGTGCTTCTTATGTTGTCCACCGATTTTTTTTTTCTCCTGCTTTTATTAATTTAAAACTGCTTTGAAACAATGAAACAATTGTGAAAAGCGCTATACATAAAATGAAAATGAATTGAATAAATAGATGAGCCAATAATAATAATAATAATAACCACTTTTTACATCATGACTGTGTCAAGAATATCACTGTTTATGAGGTAGTAATGATGAGATTTTGTGTTCACAGGTGAATTCTCTAGTGTGTTGCTGGGAGACAGGGGGTATGGCTGCCAGCCTTTTCTCCTGACACCATTCACAGACCCCAAGGAAGCACAGCAGGCCTACAACCATGCCCATGCCAGGACCAGGGCCAGAGTTGAAATGACCTTTGGCCTCCTGAAGGCACGCTTTCACTGCCTTCACAAAGTAAGGGTTAGCCCTGTTTGGGCATGTGACATTACTGTGGCTTGTGCTGTCCTCCACAATGTGGCCTGCCTGAGGAATGAGAGGGCCCCCAGAGTGCCACCAGCCATGGACTGGGACAATCCGGCAGTCTTCACTGATGACGACAGTGGTCGGCTGCTGAGGGACCAATATGTGTTGAATTATTTTAGCTAGAATGTTTGCTTTCAATTTTGGTTAAATATGTCCTGCGGTGGCAGAGGAATTTGTTTTTTTGTGTTCAATTTTTATTATTTTTTAATTGATTTGGCCTCTTATGATGTTTGTGCTGTATACTGTGTGTAATACAAGCTTGCAGGGAGGCTACTGGATCCATTCATTTGTCTGTTCAGTTGATGTGTATGGATTTGTCCTGCATTTATTTCAGTGTGCAGACATGCGGGGTGTGATATATACAGACCTTTGAATGTGTTATCCTTTTGTAGTAAATGCTTTGATTCTGTGCTTTCCATCTTGTAGAGTCACTGTGTGACTTCAGTTTCGAAAGGAGCTGATGGTTTACCTGCTTTGTTTTATCCTTATTCAATAAAGGAACATAATGTTGCACTTTGTGTATTTATATGGCATGTGTATTTTATACGACAATGTATTAGGGCCACACTGAGGAAGAAGGAAAAAGTCATATATTTATGAGGCTGGTTCTTTCTGCAGAAAAGATGCATATACTTTTTACAGTCCTGATACTTATGACAATGTGATACTGATGTGCAAAAAGATTAAGTATGTCCTTGTTTGTGAAACCATACTGAAGAACAATTCCACGAAATGCCCCACAGCTGTCATTTTAACAACTGTCCTCCTCTAAAACAACGGGTTACAATATAACTTCATTCGCAAAGTCTGTGAATTTTCTTTTTTTTCCTCTGTGGCCCTAATATTGTATAATTTTATATATAGCCTTATAGTCTATGGGAAACTGTACATTATCTTATGACAGCAACATCATCTAAAAATCATAATTTATCCTAAATTATTGAAATTAATGATCACAAAGTTTAAATAATGACAGTGGGTCTAGTTATATGTGATAACAAAGTATAGTGGGCAGTGGAATAACTATTGGTTTCCGTTAGTGGTGACTGCTGACTGACATAAGGGATGAGATTAAATAGATCCTGGAATTTAGCCTGGTCTGGAGCAGGCTAGCTCCACAGAATAAATCTCCATGGTAATTTATACCATAACATCCAACTGCCACCCTATCCAGCTTTAGTGGATCATGGATAAATTGAGCCAGGATCACCAATATATCCCGGCTTAATCCCTTATCCTAGTTTTGTGCAATAGGCCCCTGCTCTGGAGCCGGTTTTATTCTGGGTTAGAGATCACGAACTCAAACTGGACCAATCAGCTGCAAGTAAAACTCACATCCCCCGTATCTCTCAAATTAAAGTAGTTTATAGTGAAAAGACTTTAGAGACAAAATTGCTCATCTTTTGGTGCAAATTATTTATTATATTTATAATAGATAAATTATAATTACTTTTAATTCACATAATATATTCATATAATTATATTATATTGACAAGTAGCCAAATATTAATATAAATATAAAACATGCATTCGTAATTCTTTTAAACAACGTGTATTTATTTGAGCTCTTTGTGAACCTATAATTATTAGGTATATTTCTTTGATTAACATCATGCATTGATATAGTCAGATATTCTTTCAGCTGCCTTCTTAAATTGACGCTGCAGCACAAGTGTTTATTCCTGCTTTAAACACATTTAATTTCATGATAATCTTCAGAACGATCTCTCAATCTTCAGAAGAGAAGTGAATCGAACAGACGCTGTGATTGGCTGTTTGCCTCACGTGTCACACTTTAAGGTGCACGCGCTTCAGTGTTAATTGCAAACTCTGGATTGAACCTGAGTTGACAGAGAAAGTTTATACCAAGCTTTGAGAAACAATTGAACTTGATCTAAACCAGGTTGAATTTATCTGGATTTGTCAACTCTAAACCTACTCTGAAACTCAGAGTTTGTTCAGCTAGCTTCATGCAACAGGCCTTTGATGATCAGCATCATGGGACCAACAAAGCCTGAATTGATTGGTTTGGTTTTGTCAACTCAAAACTAATCCTATAACCCTGAGTTTGTTGATCTACCATCATGGTACAGGCCCCTGGTGTTTTAATCCGCCTCTTTTGTCCACTTTCAATCACTTCTGTCCTGATTTCTTCCATCTTATGTAAATGTATGGGTTTTTTTTTTCAGATCTTTCGATCTAATGAACAAAATAAGCTCACGCAATTTACATATGAACACGCCTGGAGACGACGGAAAAACACACGGAGAGCATAATCTTTAGTTTCTGCTCTGACAGCCGCTGTGAGTGTGTGATAGAAACCAGGAATGGAGAGAGAACATTGTGCTTGGGATGTTTTAGTCTTCAAACCAAACTTGGGTCTCCAGCCGACAGTTTGAATCCCGTCTGGCTAGAGCGCATCCCATAATGTTTACTCATTAGGTCAGTAGGCGGAGAGTAGGCGTCTTTTGTTTACATGAGAAAGCAATCCGGTCAGATGCGTTTTCCACTACCTCTGGAAGTGATCGAAAGTGGACAAGCGCAAACCGGAACCCATTACACCTGTATTTAGCGTCATCCACTTGTGATCTGATCAGCCAAAAACACATCTTAATACCAGGTGTAAACAGAGCCTAAAAGTTTAATGGTTAAATATTTGAAAACTAAGAAATTAAAATAAAAATAAAAATGTATAATATTTTTCCTAAATACTAAAATTATACAGTAAAATTGTTACAGCAGTAATATTTATTTAGTTTTTATTTAATATAATAAAAACCAAATAACAAAAATATTAATGATAATAAATATTTATGAATATCGCAAATCATGCAGTCCTAATATGGTGCATATTATTTAAATATAAAAAATAGAGAATGCTGAACACACCAAAAACCTTGAGCTGGATTTGACGTTCTTCAGACTTTTGTTCGCCTGTAACTGTGCAGGTATAAAGCCCTGAATCATCTGACGTCAGCTGGTTAATCATCAGCGTGCCATCAGAGTGCTGGGAATGCCTGCATTGGGAGACAACATTCATCGTCTCATCACAGTCACAGGAAAGTAAATGACCACAGAGAAAAGGTATATGACAATCCAGTGAATATTAGTTTCTGTTCCTCTCAATTCCGATTTCGTTTGAACTCCTACGGTGGCTGATTTAGTCCAAGATTAATATGGCTTCCAGTTCGATCAAGTGATGAGGTTACTTTAGAAAACTATTATAATTTGCAGTTATTTAATTTGTCAGTTAACATGTAGGTTATGACATTTATGTAAAATGAATAATAGTTTTACCTTTTCGTTATTTTTTACCATTTCATTGCTAACATCAGCGATCAGGTTCCCAGACGAATGCAAGCTAATCTTAGTAAAGTAACTTTTATCGGTGCTATCGTTATTCTGTATATTGTACGACATCACTAGCGTAAGGCAATGTTTACATTGTAGGCTATATCAGTCTCAAGCAATCCCCCTCTTCACATTCGACACGGTGCCATCGAGTGTTAAAACGCCAAAGGCGAAGCTTGTATTTATGGGTATGTCCCTCTTTGGCTACTGTACTTTCAAGATGGAGGGGCAACATGGCGACGCGCATTCGAACCCCTCACCCGTATGTATTTACAATGGCATATTATAAACTTACGAGAATACTTTATTACTTGAAAGAAGTAAATATACATTAATGAGCACATATTTTTGAAAGAACTAAGTGTTTTTAGCTAAGAATAAACTAAAAAAGTTACACAGTGTAGCTTTAACTGAAATAAAATACAAAATGAAAAACTTTTATTTTAGGTATTTTCTAAGGCAACATTTCTCATTTTTGTTTAGTTTAAGTTGAAAAACTATACAGTCTGAAAAATAATAATAATAATAATAATAATAATAATAATATATATATATATATATATATATATATATATATATATATATATATATATATATATATATATATATATATATATATATATATATATATATATAAATGACAAAACACAACAAAATGACTAAAAATGTTACTCAAATTAACATGAAAACAGAAAATATAAAAATAAAATCAAAGGTATTAACAGAAACTATAATAGTATATCAATGACACTAAAATAACCACAAATTATTGCAGTGTTGTTTAATTTTATCTTATTAAATAAAAGTCAAATGTGTGTTTTTGTAATTGTAAGGCTAATATAACAGCAGCAGAATCTATTGGAATCGATTGTGAATTGAGTCTCTTGTACACTTTGCTATCTGCATATTTTTACCATCAATGACTTATACATTTCCATCAGGAGTATAGGATGCTGCTTTAGAAGGGTTTGAACAGAAATGCAGGTGACGATACCTGAGTGAGTTGAGTGGCTGTCCAGCTCTGCTCCAGTGAATGGTGACCGCATGCATGGCAGAGACCGGCAGCACTGCACACTGCAGTTTGGCCGTCTGACCGGCTCGAGCCTCAACCAGTGACGAATAGTCAATGGTGAACCTGAAAAAACACGGGCCATGACGAGTAATGCAAGTATGAGTGACACTATGTGCTGCATCATTCCCCAGCAGTGTGTCATGTAATGACTGATGTCTTGTACCTGGAAGATGAATGTGATGTGAATGATTGTGAAGAATCCACCTGTGATATGTCTGCACCATTATGGGATGTTCCTGTATTTGGTAGTGAAAGAACATTTTCCTTGTGTAAGAAAACACTCAAATATTAGGTCTGTTGTATTGTGGGTGCTTTCTAGGTGGGGCTTTTACTGGCCCGAGTCAAAAGATATAATATTACCATAAGCAGAAAATGTTATCCACCCTTACGAAAATTAAGAATACCTCAAGTTAATTTTATGAAGTATACTTAAGTAATATTCAAGTATATATTTTTAAGTCAGCGGCTATTTGAAAATAGCATATTTTCTTAGCGAAAGATGATATTTACACTAAGTGCAAAAAATGTAGATGATATTTATTTACTAAGTGAACTAAGGGAAAATAGTGATATATTTACACATGTAAAAGTAGCAGTTCTTTGCAATATGTGTAAACAGTAATTACATTCAATTTATGCTTTATTTTGACAGATACATACTACTTGCACCTCAATATTGCTGTACATTAACAGGATGCATTAATAACAGAGTGTAAAGATTATATTTATTATAATTATTAAATGGATGCCGCCTTAATGGGACAATAAAAGCCCACACTACACCGATCCAATAAAGGCTTTTATTATAATTAAACATTTCATTAGGCACTTTATTTCCACATTTAGAGCATTTTCTTCATTTTTATTGAAAGTAAGGATTTTTTATTGAAAGAAGGCAGATTCGAACCCGGGTTGATCGCATCAAAACCAAGATCCTTAAGCCTTACGCAATACTGACTACACCACTGAAGACATTAAAACACTCACGTCTTTTTAATCCAGGCATTGTTAGGCGGAGCTTCAATCTGCACTTGGTGTAAATGGACACTCCATATTTTTAAGTATACCTTATGTAGTAAGTATACTAATGTCAATGTACCAGGCTGCGTTCCACTACATTTTTAGACACGCACTTGAAAATCTTCCTAAGCACTTCCCCTCGGGGGAATCCCCACTGCCATTTTGAAGTGTGTTCCACTTCGTAAAGTTTATATGGACAGACCCTCACTCCTCTAGTCTACTTCATATGTACACTTCAGGCAGCTTCATATACCACAATGCAACACGATTCTGACGTCATCGCTTATCGCGTTTCATTTACTCCACCACAAATAACTCTGATATTTTAATTATTTTTTTAAATATTTAAAACAACCCAAACACATCTATATACATATAGAATGCAGCACTAGTGGTAAACTTGTAAGTGTACTATTTCAATACTGCTTGTTACTAAATTAGCCCACTTTAAGCATATAAAAGTATAAATTTAAGTGTACTATGAGTAGAAAACTTTAAGTACACAACTAGGTTTCTCATTTGTACTGCATCTGTACTACAAGTGAACTTACAAGTATACTAGTAGTTTACTATTTTAATTCTTATAGTAAATTTGTTTAGTTTCTGAAAGTATACTTTTAAGTGTACTCTCAGTAAACTACTAGTTTAGTAGTTCTATACTGCAAGTATACTTCATACTTATAGTTTACTAGCCTATTTACAGTGGGTACGGAAAGTATTCAGACCCCCTTAATTTTTTCACTCTTTGTTATATTGCAGCCAAGTTCTTTTTTTTTTCTCATTAATGTACACACAGCACCCCATATTGAAAAACACAGAATTGTTGACATTTTTGCAGATTTATTAAAAAAGATAAACTGAAATATCACATGGTCCGAAATATTCAGACCCTTTGCTGTGACACTCATATATTTAACTCAGATGATTTCTTCTGATCATCCTTGAGATGGTTCTACACCTTCATTTGAGTCCAGCTGTGTTTGATTATACTGATTGGACATGATTGGGAAAGCCACACACCTGTCTATATAAGACCTTACAGCTCACAGTGAATGTCCGAGCAAATGAGAATCATGAGGTCAAAGGAGCTGCCTGAAGAGCTCAGAGACAGAATTGTGGCCACGGTTACAAAAAAAATGTAATAATTCTGCTGCACTTCAGGTTCCTAATAGCACAGTGGCCTCCATAATCTTTAAATGGAAGACGTTTGGGACGACCAGAAACCTTCCTAGAGCTGGCCGTCTGGCCAAACTGAGCTATCTGTCACGTTCCGTCACGTAAAACGAGGGACAAACAGGGTCGAGGACTCAAGTGCAGTGAAGAGGGGATTTAATTACAAAATAAAACAAACTAAAACACAAACAAAAACCCACAAGGGGGTAAAACACATAATCAAAGACACAAATAAACTCAAACACATACCAGGTAGGAAATCACGGGGAAACGGGAGACGTAGACATACAACGATCCGACCATGACTGACAAACACAAGGAGTATATAAAGGGGAGAAATCAAGCAGGGAATGAGGGAACACAGGTGGGGCAAATTAAACCAATAACGAGATAACAAGGGGGTGGGATCTGACAATGACAGAGGCACATGGCCACACTAACAAAACTCACATGTGCACACAAGACAGGACAGACATGTGACACTATCAGGGGAGAAGAGCCTTGGTGAGAGAGGTAAAGAAGAACCCAAAGATCACTGTGGCTGAGATCAAGAGATGCAGTCGGGAGATGGGAGAAAGTTGTAGAAAGTCAACCGTCAACTGCAGCCCTCCACCAGTTGGAGCGTTTCTAGGCAGAGTGGCCCGACGGAAGCCTCTCCTCAGTGCAAGACACATGAAAGCCCGCATGGAGTTTGCTGAAAAAACACCTGAAGGACTCCAAGATGGTGAGAAATAAGATGCTCTGGTCTGATGAGACCAAGGTAGAACTTTTTTGCCTCAATTCTAAGTGGTATGTACGGAGAAAACCAGGCACTGCTCATCACCTGTCCATTACAGTCCCAACAGTGAAGCGTGGTGGTGGCAGCATCATGCTGTGGGGGTGTTTTTCAGCTGTAGGGACAGGACGACTGATTGCAATCGAGAGAAAGATGAATGCGGCCAAGTACAGGGACGAAAACCTTCTCCAGAGTGCTCAAGACCTTTAGAAGGCTGGGCCGAAGGTTCACCTTCCAGTCAGGACAATGACCCTAAGCACACAGATAAAATAACAAAGGAGTGGCTTCACAACAACTCTGTGACTGTTATTGAATGGCCCAGCCAGAGCCCTGACTTAAACCCAATTGAAAAAATGAACTTAAATGATTTTACCAAATGGCTGCAATATAACAAAGAGTGAAAAATTTAAGGGGGTCTGAATACTTTCCATAACCACTGTATATATTATTTTTGCACTTTAAGTATACTACTATACTTGAAATACCTTTAACTGTACTTTGTACTAATTTTAAACACATTTTATTCTAGCTTCATGCATCCATTTTATCAACACTTAAATGTGGCTAAGTTTCATCCAAAAAAGGTAATATTTTCAGTAGATCGAGTCCATCAACACCCCCAAAGCTTCCCAGTCATTTCCATTTTCATGGATTCAACATTTTATTCCATTAACATTAAGCAGTTTTGATTTATATGCTGTTTAATGTTTGATAATTGCGTTATTTTACATTTGAGTGAGCAATCTTCTATCACTTGGTTCTGCTTCTTCTTGTTCTGTGTTTGATCTGGGGATTCTGTGCCAGGAGATGTGCAATAGCGCCCGCTACCATATAACAGGGAAAACATAGCCGGAAAATTCAGTCAATGGTGGAGAAAGAGTGGCTGAATCCAAATGGCACATTTCATATGCACTTTCCGTCTTGTGGACTTGCAATGGCTGCCGTGTGTGCGTGTCCGTTAAGACCTCGAGGCCGTAGGGTGTCCCATTCATCATTTTAGATTTCAGAAGGGAGCCTGCGAGCACCCCCTTTGCAGCCATTATGTGCCCTCGATGCGCACATCAGCTGGGCAGAAGAGGAAGACCGTGAAGGTTTAGGGTGCCGTTTGGGATCCAGCCAATAAAGTAGATTTAAGTAAATTCCTATGTACACTAAGTAGACTCATTCATTCATTTCATTCATTGATCCTAGTCAGTGGACTAGCCTACACAAGAATTCAGATACTCAGAATTAGGAACAAATCTGCTTTCTTTTTAAATCAATATTTTCAAACAATCTAAGTGTATAAGACTGTATGTAAAACTATGTGAAAAAGTATATTTAATAGGCTAATCCATCAAAAGAGTAAACACAACTACAACAGTTTACTTAAATTATACTTTATAATTAAAGAATATCTAGATCAAGTATAGGCCAAAATACTTTTTATACTGTCAGTATAAGTCAAGTGTACTTAAGTGCATTTTATACTGTCAGTATAAGTCAAGTGTACTTAAGTGCATTTTATACTGTCAGTATAAGTCAAGTGTACTTAAGTGCATTTTATACTGTCAGTATAAGTCAAGTGTACTTAAGTGCATTTATACTGTCAGTATAAGTCAAGTGTACTTAAGTGCATTTTATACTGTCAGTATAAGTCAAGTGTACTTAAGTGCAATTTAAAAGTATATTTCTCAGAAGTACATCAAGTATATTTCTGAGACGTTCATAAAAAGGAGACTGGAATTATACTTTTTTATTTTTAGTTTAAAAGAACAATACTAATAGCACACTTGAATAAACTTCTTTTTCGTAAGGGCAGACAAGAAAATAGTAAGAAAAAAGCTAAGAAAATGTTTAATAGGTGAAGGGTTTCTTTAAATCATTAACCCTGAATGCGATCAATAGTAGCAGTGATGGTTGCAAGCATCGAATGATTAGTAAGTAAATAAACAGATAGGATAGAGCTAACCTGAGACAGACAGGTAAATGTAGCGGTGATCTCTCTCACGATCTCTTGTGGCCACACACAGAAACCAGCCAGAGTCCTCTAATGTGATGGGACCCACCAGCAGAGAGCCACCTGACTGCTGCTGATGCCTACATTATTCATTAAGAGTTAGACAAAAAGTGCACACATGCAGAAGGCAAGAAGCTCAGTGAGGGTGCTCAACCAAAAACACACAAAAAGGGAAAGTTGGCACACCACAGAGCCATAATAATGTTCTTAAACAAGCTGTTCATTGTAAGATATGGTTACTGGGCGGGGGTGAAGTATTGAGCATATTAGATGTTTTTACTTTCAATCTAATTTAGCGGTTTGCTTTGCTCTTTTGTTTAGAGGCCATTGTTTATGTATGATGTATGGTTCTACATGGATATACACTGAGCAGGCCTAACATTATGACCACCTTCCTAATATTGTGTTGGTCCCCCTTTTGCTGCCAAAGCAGCCCTGACCCGTCAAAGACATGGACTCCACTAGACCCCTGAAGGTGTGCTGTGGTATCTGGCACCAAGATGTTAGCAGCAGATTTCTTAAGTCCTGTAAGATGCGAGTAGGGCCTCCATATATCGGACTTGAGTGTTCAGCACATCCCACAGATGCTCGATTAGATTGAGATCTGGGGAATTTGGAGGCCAAGTCAACACCTCAAACTCGTTGTGGAGCTCCTCAAACCATTCCTCAAATCATTCCTGGTTTATGGCAGGCGCATTATCCTGCTGGAAGAGCCACAGGGAATACCGTTTCCATGAAAGGGTGTACATGGTCTGCAACAATGCTTGTGTAGGTGGTACGTGTCAAAGTAACATCCACATGGATGGCAGGACCCAAGGTTTCCCAGCAGAACATTGCCCAAAGCATCACACTGCCTCCGCGGGCTTGCCTTCTTCCCATAGTGCATCCTGGTGCCATGTGTTCCCCAGGTAAGCCACGCACACACACCCGGCCATCCACGTGATTTAAAAGAAAACATGATTCATCAGACCAGACCACCTTCTTCCATTGCTCCGTGGTCCAGTTCTGATGCTCATGTGCCACTGATTGAGCTTTCGGCGGTGTACAGGGGTCAGCATGGTCACCCTTACTGGTCATACACAACAAACTGTGATGCACTGTGTATTCTGACACCTTTCTATCAGAACTAGCATTAACTTCTCGAGCAGTGTGAGCTCCAGTAGCTCGTCTGTTTGATCGGACCACACGGGCCAGCCTTTGCTCCCCACGTGCATCAATGAGCCTGGGCCGCCCATGACCCTGTCACCAGTTCACCACTGCAGACAGGGAACACCCCACAAGAGCTGCAGTTTTGGAGATGCTCTGACCCAGTCGTCTAGCCATCACAATTTGGCCCTTGTCAAACTCGCTCAAATCCTTACGCTTGCCCATTTTTGGACACATCAACTTTGAGGACAAAATGTTCACTTGCTGCCTAATATATCCCACCCACTAACAGGAGGCGTGATGACGAGATATTCAGTGTTATTCACTTCACCGGTCATAATGTTATGCCTGATCGGTGTACTATGAATGTATTATTTTTTAGGTAAAAATATATGCTCAGAAGTTATTTGATGTTTTTACTTTCAATCTAGTTTATGCTTTTGCTATTTTGTTTAGATGCCATTGACATTATGGTTCTGCGTGTTTGTATGTTTGTTGAGGTCATGTGGTCTGTCATGTGATGTAATACTCTGACGTATATAGGGGTCTACTTAGGAATGGTTTTACTGTCTGATGAAGAGCCATATGTCTCTTTTAGTGAGAACAAATCATTTTTCTATTTATGGAGATGTGGTTTGTCAGCTTTTTCTTTTTTGTAAATCATGAATTACTCATCAAAAAATCTAACTTAACTAAAGACACATTAAAGGAATTGTTCAACTAAAAGTGAAAAAGCTACTACATGTTTGTGTAGTAGAGATACACTCTTCACCTTTCTAAAAACTATGCATGACACAAAAGCTATGTTTAAATGCACTAATTTCTGTCAATCCGAATGAATCCAATCTGATTTTAGATTCTGAAAGTTTTTATAAACATTGTAATAGGACACACATATTCAATTACATGTGCATTTCAAAACCTCAGCGCACCACATGGCTCATTTGCCATGTTCAGAACCAGAGAAAGCCACCTCGATAATATCAGTATCTCACTGGTACTTAAAACCACAATATGTCATTTTTCACCGCTATAGGTTCGCTTATTCAAAACAAAGGTGAGTTTGATGATGGCTTGATTTGGCGGAGCGTTTATTCTGCCGTAGACGAGCGCTTCCACTTCTTCTGCTCATGTGTGTGTGGGGTAACGCAGCGCTGTTTATCATATTACACACATCTGAGTGTGTTAAAGTGATGTTATAATGCTACTCTGCGTTCGCTCGGCGCTACTATGAGACACTTGTTCACACTGCAGTGAGCGAGATCATATCAGGCAGTAAAACATGGCACTCTGTGCGGGAAATCAAGAACAGCAGATTTAAACAATCAGACCAACTGTGTTGAGCTGGAGAACCATCATTAGTTTCTGTCCATCAATGATCCAAACAGTTGCTCTCCGGTCTAATAAAACACATCAGATATTAAAGCGGCTTTGGTGTTTCCATGGAAATCGAGGGTAACGCGGTATGATGTCATTGATAGGCGACGCGCTGCCCGTGTCCTGGTTAAAATTGCTTATTTCTCTGGATTTAAACATTTTAATCCAAAAATCTTACGTACTGAGCCTTTAAAGTAATTAATAATATCTTAGATCAAATGGGTTTGGCTGACAAAAAAGTTTTGGTTTCTAATAACCATGAAAACAGCAATGTCATTACAAGGCCAAAGTCTTCCAGGTTTTAAATATTTTTGTCCAGATTTTCAGAAACAATAGTGAAGGTCACTGGATATAAAGACAGTATTTCACAGCTATACATCATAATATGTAATCACGTAATCAATGAGAAGTAATTGTAATCTGATTATGAGTATTTTAAAACTCAATATAGTCTAATTACAAGTACTTAATTTTTAGAAATCTGATTATGTGAATCCAGATTACAAGTAATCATTCATATCATACACCAAGCATACACTCAATAGAGAAAAAGGTTCAATAGGGTTCTATATAGAATCCTGAGTTTCTTTAATCTAGCAGAAATGTCTTAAATGATTGCATACATCTTTCATGTTTAAAGTCCCTGTAAAGTCAAAATTGAACATGTGTTCTGAGTTTCTCACACCACAGATAAATGTGTTATTAACCAACTAGCCAAATTTGAATCATAAAAAAATCCGCTAAGTACATAAAATATCTTAGTGAAATCTTGAAAAAATAAGCAGCATTCTCTGCTCTCAAACGCTGGGGGCGTGTCCGTTGATCAGCGCCGAAACCACGCCCACTCGCGGGAAAGCGGCCGTAAACACACAAGACAACAACAACACTCGAGTACAGCTCACGAGTCACGACGGCATCACATGTCTGCGGGACGGGAGGATGAAGGTCGGGGGGGAGATAGTCGGTCGGCCCCATTCTGCAGCGGATTATCAGTGAATCCCAGTTGTTGCCGATGAAAGTTTGTAAAACTATCCGGTGTAAAGACACTGCAGAGGCAGGTGTTGGTGGTGATCCTCAGCACTCCATCAAGGTAGCTGTTCACAAAATATATCCACCTCTTCTTGAGATAGTCTTTTTTTGTTTTGTAGGCTGTTTTGTGAGTTGTAGGCTGTAGTAACTAACGGTACTGACAGAAACTCGCAATCTAGCGGGTGAACTGATGCGAAATTGTGAATGTACTCTAGTTATGGGGGAGAGGCCAAATGCCAAGCAACTCCAGTGCGTCATCGAGCCACCGTTTTAACCCCGCCCAAAAAATCCGGAACACAGCAATGGTGAAAAACTTCTTAACGGCCTAACTTCTGAATTCAGTACTACACAGTTCACAGTCTTTGTAATGTGTTTCAACAATACATTTCTAACATTTCTAATGTGTTTAGAAACAAATCTCAGAATTGCCTTTACAGGGACTTTAACAGGTTATTTAAATTTTGCTGCTTAATTCATACAATTCAATCGAAATAAAAAATGAATTAAAACTAAATTAATGAATTAAAATGATCCCATGATGGGACCCCTAAAATAGATGAAGCATCTGACAGAACCCTATAGGGTTCCATATAGAACCTTTTCTTTTAAGAGTGCAGAAGGATATAAAATGCTGGTGGACTCACCTGGCGGGATCAACAGGGACACCGTCGCGTATCCACTCCACATGCACAGTGGAGGAGGGCCGTGGGGTCACCCTGCAGGGCAACACTATCTGCTGACCAACCAGCCCCTCCACCGTGGTGGGATCCGACTTGTCTATACTCACCCCTAAAGCTGTCCAGCTGAAGCAAAGGAGTACAGAGAGCAAGAGGAAATAGATACAGGTACAGAAACAGAGAATGGAGGGATGAGGCAGAGACAGACAGACATGCCGAAAGAAAGAAAGAAAGAAAGAAAGAAAGAAAGAAAGAAAGAAAGAAAGAAAGAAAAACAAAAATGACTTTATGCTGTACTATTGGGATCAGCAAAGCATGTGTTGCAGTCACCACAGCAAGCATAAAGGTCAGCCTTGACCGGCTACAGCTGGAATACAGGATCCCAAAAGAACAACACCAGCCCAACATGCTGACAATTCAATGAAGAGAGACCACCGGAAGAGGCTGGAGAACACGTTTCTAACCTACTCAGACATACACATATTGTTTTTTGTTTAGGGGACCAAAGTAATTCTAACATCTGGGTAGGCCTTCAAAAATAGATCACTGCAGCACTCTAATGCAATCTCTCAGATAGGCATGTTACGTGTCGTCGATTAAGGGTACGTTTACGAAAAATGTGAGACGACTTCGGATGAGACGTTAAACTGAGGTCCTGACTCTATGTGGTCACAAAAAAATGCAAGGATGTCTTCGGAAAAAGAGTAGGGGTGTCCATGTGCCCATTGACCTCTGTCCATCATTGCCTCATAATAATCCATTGTCTCCTCATCAATCATTGTCTCCTCTCCACCATAAGCTGGTGTGTGGTGGTGCTGCACGATGCTCCTTTGTAAAGAAACACTATGGCTGAATCCAAAATGGCCCCTAAACCCTCACTCACTTTTCCCTACGTTAGTCCACAAATACAGATCACTTGAACGAGCGAGTGAATTCAGACAGCAGTTGAGTGTAAATCAGCTGTACACTCGTTATTGTGGTGCATTGTGGGATAGAACGAGTGCACTCAATAAGGTCCACTATGGTTTCGGACACCACTATGTCACAGTTTTCTTCATTTGAAACCTGTTTTCAAAAGTTTGCATTTTCAGGACCCTGGAATGCAGTTGTTGTTTAAATGAATGGCCCAAAAAACAAAAAAAACAATAAAAAAACAGTATTGTGTAAATGGCCTCTAAATCTGCTGTCCTTACTCTTGAGCGCAGCTTTCAGTTACCCAGATAGAGCGACAGTAAAACTTTTTTGTTGTTGTGACAAAACATTAAGTCCAATATTGTATCTTTGTGCCTTGTTTCATTGACCACATTAGGAATATTTCACATTGGCAAAAAGAAGAGGAACTTAAGGTTTTCAAAGCCTGGGTAAGGTCTTTAGCAAGTGTCATCACGTTTTAGCCTCTCAGGATAAGATGGTCAGAAACAACAACATTACTTCCTCAAAGTGATTGTTTGAAACATTTGACCACTTCACCAACAGCCTTTGTGAAAGCAATAGTGTTGCCTTCTGGAAGTGCCCTTCAGGGACATAAACATGATGTCTAGAATTCCTTACTTTATTACTTGATGCTTAATTATATTTAGGACTAGGAGCCAGATTTACTAACAGCTTGCTCCAGCTCTTTTGGCGTTAAAAACACAACTGTCAGGATTTATGCTGCCTTCACGTGATATCGGAAATTTCCTACTTCCCACTTGAGAAGTTGAGCTTGCGAGCTCTTTATATTCAAGTGCTTTGTTGTCGGAATGAACAGGAATAAAAATCTTATTAAAACCATGTAGTGGCACTTGCACTGACACCCATATACAATTTACGATATCCGCTATCTGCCGAGTCTATTATTTCGGTCAAATGCAGGCTATTTTCACCGTGTATAAAACATACAATACACTTCAAATGATTACTTGTATATGTAAATATGCACTACATTAATGACAAGACAAGACGATGCCCCATACACTGTTTTGGGGAAAAAACGAATAAATCATCATTCCCATCACAGCAGTAGTTCTCCCCGCCACCATGTTTAAAGTTTATGGCATGCACATCTCAGGAATTGGGGTATCAAAATGATTTACAAACTTTCTCAGTGGTAAACACGACATCTGAGGGCGTTTATGTGCAATTTTTACCTAGGAAACTTGTATTTACGACAATTCCGATAGCACATGAAGGCAGCATTACTAAAGACACGCAGTGAGAAACTATCGCTGAAACGGAGTGGACAGGGTCATTTTTGCGGCTGATCTTATTGCGTATGCATTTGTTGGAGTTTCTTTTTCAGACGCAGTATTTATGGGAGGAGAGTATTTAAATGAATCATGTGAGGCGATTTACTAAGGCTTGCACTTGTCAATTTACTGGTGTTTGTGCCATTATTTACCTCCCAAAAAAGCAATAATTAGCGCTTCTCTTGGTCGATTGTGTTTGTCATTATGGAAATGCTCCTGCTGCGTTTGCCCTGTTTAGTAGATCTGACTCATAGTGTTAGTATTAGGATGAGGAAATCAAGAATGCAGTCAAAAGTTCAACATGTATTGTTGGCCCTGGAACATTCAGAGAGAATTATTTGGTTGATGATCATGTTGATCAGGCACAAACATCAGACCTAAATCTGATTGGTTGATTGGAATTTTGTTCCAGGACCAATAAGGACGTTGATCGATCAACACAGCAAGCATAAAGGCCCCGATATACTTCAAGTGAAATGGAAGAATGAACTGGTGTGATGTCAAAATAAGGTTTGTTCGGAGTTTGTTTTGGGAATTTAAAACAGCCTGCCAAAGTGAACTTTCTAGAAAAGTTTGCTCTGGATGGTAAACATTATTTTTTTTTGCATAAAAGGTTGGTGTGGCTCTGAGGCTCCACATTCTTTGACGTTAACATCTTTGGTTAATTTATTTTTTTCAGTCCGTCGAGGTCAGATTCAAGTAAAAACATGAACATATACTGGAGAGCTGCTTTATAGAGGAAACTGAAGTTGTAATACTAATTTAAAAAAAACACTGATTGTACATGTTTAAAACTGTAAACTTACTGCTTTAAAGCAATCTATTGTATAAAGTGCTATATAATAAACATGACTGAAGAGCTGAATCGCAGAGCTCATGCAAACATATCCACATCGCCATGATCAGATGCTTTCTGAACTGCTGTTTTCTCACCAATGTCATGTTTATTTTGTTATTGAGCTGTAAGTGTGCAGCAGGGATTTCAAGCTTATTTTTACTCCTCAGAAACGAAGGAAAACGTAAGTATATCGGGGCCTTAAAGGTGAAGTGTTCTACTCTACAACATCCTGTTTCACATATTTACAGTCTACTTGTATCATCCTACAGCTACATTGTAAGGGCAGGACTTGGGAGAGATACACAGAGATGGTCAGGGATGACTGGGACCCCACAGCAGATTTTATTAGTCACACTGTAATGAAATCATGTGCCACACACAGACCTGGGGATGGGAAGAGGAACTAAAACAAACTAAAAGCAACAGAGAAAGGAGGTTAATAGTCTGCGTCAGGGCAAATAAGCCAGTCCCAAAAGCACAGCAATGTCCAAAATGTCACAGTGAGGGCTGTCAACTTCTATAGGTTGTGTGTGTGAGTGTATGTTGAGGCAGTAGATTAGTATGATTAAGAAGCGTGAGGCAAGTCATAATACATCAAATGGCATTACACTGCATTATGTGTTTTAGATTATGTGTTTCAAGTGTGTACACAGGGTCCAAAATTAACATCACATCAAGTTGAACTTGAACGGGCGATTCCAATCAAAGACATGCACACATTGAAGTTTTATTGTCATACTGTATGTTTATCTAGGATGCTTCAAGTTTTTCTTTTCTCCACTACTCCAAATGATGCCACATTTATGGACACATATATTCCTCACATTAACTCACCAGGACAAAAATATGCCTGTAAATGATGGAGTGTGGACAAAATTGAGGACAAAAGTCTGGTCATGGCCATCAACCATTGGAAGATGTGGCAAATTAATTTTGGATCCTGTGTGTACAAATGCTCTGTTAGTGAAGCAATGCTCGCTTATCACTACCTTTGTGCATGTAAAAGGCATATGCAGTTAACAGGCCTATGTAAGTGTCTGTGCATGTCCCGCGGGCTCCTCTCTTGGCTCTTCAGCAGGGTGCGAAGGGCAGACAGCAAAAGAGAACTTGCAGGGGCTTGGGATTGGGCCTGGAGGAGTAGAGCGATCCAGGGCAAGTTGGATCATCTTACCTGGCAGCGGGGCTGCTCTGCTGCATGGCACTGGGGGCCAGCCGGTGAGCCCGGTGTGCGTGGGTCGCACCACTAGAACTGAGATGGATACGTGCAGGGAAGAGACGTCCACTGTGCTGCAAAACATGCGCCTGGTCCCGCTGGCTTAATTCCGATCTCAGGCACATCTTCTGGCATTCCTCCTCCGAGGCGAAGTTGTTGCTGTTGCCATGGCAGCCACCATACCAGAAGTGCAGGCAGCGCGAGGCAGAGCGGTCATAGTAGTAACGGGACGCCCACTGATCGCATGGCCCGACCGCATGGGGTAGGTCACAAGCCTGAGAACGCTGTGCTGAGGGGCAGAGGGGTAAGAGACAATATGCAATATGACAATGATCTGTTAGGTCAGCAACTTTCCTCAAACACCAGTGTTGTGGTCATTACCAGGTCATTTTAGTCCAAGTCAAGACTAAGACCAGAAGAGTATTTCATTGTCTTGGTCTCACACATATTTTCATGGTGTTGGTCTCGGTCCGTTTGGACCTTCTTCTGGTCTCAATAAATGAGCTGCTCTTGACTACAACCATTGGCGTTACTTTGTTTTAAAAATTGAGATGGACAGGAGTGTGTGTGTTTGTATCAAAAGTACATAGTGCAAAAGTTAAATTATCAACACAGAACTTGTTTAATGTGATAGTTTCATTTTTATATCTATTATAATCCATATTGGCTTGTTAATTATGAGTCTTTACATCAGTAAAAAAAAACAAATACATCAATCCACATGTAGGGCCCAATCATACACCCGGTGTAATGCGACGCTAGGCACGATGCAAGTGATTTTTGCTAGTTTCAGCACAACGCTGTTATCAATCTCACAATCTCCAGCGTCACGTTGTTTAAATAGCAAATGCACTGGCGCCGTCTGTTCACCCATGGGCGTCTGGTCTGAAAACCAGGTGTGTTCAGGTGCATTGTTGGCGTGTTGCTATTTTGATGAACTGAAAACGACTGCGCCATTGACGCACAATTTTTTGTCTTATTTAAAGGGTTTGTTAGTAATATGCACCTATAGGCGGTGCACAACGTGCGCACACACACATTTTTGAATATTAAAAATAAAAGTATTCCTCTCTGGAAAAGTGTTCAGTTTTTCCACTCGCAAATTCCACCATGTAAATGGAGAATCCTCTATGGTGCAAGCACAACTGGCTTTTAAAGGGAATGGGAGACAAAAGTGGATTCGGACACGCCCTCAGCGCACCTGTGCCATGCGCTTCAGACCATGCGCTCAGATCGTTAAAATAGGGCCCATAATGTTTGTGTGTCCTAAAAGTCTGGTAGTAGAACTTTTGTTAAGTGTGTCAAAAGTTCTGGGTCCTAATCCACCCGTGTAGTTTCTTTTTTGCCATTAAACCAAAGATGTTCATCAGTGATTGTTTATCAAGAGCAGGGGCACGTTTGTGTGCAGTTTGTTCTGTGATTTCACCTGAACGAATAGAGTCTCCTAGATTGAAGCGCAAGTCTGTGTGAAGAGTCTGTTTCAATAAGTGGTGGGGACAAGTCCCACATGCAAATTACGCCTATGACTACAACACGGTCTCCAATACAAACCCATTTTGCTCAAAATTATCAATATCATGTGCTCAAAAATATCAATATTCACACAGGGATATTCTTAACAATACATGCATTATACCACAATACTCCACTATAATTTTAAAATAGTGTATATGACAACCATCAATAGTTTGCATTAATGCAATAATCAAAATTAATTTAAGCTAATTTTGACACAATGTGAAACATTATTCTTCAGTAAGGAAACTAAATTTGAAAGTAAAACAACACTTTAAAATTATTGGAAAGAGAGACGATCACTTATTGTGTCTATATAGTGACTTACTATTGGTGGGGGGGTTCGGGCACCCCTCCCCACGAGTACCACCAGCTGCCGTCACACCATCATAGCAGCAACCGTAGGTGGATGTTTGGCAGTCTGTGGGTGCAGATGGCATGGTATCTGACTTCATAGATAAAATAACAAAAAAAGAAACAGAGAGTCAAAGACAGAGATAGATATTAGGGAATATCTTTCAGAGGGTGTTCTGTGTACAAATTCAAATGCAAACAGTATATCAAAAAGTCTCGATAATAAGTGTAACCTGGTGACTAATGTAACTAATGTAACAAAAAAATTTTCTAAACAAAAGATCCATAAAGTATTGCCAATTAACTTTCCTAAAATAAGTCTCTAAGAAAGAAAAAATAAAGCTCTTAGACAGATCTTATAAACTCTACATAACACAATTTAAGAGCAAGAATATTACATTTCCTCAAAATCTCCAAACTGTGGACAGCCATCAACCTCCTGAACATGTACACCAGACCACCAAATATAATTACAGCCAGGGAGGGCAAGACCTCGAGGAACACTAGTAGGAAGTGACAGTCTGTTGAAAAACTAAGCTCAGTCAGACATGGGAAATCACTAAGCCAATCTTTTCATGAACTTGAAGGGTCAAAAATAATGTGGTGAAAATATCTTTGAGTTCATCTTAAGGGGTAGTTTTTTTGGTTGACCTGCTCTGAACACAGGGGCTGAAAGGTGCTGATCTGTATGGCATCGAGTGAAGCTGCTTGCTTTTATTAAGGAAACTTTCTCCCAGCCAACTTCTCTTCCAAAGATGTATGTCATTATCCTGCTCATGAGCCATGTCTGTCTGGGAGGTTATGTTCCATTCATTGCTGCACTCCAAAGTGTTTTCTGGGAGTATGATCTCATTAGATCAGTGGCATATTATCTAGTTTCATCTAGTTGTACAATTATGCATTATTCCACTAAATATACACCCTGATGGTTTCCTGAACGTGGTATTTGGCAGATCATTGAAGGTTTACACCCATGACTTTTCAATGCAATATGATGATCTGGAGCCATATTTCTTAAGGGCCACCTTGGAGAGTTTACTTGAAAAACCTGCATAGTTTATTCCAGCACACCTGCCTTGAAGTTTGTAGGGACCTTGAAGACCTTAATTAGCTTGTTCGGTTGTTTTTAATTGGGACTTAAGCTAAACTCTGCTCAAAGTTTAATGGATGGCTGGCTTTTGTTGTCACAATTGCTTATCATGGGCCTCTTAGGGACACGGAGTCCTCCCAATTCTCTCCTAATACTGATCCTGTTACGGAGCACAACTCCAATCATCAAATCCTTTGTGGTGTTCACACAGTCTTCCCTGCTTTTCTGCAGTGGGGACAATCAAGTCACAACTGCTCTGTCCTTGAGGACTTTGGGGCTGAGAGCAACTGCATTGGCTCTTCGCTGGCGTCCAAGTGGGGTTCCAAGGGGAAAGTTTAAATTTGTCTGGCTCTCAAACAAAGACCTGCTAATAATCTCAGAAGATGGCATGCAGGTTCACTAGGCAGTTTTCAGACTCCTATTGTTCAGACTCCCACTCTCCCTCCGCAGAGTCTTGTGTTGAATGTGTCTGTTGTAGTTTTTTGAATCCTCCGACATGTTTAACAGGCAGTAATTGTCACTCACTGGGAGAGAGATGTTGGGAAAAATAGGCATGGATGCACCTTACTATTGTCTGGGGATAACAATATAAAATGTGTATATCAAAAACAGGGTTGTGTGTCAATTAGTTAGTATTTTTTAGCATTTGTTATTTTGTGAAATTAGTTTTTATAAACCTCTAAAGTCTCTTTGCTCATCAGACCTGCTCTGTTTTACTGTTTCTCTGTCTTGTCTGATATGCAATGGCGATTGTGCTTTTTCAGCTCCTAGACTCTGGAATAGTTTGCCATTGTAGATTGTGTAATGCTGATGCTGCCTGGGCAATTGTTAAATGGAAACAAAATGGAACAGGCAAAAACTGGACAGGAACATAGTGGCTGGAACACTGTTCTGGATCATTCCAGCCCGATTTGTTATCCGCAAATGGAGCACTCACTGTTGGAGACCAGTGTGGCCTGGAATCTGGACAGCCCTCCTTGTTGGGGCCTTGGGCTACGGTCACACCATCATGACAACAGCCGTACCTGAGAGCAGTGTTCATATGCATTACATTTCTGGTAAAACACATAGTTTTAAATTACTAAAGTCACATTATTTCATGTAGGACAATAAGCATAGTGCCTCAAATATTGGTAAGGATTGCGATTATATTGAGAAACCAGCCATTTTTGTTTGTTTTAGGCCAGGGGTGGGAAACGTTGATCCAGAAGGGCCACTCTCTTGCAGAGTTTAGCTCCAACAATGAAGAAAAAACACTCACCTTTCTGTAACTTTAGTAATTCTGAAGAACTTGATTAGCTTCAGGTGTGTTTGATTAGGGTTAGAGTTGAACTCTGAAAGAGAGTGGCCCTTCTGGATCAACGTTCCCCACCCCTGTTTTAGACATATAAATGTATCTCAAATTAGTGTCTGTAATAAACTCTTCCAAGTGCTCGTGTACCTGCTCCATGTGCATGACGCTAGGCCATGATCCTGAGGACAGCCTTGGTGCTGTGGTCCGCTGGCTGGGGTACTTCCATCAGGACAGCAGCCATAGTGAGTCTGGCTACAGTGAGGGGTGAGAGTCGTGCCATGAGGATTGTGGACTGCATTGTTTTGAGGAGTTTCTGTTGTGTTAGATAATAAAAAATAACAAGTACCTTATTAAATGTTGCCTGCAGACAAAGCTTCTTTATAAAAACAGAAAGTGTCTGATTAAATGTATGGGTCACTTGAGGCCATCTTTTAAACACCTTATTACATGACCCTTGACAAATTTGATCATATCTGTCAAATAGACAGAAGAAAAGTTTATACGTTGTAGTAATTATGATGGTTTGAATCCCTCATGTCTTACCCAATTATGTGTACTTTTGTGTCAGGGTTCTGTCACTTCGGTCTGGTTTATTCTAGTTTAGTGACAGAGCCTTCACACTCCTACTGTTTTGTCATTGTGAGAGTGCAGTTCCGACCTCGCTCGGGCCGTATACTCATTTGTCAGGATTATAAGTTGTATGTGCGGAGTGTGGTGTTCGGATCCTGACACTTCTGTCTAACTTAGTTTCAGTTCAGTGTCGAGGTTTGGGCATTCTTTCCCAAACTTTCTTGTCTTGTTCTGTGTAGCAAGTGGTGTGTTCACTGGCCATTCACTGTTGTTTTGTCACGTTTGGTGAGGGCACTTGGCTTGTCATGTTTGTTTCTATGTGCTCATTGCTGTCTGTTGTCTTAACGCCGCCCTTCTTCTTACCTGAATATATTTATTTGCTGCACCTGATCTTCCTTGTTACCCTCATCATTTCCTTCTTTGTTTATTCTCCCTGTGTTTAGTCCTGTGCTGGAACGTTGTCTAAAGGCAAGCTCACAATGCACGACTATCGCAGACAGATTTCCAAGGTCTGTGACAAAACCCCTGGATGGCGATCCTCAAAGGATGCTCAACTCAAGTTCTGTGGACGTGTCATCATCTTTCTTGGCACATAAATTGCCTGGAGATAATGGCTTTCTTTCTAGCTCTGAAACACTTCCTACCAGACCTGAGGGGCCATCATGTGCTTGTCCAGACAGACAACACATCGGTGCTCTCCTACATAAACCATCAGGGGGGTCTTGAGCCTATTCTCAAGAGCATTTTTGTTTTACACATAAGGCCCCAGATCAAGATCAGCCTAACAATGAGAAAAAAGTATGTTGTGTATGAATGGAAAGATGGCAACTATTTCAGAAACAAACCTATTGAGGGGTCCTCAAGGACATACGGCAGGAAGCCCTGGATGGTGTTATCATGACCTGTTGGGTCCTGCATGCTGGGCACCTCTGTTCATACCGATGAGAGAGAGAGAGAGAGAGAGAGAGAGAGAGAGAGAGAGAGAGAGAGAGAGAGAGAGAGAGAGAGAGAGAGAGAGAGAGAGAGAGAGAGAGAGAGAGAGAGAGAGATGTCCATACCATGAGAGACAGAGAGAGAGAGAGAGAGAGAGAGAGAGAGAGAGAGAGAGAGATGTCCATACCGATGAGAGACAGAGAGAGAGAGAGAGAGAGAGAGAGAGAGAGAGAGATGTCCATACCGATGAGAGACAGAGAGAGAGAGAGAGAGAGAGAGATGTCCATACCGATGAGAGACAGAGAGAGAGAGAGAGAGAGAGAGAGAGAGAGAGAGAGAGAGAGATGTTCATACCGATGAGAGAGAGAGATCATTAGATCATGTGAAAAAAAAAACATTTAAACTAGGGCCGGGACTTTAACGCGTTAATTAAGATTAATTAATTGCGTGACTTTAACGCGTTAATTAAGATTAATTACGAAAAATATAAATAACAATTTTAACTTATTTTTGCACCGTGGAACGTTTTTTTAATGAATGAGTTTCTACGGACCGATTATACTGGAACACCAACTAGCGTTCTTGACTTCTGAACACAACAAACCACAGTGAACATGAACGAAGAAGCTGACGAGACTGCTTTGCTTGGCCCCGTGGATGGGAAATTTTGTTTTAAAAAACGAAAGGATGGAAGCGTCGACAAGACCATGGTTGTGTGGAAGCTATGCAACAAGGAATTTGCGTATCACCGCAGCACATCAAGCCTCAAATATCACCTCAACGCAAAACGCTGGACATAAGCTTAATCAACAAAATGTTGTTTATTTATTTATGTTTTAGTCATTATTCAATGGTATACTAAAAATCCATGTGAAACTGTTCTCAGGTCAAATATTTATATGCAATTAAAATGCGATTAATTTCGATTAATTAATTACAAAGCCTCTAATTAATTAGATTAATTTTTTTAATCGAGTCCCGGCCCTAATTTAAACACTTTAGAGTTCTGTACATCTCTACAAAGTTTGGAATATTTTTATTTCTGTGATCATTACTACAGTCTTCGGTGTCACATGATCATTCAGGAATCATTCTATGAGAAACATCAAACTCGAAAGTCAGTAAACATTTTTTTGAGATGATGTATCAAGTGTTTGTTGAGATTGTTATGCAGTAATTTGCAAACTTAACCAATTTGGGGACAAAAATTATACCCAGAAGTGAGTTAACCTGACAAAATATCCAAAAACCTCCCTTTGGTCATTTGTATAATTTTTTTTTCTTAAATTGTAAAAATGCTGAAAGGTTTCTGTCAGGGTTATGTTATAATATTTATAACTACCAGTACATAAAACAACAGAAGTCTATGCAATGTCCCCATTTAGCCAAGTAAACAAATGTGGGGAGCATATAAAAGGCTCAAATGAATGTGCTGAGGTGCATGAGGGATATGGAGAGGTGTTGTGTACCCTGAGGCCTGTAACAAGGCTGGGCGTTGCAGCTTTCAACGGTAGGAGGTTTGGGATTGGCCTGGCACTCCTCTACCCTGTACAGGTTCCTCTGTCTGTCTGAACAGATCACCTGCCGTTCCCGTAGCCCCGAGCCACAGCTTTTAGAGCACTTGAGAGAGAGCAGGTAAAGTTATGTTATATATAATCAAGAGGGAGGGAGTATGCATTTCCAAAGGTTGGTCTGTACATAAGGTGTGGATTATTGCTCACCAGGCCCCAGTCGCCTATATGCCAGCCAATGGGGCTCCTGCAGACGGGCATCTCACAGTCCTGTGTCGTGGGTGGCTTTGGTTGAGTCCCACATGCATAGTCTTCCAGAGAAGCTCCGTCTGAACCCACACACACCACATCTCGCATCTGTCTCCCAGAGCCGCATGTCACCGAACACTACACACACATCAAACAAGTCTGAATTTGAAGCAATGGAACACTAGCAATGCTTTTTTTTCTAATTTCTCCCAAAAATCTAAAGGAAAACAAAAATATATTTTGCATAAAGACAATTAAGCCTACATAAGAACCATTAAGATGTTTTCACATTGTGACATTAATTTTAATGACAATTGAGCAAATTTTCTTTAAATTGTTATGGTAACACTTTAGATAATGCATTAACTAATATTAACTATTAAAGAGCACTTCATTTGTTACAGTATTTATTAATCTTTGTTAAAGTTAGTTAATAAATATACAACCGTTCATTGTTAGTTCATGTCAGCACAGATCCATTTAATAATATTAACATAATTAATATTGCCTCTGCCTCTGATACTGCTTATCATTACCGATCCACGCGTGCTTGTACTGTGAGTTTGTGTTCTTTTAATAAACTGCACATGGATCCCAATCTGCCTGAGTCCTCGTTACACATATCAAATCTTTGATTTTAATATTGTATTAGTAAATGCTAATTAACATTAACTGAGATTAATGAATGTTGTAAATACTGTATATTCTCTTTATATGAAAGATGAAGTTTATGTACTCCATTGTCCAAAGTGGTATATTGTACAGCATTTTGGTCAGCAGTAGCTGTTTTAAATGTGCTTTAGAAATAAAAGTGCCTTGCCTTGTATGTTACATGGAATTTATGTAGTAAAACAAGTAAATCTTGCACAGTTACACACAACTAACCCTAAACCTAATCCTACAGTAAGTACATGTTGTTATTAATTAATACTACTCAGTACTTAAATGTATAATTACACTGTAATGATATCTTATGTAACCGAAATTCTCAATGTTACATTACTTTAACAGATTTTTTAATTTGTATTTCCGTAAAAATATTAAATGACTGTCAATTGTATTTAAACCAGCATACAACAACTAATACAAACAGCACAATAATGTACAAACCTTTTTTTTAACATTAAAATATTAAGAATTCCTACTGAAATATTAGAATCAGAATTTAATATTAGAATTTATAAAGAATGTGTTTAATGGTCTTAAAAACAATATCACACTGCAAATATAGGCTTCATTTTCTTTTGATTTTGGTGTGAAATAAGACTCGGATTCAGTCAGAGAGCATTACATGTAGTCGCACATACCTGACTCCAGCTGGAAACGCTGTATTGAGCACATTTCTGCATGTTACAGTTCTGCTGGCTGAGAGGTCTGGGAGCGTAAGCAGCACACTGGGAATCCTCAACCACTCGCGATCCTGCAGCGTCGTGAGACATACACTCCACTCTCCTCACCTGAAGGCTCCCGCCGCACGTCACCGGACACGGGTTCCACTCGCCAATCGTCCAGCTGACCCGCGTACACACACATCACCCAAAAGCAAGGACATTCAGAGAGAGTTATAGCATTTACAGTATTGTTCTAACCCAAAGAAGCAGCCCACTTCCTCTTTGGGTCATTTACATTCATGGACTACATGCATATTCTAGGTTAAATACAATTTAAGATCGATAAGCACACAAATATTTTAACTTGTCTCTCAGTTGTAAAATGCATTCTACAGTAATGCACTTGCAATGGCAAGTGAGAAGCATAATCCATCCTTCTGAGTTAGGAATATTTTTCCAGCAGAAGAACTTCTGATTATGCATTACAGAAGTAATTGCAGTATAGTTTGCTCCATGTAAAAAGCACTTTAACATTCCTCCCATGTCCCATTCTGGTGTACATATACATATATAGAGCGAAATTAAACGAGTATCACATAAGATTTTAATGCTAATACATGTAATATTCAAATGTTAGGAAACTAACACTAACACAGTTTTAAATATTTAAAATATATAAATATATATATAAAAGCAATATGCCTTTATTAATAGCATATTTTAAACTTTATATTGTGATAAAAGTTCATTATTTTCCATAATGTAATGATAAAATTAAACTTTCATATATTTTAGATTCATTGCACACCAACTGGAATATTTCAGGTCTTTTATTGTTTTAATACTGATGATTTTGGGATACAGCTCATGAAAACCCAAATTTCCTATCTCGCATGGAGGCGATCAGCCTGTGGCACTGCTGAGGTGTTATGGAGGCCCAGGATGCTTCGATAGCGGCCTTAAGCTCATCCAGAGTGTTGGGTCTTGCGTCTCTCAACTTTCTCTTCACAATATCCCACAGATTCTCTATGGGGTTCAGGTCAGGAGAGTTGGCAGGCCAATTGAGCACAGTAATACCATGGTCAGTAAACCATTTACCAGTGGTTTTGGCACTGTGAGCAGGTGCCAGGTCATGCTGAAAAACGAAATCTTCATCTCCATAAAGCTTTTCAGCAGATGGAAGCATGAAGTGCTCAAAAATCTCCTGATAGCTAGCTGCATTGACCCTGCCCTTGATAAAACACAGTGGACCAACACCAGCAGCTGACATGGCACCCCAGACCATCACTGACTGTGGGTACTTGACACTGGACTTCAGGCATTTTGGCATTTCCTTCTCCCCAGTCTTCCTCCAGCACCTTGATTTCCGAATGACATGCAAAATTTGAGCGACAGTCCAGTGCTGCTTCTCTGTAGCCCAGGTCAGGCGCTTCTGCCACTGTTTCTGGTTTAAAAGTGGCTTGACCTGGGGAATGCGGCACCTGTAGCCCATTTCCTGCACACGCCTGTGCACAGTGGCTCTGGATGTTTCTACTCCAGACTCAGTCCACTGCTTCCGCAGGTCCCTCAAGGTCTGGAATCGGTCCTTTTCCACAATCTTCCTCAGGGTCCGGTCACCTCTTCTCGCTGTGCAGCGTTTTTGCCACACTTTTTCCTTCCCACAGACTTCCCTCTGAGGTGCCTTGATACAGCACTCTGGGAACAGCCTATTGGTTCAGAAATATCTTTATGTGTTTTACCCTCTCGCTTGAGGGTGTCAATGATGGCCTTCTGGACAGCAGTCAGGTCGGCAGTCTTACCCATGATTGCGGTTTTGAGTAATGAACCAGGCTGGGAGTTTTTAAAAGCCTCAGGAATCTTTTGCAGGTGCTTAGAGTTAATTAGTTGATTTAGATGATTAGGTTAATAGCTCGTTTAGAGAACCTTTTCATGATATGCAAATTTTTTGAGATAGGAATTTGGGGTTTTCATGAGCTGTAAGCCAAAATCATCAGTATTAAAACAATAAAAGACCTGAAATATTTCAGTTGGTGAGCAATGAATCTAAAATATATGAAAGTTTAATTTTTATCATTACATTATGGAAAATAATGAACTTTTATCACAATATGCTAATTTCTTCAGAAGGACCTGTATCAAGACATTTCAATTTGGATTATTTTCAATAAACTACACATGGGTTCATTTCAACTTGCCTTCAGTGGACATTTTTTGGGGAAAAACTATTTACAATAAGTTCTCATAAGTTACAGTTAGTTGCATTAATTACCATTAAATTAGGATGAGCAATACATTTGTTTTTATTCATTAACAGTATTTATTATTCTTTGTTAAAATTAGTTGTCAGTTCAGTTCCATTAAATAGTATTAACAGATGCAACTTTTGATTTTGAATAATGTAAAAGTAAATGTTGAAATGAACACGGAACCTTATTGTAAATTGTTACCCATCTTTTTGTTTGTTTTTACAACAAGACAGACAAGTCCAAATGATTTACTGTGGTAACCGATTGCATGCCACAGAAATTGCATTTAACCTAGAATATTTAAGTGAAAGGTCAAAAGTGGTTTTAACAGTTTACAAATAGGCCTACACACCACTACACATTCATTTAACAAACACAAAGATTTGTGCATTCTGGAAAAGGACAAAGCAAGTGTTCTACAGAAACACTTTGCCTGTCAAAGTCAAGAAGGTGCTCCCAGAAACCTGAAGATGAGAGGAAAAATACGAAGATATGAGTTACGGGGGACAATAGAATTTGGTCTCTCCCACAAGAAAAAGCAAAAGCACATGTTCTCTGGCAGGACGATCTGCTCATGAGCCAAGATTGTTTCAGGTTTCTGTACATGAACATCACAGGAAAATCCCAGGGTCACCACCATGACAAGTCTTTTTAGTTTTTAAAGACCAAATGCTGCTTTCTGCTTTACACGCAAATATATTCAGATATACAAGGCAAACTAAATTAAAAGAAAACAAGACAGAAGACACCCAAATAGTGGACTTGTCAACAAAACATCTGTATAATACATGCAGGCCATGATTTACTAGGATTGCATCCAAAAAACGTCTGAGCTGATCTACTAAGGACTGTGTTTTTCAGACTTTCATAACAGTGTCTTATCGGTCATATTCATTTATATTAATTTGTATGTGCCAGCTTTTATCTAACAACATAAGCTCGTACGACAGCAAAGAAAATAAAAAATATACCAAAAAAATTGCACCGTGTACGCCCCGGCTTAACAAGAGGGCTTAAATACACATGAGTAATTAGATAATTGGCAACTAAACAAGACACAGGAGAATGTTAATTAGTAACTATGGAAGAAAACTAGTGACTGAAACAAAGGAAACAGTAAATTGGACACAGGAAAACAGGATCACATAAAGTCTACGTACACAAAACTGTTCACTTAGGCTGAACATTACAATACTCCTACTTTGGAGATGGACGAAGAGACAGGGAGGAGGAGACCATGGAGGGAGGAGCCAAGGTGCGACCCAAAGCAGAGCCATTAGGACAACAGTCCACAGTGAAACTGATGGAGGGAGGAGCCAGGAGCCTGACCTACTCAGATGGAAAGGGTGGAGACCCAGGTGGAGCCAAGGAGACAAAGACCCAAGGTGATGCCGTAGGCCTGGAGGGAGTGACGGCAATGGCAGAAATAGAGGGAAGGAGGAGCTCGGTGGAGCCAGAGCGGTGGAGGGTTGAGATGTAGCAGGAGACCCGGAAATTCGAGGCAAAACCAGAGCGACAATGGACCATGGTGCAGCCAGAGGGATGATGGGCCGCATTGGAGCCAAGGAAGCATAGAGCCAAGGTGGACCTGATGGGACGGACGGCCGAGGTAAAGTCCAGGGCTCATACGCTTGAGGTAAAGCCAGGGGATCAACACACCTGGGCAGAGCTGGAGACATGGAAGCCCAAGGCAGATCCAAGCATCTGGGCGGAGCTGCTGAAGGGAGCCAGAGGAGGTAGGGCCGAGAAACTGAATGCCACTCTTAGAGGAGGAGAGAGTGGGATGCTGGGCGGGACCAGCAACGATGAAGGAGACATGAGATTTGGTGGAACCTGTGTCGAGTATAGAGACTTGATGCTGGGGAGATCATTGGCAATGAAAGAGACTTGATGCTGGGGACCAGCAGTGGTCAAGAAAACTTGAGGCTGGGTGGAACCAGCAGCGCCGAAAGACACTTGATGCTAGAGGGCTCCAACGGCGGTGAAGGAGACTTGAAGCTAGAGGGCTCCAGCGGCGGTGAAGGAGACTTGATGCTAGAGGGCTCCAGCGGCGGTGAAGGAGACTTGATGCTAGAGGGCTCCAGCAGCGCCGAAAGAGACTTGATGCTAGAGGGCTCCAGCGACGGTGAAGGAGACTTGATGCTAGAGGGCTCCAGCGGCGGTGAAGGAGACTTGATGCTAGAGGGCTCCAGCGGCGGTGAAGGAGACTTGATGCTAGAGGGCTCCAGCAGCGACGAAGGAGACTTGAAGCTAGAGGGCTCCGGTGGCGGTGAAGGAGACTTGATGCTAGAGGGCTCCAGCAGCGACGAAGGACACTTGATGCTAGAGGGCTCCAGCAGTGGTCAAGAAAACTTGAGGCTGGGTGGAACCAGCAGCGCAGAAAGAGACTTGATGCTAGAGGGCTCCAGCGGCGGTGAAGGAGACTTGATGCTAGAGGGCTCCAGCGGCGGTGAAGGAGACTTGATGCTAGAGGGCTCCAGCAGCGCCGAAAGAGACTTGATGCTAGAGGGCTCCAGCGGCGGTGAAGGAGACTTGAAGCTAGAGGGCTCCGGTGGCGGTGAAGGAGACTTGATGCTAGAGGGCTCCAGCAGCGACGAAGGACACTTGATGCTAGAGGGCTCCAGCGGCGGTGAAGGAGACTTGATGCCAGAGGGCTCCAGCGGCGGTGAAGGAGACTTGATGCTAGAGGCTCCAGCGGCGGTGAAGGAGACTTGATGCTAGAGGGCTCCAGCGGCGGTGAAGGAGACTTGATGCTAGAGGGCTCCGGTGGCGGTGAAGGAGACTTGATGCTAGAGGGCTCCAGCGACGGTGAAGGAGACTTGATGCTAGAGGGCTCCAGCAGTGACGAAGAGACTTGAAGCTAGAGGGCTCCGGTGGCGGTGAAGGAGACTTGATGCTAGAGGGCTCCAGCAGCGACGAAGGAGACTTGAAGCTAGAGGGCTCCGGTGGCGGTGAAGGAGACTTGATGCTAGAGGGCTCCAGCGGCGGTGAAGGAGACTTGATGCTAGAGGGCTCCAGCGACGGTGAAGGAGACTTGATGCTAGAGGGCTCCAGCGACGGTGAAGGAGACTTGATGCTAGAGGGCTCCAGCGATGGTGAAGGAGACTTGATGCTAGAGGGCTCCAGCGGCGGTGAAGGAGACTTGATGCCAGAGGGCTCCAGCGACGTGAAGGAGACTTGATGCTAGAGGGCTCCAGCAGCGGTGAAGAAGACTTGATGCTAGAGGGCTCCAGCGACGGTGAAGGAGACTTGATGCTAGAGGGCTTCAGCAGCGGTGAAGGAGACTTGATGCTAGAGGGCTCCAGCGACGGTGAAGGAGACTTGATGCTAGAGGGCTCCAGCGACGGTGAAGGAGACTTGATGCTAGAGGCTCCAGCGACGGTGAAGGAGACTTGATGCTAGAGGGCTCCAGCGACGGTGAAGGAGACTTGATGCTAGAGGGCTCCAGCAGCGGTGAAGGAGACTTGATGCTAGAGGGCTCCAGCGACGGTGAAGGAGACTTGATGCTAGAGGGCTCCAGCAGCGGTGAAGGAGACTTGATGCTAGAGGGCTCCAGCGACGGTGAAGGAGACTTGATGCTAGAGGGCTCCAGCAGCGGTGAAGGAGACTTGAGGCAGGGCGGGACCAGTGGCAGCTAAGGAGACAGGAGGCTGAGCCGGACCTGCAGTGGTAAAGCAGACAGGAGGCTGGGTGGGTTCAGTGGAGGACGGAGGGCTCGTCCACGAAAATTCCCAATGGGATGGACAAGGCTGCCGGCTCTAGCACCTGGTCAGACTCGGCGACAAGTTTGTGGCGGACAGGACATGGGATTCCAGAGTGCTGTGAAGCTAACACTGTGGATAAAAGCTCCACGCAGGCAAGGATGTACTCCCTCCATGTTAGAACCCCCCATCTCAGGCAAATCCACCATCCATCAATGTTTCACATCAATCCAATAATTAGATTTGAGAGTAGCATCATTAAATGGGTACTTCAGCGCTGGGAAGATGAATCTGTATTTAAACTGGGTCATTAATGTAGTAGAAATGTGAAATTATTTTTGAATTTGGTGCCTTCTAGACTGAGAAAACACAGAAAATGTATTTTTGTCTCATGGGGATGAAAGACAACAATTCCCAGAATGCACTGCTTCACTGCCCTACTCTAGGCGCGGCTAGTCGGCTACTGGATTACTGGATCACTTGCCCACCGCGTTCATTTTCAGAAAATTAGTTCAGTTAGAGACACTACAATTAAAAACTGAACGTGTCTGTTCGATATAATGCGAGTGAGCCGATTGAGCGTCATGGCACAAACGCAGCAGGATCGGATTACATTCATCACATGAGCTGAGGTGATCGCGGGATTCACGGCTGCATTCACAGCGCGTGATCAGTCTGGCACGTGTTCAGTTCATGTCTTTGGAAGCTTAACTTTCATAGGAAGTTCATTTGAACAGTTGAAACACTCACTTTGCTCTCCACCGCTCCATTTACATGAATCTCCGCAGCTCCCGAGCGAGTGCTGTGAGTATGATGTTGAAAAACATGTGGAAATAGCGCCTCCTGCTGGCTGTAGACAAAAACTCCTCCGATGACGCAAAATGACGATATTTGCGTCATCGGAGGAATTTTTCCAGAAATAAAATACATAATCTAGAGAGATACATTATCTCGTCTCAGGGGGATATGAGGGGGGAAAGTACAATAATTTGAATATACTCCCGGGTTTCTACTGATACAAAGCTTAATGCTAATCGCTGAAGTAACCCTTTAATGGTAGTTAGATTTGCTAACTCAAAGACTTGAATATTCCAATAAGCGGAGACCGTCTTGACCAAAACTTATGAGTGCCGCTGCTAGATCCATGTTTGTGGTCGGTTATTCTATCACGTTGTAGCAGGCAAATAGCAGATGAGGCAGAATATAGATACAGCAGCAGGTTTATTTAATCCAAACGATGAAAATCATCCAAGAAGAAGAGGGTAAAATCCAGAAGGTAACAAAACAACAAAACAGCAAGCACACTGGCGTAGACAGTAACCGATGTTAAAACAGTTGTGCTGCTTTCTATCTTGTGGAAACTGTGATACTCTTTGCTGATAGAAAAGAGCAGCATTTTTAAAAATAAAACTCTTTTGGGACAATTTAAAAGTCATTTTCGATCAATTTAATGCATCCTTGCTGAACTGGAACATGCAATAGCTTCATTTTAAAGGATGCATCAAACCTATTTGCATGCATCATTTGTGCAATTATTCTTCAACTAAGTGCACACACTAATTACTCCTCTCTGATCTTAGTAAATCAAGGCTGTCATGTATATAACATCTTCAAACTCGACACTGAAACATACAATTCCCTACCTAGAACACAGACAGCAGCTCAGCTCAGAGCTCCACAGTTCATGTCATGTGAACGTCAGGAATCAGTGAAATATTTACTGAGGTGAAACTACTGCAGTGTCTATAAAGCAAAAGAGAAAAAGCTCCTCTGACATACGAGGGAGGATCAAAGAGACGTGAAGCTCTGAGCTGAACAGTTGCCCAAGGCCTTGGTTCATCTTCACATGTGAAGGAACAAAAGCTAACAAGACTCTAACAAATAAGAGTCGCACTAAACATGTAAAACATTGGTGCAAACTGGACTCAAACACATATTAATGATGTGAACAATCTCTTAGATTTGCCAGCCGGAAAAAAATGTTGTCTAACTTGATGTACTAAAAAGTTAATTAATAAATAATTCATAAAATCTATATAGCCATGTCAAAAACACAACAAAATTACTAAAACTTTAAAATTAAAATGGAAAATACAAAATAAAACGAATAAAAAATAAATAAAAAATGATATACAGTACTGTGCAAAAGTCTTAGGCATGTTGGTATTTTCACACGAAAAATGTTTTCAAGCCAGTTATTCATATATTTTGCTGTTGTGTGTCAGTAGGAAATATCAGTTTACATTTCCAAACATTCTTTTTGCATTTAATTGTAATAATCCAGTGAGATTATTTTATTTTTTTTATGCACAAGAAGTCTGACACCAGCCGGTCTGATCTCCTCTTCATCGAGTCCGTCTGTGATTACATGAAGAAACTGAGATGGACTAAATCCAGAAGAACTGAGGCAACGTCTCCCAGACACTTGAGCAAACCTTCCTGCAAAACTACAGTACTGGGAAAAGCTTAGGCACTCGTCAGAATGCTTTAAAGTGAGAATGCTGTCAAAAATAATAACATAAATAGCTTTTATTTAAGAATTAACTTCTATGAACTAAATCAGATGGATATTTGGGGTGAGCACCCTTTGAGTTTAAAACGGCTTTTGTCTCCTGCATCTCTTCCTACACCTGTTCCTGTAGTTCTGCAGGAAGGGTTCCTCAAGTGTCTGGGAGACGTCGCCTCAGTTCTTCTGGATTTAGTCTGTCTCAGTTTTTTCTGTTTCTTCATGTAATCACAGACGAACGCGATGAAGATGAGATCTTATCTCCATGTGGAGCAGAGAGACTATTGTCAGACTCTTTATGCATACAAACATCTCACTGGATTATTAAAATGAATGGCAATTCATTTACAAATGTAAACTGATATTTCAAACTGACACACTCTAGTAAAATATATAAATAACTGGCTTAAACACACTTTTTGTGTGTAAAAATACTAGCGAGCCTAAGACTTTTGCACAGTATTGTATATATACATATGAAAAAAAGTAAAAGTGGTAAACAGAAATTGATACATTAAATAGCTGTGTTTTACTTGATTTAACCCATAAAAATGCATTATTCTGTTATAAATTAATGTATTTAGGTTGATTCAGGAATATTAAATCATATTTTTGACTTAAATAAAAGCTGTTAATTTAGATGTTATAATTTTTAGGCTCTTTTTCCATTGTAGTGTCTCAATGATACTAAAATAACACTGATGTCAGCAAACCGTTTTACTTTCCAGCTGCCTTAGAGGTCTTAAAAGACATACATCAGTGTTATACTGGGGATCCGGTTTTGATATACGTACAAGGAGGGGATGGGAACACAGTTACACTCTTTTAAAATTCTTTAGTAAATCTCATAATGTAGCCCAGAGTTTGTGAGCCGGGCACATGGAACGCTTGAGATTCCTGAGAGATTGCATAGACTGGACACAAATGTGTGTTTGAGGTCATGCGCTGCAGTTTATCAGCCTCTGAAGGCTGTTACCTGTACACTTGTACATAGACTCGTGGTGGTTCCATGGGCCTCCACAAACGCGGCTCGTACACATACGCCATCCTTACAGAACAGGAACAGTACAGCCAAAGCTGTGAGACCCAATGGTTCTCCACAAGACCGCACAGTTATAACACATTTGTGGGCAGGAATCAGTTTCTGATATTCAATAAAAACTGTACAGAGTGTTAAAGCACAAAACACATCTACATTACAGTTAGCTTTTAGCTGAATGTGATGTGTTGATGTACCTGCGGGTTTGTGGGCACTGCTGTTCATTGCATGTGCGGTTACTGAGGGGTCGAGGGAGGGCGGCACACAGGTAGTCAGAGTAGGCTTCATTATCAATGGTACAGAAGACCAGACGGGACTGGTAACCTAAAATATATGGAAGAAAAATTTGTAAAATTGCAGAAGTGTAGAAATCCTCTTTAATACAAATATACCAGTCGTGAATAAATGCATTACAATCAACTTCATGTAAGACATAATATTAGTAGCCAGGGGGCTTCAGCAAGATGACTTAAAATGATTTAAAATAGGGAAAAATGACATTAAAATAAGCTAAAACAGCTAAAAATCAAGTGTAACAAAGTTCATAGAATAAGAAGGAAGGAGGCGGGAACCGGTGAATGTTTAAAAGACTTTAATCAAATAGATAAACAAACTGAAAGTAACGCGGGCAGCCCCTCACGGACACATAATACGACACATAATAAACATTGAAAGGCCGTCAAAATCGTTCCAATGGAGGTAACGATCCGCGGTTGAAGGTCCGGGTTTTTAGTTGGACAGAAAGGATTTAATTCCAATTCCTCTTTATCTGACTCCATTTTATCATTTATTTAGAATTTAGATTAGAATGCCAATTGCTTATTTGGTAATTTATATTTAATTGTTAACCACAAATGTAATTATTCCGTTTAACCCTTTGCTGAAATTATACGTATTCATAACCTCCTAGAGATCGTTAATAATTCCAGAGTAAGTCAGAATAAATCAAAGTGTCAAATCAAACTAGAATAACGTCTATTTTCTGGGACTTGTTGCAGAGCTGTAAATTAGAGCCTAAAGTGTTAAAATCAGCTAAATGTTTATCCGTTGTTTTATTAACTTTGTTGCACATACTAGCAATGCACAATGAAAATGATTTTGACCGGCCTACAACATAAACATAACATAAAACCAATCTCGCTCGCTCCTCCCACATCTCTCGCTCGCCCACCTCGCCACATCAACGTTAAAGATATATTTATTTTCTTTAATTATTTCCCTTAGTAAAATGGTAAATGGACTGCATTTATATAATGCTTTTAACAGACCAATGGCCATCCAAAGCGCTTTACATCTTGTCTCACATTCACCCATTCACTCACTCATTCATACACCGACGGCGGTGTCAGCCATGCAATTCTCCATCCAGCTCATCGGGAGCAGCTGGGGTTAAGGTGTGTTCCTCATGGACACCTCGACACTTGGTCAGGTGGAACCGGGGATCGAACCACCAAACTTACGGTTTTTAGACAACCTACATGTACCACTGAACAACTGCCGTCCCACATTAATAATGAGCAATATTAGTATCCCACATTATTAACACATTTGCGTTAATGAACCAGTACTGTCACAGTCTTGGATATATGAGGGGCTTTAAAAATGTGATTTCTAGACCTGGAAAAGTAATTGAATAAAATCGCAAAATGTCAGATTCAAGTTATGTCAAGCTCTAAAAGATTTTATTGTGTAGAAGTTGCTAATAAATTGTGAGCAAAAAATTGATTTATTGGTAATACAAAGTGTAAGAACTTTTGGTTATGACATTTTTCAATTATTTTATTGAATTATTTTATATATATATACCAGTCGTGGTCAAAGTTGTTGGCACCCCTGGTAAATATGATCAAATATGGCTGTTAGAAATAAATCTGCATTGTTTATCCTTTTAATCTTTTATTTAAAAATTCTAACCTTTCATTGAAGTAAAATAATTGAAAATGGGGTAAATCACATTATGAAATAAATGCTTTTCTCCAAAACACAAAACACATCAGCCACAATTGTTGGCACCCCTAAAAAATGTTATGAGTAAAATATCTCTGAAGTATATTTACATTAATATTTAAATTTTTTAGCACACCAGGGTGACTATGAACATGAAATTGTCCAGCTATGACGTCTTATTTCACAGAAGTATAAATATAAGGAAGCACAAAAGGCCAAATTCCCTTAATCATTCACAATAAGTAAAACCAAAGAATATAGTTCTGATGTGCAGCGAAAGATTGTTGAGCTTCACAAAATAGAAAGTGGCTGTAGGGAAATAGCTAAAGCATTGAAAATCCCCATTTCCACCCTCAGGGCAATAATTAAGAAGATCCAATCAGCTAAAGATGTTATGAATCTGACTGGAAGAGGACATGTGTCTATATCGTCCTAATGCAAGGCGAGGAGGAAAGAACGAGTGGTGAAAGACTCTTCAAGGATCACAGATGGAGAATCACAGAGATTAGTTGAGTCTTGGAGTCAGAAAGCCTAAAAAAAAATCCAACAAACCCCTACATCACCACATGTTGTTTGGGAGGGATTCAAGAAAAATCCTCCTCGCTCATCAAGAAACAAACTCCAGCATATTCAGTGTCAGACACGACTGGAAATTCAGACGGGATCTTCCATCAGGACAAAAATCAACACACAAATGTGTCCCTGAGCACAAAATGAAGCTTCTGTCATGGCCATCCCAGTCCCCTGACCTGAACCCTATAGAGAATGAGAGGCTGGACTGAAGAGAAAAAGCACCAACATGGATCATGGTGCCAACAATTTTGACCACGACTGTAAATTACCACTAGTTTCTGTGGAGGGACAAAGAGTAGTGTGATGATACGCTTCTCAACAGCAATTTCTCCTAATGCCTCTTAGTGAAAACAACCTCCACATTACCTAGACATTCCTGATGCGACTGGCCTTTCATCAGAAATGAAATATGCCGGAAATTAAGCATCCCCTTCAATTTCTTTAACCAGTGCCACGTTTGATCTTAAATACCTCAGGATGTAGCGCTTGGCTCTGCTGTAACTGTTTGCCTTGATACACACCCTGCCTGTCACTGCCACTCAATGATATTGTGCAGGGTGAATATCTGGTCAGCACATCCTCTTCCTTTCTGAATCCTTCCTGTTCTTTCCTGAGTTGTTTGTCTACTGTATCAGAATGATACTGTGCAAGTTGTTGCAGTCACTCAGGGCACCCTGTTTAGGAGCCTTCACAATGATCCCATCTGTCCAGACGTCTAGTATCTTTTTCTCCCATATGACTTTAAAAAGTAGCTGCATTTTGGCTTTAAGTTCTGGATCCACTTGGAGCAACTCACACTTGGCAGGTTTGATTCGATTACAACTAACTTTGGTGCGATTGCACTGTTAGTGCAGTTCATTTGAATAAACGTGAATGCTGCTGTCCGAACCTTGGTGTGCAACAAACAATCAGACCAAGACCCCTGAAAAGGGACTATATTGTCCATCACAGTTTGATCCAGGCTTCAGAAACGCAGTCTTTGTTTGTGTGAGATGGAAGAAATCTTGGCATATGATTACACTAGAATTAGACACTAGAGACACAAATTATCACTAGAGATCAGTTTCCTGTAGAAAACGCAAAAGTCAATTTTGTACTTTGGTACAGCCTATGAAAAGTTAATGAAAAGCCAATTTACAATAATAATAAGTCCTCTCATGAGGGAGCACGGAGGCATAAAAGCACGAGTGACACCAGTGGAGGACGAGAGAGGACCAGGCCAGGACTTTACGTTGTGTTTTGTGTATGTTTTATTATGTGTGTGCGTGGCAGTCGACCGTGAGGGGCTGTCCGCGTTACTTTCAGTTTGTTCATTTGTTTAATTCAAGTCTTGTTAAACGTTCGCCGGTTACCGCTTCCTTCTTTTCTGAACTAAGAACTGTGTTACAGAGTTACTGAACGTTTTTAGTTAAATAATAACACTAGTAAAATATTAGTTTTTACATCGGCTCTTTCGGGAAAAAATGCATTAACAATAAATAAATGAAAAAAAACTCGGAAATAAAGTTTCCCTTGCACATCATCATTTTAGATGTTTGGTCATTTCTGTCACAAAATGTATACATCATAAAAGCCGATCTTTAGATTCGGTCTTAAAAATGACAATGTGACCGAAGTGAACCAAGACTAAATGTATAATTTTCTTCTTTCAACCAAGAAAACCGTGTGAACATCTGAAATTTTATGTTTATACATTACTGGTGAAAAGGTGTATTAATTACAATTTTTAAATGTTTTTTAAAGACTAAGACTTTTAAAGACTTCTCACTAAGGCTACAATTATTGGTAAGACTTTATAATTACTACGATTACTAACGTTAACAAAGATTGATAAATACTGTAACAAACATATTGCTCATTATTAGGTAATGTTGTTTAATGCATTGATTAATTGTAAAGTGTTCCCATTTATTTGATCAAAAATGCTCTTCAAACTGTAATATTGTGTATTTTCAAAGAGTGGTTTTCTATTGTAATATATTGTCAAATGTAGCTTATTCCTGTGGTGTGAAGCTCCATTTTCAACATTAAAATCTCAAAATTGCCCAGTGCTTGAACTAATAATAATAATGGTTTTGTCTGTAGTGTCTTGGATGAAATGAAACAGACACACTTCCTGTGTCCTTCGACACTGACCTGAGCCGCACTCCTTGCTGCAGGCAGACCAGGAGCCATAGCTCCAGTAGTAGCCCTCTGTCAGGCGTCCGTTAGGCAGATAATACTCATACTCCACGCCCTCGTTGGCCTCTTGAGTGATCAGCTGTAGATAAACACTGATGGTCAGTATTCAATGTAAAAAATGCCTCAAAAAGTTAAAGGTGCATTCAGTATGTTCATTTCACTGGCTCTTTTCATTGCAGTGGTCTTGGACTTATACTGACGCATATGCTGATCCATACATCACTCTGGATTGAAAATATTACAATAGTGATATTTATGATATTACATATTTTCATATTTCAAACCACTTTTTCTTAGAAGCTTCCAGGGCTCAAAAGCGCAACCATTTCACTCGCATTTGCTACTAAAAATAGATGTGTGGCAACAGTACAATGTATTTTGGAGCATGTGTGTGAATAAAAAAAACGTAAACGTTTTCTTAAATGTAAGATCATAAAAACTGAAATAGCTCAAATGGTATAACAAGCTTCTTAAAAGATCATTTTAAGGCATCTTATATTTTGGGGATGGAAAAACATAAATCGTGATACTGCCTAATGTGATTATTAAACTTCAAAAGGTTATGATTTCATTAAATAAATTTGAACGCTTCACGTTTCACTGATTAATTATGATAATGTTTACTTTCCGATGTTTAAGTAAAATGTTGTATACAGTTGTTAGAATGCATATTTATCAGCTGCATTACAGTTTTTCTCGATTGCTTAAACACATTTCTTGAAACTATGTTTCATATTCTCAAAACAGTAAACACAAATCCATAACATCTCACCCAATTCCCCAAACATCCTATTTTCAGGTCAAAAGGAAGCTCTACACTCAAAACCATTCACTCTTGCTGAAAAACCAAACTTGGCCCTTAGGCAACACACACAAGCCCTCAGAAAAACACACACTACAACATCGTCTTACACACTGGTGCAATACATTTCCAAAACTGGTAATTTATGTTGCTTGTAAAAAATAAACCTTTTCACATGATGAACAACGAACACAAAAAAACACAACCAATGTATACATTTGCACATTTTTATTCATTCATGTACTACACAACAACAACAAAAAGTTCCGCCTCAGCATCCCGTTTTTCAGGCCAGAGAATCTCGTCCACATCACAGCCTATATTGGCCCTAGCCAGGCAGCGAGGGTAAAATCCTCATGCATGCCTGATCCGTCCCTGGATCGTCCCCTGCATCTACGGTTATGTCATGGCAGGCTTCTTCCATGGCATGGAGGAGGTGAACTCGGACATAAGGTTCTCAGTCATAGACTTTCCACCTCCTCCTCTCCCTCCATCTCCTCTCCCTTCATCTCCCTTCACCTTCTCCTCTCCCTCCACCTCCACCTTCTCCTCTCCCTCCACCTGCTCCTATCCCTCCTCCTCTCACTGTCCCCTCCACCTGCTCCTCTCCCTCCACCTTCTCCTCTCCCTCCACCTGCTCCTCTCCCTCCACCTCCTCCTCTCCCTCCTCGTCTCCCTCCACCTGCTCCTCTCCCTCCTCCTCCTCTCCTCCTCCTCTCACCTCCACCTACTCCTCTCCCTCCTCCTCTCACTCTCCCCTCCACCTGCTCCTCTCCCTCCACCTCCTCCTCTCCCCTCCACCTGCTCTTCTCCCTCCACCTGCTCCTCTCCCTCCTCCTCTCACTCTCCCCTCTCCTCCTCCTCCCCTCCACCTGCTCCTCTCCCTCCACCTGCTCCTCTCACTTTCCCCTCTCACCCTCTCACTCTCCCCTCTCACTCTCCCCTCCACCTGCTCCTCTCCCTCTACCTGCTCCTCTCCCTCCACCTGCTCCTCTCCCTCCATCTGCTCCTCTCCTCTCCCTCCTCATCCCTCCACCTCCTCCTCTCACTCTCCCCTCTCACTCTCCCCTCCACCTGCTCCTCTCACTCTCCCCTCTCACTCCCCTCTCACTCTCCCCTCCACCTGCTCCTCTCCCTCTACCTGCTCCTCTCCCTCCACGTGATCCTCTCCCTCCATCTGCTCCTCTCCCTCTCCCTCCTCCTCCCCCTCCCCTCCTCCTCTCACTCTCCCCTCCACCTGCTCCTCTCCTCTCCCTCCTCCTCCTCCTCTCCCTCCACCTCCTCCTCTCACTCTCCCCTCTCCTCTCACTCTCCCCTCCACCTGCTCCTCTCCTTCCTCCTCTCCCTCTCACTCCACCTCCTTCTCTCACTCTCCCCTCTCCTCTCACTCTCCCCTCCACCTGCTCCTCTCCCTCCTCGTCTCCTCCACCTGCTCCTCTCCTCCACCTCCTCGTCTCCTCCACCTCCTCCTCTCACTCTCCCCTCTCCTCTCACTCTCCCCTCCACCTGCTCCTCTCCCTCCACCTCCTCCTCTCCCTTCACCAGCTCCTCTCCCTCCTCCTCTCACTCTCCCATCCACCTGCTCCTCCACCTCCTCCTCCTCCTCTCCCCTCTACCTGCTCCTCTCCCCTCTCCTCACTCTCCCCTCCACCTGCTCCTCTCCCCTCTCCTCTCACTCTCCCCTCCACCTGCTCCTCTCCCTCCATCTGCTCCTCTCCCTCTCCCTCCTCCTCTCCCTCCACCTCCTCCTCTCACTCTCCCCTCCACCTGCTCCTCTCCTTCCTCCTCTCGCTCTCCATCCACCTCCTCCTCTCACTCTCCCCTCTCCTCTCACTCTCCCTCCACCTGCTCCTCTCCTCTCCCTCCACCTCCTCCTCTCACTCTCCCCTCTCCTCTCACTCTCCCCTCCACCTGCTCCTCTCCCTCCACCTTCTCCTCTCCCTCCTCGTCTCCCTCCACCTGCTCCTCGTCTCCCTCCACCTCCTCCTCTCCTCTCCTCTCCTCCTCCTCTCCACTCCACCTCCTCCTCCTCCTCCTCTCCTCCACCTACTCCTCTCCCTCCACCTCCTCCTCTCCCTTCACCAGCTCCTCTCCCTCCTCCTCTCACTCTCCCCTCCACCTCCTCCTCCTCCTCCACCTGCTCCTCTCCCCTCTCCTCTCACTCTCCCCTCCACCTGCTCCTCTCCCCTCTCCTCTCACTCTCCCCTCCACCTCCTCCTCTCACTCTCCCCTCCACCTGCTCCTCTCCCTCTCCCTTGTCCTCTCACTCTCCCCTCAACCTGCTCCTCTCTCTTTCCCTCCTCCTCCTCCTCTAACTCTCCCTCCACCTCCTCCTCCTCCTCTCCCTCCACCTCCTCCTTGTTTTTGTTATATTTTTGTCATTAATAAAGCCCATATTCTCCATATACACTTGAGTCCTCGCTCCTTTCACCCATACCCGTCACATGACACAATTTAGGTCAACCAATGACAAAGCAATGCTTCATTTTGTGGCGTCAAAGGTCACAATAGCAATTAAAGAAAAACACTTAAGCAAAACATGCTCAGGTCAAAGTGTCTGAATTATTTTGCCTTCAAAATGTATACATTTTACTGGTAGTCACTGTATGAAGAATGTTTCGGTATAATGTCACAGTTTACTTTATTTTGCGATCCTCACTTACAGAAATGAACTATAGTGTCCTGCACACACTAGTAAAAAAATATATCTGGTGTTTGAATAATGTTTGGTTTGACTGTATATAAATGCAGAAATAGTTAGTTGCACCCCTAAAGATTCTAAATGTGCTCCCAACTGGGAAAAAAGTAAGGGTCAAGCCCTGGCTTCTCTTTTGTTGATATGCACTTCTCATTACAATGTTGTGAAGATGGTTTGCGTTCCTAAATGCACTTTAAAGTGACTCAAACTCATGTTGAGTTCATGTTGAGCAGCATTTACATTACTTCACACAGAAATCAAATAAGGAAGGCTCTTTAATCTGGCTCTCACCTCTATCACCAGAGGCTCAGTTGTAGGGCCACGGCCAGTGATTATCTCGGGGGTCCGTTCCCCTTCGGTTCCTCTCTGGTAGTACAGCACGGTGCCCGCAATGGGTGCAGCACGAGAGAAATCGATCACCCAGTGTCCATTAAGGTAGTACTCACCACGTAGATTCTTGATTGCTGTTAGAGGCAAAATGTTATAATAAAAAGGTTGATTCTGATGATTGAAAGATTAGGATTAGGATCGTATTCTCAAACACTCACCAAGATAATTGCGTGTTGGAACGGTTTCCTTGATGCTAATAGTGGTAGCCCCAACAGGGATGATGAACATTTGATTGTAACCTGCAAGTAGTGGATAATACTATTTTTTAGGCATATTTGTCCATATATGTAATTATAAATGCGGTTGTATCTTGGGTGAGTTTACCTTTGGGCAGGTTGCGCATTGAGAAATAGTTTTTGACTAGATTGCATGACTGTCCATTTCCTCCGCACTGTAAACAGGGGTCCTCCTCCTGGGGAGACTCCAGCATGTTATCACAGCCGAGACGCTGTGAGCAGACAAAGGACAAAGACAGAGCAATAGTTTCAGAACACACCCTTCACAGTCAAGGCAAAATACAGGGATTTGAGGCTGTGCTTTTTAACAAAGATTCTATTGTTCAAGTCCACGCCCATAAGGTCCACAGAGAAATCTCAAACATGCGATTTATTCAAGGCTTGAATACAGGAGTTCACATGAGGAGGAACAGACGTCGGGAGCATGAGTGGAACTACACTCCACGATGCCAAATTCACTCAGGGATGAACATCAATATCGTCTCGCACACGCAGTCAGACTTGGCGGGCTTCGGCTCGAGGTCTGCGGTGGGCTCTGGCTTGTGGTTCATGCGAGTGCAACTTACTGAAGTGAATCATTTCTCATGTAATCGCTCAATCAGTGTTTCAACCGCAGAAAGCAACAGCTTGTAAACAATGTCACATTTACATCAGGCAAGCTATTCAATGTCCATAAAGTTGTTAGTTTCTTAGAAAAAATAATTCTAAAGAGGAGCATTTGACTAATATTACATAATTTGTTTTATTTTTAGTAGTGATGTACCGATACCAATACCAGTATCAGAATCGGGCCCAAACATCCAAAGCATGTGACTAGAAGCTGCCTCTCAGACAGCCTATTAAAGGATTATTTCACTTTAAAATTTAAATTTCCTGATCATTTACTCATCTCATCCATGATGTTAATGTCTTTCTTACTTCAGTCGAAAATAAATGTTTTTGTGGAAAACATTCCTGGATTTTTCTCCACATAATGGACTTTAATGGAAACCAAATTGTTGAAGGTCCAAATCAATGCAGTTTCAAAGGAAGGGCTTCAGAGGCTCTGCATGATCCCAGAGGAGGAATAGGGTCTTATTTAACCAAACCATTTTAAAAAAATAACAATTGATATACTTTCTAACCACGAATGCTCGACTTCAGTGTTGTGATTCTTCCTGGCATGTGACGTCATCACGTCGGAAAGGTCACGTGTGATGTGTGTGGAAGTACCGACCTCATATGATCATGCGATCCCATATGTTGCCAAAAATGTTTAAATTCAAAGTAATAAGCAATTTTAACCAGGACACGGTCCACATTAATGGACAGAAAACTAATTATTGTACTGTAATACAGCATTTCTGCATCATACAATATGTTTTAAAAGGAATCGCATGCCATTTAGCAACACAAGCCATCCAGCATTATTAATATGATATTCTAATATTGATCTAGCTCACTGCAGTGTGTCTCATAGCAGGCGCGGAGCGAACAAACAGAGTAGCATTATAACATACTCAGATGTGTGTAATATGATAAAACAGCACTGCGTTACTCCACATACGTTTGACTGGAATAGGCGACCTCTAGCAGCGAAAAAATACATAGTGTACCTTTAAATAAAAGTTTCTGCTAAATGCATAAGTGAAAAAGTAAGTTAAATAAATGATTATGTTAAGGGCCAGATTTACTAACAGCTTGTGCCAGCGCAAACCGTCTTTCGGCATTAAAAAACTACAGTCAGGATTTACGCTGAAACGGTGTGGACAGGGTCATTTTTGCGGCTGATCTTATTGCATATGCATTTGTAGGAGTTTCCCTTTCAGACGCAGTATTTATGGGAGGAGAGTATTTAAATGAATAACGGTAGTCGATTTACTGGTGTTTGTGCCATTACTTACCACCCCAAAAAGGCACGTCTTAAATCAGACGCTAATTTGCGCTGCTCTTGGTCGATTGTGTTGGTCATTATGGAAATGATCCGGCTGTGTCTGATCTTTAATGTGTGTGTGTCGTCAGTAGATCACAAGCAGAACTTTACACTCCCATCAGGATTGCACTCTCATGCTAATTTGACCTGTTTAGTAAATCTGGCCTTATGTGTCCTAGAAGATTGCTCACCTTACAGAGGCCGTCCACACAGATGTCCTTTCCTCCAGGGTGGCAGGGTGTGCCGTCCACCACAGCGGACTTGTGGCGAAAGTAGAAATTCTCTCCTCTGGGAATGCAGTTCAACTCACAAGGATTCTCTCCTGAACAGAAGAAAGAAGATACAGCTTAACATCAGCATTGCCCCTGAACAGAATACTATCAAAGAGCTAACACATTAAAAAGATACGTTACTTTCATTGTAAATGCTGGAATATAGCAAATGAATTTTAGTTTTAGTGGGCTGAAATCATTGTAATGTTCAGCACTTTTGACTGTGTCAGTGTCAGTTTTGTGAACAACGTTGATAAGCTACAACAGGTCAGCATGTCAGCTGAGTGGACACTAGGGCTAAGTTGAAAGTATCGGTTTCTCAATTTTAATCTACCTTCATTTTGATGAACCAAGATCTAGTCTATGCTATTAGATGCGTGAACAAAACCTCACTAAACATTATGTGTTGCGCCTCACATCCAATGATCATTATAAGCTTTGTTATTTTTGATATGAAACAAAGCCTTATCTATCATTTTTGTCAATTTTCGTATGATATTCAAACAATGAATGTCTTTTGCCACTCTTTAATGTGGCATGTTGCTGTATTTGCCTCAGTTCAAGAGGCTTGCAAACTGATCATCTCTTCCTCTTTACTACTAGTTACAGCAGCAAATAAACATGGATGAGTATCAGAAGACATGTTGAGAGATGCAGTATAAATTACTTACATGTCTCATGTAATCGCTCAACCAGTGTTTCAACCGTGGAAAGACGCCAATAAAACAGCTTGTAAACATTGTCACGCAATGTTACCTTTTCATTATATTTTTGCTTAACATGTTGACTTCATTATGTATGTGTAATTAAATCTTTAAAAAGTGCATTTTATTTATTTGAGTGATGATTATTAAATACATTTGAGTTATTAAATAAACCTTTTGGTTTTCAGGTAAATTAAAATAAAAAAATAATTTCAGTACATCACTATTTTATATGGTTTGTTTGCTGATTGACAGTCCCTTTTGTACAATATTCCATGATTTCATTTTAATTTTCGGGTGAACGATCATCCCTGAAACACAAAATCACTTCCTGTCTGTACATACCACCATAATATGGAAGCCATTTGTAGTGCTTTCCTTGAAAGTCAGTGCCATCGAATTGCGAGCACTGTTCTTCCCTGAAATCCCTGGAACCCTCAGGACAGTCCTGAAAACTCAGATTATTCAGATCACATACACCACTGGTCAAAGGTTTAGGGCAGAAAGATTTTTTTTTAAAGAAATGTATAATTTTAATCAGCAAAGAATGCATTATTTTATCGAAAGTGAGAGTAAAGACATTTATAATTCTATTTTTATTTCAAATTAATCCTTTCTGTTCATCAAAGAAATCTTAAAAATAAATTGTATCACTGTTGCCACACAAATATGAAGCAGCCCAACTGTTAATATAAATGTTCATGTAAAATGTTGAACACTGATAATAATCAGAAATGTTTCTTGAGCAGCATATCAGAATGATTTCTGAAGGGTCATGTGACACTGAAGACTGAAGTAATGATGCTGATAATTCAGCTTTGATCACAGGAATAAATTACATTTGACAATAGGCCTATATTCAAACAGAAACAGTTATTTTAAATCATAATAATATATTACAATATTACTGTTTTTATTGTATGTTTGATAAAATAAATGCAGCTTTGGTGAGCAAAAAAAAAAAAAAATTAGGCTGTGTTTACACTTGACGTTTTTTTTATAAGAAAAAGTTGACAAGAGTACTGTGTGGTGCAGAGATACAAAATGTCAAGAAAGAGAAAGTTAACTCTTGCATTGGCTTTCAAAGTTACCGGGGAGGAGAATGTCGGTTCACAACGACGTTTGTGGATGCACGACATTATACGGCGAAGAAAACAGTATGGTGCTTACAATAATTTAGTCAAGGAGCTCCGGTTGGATGATGCGCAGTTTGTGGCATATTTTAGACTTAACTAAATCAGTTAGTGAAGTTAGTGAAGACCTGCTACTGCTGTTTAGTCAATCTTCATTTTTCTTGTTATTATGGAAACGAGTCAGGTCTCACTACTCGCTTGTCATTGGTCAGCTGTCAAAAAGGTGCTTGACGTAACGTAGGCATTTTTATCATAAAAGTTGAACTTTTTTCAACTTGAAAAGACGCGCTGAGCTGCAGAAAAAGACGTTTTAAAAATGCGCTCACAACTTTTCTGAAAACACGGTTTACTCCATAGGATTATAATGTAAAACTGATGCTGGCAGCTTCAAAAAAGACGTCAAGTGTGAACACGCTCTTACTGACCCCAAACTTTTGAACAATAGAGTAAATATTAATGATGTCAACAACAACAACAAAAAAACTCTATATACAATGCTAAATAAGAAGGAATCCTCAAATATATCCATGGCACAGGGTCATTGAGCAGAAGAGCTTTCAGTGAGTACCTGGATATTACATGAGCGGTAGGACTTATCTGGACCCACACAGCTGTGACCACCATCAGTCCTGTAGAGAGAGAGGACAGATTAAATACACGTGTGCTGTTGCTTCACATCACTGTAGCTTAGCATGGTAACTCGCAATTATGGACAATATTTTGGCATTCGTGTTTGTGATTGGTGATTGACTGATAGAGACTTTTTGATGGCCGATGCTGATTTCTTAGACAGCACAGTGGTTACACTTTATCTCCAGTCCACTTTAGACATGATTCTGCTAAATATAAGTAACTTTGCACGTATATGTCAACTCACTCTCATTGGAGTATTAGAAGATTGTCTGCTTAACATCTGCTAACACTTTATTTTGATGCACCCCAACAGACATTATACTGACTATAAGTAACTAATCCAAACCTAACAACTACTGATGAGTACTAATACTCTAATGAGAGTTTGCATGTAGTTACAAAGCTACTTATAGTTAGTAGAATGTCTAAAGTAGACTATCAAAATAAAGTGTAACCAGCAGAGTGATATATCACACCATTTAACTTAAAGATAGTGAATATCTATAACAAGCGGGAAGGCAGGATCAACAAAAGGCATGCAGAAGCTGGCTCAAAGAGCAAGAAGAAAAGAGCAAAACAAAACAGGTCATTTAAATTAAACAAAAACAATGACTGAACAAGCACAAAATACATGGGTATAATACAAAATGGCTAAGGAATCTAGAGACCTGGCCACGATGATTACCATTGAACACTATAATGATGGCATAGCGTTATCAAAATAAAAGTCCGGCTCAACTTACTAGCCAAGTAGAAAACATTTCAGCCGATAATATTGGCCGTGTGTACATATCACAACATGACCACAACCACAACCACAACAGGATGCACAGGAGTGAACCAAAGAGAATGATGAACATGACTGACAGCAGCAGGAATATTAGGCTGCTGTCACTTTAAAGAAACAATATGTAATTTCTCACCGCTAGATGTTGCTTATTCAAAACAGTTTATTCTGCCGCAGACGAGCGCTTCCGCTTCTTCTGCTCATGTGTATGTGGGGTAACACAGTGTTGTTTATCATATTACACACATCTGAGTGTTTGAGAGTTATGTTATAATGCTACTTTGTGCGTTCACTCTGCACTACTATGAGACTCTTTTTCACACTGCAGTGAGCGAGATCATATTAGGCGGTAAAACATGGCACTCTGTGCGGTAAATCAAGAACTACAGATTTAAAGGGGTGGTTGCAAGCAATTTCACTTGCAAGGGGAGGGGAGAGCAGAGTGAGAGGAGAGGAGAGGAGAGGAGAGGAGAGGAGAGGAGAGGAGAGGAGAGAGGAGAGGAGAGGAGAGGAGAGG